>CM063191.1:147806506-148490209 GCA_031835075.1 Saguinus oedipus | reverse complement strand
AGTTCCTTGTACGTTCTGGATATGAGTCACCTGTCGGATGATTCGTTTGCAAATATTGTCTCCCATTAAACAGGTTATTTCTTTACTTTCCTGATGGTGTGCAGAAGCTTTTCAGTTGCATGCACTGTATTTGTCTATTTTTGGTTGCTCCTGTTGCCTGGGCTATCAAAGTCTTATAAATTTTTTGCCTAGACCAGTGTCCAGGAGAATTTTCCCTAGGTTTCCTCCTAGCATTTATATAGCTTCAGGTGTTTTATGTAAGCCTTTAATCTATTTTGAGTTGATTTTCGTACGTGGTGAGAGGCACAGGTCTCATTTCACTAATCACCACAGAAATGCAAACCAAAGCCACAATGACATATCATCTTTCCCCAGTCAGAATGGACACTATGTAAAAAGACACAAAACAGCAGAGGTTGGCAAGGATGCAGAGCAAGGGGAATTCTTATAACCTGTCGGTGGGAGTGTAAACCACTACAGCCACCATGGAAAACATTATGGCGATTTCTCAACAAAACGGAAAACAGAACTACCATTCAACGCAGCAATCCCCCTACTGGGTATCTACCGAAAGGAAAAGAAATCAATATATCAAAAAAAGAAGAAAAAATTCCTGTTGTTCTCAAATGTTGACTACAGCACTATTCACAATAGCAAAGATGTGGAATCAACTTAAGTGTCCATCAACAGATGAATGGGTTTTTAAAAAGATGGTGGATATATGTGGGCATGCATGTGTGTGAATTTGTGCATGTGTGTGTTTCTGTGTAACACGATTTGTCCATAATAAAAAGACGGAAATCGTGTCATTTGCAGCAACATGGATGGAACTCGAGGTCATTATCGCCTATGAAATAATGCAGGCAGAAAAAAGACAAACATCATGTGTCCTGACTTATATGTGGGAGCAAAAACGTCTGATTGCATGGAGGTAGGGAGTGGAGAGAGAGAGAACAGAGACTAGGAAGAGCGAGTCAGCAAGGGAAGGATGAAGAGAAGTCAGTTGAAGGGAGCAAACCTACAGTAAGATGATAGAAGCAATGAATTCAGTGTTTGAGGGCAGAGCAGTACACAAAAATGTATTGTACTCAGGTGACGGACACCCTAAGTACCTCGACTTAATCACTACACACTGTACACACGTAACAAAATTCACGTGTACCCGTAAATTTGTCTACGGAATACAAAAATTAAAATTAATAACAAAGAAATATTTTAACATGAGGCACTCTAAGGTAACTTAAATTCTACTTTCAAATCTTTGGTCTAGTTATGAAAATAATGCCTCTTTGCTCTAAAATGTCATAAAAAATATAATTTATAAAGGAAACGACATTCACACGTGATTGTGCCAAGCAGATGTAATATTCCATTTAAACTCCAGGGTATCATTTCCTTTCATCCGTTTCTGTCTCCAGATAGATAGAGGGGTGGGTATAGATGAAGACATAGCTGTAGACTCAGGTAGATATAGATAGAGGCTCCTTTACATCTTCTAAAGTGATCTTTAACTTTCGTACCTGTCTTAGTTTGCTACCGGCTCTGCAAGGTTTTGTTTTGTTTTGTTTTGAACCATGCATTTTCCTTCTTTCATCCACATTGAGCAGACAAAGTCTTCAAGGTTTTATTCACTCTGACCATGCTTTCACACTGCCTGTACTAGTAATAGGTTAACGGTAAGGCTACTGTATGTTATTCCCTTTGAATTCACCCCCTTGTGACCCTCAACATTCCACTGGCTCATAAAAAGGTGCCAGTGCATTGGGTGAGGAACAGTGGGCAAAGGCTACCCGAGCCCTTCCTGTACTACAAACTGTTCATGAGATCATATAATTGAGTGTGGTTTCCTACAGTAACTTCACTGAAAATTATCTCTCATTTCCCTTACTCACGTTAAGCATTGCCTCAGACTGATGTCTGTCAGAATGGCATGTTACTACTGAAGAAGGTGTACAGTAGTGTGAAAATATCTGGAGAGTTTACCACGTGCTCCAAGAGGTGGTCAATCTGCAGACGCCTGTGTACCATAGATACAACACGATTTCATAACTCGTCTCAGTGCTAATTCTTAGAGTAGCACGTTGCCAATACCTTTCCATCTCGATCACTGCCAGTTTACTCCTTCTAATTACGTGGACTCAGACAAAACATTTTCTCACTGTTTTAGGAGCCCGTGGTGTAGAATTTTGTCAAGGCCATGTGACAGCCTAAATATCACGCACACTTTGCTGTTTCATTCAGAGTCTCAAAGAAATCGAGCTGAGAGTCTGGCTTTCAGAGATGTGCTCAGCAGATGAAATATTGGTGATGGACACTGAGATGTGGGTGGGAGTTTAACAGATGAATGAGGACGGGAAAGAGGGCGCATGCAATAAGCAATATAGGATCCAGGCCCGTGCAACGGTATAGGGACAGAGACCATAGGCTCCACATCGTTACTCTAGGGAAATGCAAATCAAACCTCTTGTACCACGAAAGCTGCCAGCATTTAAAAAATATTAAAATGAACACATAGGCCCTTCTCTTGTAGGTGGCATGTGGACTAGAGCACATGGCTGGGTGTTGCTCCAGGGTGTCTGAGCCTGATGCTGTGCTGGGCTGTCTGGAACCTCCTCCAGAGAGCTGACTCTGGGCATGCCTCGCCAGCTCCAAATTCAAGGAGCCGATGTTGGGAGACTGGAACTGGCTGCGATGGGAATAGTTACCACCGCCCCCCCCCCAAAAATGGGAGCACACTGAGAATCGCACCCTCTCTCCTGAGGGCCTGTGTCCAGCCCATCATCACTGCCCAGGATGGACCACAGCAGGGTCGCCTCTCGTTCCTGAACAGGAGGAGGCAGAAGAGCTGCATCCGGGGGCAGCTGTGTCTTTCTAATAGGAAGGCCTGACTGGGAGAGGAAGCATGGGCCGTGTGCCCGGGTGGAAAGGTACCCCTGTCTTGGGGCATATGAAGCATTAGTGAACACCGGCTTCCAGTAGTATGTGCTGAGCACAGATCTCAATGTGAGGGGTTAACCCCCTCCTCCCTGTCGTCCCAGGTTTCGGGCACATTGCTCTTCACGGGGACCACGGCCTGCTGCCACCCCGAGCAATCCACCTCGGTCCAGGTGAAGGGTCAGGGTCCTTTTCTTCCTGCCACAACCTACGTTGAGGCTCTGCCTTCCTGTGGCTTGCAGGTGTTCTACCCTCTCATGTTTTGGCCTCTGCAGGTCACTTTGAACTGACCGAGGGCCCCGGATCCAGCCTGCACAAAAGATCCCGACTGGCCTCGTGTGCTCTGGCGGTGGGACAGGCAGGCGACCCCTAACGGGACCTGGGCCCTGAGTCCCTGTGCCCCAAGGGAGAAGAGAACCTGCGGCGCCTTCACTTGCCTCCCTCCATGCTCCGATCAGTAAACTTCCCCTTCCCCTAGCAGCGCCTATGCCAAGGAGGATTCCAAAGCATGTTACGAATCCTTTACTGGTTCCCGCATGAGCTTGGGCAGGTGTGTGTGTGTGTGTTGGCGGGGGGGGGGGGGGGGGCTGTAACCGAAGGAGCTCGAGATCCACGCGGAGCCTCTGAGGATGTACTGGCCCTTCTCGCGCCCCGTAGAAAGCCGTTATCCAGGAGAACGCCGTCCGGACTACATCCCGGTTTCTATGACAACTGGGGTAAGCGTTTCTTTCCTGGCGGCAGACACATTTCGCAAGGATATCCACAGCCCGGACAGCTGGAAGAGCTGTGGGAGCGTCAAGACTAGTAGGTGTCTGCTATCGATGCGACCGTGTGGGTGGCTGGGGAAGGTGAGGGGGCTTGCGGGGGAGGGCTGTGTGGGTGTGTGTGTGCGAATGTGTGTGTGCGAATGTGTGTGGCTGTGTGTGTTGGTGTGAATGTGTGTGTGGATGTGTGGGGGGGTGTGGATGTGTGTGTGTGTCTCTGAGTGTGTGTACGGGGGTTGGTGGGTGGGTGGGTGAGGGTGTGTGTGTGTCTCTCTCTGAGGGTGTGTGTGTGGGGGGGGCGGTGTGTCACTGAGTTGACCACTCAGGGCTGTCATTCCTGCTGTTGATGAGGAAGGCAGGCAGCTCCCGAGGAACCGGGGCTGAGGAGACTGAGTAGCATGTCATCCCTGGCTCACTGTCCAGAGGTGACACCTGTTGTGCCATAGAGCACCTTCACCCGAGTCCTTTAAATAAAGCAGAGATTCCCCAGGGATGTCTGAACTTAAGGGACAGTGGCGGGTCCCCTTCACGATGTCACTTAACTCGCCTCCTGAGTGTAAGGGCTCACTGCACACACATTAGGAGAGGGAAATTTGGAGTCGGCAAATGGCGGGCCACAAGGCGCAGGGTGGGAAGGACTCCCGTCACTCTGACCAAGCCAGGGTTCCTGCTGTGCTCATCCTGGGTGGCTGACCCGTGAGATGAGACACCTGTTCTCTAAAAGGCGAATTTCCTGGTATCACTCTGCTAACTACGCTGAGCTGAATGGAGTGAAAATCAGTGAGGGGCCCCTTCTCGATGACAGCCGAGAGAAACACAGGCTCCTTCACCGGGGCGGGCCGCTGTGTTCCTCTTCTCTACAAAACAGCCCCTCTCTCTCCACGCCAGAGAGCGGGGCAGTAGTTCACTAATTGCATCCTCTATTGACGCATGCAATTACTGAACAGCGTAAGGAGAAAACTGGACCAATACGAACTCTCCCCCTACTGTTCTACAAGTGCGCTGCAAACCCTAGGAAAGCTTAGGGCCTGTCTTTCTTTCAAGGTAGGTTCAAAGTTCACGTGCACTTCGCCTGCGCAAAGGAGACGTGCAGGAACACGCAAGAATGCACTTCCTTTGCAGAAACCATTTTATACACGGTGCCTTTATTGGACTAAAGGATGCTGCCAACTCATCCTTTGGAGGAAACTCCTGTTTGGGGGAGGGTCTAAAATCACGCACCCAGCAGCCGACAGCAGCTCCACAAAGCTCTGTTCATGGTAGGAAGGGGTGCTAGGGGGAGGAAGGGACAATGCCTGCCTCTGGGTGGGAGGGGGGCCGTGTCAGGAAAGGAGCCCCACTTTGAGAGGAGCTGCTGAGGACTGTGTTCTTTTACTTTGTCCTGAAATGTAAATAAACCCCTCACTTGAGAAAGGAATTAACGGAGGGCATCCAAAAGAAGTATCCCCCAAATCGTGGCTGTTGATGGCAGAAATAAAACCTCTTGGCCATCTAGTTCTTTCATCCCTCAACTAAAGAGCAATTGGAATAGAACCAAAATTATACACCAACAATAGACAATACTCCACCACTAATTCTTTAGTGACCTGAAATTGACTATGATGCTACAGGTTGTAGACTCACTACTGCTCCTGTCTTCCTTTCATTTTCATCTGCGTAGGCTCATTGGGCAAGCAGTGTTTGATTTCATTGTGAAGTAAAACATTAAAGACATTGTCCTACTCATTCCATACTCTGAGAATTTGGGCTCACTCACGAAACTGAGTTGGCCGGAGTGAATATTCTGTTTTCATCACATGGATCCTGGCACGCAGAAGTAGATCAATGTTTGCATGTCATTATCTACCTGGATCTGTGATATAGACAGATAAAGGTATACCCGGACAGAGATAGAGGTACACCTATCTAGCTATCTTGCTCTGTCTCTAGCCATTCTGCTGTCCATCCATCATCTCTCTGTCTTTATCCATCTCTGTCTTTATCTCTACCCGTCCATCACCATCTATCTATTCTTATCATTCTTCCTATCTATCAAGTCTCTATCTTCTATAAAATTACGTTTCTCTATCTCTACATCCAACTTTCTCTCTGTATACCTCTTCATTGTCTGTCTCCATCATCTGTGTCTCTATCTCTCTATTATTCTGAATATCAATAGACCCTCTAGCTACTATACTGTATACCTCTATCTCGATCTTCACATCCATCTATTTGTATCTATCCCTATGAATCAATCAACCCTGTCAACCTATATCCATCTCTACTTCTATGCATTCATCTATCTCTCTGTCTATCCATCTGTCTATCCCCCATCTATCAGCCTACCTCCGGCCTCTCTCCTCTCTCTCTCTCCTCTCTCTCTCTCTCTCTCTCTGTCTCTGTCTCTCTCTCTCTCTTTCTCTCTGTCTCTCTCTCTCTCTCTCTCGATGGAGAGAAAACAATTGTGTCTCCCTTACTACAAAATGTGGGGAGAAAGTTGCCGGCAAGACTATATTTCGGTATGGACCAATGCAGGTGGTGAGAGAACATGTAATATTTTGATCTCACACACTTCCCTTCAGACGGTCTCTCTTAAGGAGGCATGGCTTTGGACATCCAAAACGTAACTGCAATGGATATCTTGGTTGTCTGTAGAAGGCAGTCCCTTAAAGTGTTTCACACCTGTAAACATGTCACCAAATGCCAATACTGAAGAATCTTCAAATGGCTGTACAAACTTTAAGCCTTTTAAATATCTTACAGACATATACATGTATCAACAGAACAACAATTCCGGAGTGTGTGGGCTCATATACTTGCAGTAAGCATTTCTGGGCGATTGGACTGCTGATGCTTACTATATTTCCTATGTAGAAATTTTAGACATCCTTCTAGATGTTTCCCTGTCTTTGTTTAAAATAAGGAACTAAATGGAGAAGAAAACAGCATTTGTACTGGAAGCAGAAACGTTTACAAGAATGTGTAGAGGCAGCGAGCATGGATTCTATGCATCAGTGCCAGGCACCTTGAGTGCCCAATCATACCTGTTTTGTGACATGGGTCGGCAGGTCTAATTAAGGGGAGACTGAGTGCCTTGGTCATTGGTGATTCCTTCTGACTTTTGTTGTGGATCCTCGGGTGACACCAGTGCTTGACAGCCTGGTACTCTGAGTTCTCTGAAGCAGGGAGGCATTAAACCTGTATCATCATATACCCTCATCTAAGAAAGGCTTTGGGCAGCTTTTCCCTAAAGCTTGTATATCTCATCATCGTTATGCATCTCATATTACATCCACCTGTGTGCATGAATAAAGACAGACATACCTGCATTTATTGAGAAAATAATTTTTGGCCTGTGAAACCTGTAATTTGAAGTCCATAGTGCGTGAGCTAACATATGTAAACGAGCTGTGATGCTCAATATTGCACAGTACCAAGTTTTGTACAATGGCTGTGGAAAACAACATGCTAGCAGAGTATTTCGCTTTGGAAGGTGGGGAGTGAAGGATTGACACAAGGGTTGCATCTCAGTGCACGTTTCTGTAATATGGGACATTTCATTAGATAAAGTTTGGAACCATCGGGGAAACCTCCCTGTAAAGGCATTCACACAAAGGAGGTAGGAACGTGGGCATTCACAAGACCATGTGTCCAGTTATGCTCTTCAGTTAGGAGCTCTAGTTGAAGATAATGTGTGCACGCGTGCATGCACCTGGGCGCGTCAACAATGCCTTGGAAGCAGGCACATTATCGTGTAGAGTGAGCTTCTGTGAGCGGTGTCCCTTTCATATGTCTGTCTACACGTTTTGTATTCTATGCAAACCCGTTTTCATGTTGAGAATCAGAGAAACACAGTAACAAGGCAAGACTCACCTGTCACGTTTCCTTATTTTATCAATCTCATTGAGCACATTTCATTTTACAGACACACACACACACACACACAGAGAGAGAGAGAGACGGAGAGAGAGAGAGAGAGAGAGAGAGAGAGAGAGAGAGAGAGAGAGAGAGAGAGAGAGAGAGAGAGAGAGAGAGACTGCTAGTATTGAATCCATGTATCTTAGGTGGATGCTATCAGGAAAGCAGTAGTTCCCACGGTTCTGAAACGGAAAAAGATTAGCATACACTAAGTGGCGTAACAGGGAAATATTTTGAGATGCAAAAGAAGAAAACAAATATGACGTCTACATGATGCCTGAGATGAAGACATCAGTTCCGTTTCAAAAGGGCATGCATTCGAGAGTTGGGGAGGGGAACTGGATAAATCACTTGATTGGCTTAATTTCCTGTCTGTGTTTGGGTTTCCAGATTGACGCTAGGAGTGCATCTACACGTGGTGCCACTGGGATGCCAGAAGAATAGCACACTTCGGTGGCATGGAGCGGAGCTGAAGGGTCTCCACACCAGCGCTTGCCATGTCAGTAGCAAGAGATTCAGCTCACAGAACCAAACCTGCTGCGATCCATGTGACACTGGGTAAGATTTCCCCACTTACTAAACATTCACTTGCATTCATTTCATGCTGACATTTCGGAGTGGAATTTTCCTTGCCTGTCATTGTACAGACCCTTGTTGTCAGGATAAGAGTCACAGATTTGGTGTTGGGGGGGGGCAAAAGTTTAAAGCCACGGTGGAGAGGTGCAGGTGGCAGCCAGTGACCAGTGCCTGCAGTGATCCTCGTGACCGATGGTAGCCAGTAATCACCAGGATGACCTCCACGCAGCTCTGGGTTCTAAGTTCGTGCTCTTGCATGTGACACGGTGGGGACACCCAGCATCTGCATGTGGGAGAGCTCCTCGGGCTTCCTGGGGTACACAGCTCCATACTGGTCACCCTGGAAATAAAAACATGAAGCATCTCCCTAGGTTCCCTCCCGAGGAGCCACTCAATAAGAAACATGGGGCCCCTGTCGGGACACCCACCTCCCCATGCAGGTGCTCCTCAATATGGAATTGCTAAAATTAGGATGAAGCCTTGGGATTGGTGTGTCAGAAAGCTCCTGTGCACCTTCTGGATGTTCCCAAATACCTGCCATCTGTCTATCCCTCTGTCTAAGACTCGCTTGTCACATTTCCTTATTTTATTGACCTCACTGAGTGGGGTGCTTGGCATTTCACAAAAGGATGTTTTTCTGATACCTTTCTGCTCTCCCTTTTCCACGTTGCAGTTTACTCCAGTATCGCCCACTGGAAACCCGAGTTCAAGTGACTCAGGGAGATTCAGGAGAAGGAACACAGCCCACCCACCCTACACACCCTTTGCAGTCCGAAGGCAAAGGACCCTTTGCAGAGCAGCTTGGTTTAGGAGAGACCTGCGATGGAAGAGGGCATGTCGGGCAGACCCCTCGGCCTCCCTTAGCTACCTGTTCACACACGACTCAGCTCATCATGGACTCCGAGTACGTCCTGTGCTCTTGGAAAGGCCGCCTATGGCCAGCAAAGGTTTTGTGCACACCTGCAACTTCACCAGAAACGACGCGTCAGGTGGCTCCTTCCCTAGAAGTTCAAATCCTCGCAGTAGATGAAAAAATCAAGGTGAGCAGCACAGACGTGAAGACCCCAACTAAGTCTGAAATGGAAGACATTGCCGCCTCTGCAGCGGCACAGAGGATGGTTGGTGCCCCACCCGGAGAGAAGTTGGGGTACAGAGGAACCCTTCAGGTGGTCCTGGAGATGCTGAACGAGAGAACAAATCTGCGTGGAGGAAGAAAACCACATGAACAAGAGAGCACCACGCCCTCTCAGCCTTCTCAAAAGGTGCCGGAAACGCCCGCCAGTTCCCTCCCTCGTGAAGACGACTGGAGATGCACACGCGACTTCAGGAAGAGTCTTGGGAAGAGGGAAAACCCAAGATCACCGACGGTCCCTTCAGAGAGTAAGCATGCCCTGCGGGATGACAGGTCACAGGAGCCCACAGCCATTGCCCCTATTCCAGGCACCATGCGCGGTGGCAGGTCCCGGGTGCGCAGGGCCATCGCCCCTATCCCAGGCACCCTGTGCAGGGACAGGTCACGGGCATGCAGGGCCACTGCCCCTACTCCAGGCACCATGCACAGTGGCAGGTCACGGGCACCGAAGGACATTGCCCCTACTCCAGGCACCCCACGAGGTTACAGGTCATGGGGGAGCAGGGCCTTTGCTACTGGAGATGCCCTGCGCGGGGCCAGGTCACCGGCGTGGTCCGCCGTTGGCCCTACTCCTGGCACCCTGCGCCATTACAGGTCACTGGCACGCAGGGCCATCGCCCCTACTCCAGGCGCCCTGCGTGGTTACAGGTCACGGGCCGGCTCCAGCATTGCCCCTACCCCAGGCGCCCTGCGTGGTTGCAGGTCGCGGGCCGGCTCCAGCAGTGCCCCTACTCCAGGCGCCCTTCGAGGTTGCAGGTCACTGGCGCGCACCAGCCACGCCCCTACCCCAGGTTCCTTATTGGGTGACAGGTCTGGAGCACGGAGGGCCATTGCCCCTTCTCCATGCACGCTGTGCGGGGTCGAGTCACGGGTGGGCACGGGCATTGTCCCTACTCCAGGTGTCCTGCGAGGTAACAGTTCACGGGCGCGCACCAACATTGCCCCTACCCCAGGCGCCCTTCGAGGTTGCAGGTCACGGGCGCGCACCAGCCACGCCCCTACTCCTGGCACCCTGCGCGGTTACAGGTCAGTGGTGCGGAGGAACGTTGCCCCCACTCCAGGTGCCCTGCGAGGTAACAGGTCACGGGCGCGCACCAACACTGCCCCTACTCCAGGCGCCCTTCGAGGTTGCAGGTCACTGGCGCGCACCAGCCACGCCCCTACCCCAGGTTCCTTATCGGGTGACAGGTCTGGAGCACGGAGGGCCATTGCCCCTACTCCATGCACGCTGTGCGGGGTCGAGTCACGGATGGGCAAGGGCATTGTCCCTACTCCAGGTGTCCTGCGAGGTAACAGTTCACGGGCGCGCACCAACATTGCCCCTATCCCAGGCGCCCTTCGAGGTTACAGGTCACGGGTGCGCACCGGCCACGCCCCTACTCCAGGCACCCTGCGAAGTTACAGGTCACCAGCGCACACGGCCATTGCCCCTACTCCAGGCACCCCGCATGGTGCAAGGTCACAGGGGCGCACCAGCCTTGCCCCTGCTCCAGGTGCCTTATTGTGTGACAGATCAGGAGCACGGAGGGCCATTGCCCCTACTTCATGCACGCTGTGCGGGGCCGAGTCACGGGTGGGCACGAGCATCGCCCCTACTTCAGGCACCCTGCGAGGTTACAGGTCACCGACGCGCACTGGCCGAGCCCCTACTCCAGGCATCCTGCGCAGTTATAGGTCCCCAGCGTGCACCACCATTGCCCCTACTCCAGGCACCCTGCACTGTGAAAGGTCACGGGGGCGCACCAGCCTCGCCCCTACTCCATGTGCCTTATGGGGTGACAGGTCAGGAGCACGGAGGGCCATTGCCCCTACTCCATGCACGCTGTGCGGGGTCGAGTCACGGGTGGGCACGGGCGTTGCCCCTACTCCTGGCACCCTGCACGGTTACAGGTCGCTGGTGCGCAGGAAGGTTGCCACCTATCCAGGCGCCCTGCGAGGTTACAGGTCACGGGCACGCACCGGCCACGCCCCTACTCCTGGCACCCTGCGCAGTTACAGGTCACTGGTGCGCAGGAACGTTGCCCCCACTGCAGGTGCCCTGCGAGGTTACAGGTCACGGGCGCGCACCAGCACTGCCCCTACTCCAGGCACCCTGCACTGTGAAAGGTCACGGGCGCGCACCAGCCTTGCCCCTACTCCAGGTGTCTTATTCAGTAACAGGTCAGGAGCACGCAGGGCCATTGCCCCTACTCCATGCATGCTGTGCGGCGTCGAGTCACGGGTAGGCACGGGCATTGCCCCTACTCCAGATGCCCTGTGCGGGCACAGGTCACTGTGGCGCAGGGCCATTGCTCCTACCCCAAGTGCCCTGCACGGTGCCAGGTCAGGAGAATGCACGGCCATTGGTCCTACTCCAGGCGCCCTGCCCAGTGACAGGTCAGGGACGAGCAGGGCCATTGCCCCTACTTCAGGCGCCCTGTGCAGTGGAAGGTCACGGGCACGCAGGGGAATTGCCCCTACTCCATGCACACTGTGCGGGGACAGGTCACGGGTGGGCGTCGGCATTGCCCCTACTCCAGGTGCCCTGCGCGGTGACAGGTCACGGGCACACAGGGCCATAGCCCCTACTCCAGGTGCCCTGCTCGGGGACAGGTCGTGGGCACGAGCCACCATTGCTGTTACTCCAGGGGCCCTGTGTGGTGGCAGGTCATGGAAACGCAGGGCCATTGCTCCCAATCCAGGGGCCCTGTGCCGTGACAGGTCACGGACTCATATGGCCATTGCTCCTACTCCAGGTGCCCTGCACGGTGACAGCTCACCAGGGTGCATGGCCATTACTCCTTCTCCAGGCGTCCTGCATGGTGACAGGTCACCACCTCGCACGGCCATTGCTCCTTCTCCAGGCGCCCTGCATGGTGACAGGTCACCAGCACGCACGGCCACTGCTCCGACTCCAGGTGCCCTGTGCGGTGTCAGCTCAGGAGAACGCACGGCGACTGCTCCTACTCCAGGCGCCCTGCATGGCGACGGCTCTCAGGCCCACACGGCCACTGCTCCTACTCCAGGCACTAAGCGCAGTGACAGCTCAACGATGTGCATGGCCACTACTCCTTCTCCAGGTGCCCTGCACGGTGACAGGTCACCAACGCACATGGCCATTGCTTCTAATCCAGGCGCCCTGCACAGTGATGGCTCTCAGGCACGCACGGCCATTGCGCCTACTCCGGGCGCCCTGGGCAGTGACAGCTCAACTGCAGGAACGGCCATTTCCCCTCCTCCAGGGGCCTTGCGAGGCGGCATGTCTGACAGGTCAGAGAAACGCAAGGATATTGCTCCTACTCCTGGCACCCTGCACGTGGACAAGTCACCAGCATGCAGGGCCATTGCTCCTACTCCAGGCGCCCTGGGTGGTGACAGCTCACCAGCGTCCACGGGCATTGCTCCTACTCCAGGTGCCCTGCACGGTGACAGGTCACTAGCACACATGGCCGTTGCTTCTACTCAAGGCGCCCTGCATGGCGGCAGCTCTCAGGCACACACAAACACTGTTCCTACTCCAGGCGCTAGGCGCAGTGACAGCTCAACACCGCGCATGGCCATTGCCCCTTCTCCAGGGGCCCCGCGTGGCAACAGGTCACGAAAACACAAGGCCATCACTCCTACTACAGGCACCCTGCGCGTCAACAGGTCAGCAGCACGCAAGGCCATTGCTCCTACTCTAGGGGCCCTGGGCAGTGACGGCTCACCGGCGTGCATGGCCATTGCCCCTACTCCAGGTGCCCTGCGAGGTGACAGGACTGACAGGTCACGGAAACGCAAGGCCATTTCTCTTACTCCAGGCACCCTGGGCAGTGACAGCTCACCAGCGCCCATGGGCATTGCTCCTTCTCCAGGTGCCCTGCATGATGACAGGTCACCAGGGCACGTGGCTATTGCTTCTACTCCAGGAGCCCTGCAGGGCGACGGCTTTCAGGCGTGCACAACCATTACTCCTACTCCAGACACTATGCACGGTGACAGCTCAACGGCGCGCATGGCCATTGGCCCTACTCCAGATGCCCTGCCCAGTGACAGGTCCGACAGGTCAGGGAACCACAAGGCCACTGCTCCTACTCCAGGCGCCCTGCACGGTGACAGCTCTCAGGCTCACACGGCCACTGCTCCTACTCCAGGCACTATGCACGGTGACAGCTCAATGGTGTGCATGGCCATTGGCCCTGCTCCAGGGACCCTGCGAGGTGACAGGACTGACAGGTCGCGGAAACGCAAGGCCATTGCTCTTACTCCGGGCACCCTGAGCGTCGACGGGTCTCCAGCACGCAGGGACATTGCTCCCACTCCAGGCACGCTGGGCAGCGACAGGTCACCAGCACACATGAACACTACTCCTACTCCAGGCGCCCTGGGCGGTGACAGGTCACTAGCGCACATGGCCATTGCTTCTACTCCAGGAGCCCTGCAGGGTGATGGCTCTCAGGGGCACACGGCCATTGCTCCTATTCCAGGCACTATTCGCAGTGACAGCTCAACAATGTGCAAGGCCATTGCCCCTACTCCGGGGGCCCTGCACGGAGACAGGTCACGGAAACACAAGGCCATTGCTCCCACTCCAGGCGCCCCACATACTGACAGGTCACAGATACATACGGCCATTGCTCCTACTCCGGGCGCCCAGCGCGTTGACAGGTCAACATCACGCAAGACCATTGCTCCTATTCCAGGTGCCCTGGGAGGTGACGGCTCACCAGCGTGCACAGCCGTGGCCCCTACTCCACGTGCCCTGCGAGGTGACAGGTCACGGAAACGCAAGGCCATTGCTCCTACTCCTGGCACCCTGTGCGGTGACAGCTCACCAGCAGGCAGGGCCATTGCTCCTACTCCAGGCACCCTGGGCGGTGACGGCTCACCAGCGCACACGGCCATTGCTCCTACTCCAGGCGATATGCGTGGCCACAGCTCACCATTGCGCATGGCCATAGACCCTATATCAGGGACCCTATGCGGTGACAGGTCACAGAAACGCAAGGCCTTCGCTCCTACTCCAGGCGCCCTGCGCGGTGACAGCTCAGGAGAACGCACGGCCATTGCTCCTACTCCAGGTGGAATGCAAGCACAGGCGTTGCAAAGCTGCCGTGTCGGCCAGGATTCCCTGACACTTTTGTGGCATGGTTGTGAGATAAAAGGCAAGAAAAGAGCCAACGCCTCAACTCTTATGTCGCTGCCTCCCACAGTAAAGGGGAAGGGTGCATCTCGGCCCCCAGGCCTCACCAGCCCTGCGCCCCCCGCTCTGAAGGAAGACACACTGGACAGCCGCCCAAAGAAGACCCTGGCTGCTTCCCCTGAATGCTCTCCCTTCTTGGGGGACATTCAGGACCCTGGAGAGGGTGCCTGGAAGCCAGGCTGGGCAGGTCTGGCCCCATCCTCTGGGTCCCCTCAGCACAGGCTGCCTTCTTCACTGGGGATTGCTGAGGGGAAAAGGAAGCTTCTGGGTCCAGATTTTCAGAGGAGACCTCGAAGACCTCAGCCCCCTGGTGACGCTAAGGTTGCTAATCCCGTGACCGCCATTCAGAGGGCAGGCAGAAAACAGCATGGGCAGCCCGCCAGCCTTGCTCTTCCACGGCAGCCACGTCCCATTGAAAGGGGAACACTGGTCTGGTTCAAATTTCAAGAGCATCCATTTTGGCCAGCAGTGGTCAAGAGTGTCAGCAACACAGACAAGACCGCGAGGGTGCTCTTGCTGGATGACAACCTGCACCGTGGAAATCGTGGCATTCAAGTTCCTCTTCAAAGGCTGAAGCACCTGGATTGTAAGGAGCAACAGAAACTGCTGAAGAGGGCCCAGAAGGCATACAAGCAAAGCGTCGACTGGTGCTTCTCACTAATTTCCCACTACAGAGAAGGGCTGGTCCGGGGTTCTTTCCAGGGCTCCTTCCTGGACTATTACACTGCAGATGTCAGCTACCCCATCAGGAGAGCCGTACAAGAGGGAGACCTGCAGATTGACTTCCCAAAGGTCAATTATGCCGACCTGGAAGACTGGGAGGAGGAGACCTCCCTGGGCGGGAAGAGGCCTTGCAAGAAAATCCTCCCGGACCGGATGAGGGCCGCTCGGGACCGAGACAACCGGAAGCTGGTGGACTTCATCGTGAGGGAAAAGGGGGCCGACCCCCACCTCCTGGACATCTTGCAAGGCAGGAAGCAGTCCAGGTGGCTGACCACGTTTCTGACCCCACACAGGGACTTGCTCTGCTTTGAAACATACCTGGAGGATGACGACCAGTTGGAAGTCGTGACCAAGCATTTACAAGAAATCTACAAGCAAATGGACAAGACCATGCTGACTCGGATAAGGGATGACAAAGTCAATTTTGTTCTGGAAGTTCTTCTGCCGGAGGCCATCATTTGTGCCATCGCCACAATTGATGGGCTGGATTACAAGGCAGCAGAGGAGAAGTACCTTCGAGGGCCACCTGTGCATTACCGTGAGAAAGAGCTGTTTGACAGAAATATCTTAAAGAAGATGAGAAGGAAACCAGCAACAACCCGTGAAGCTAATTAGCTCTCCTCCTGCACCCAGACCTTAGCAGGGAGCCACCTCCTTTCCAGAATTAATCAGAAAGCCCCTGTGTGTAAAATGAGCCATCCCTTCCCCAACGAGCGTTAAGTATGTTCTGGATATTCGAGACTTTGGGAACGTGCAGAATTCATTTGGGACCCACCCCTAGCATTTGGTGGTGGCACATTCATCACCATGGCTTCCTCGAAAACTCGTGAAGAGTTCTTTTGTGAAACAATTGCAAAAGCTGGCATTTCCCTCAACATCTTTGGAAGCGTAGTTGTCCCAACAGGTTTGAAGGACAAGACCATTGATTTTCATAACATTTCTTTTGACTGGACTTGCTACTTTCATTTAGGTCCTATGTTCTTTTACACAAAAAGCCACCGGTATCAGCTGTTAAGCAACAATAATTTTTAAAGCCTAATGTTATGGCAACATCGGTGGGACTTTTCATTCTTTTGGAGATAACGTCGACAGAAACTATCGGATTCCCTGTTAAGATGACTCCTGCCTTTTCGCTGCTATGCTTGTATACTTTTTTTGAAAAGTAGCCCGAGCATTGAATCCCATGACAGAGACGTTTTCGCGTACGTTAACACAACCTTCGGATGCTTCTTCAAAAAGCAAGCTGCAGGCCAAACGTGAAGTCACCGGATCGCCTGCATGTAGTCTGTATGTGCATGAGTGAAACCTCAGCGTGCAGTGAGCGTCTTGTCAGCCTCGTGCAAGATTGTCGCCCTGCCTTTCCCTGAAATTCCACTCACGGGGGGAGCTCTCTTTCAACGGCTGAACCGTGTCCTAGAACCGGCCTCCGGCTGTCTTCACAACTGATGGTGATGGATCCTCTCCCTGTAGCTGTCAGTGCCCTCTGGAGGGCAGCTAGAGACATCTCCTTGTCAGGCTGGCTACTCTCCACCTATGCGGCTGGCCTGACTGCTTAGGAAAGCCAGCTCCTTGTTCTGCATCCAGCATCCCCCAAGGCGTGCCCATCTGTCTCAAAGCCACCAAGCTTCATCTTCCGACTTATTCACGGGCTAGCTCCAACAGGTCCCCACAATCTAGGTGCAGGCCGGTAAGCCACTCCGGGCTGCTAGGCAAGGAGAGGCACCGGGGCTGGGGGTCGGAAACATGGGTCACAGAGGCAGCCCCCATTCCACTAAGTGGGCCCGGCCCTTGGAAGAACAATATTAAACAGACGCAGTTCAGGCCTAAGTGGCGAAGCGCACAGATTGCTAGGCTAACTTGAAACAAGATGGTTTTTGAGAATAAATGTTATGGGAAAGCCAGATTGTTTTTCAAACTTGATGTCAAAATAAACATGAAGGCCGAAACACAAACCCAAATGCTTTTTTGGTTCTTAGAGGCAGTCACCTGGTCTCATTAGACCATGTTGGGTGTTCACATGGCCGCGTGTTTGGGTAACTCTGGCAGAGTAGCTGTTTGGAGTCACCGTAAAACCACTGTGTCTCTCACCTTGAACTTCAGCTGTGTCATGCTGGAGATCATCCGACTCCATAGGTGGAGTGTCTCAGAAAATATATAGACAAACTTCCAAAGCACTAATAGCTTGGAAATTCTAATGAAATTTTAGAAGAAGGCCTTCCAAGCGGCGTAAGCATCAGGCCCGACGGAACCCTCTCTAGACTTTGCCTGAGTGTGGGCAAGACTCCTGGGACACACTGCCCAGACAGTCCACGTGACATCCTCATGGCCCTGGGAATTATTTGGAAACAGACCGCCTCTGTGCTCTGTGTGGACCTCACACACCGAGACAACACACCCTCGTTACTCCACAACACTGTGCCTCTCTAAGTCCAACATGTCACCTGAGTTCAGCTTTCTCCTGGGGCCATGGTTATCTCTAGGTTCTCGTATTGCTTTAGTACCCCATTAATTCACTCCTGACCTCGTGCTAGGTCGGGAGAGCAAGTGAGGTGTGGTTGAAGGCTCTGCTCTGAAGACTGACTTCAGGTGCCATAGAACCAGATGGAAGTGTGGTGACGCAGGTGACAAGCTAACCTCTAAGGTAACAAGGACACACTTCCCCCTCCTGTCAGTGAGAAATACTCACCAGCGTCATGGGCCGACTGCCCGCTTTTGAAAGCAGAGCCCCAGGTTCACCCAGCTGTGTAAGAGCATAGGTGCCTGTTGGCTTGGGGCGAAGGGAGGGGACCTGGTCTCTCTTGGCTGTCACTGACACCCTGGAACATCTATTGAAGGGAGGCAGACATGCCTCGGGCAGGCATCTACTCTCCTCCTCTTTAAATCGGGGTCACTGAAAGACATCTGGGGCGTGTGGGTGGATTTAGGGATGTGCAGACTCTGAGATCCTCGGCAGCTTGAGCAGATGCTGTGGCCCCTCCATGATTGCCCTGAGCTGGATCTCCATCACAGGTACCTATGTGTCTGAGGAGAGAGGGCCCAGCCTGTCACCCACGCTGACCCGCTAGGTTAAGGCGACCTCCTCCTCTCCAGTCCGCAGGCAGACCTCTGCACATCAGGCCCTGATCCTAACTGCTGCTTGGCAGAGCTGCACAGAGATGGCTCACACCACATTCATAGGTCTCTATATCCAAGGAAGCAACTGATGGGGAAAGAGGAGAACCCTGAGATTTGCAAGGGTGACGACCATGAGAGTTTTGAATACCTAGAATCTCCCAAACCCTCACCCTGGCTTTAGCAACCGCCTAACCCTTGCTAATTGGGGAGCAATCCCCTTGTTCCTGGAGACTCCGCAAAGACCTCGTCTAAGCGAGCTACCGTAAAAGATGTTGCCTTCAAGCCTGTAATTCCAGCACATTGAGAGGCCGAAGCAGGAGCATCGCTTGAGCCCAGGAGTTGGGGACCAATCTGGGCAACATAGCGAGACTCTGTCTCTACAATAATAAACATTTAAAAACTACCTGGGCATGGTGGTGCATGCCTATAGTCCCAGCTACTCGGGAGGCTGAGGTGGGAGGACTGCTTGAGCCCAGGAGGTTGAGGCTGCAGTGAACTAACTATGATGATACCCTTGCACTCCAGCCTGGGCCACAGAGGAGACCCAGTCTCTAAGGAAAAAAAAGGAAGAAGAAGAAAAAAATTATACACACACACACACACACACACACACACACGCCTGTTTTACCGAACATCCATCCCGCTAACTTTCATTGCTATGACAAGTGTAAAGCATGAATAGCAAAGATCACAGCACAGGAGACAAATATGGCTCTGTTTGGGTGGGAAATACCTCATATTCAGATAACCTGCAGAAGCTGGCTAGTGCGCCCTGGCATGACCTGGGATAGCATAGGTGGGAATGGATTTTGAGCATGTGGATCCAGCAAGACAGCAGACAGAATACAGTTCAGCAGAGGGGAGAGTGTATTTACATGGGAGCACAGAGCTATAACGTGGGGTTCCCTGTCCTGGGGCTGGCCTCAGATCCTGTTGGCCTGGCAGCTTCACATTTGGAGAACAACAGCCTACAGTAAACGACATGGAGTTACGGGAACTGCCTTGGCAGAATATCGACCAATTGGTGAGGCGGTTGGGGGGAGGGCAGTATTAGATGTGATTCATTATGTGAGACCAGAGGCCCCACCTGTGAACGTCGTTCCCTTCGAGGGCTGACAAGACACTACTAAAATGAGGAATTTGTTGGTGGGGTGGCCCCAGCATCTTGGAGAAGCTCTGCTTTGACTCTCCTCTCAAAAAAAAAGGTTGGACGCAAGCAAGGCCGCCATGGATCTGGCAGTCAGTGAGAGGATTCTCAAATGGCAGGTTCCAGACGGTGACACAAAAGTATCAGGGCTAGGCTAAGGTGGGTGCCATTGCAGTACAGGGCAGCACAATCAGGATGGGTGGGGTCAGGCTCATTTGACCAACCGGGACCTGTGACAATATTATACATTGCAGTGTTCCAGGGTCTGGATCTAGGGACAGCTGACTGGACTATTGCTTGATTTTTATTAAAAGACAAAAATGAGCTGCCAAGCAGAGGGCTGACTGTTAGCTGCTGCAGTGGAAAACTGTGGTCCCCCACCAAGGGTCCAGACCTGTCAGTTCTGAGTGTTCCATCGGAGGTCAGAAACACTCAGCCACACATTCTCCCAGAAAACAGGCAGCTATTTACCAAGGTAAATAATGCAGTTCTGTCTAAAGCTCACCTAACAGGGGATCCAACAGCTCTTCGGACCCACTCTGAGTTTGTTTCCCCAAACCCTCAGGACCTAGTTGCCAACGATGTACTTGGGATGTTGGATCCCCTTCATGTTGGTTCAAGCAACATTACACAGAAAGGTGCATATGGGGAGCCTAGCAAGCTGCTCCCTCTTTACAATATAGGAATGTAGAAGTAATACCACTTGTATAGTAAAAACAGAGAGAGGACCCTAATTTCTAACCAGAAATGAAAGTGAGGGCAATGAATACTTACTTTACAGGGATTTTTAAAAGAGATTCCAAGAGTATACCATGAGCAATTTTACATTAAGAATGAATCTAGATGAAATAGACACATTCTTAGAAGCACACAGCTAACAAACTGACTCGTAAAGAAACAGAAATTCTCTATAGACCTACAACTAGTAAAGAGACTGGATTTCTTATCAAAAATCTCAGAACAAAGAAAAGCCCAGCACCAAGAGGCTTTACCAGTAAACTCTACTGCACCTTTAAAGAAGAATTAATACAACTCCTTCTCAAACTCTACGTAACTTGTGGAGCCTGAGTAGTTAACTAGACATAACTAGAGATCATTTTAATGAGTAGGTAAAGTGTAACCACCAAAATGGTAGCATCTTCTCCAAAATACACTTACACCTCGTTGAATAAAGTGTTAGGTAGCATGCATGCCCATGAATACCTGGGAAATCGGTTAATCTGACTTAGCTAATGATAACTGGAACAACAACTTGAAAGCAAGATGACTGTAAAAATTAATTTTTAGTCAGCATTTAAATATTATTTGTTGTTGAATTAATGAATTCTTACCACAGAAAAGTAGAGATGTTTAAGTAAATATCACATAAGAGATAAACGATAATAAAAAGTGGAAGCCAAGGACTGGAAAAACATACTGTTTTTAAATATCACATCTTTTTCTTGTTGAGTAAGTCGGCTCTTGTTGAATAAATCAGTTGTGTCTATTTGTTACTACTGGCCTACTCACCTAGGGAAACTATGTAACTAGTTTCCCTAGGTGACTAGGCCAATACTAACAAATAGACATAACTGTAATAACTAGTCAAAACCCGGAGTCTGAAGATCACGTTGTTCGCAACTCTACATAAGTGCTTTTCTGGAATACGTAGTTAGTTCAGTAGATGAACGATGTTACCTAGGCAAATAGTAAGTGAGCCGTAACCAGTTTGTGCCGGGAAGTGGAAAACACATCTTTCTCATCTATAATTTCTTTTCTTCTTATGATCATGAATTCCTACCATAGAACTCTAGTAGTAATTAGATAATTAGCACCCTTGAGAAAAGTGGAGATATCCAGAAACCTGAAGAAAACTGGTGGAATTCAGGAAGTTCAGCAACCATTCTTCTCAACTAAAAATTCTTATCTCAGGTTGGTAATACTAGTCAGTACAATAGGTAGCTACAGTCTTCCACTCAACTAGTTAATCTGAGGTAGTTAGATGAAGCCAAGAACTAGAAAACCCTACCTTTCACCATATACAAGCATTGACTCGGGATGGAGTAAAGATTTCAATATAAGACCTCAAAGTATAAGAATCCAGAAGAAGAAGAAAAAGGAATCCAGAAGAAAAACTCAAGACACACCATTCTGGACATGGGAAAGAATTTATGACTAAGTTCTCAAAAGCAATTGCAAACACACACACACACACACACACACACACACACACACACACACACACAGGACAAGAGAGGCCTAATTAAGGAACTTCTGCACAGTAAGTTAAACTATCAACAGAGTCAATAGACAACCCAAAGAATGGGAGAAAATATCTGCAAACCGTGTATTCGACAAAGGTCTAATATCCAGAGTCTATAAGCAACCTAAACAATTCAACAAAGAAAAAATGAATAACCGCATTTAAAAAGTGGGGAAAAGGCAGGAACAGACACTTCTCATAAGATAACATACAAGCAGCCAATGCACATGAAGAAGTACTCGGCATCATCAGTCGTCATAGAAGTGCAAATGAAAAACCAAAATGAGATACAATCTCACACTATTCAGAATGGCCACTATTAGAGAGAAAACGACAGATTTTGGTGAGGCTGTGGAGAAAAGGGAATGCTTCTCCACTCTTGGTGGGAATGTAAATTAGTCCAGCCACTGTGGAAAGCGGTTTGGAAATTTCCCAAACAACTTAAAACACAGCTGCCATTTGACCCAGCAATCCCATTACTGGGTATACGTTCAAAGGAAAATAAATCGTCCTTTTTTAAAACGTTCATCCTTTTTGTAGAGACAGGGTCTCACTCTGTTGACCAGGCTGGTCTGAAACTGCCGGGCTCAAGCAGTCCTCCCACCTCGGCCTCCCAAACTGCTGGAATTACAGATGAGAGCCACTGTGCCGGTCCCCAACTCTAAATTCTTCTTCATTGTTGAAGCACTGTGCTATCTGTAATGGAATTGAGTATACGAAATCATGCGTTAGCACTATAGAGAACTATTGATCACTTGATAACAATTTAATTACACTAACTAGAATAGAAACGAGTAGAGTAGATAGATACTTCATGCCAGGATTTGAAGACACGTATTTCTGACCTGTAACTTTTTATTTACTGTTGCATGAGGTGTTAAGTTATATAGATAACTCCTGGTTACCCACATAACCACTTACCCAGGATAAAACATTTCAAGTAGCTGAAATGCATATTCTTGTGATATCCAACAACTCCTTCGTTGTCGAAACACTGTGTCAGTTCTCTATAAATACAGTGGTACCTAGTTTACTACAAATAAATAAAAATATCTGGAAAAAAATCAGCTTGGATATAGGATAAAAACATTTTACTCAAATCTAAATTATTATTTCTTTTGGAAATATGTGTCACTACTATAGAATAGTACTGATATTCAAATATGTTAACTAAGTAAAAGTAACTAGAGATTACTAGTTGAAGCCGGATAGTGGAAAACACGTTCTTCTCAATTCCTGCACCTAATTTCTTGTTGAAATAAAGCACCAGTACCGTGCAGAATTGGTGATATATAGACAAGTAGCTTACTAGACACAGCAATAACAAGAACAATGGAAAACTTGTCAAATCCAAGCAGTGGAAAGACATATTACTTTCAACCCCAACTACTTATTTATTTCTAGAATACTGAGTAACTATTACGGACAACTAACTTTATTTAGGCAATATTTAGACAGAGATAATGAACACAACCAAAATAACTTTTTGAAACCAGCAAGCTGAAAACATCACATTCTTCTCAACTCTGAATTTTTATTTATTATTGGATTCTTGATTTAATAGTAGAGGTAAGTAGTAGCATTTAGGAAACTAACTGGAAATGACTAAAAATAATTAGAATACATGTAAGGAAACAGAAGATAGAAAACACATGCTTCACAAATCTAAACCCTTATTTCTTCCTGGAATCGAGACTTAGTTCTCCGCTTACCTTCTGGGACCTAGGTAAGCAAATAACAAAAGAAAGCTAGAGGTGATGAGAATGCCTGGATGAAGCTCGAAAGCTGAAATCTTTGATTCCCCCAAACTGGAAATTCTTATTTCTTGTTTGACAATGTGTTGGTATCATACATACCTAGTGGAATTTAGTGGAATAATTAACTAGAAATGACTAAAGATAACTGGAGTAAGTAGTTGAGAGCCTCTAAGATAATGTACTTCAAAACTTTGGGTGTGCAGATCTCCCCAGCCAGATGTAGCTCAAAGCTCCTAGAATTCGAGTCAAAGACCAACTCCTTCCTTGTCTCCCATCTGCTCTTCCATCCAAACAACTATTATCGATTCATTTTGGCACCACTCAAAATCTTGCTTACAATTGGCCAAATTGCATGTGCGATAACGTCATTTGAATGTCTCCTTACATGAGTCACCACTGGTTCTCCCAGCCAGGCAGAAAAGCACCTGGCACTGGGTTTTGAGTCTCCTTTCCAGGCAGATTGATGCTTCTCTCTCAGGAAACCCTTGCAGATGATGGGTGTCCACCACCTACCACTTGTGCTGTGTTCACAGCATTGAGACAGAAGCACAGGACCCTTTCCATCGCTGCCCCAGGTGGAGACTGCTTTCTGTTCCTCCACCGTCCAAAAGAACTGCTCAGGGGGGCGGCTTTCCATTCCAGGCTTTTCTCTCGACCTCTGAAAATCTGGCCCTGGACCCAGCCAGCTTCATTGGTATCTGCTTCCTCAGAAAGAACTGCAGTTTCTCAAAGCCCCAAAGGCCCCAGCTCAGGGCATTTACACTCCACCACGCTCACCTGGAGCCCCATACCCACACCCCTCTCTCACTTTTCCTCTATATCTCTAGAGGATGTCTTGCCACCTTTGTCATGTAACTGCAGTTACCCTATGGGGAGTGGTGTGTCTGGCTTACCTTAGCACCTCCACCACCAAACCAGGACCATCCAAAGAGCAGACGCTCATCGGGCATGGAGAAGAAACGAGCCAGTGAATAGGAACAATTCTTTATTCTAATTTAACTTCTCTTACATTCTCAAAGAATCCAGGAGGGAAATCCAGGTATGCATATATTTTTAAAAATTTTCCAGAATAGACTGAGGTATAAGGCAAGAATTTTAATTTATTTAGTTCTTTATCTCATCTATCTTACGGCTAATTTCTTCACATTTCCAAGTAAATACTAACTCCACTGCTGTTACCATAACCCAATTCACAAAACAGAATGAATTTCCCAGTCTGAATAAACACCAGACTCTTACTCTTATACTATAGAAACAGAACCATGTGTGACTACTGTCACTCATAAACTTGGATGCTGAAGTTCATTCAACCACCCGTTAAAAGCAACATCTGAACAATTCCTAAAGGGAACGAAGGTAAATCTCCAAGTCACCCGACAGAACAGAAACCCACTACCGAGAGCGCTGACTGCTCTCTTCAAACCGGAGTGAATAAAGGGCCTCAAGGCACACGAGGCGGGGGAAGCTGCTGGACAGGGCCCTGGAAGGTGAACCGGCCCAGCCCCCTTCCCCCGGCCCTGGCTGCAACTCACAGGTCGTCAGACTCCCTCTTCCTCCTCTCTCAAAGCTGCATCACGCAGGGATGGGTAGGGAATACGAACTCTCGCGTTGACCTTGGCAACATGCTCCAGGACCTTCACGTAGCTGGTTTCAGCAAGGGCCCTCGGGCCCCACAGGAACTCATAGCGTGCGGGATCACTGCCGGGCACCTGCCGGTACCTCAGGTAGTTTTCCTGCACCCGATCTTGGGTGAGCAGCTTCCTGGGCTCCCCATAGACACTGTGCTCCTTCCCATCATACACCTCCATCACACTCAGCTCCTCCCAGATTTCCTCCTCAGGGGCGCAGTCGCCCTCCGTTGCGATCGTGCCCAGGACGAGTATCAGGAGGCCTGTCTTGGGCAAGATGTGATTACCACCCCCTAGGCCATCGTAGGAGAGGCCCAGGCAGGTGACAAGGGTATAGGACTGGTCGGTGGGGTCCAGTTCCTTCACATCAATGCCGAAGATCATCTTCAGGGACTCGGAGGCTTTGCCGAAGATGACAGGAAAGTAGTGCCTGTAGATTTTTATGACCTTCTCCAGCATTTCTGCCTTTGTGACCGGCTCCTTGGCACGATACTTGAGGAGCAGAAAATGAGCCAACTCATCCACCTTCTTACTGAGTGCCTCTCGGAACGCAGACTCTTGGGTCAGGAGAGGTGCTTGGCCCCTCCTCCTCTCGGCTGGTGCTGCTGGAACCCTCACTGGGTTGCCTCCAGCAAGTGAAGTTGACAGTCGTCGGGAAGGCAGAGGCTCCCTGAGCACTCTGGGGAGGACCTGTTGACCCAGCAGCAAGCACCTCCTCCACCGTGCCTGGGATCAGAGTAGAAGAGGAGGAGGCGGCAGCCTCCTGCTCCTCAGTAGCGGCAGCGTGTGCACCCACCAGGCCCAGGGCTTCTTCTTGGGCCTCAAGACCTTCCTCGGGCTTGCAGTGTTGACTCTTCTCAAGAGACATGATGATTCTGGTCAGGGCAGTAGGTGGGAGTGTGGGCAGGAGCTGGGCAATGGAGACCCACAAACCTGGGGAGAGAGGAACCGTGTGACAGGCCTCAGCTGAGAACCGAACCTTGGAGACGCTAGCAAAGGCTTACTTACAGATCTTCTCCTTGGTGCTCCCCTGGGCCTCCAAGGAACCCGGCCCTCCCGGTTGGCCTGTCCCCTGAGAACCTGAAGGGGGAAATGAGAGGGCGCCTCAGGGTATACAGCCAGCCAGCAGAGGTCAATTCTGCAGGACTGGCAGTAGGGAGGGTGACGCCACACTCTCTCAACTCCCATGTGTCCTGGGGCAGGTGGGACCCTTGGTGTGCATTCAGGGGAAACATTCACTGCTGGCACGGCCTGTGCATCCTCTGCTCTGTAACCTGAGGCCACTGCCTCAGACCCAAGCCCCACTGCCCGGTTCCTGGAGCTCCTGGGAGAGGAATCCACACACCCTCAGGGTGCAGACTTCGAGCACAGCCCTAGCCCCTCACCGCTATCCACCACTGGACTCTGCAACATCCCTACTTCCATGGGGTGGATGGTCCCCTCTGTACTCACGCAGGGGCCTCACATTTTTCTGGCAGGGCCTGAATCCCACCCTTTTTGCTGCTCAGAGAAATGCAGATCAAGAACTCACATCCCTGATAGGGAACAGAAGGACAGCAGGTGACCCACATCTGGCCACACGTGCCTAGGTCCACCCAGGAAGGACAGCAAGAGGTATTAAAATTCATTGGAATTAATGCGTCCTGGGCGAGGAGACTGCTTGGTCCTCACCTTGACCCCTGGCAGGGCCTGGAACTGTCCCTCTACTGACCTGGGTCCAGCCTCCTCAGAGCAAGGCCTCCCCCTCCATGACATCAGTGATCCCAGGATGAGAGAGGGACCTCTGCAGATAGCCAAGTCCATGCTCTCTGGGGTGACAGTAGGGGCAGGGCAGACTTCTGTGCGGTCCCTGTCAGCGTTCTGGCCCTGGGGTATCCTCAATCGTCCCTCACGCCCCTTACCCGGACCCTTGGCAGATCCTGGGATCCCTCTGTCTTTCAACCAGATGGGTTCCCCTGAGGCACCCTCTGAGAATAAGGTCCTCATCTCCCTGAGATCTGGAAACAGGAGTGTGATGGAGTCACACCCTGTCACCCCTGCCTGAGGGGTCCAGGGCTGACCCCTCTGGTTCTGGGGCGAGGATTCCAAGAGCCTTGTCTGGGTTACTCGTCTTTATTCCTGACGGGGCCTTCACTTCCTCAACCCCCAATTCCCTGAAATGAGTAGACGTCCCCCTTTTAACAGAGACCCCATTTCCCTGAGGGCTCCCCAACCTCCTGCCTGTGGCACAAGTGAGACTGGCACACAGGGCCATCCATGATCTGGTCCCCCACCCCCCGCCCCGAGCTATGAACAGGGGGCAGCCAGACTCTGTGGAGTTCCTTCTTTCTGAGCCGGGGGTATTCCCAGTCCTCATGAAACCTGCACACCCTGGGTCTTGTAGATCCTGAGACTCCTCCCTCTCTTGACCTGAGGCCCCACTTCTCAGACCACAGCCCTGTCCTCTCTGTCAGCTCAGAGGTACAGGAAGTATGGGCCACATGTGGCCACCGGGCCCTGGATCTCCCAGGTTGGAGATCCCCACTGATCTGGATTCCAAGGTCACCTGAGTCCTCCCTCCTCTTCCTCCTCGTGATCCTGGCAGGGCTGGGTCCCACCCCTATGGTGATCTGAGTCCCCATCACTGTGATTCGTGAGGCCAAAAGAGGCAGCCTCAGTCCCAGACAGGGGTGCAGTGGGTCTCCTGTCCTGGGGTGCTGGGTCTCCCCTGAGGCCTCCCTCATCTCCCAGCAGGGCCCTCCCTCTGCTCCTCTGAGGCCCTGTTCAAGCCCCTTCCTTCCCCAAGGCCCTTCCCTCCATCAGCCCTGGATGTGGACGTCAAGATCCGAGTGCCTGGCCGCCATTCCTGGGGCTTCCGTGGGTTGACTGCAGGGATTCTGCCAAGATACGGTTGGGGTGGGGGGTGGGGGTGGGGGTGGGGGTGGGGATGGGAGTGTGAGTGGGGTAGTGGTGGAGAGGAGGATATAGGTCAGGGTGGGGGACCCTCAGATCCCTCTCAAGGTTCCGACCTTGATGCTGGGCAGATGCCTGGACCTTGCTTGATGCCTGGGCCTTACCCTCTCCTGACCAGCCCTGACCTGGTCCCGTAAGCTCTGACTCCAGAGTCCCCTGCCAGTTAAGTGGTAGTGGGGCCAGGGGTGGCCAGAGTGCCCTGCAGGTTAAGCTGAGAAGTGTGCCCCGGCCGGGTGGTCCAGGGCTGGCAGCAGGGGTGGCGTTGGATCACTTGGGGACCGTCAACCCGGGGTGGGGGCCCTCCTCAGGCCTCCCTCAGCATCTCGCCTTGCCTCCTCCCAGGGCCTCAGGCCACTCCCCTCAGCGGACGTCCAGCCGCCCCTCAGAACCATTAGATGAACCTGGCTTCTCTCAGATCTCTGAGGTGCAAGTTAGGGGTGTCGCATCCAGCCACCCAGGGCTTCCGTGGGCTGAGAGCAGGGGTAAACCGTATTCTGCCAGAACGGGAGTGGGGATGGGAGTGGGGTGGATGAGAGGGATGAGGGTGGGGATGGGGGGAAGACGGTGGGGTGGCAGAAGGGTTGGGGATGTGGCTGGGGATGGAGAGTGGTGGTCAGGCGACGGAGTGGGGGTGGGGCGGGGGTGGAGGGGTGGTTGGGGAGATGGGGGTTGGGTGGGGAATGGGAATGGGAATGTGGGGAGTGGGATTGGAGTGCAGCCTTGGGGGCCCACAGCCCTCTCTCTGGGTCCTGACCTTGATGCCTGGCAGAGCTGGGGCCCTGCCCTCTCGTAACCAGTCCTGCCCTGGACAACCTCTGACTCCAGAGCTTGGGGAGGAAAACCTGGTGTTTCTCAAGGCTTAAGCAGCAGGGGGCTGGGCACTGCCCGCCTGAGCCGTCTTCCCGAGGGTGGTCCAGGGCTGGCAGCAAGGGCGGCGCTGGGTTATTTCGGGCTCTCTATCTGGGGTGGGGCATCCTCAGTCTTCCCTCAGCCTCTCACCTTGCCTCCTCACAGAGCCTGGGCCCGCTTGGCTCCTCCAAACTCAGGCTGCCGCTAAGAATGGAAACCTCGCTTTTCTCTGTCCCTCAGTGCGCAAGTCAGTGGCGTCACATCCGGGCACCCGGGGCTTCCCTGGGTGGATGGCAGGGGCGGAACCGGATCCTGCCTGGGTGGGGCTGGGGGTGGGGGTTCTGGTGGGAATGGTGTGGGTGGAAGGGCGGGGCGGATGGGGATCAGGGTTGAGGGATGGGGTGGGGGATGGCAGATGGGGTGGGAATGGCAGTTAAGCGGGGGTTGGGTCGCCGAGAGAATGGGCGTTGGAGTGGGGTCTTGGGGGGCCCTCAGCCCTCCCTGAGAATCCTGAGCATGGGGCCTGGCAGAGCCTGGACGCTGTCCTCTCCCAAGCAGCCCTTCCCTGGTCACACAAGCTCTGACTCCAGAGTCCCCAGCGGCTTCGGCAGCAGGGGGCTGGGGGTGGCCCAGCCTGAGAAGTCTGCCCCCAGGTGGTCCAGGGCTGCCAGAAGGGGTGGCGCTGGATCATCTGGGGCCCTCTATGTGGGATGGCGGTGTCCTGAGTCCTCCCTCAGCTCTCACTTGCCTCCTTGCAGAGCCTGGGCCCACTTCCCTCTGCTGATCTCAGGCCGCCCTCCAGGCTCCTCTCTAACCCCCAATGCGCAAGTCAGTGGCGTCACATCAGGGCACCAGGGCTTCCCTAGGTTGACGGTAGGAGCGGAAGCGGATGCTGCCTGGATTGGGGTAGGGGTGGGTGTGAAGATGTTTATATGGAAGGGATTGGGGGTTGCGGGGGCAGGGATGCCAGCGGGGACCCCAAGGCTTAGGTCGTGGTGACCGTGGTGGGGTTGCGGGACCTGATGGTCACCCCTCAGGGTCCTGACCTTGATGCCTGGCAGAGCCTGGACCCCCATCCTCTGCCGATTGTGTCTGCTCCTCTCCGACCAGGTCTCTGACCCCCAGTCCCATGAGGTGGCAGTGGGAGGAGGGGTGTGCTCAGGCGACAAGGTTGCCAGGGTCTTCCAGGGCTGACAGGAGGGGCTGAGCTACATTCTGTGGCCCCTGTATGTCAGGAGAGTAACTGCCCGCAGTCACTCTCAGGCACAAGGCAGAGGCAGCCGCAGTAAGAGGGTAGCATCCAGCGGCCCCAGGGATAAGCTACAGTGCCGGGAGGGAAGGCCTCGGGCACAAGAACGTGGAAGCACCCTGGCCACGTGGCCCTGCGTGCGTGTGAGAAGGATGAGTGCTTCTCTCTTCCACCCTCCGCCTCCCGACCGGGCTCGGGGGAGAGTAGCCATCTGTCAATCCAGGCAGGCAGGCAGGCAAGTCCCCTGGCCTAGCTGCAGCACAGAGGACCCACTAATGGCTAGAGTGGCCCAAGTGGCTTCTGAAGGGGAGGGGAATGCCAGAGGGTGTCGGGGGCCAGACTGTGAAGCTGCAGAGCTCAGAAGAGCCTGGGGGCAGAGAGGGGAGAGAGAGAGGCAGGGAGGCAGGGAGAGGCACGTGCCACCCTCCCCTGCCTGCGGGTGGGCCCCCTGGTGACCTGGGCCCCTAGCAGGCCTGGTGACAAAAGGCCTTCCAGGATTGTCGGACCAACCTGCTCAGGGGTTGGGGGGGCGGGGGATCAAGGAGACCTGCGGGAGGCAGGGGTCTGATTCTCTCATTTGTTACCAACGAGGGGCCCCAGGCTTGAACGAGCCCTTGCCCCAGGAGACAGGCACGTGGTGAGTGGGGCTGGTGGGCCAGTGTCTTCACAGACATCTCGGGGTAGGGTCCGCCCCTGTGCCAGCCACTGGGCACACAGAGAGGTAGGGGCCAATTCCCCCACTATCCAGGAGCCCACAGTCTCCCAGAGGAGAAACAAGGGAGAGCTCACCATCACCCCGAAGGTCTAAAGGTGCTGAGACAGACTAGACCCAATTAACTCCCAAAACTTCTTTCCAGGACAGAGGCCCCCACTGAGCAGAAACTTGTGGGACTAGAAGACAAGTAAAGCAAGACAGGCACAGTAGGGGCAAAGAAAGAGAAAGACCAAATCACAGTGGAGGAGGAGAACAAGCGGAGAACGTCTGATAGAAACTAAACGGACAGACGGTCTCAGTTCCCACACTCACCAGAAGAGAGTGCTCTTCACACGTGAAAGCAGAAAACCTAGCCTCTCCCACCCTGCCACAACTGCAGAGGGACGAATTTCAAGGGAAAACTAGTTAGCAAGTGGCTCAAAGGCAAATCCCGTACAGAGTTGCTAAAACAGAGAAGAGAATAAGGAGCAGTATAATATCCCTCTGGACGACAAAAACATCTCAGAAGGACGTGCAGGTGAAACTATAATCTTTTGGGTTTTTTTCTTTCTTTCTTTCTTTTTTGTTTTTGTGGGGTTTTTTTTTTGTTTGCTTGTTTTTTGGATGTTTTTGAGACAGAGTCTCGCTCTGTCGCCCAGGCTGGGGTGCGGTGCCGCAATCTCGGCTCACTGCAACCTCTGCCTCCTGGGTTGAAGCAATTCTCCTGCCTCAGCCTCCTGAGTAGCTGGGATTACAGGCGCCCACCACCACACCCAGCTAATTTTTGTATTTTTAGTAGAAACGGGGTTTCACCACGTTGGCCAGGATGGTCTTCATCTCTTGACCTCATGATCTGCCTGCTTCAGCCTCCCAAAGTTCTGGGATTACAGGCGTGAGCCACCGCGCCCAGCCTGTAAATCCTTTATTTTAAAGCAAGCTAAGGACCTTGAGAAAATGATTCAACATATGAAACAAAATGTAAATCAGAATTATTAAAGCAACTCAGAGATGAGGCGATCGGCCCGGGAAAGCATGGCAAATTTGAAAAGGCCTGGGAAAGAATTATAAATAAAAGATTTTTTAAATGTTCAGTCTTTACGACCTTTCCTTAAAAGGCCCCCGAGAATCAATAAAGGCGACATATAATGCTTTAAGATAAATAGAAAAAGCAAAGCAGGGCCAATGTTAACATTAAAAGATGAACGAAGAGATGAAGATTTGAGAGAAAGTGGCAAATATAGAGGGCAGGCAAAATAAATCTAGTGTGCATATAATAGGAGTCCCCCAAGATGAAAACCAAAGCAAAGGAAAAGAGCAGGGAATAAAATGTGTAAAAGCTTTGAAAGAGCACACCATGTACATGGGGAAAGCAGCCTAGAACCAGCAAGGCCAAAACACGTTCTAGCACAATGATTGAAATTTAAAGAAAAAAAAAAAAAAGTCTTTGGATATTCAGCCAGAGAGACAGAAAGAATACATGTATAATAGAAAGAAAATTAGAGTATCCTCAAACTGTTCATCAGAAAGCCTTATGCTAGAAGAAAATTTAAGATGGTAAGAAAAAACTCTGAGCCAAGGATCTTGTACGCAACCAAGCTCACGTTCAAAGTGTAAATGCAACAAGTTCTCACCAACGTGCAAACACTTGAAGAATGTACTGCAGTGACTCCATTCTTAGGAGTCTGCTAGAGCAAGAGGACTGGCGGGGCACCAGTGAAGGCCGGTGGTGAGCATGACATCTGCGTTTCCACGTGGGATCAAGGAGAACCGAGCGCCACAAGCGGGAGAAGGGAGCCTAGAGCGGGGATCTGTACCTCAGCCAGGCTCCACACACCGCGGCAGCCGTACAATGACGGGGGACGGGGGACGGGGGAAAGAGCAGATGCACCGTGTTTTTTTCAGACTCTCCTCTGTAATCACGTTCGTGAAAGGCTGGTTTTGTCACTTCTTTTACTTGACGCATCATATTTGAACATTTTTCTGGGGCACATAGTGATGTTTGATACACATAAGTTACCGCGGTGATTAGATCAGGGTCATTAGCACACCCGTCATCTCAAGCATGTATCATTTCTTTGTGTTAGGAACATTCAGTGTCCTCCTTCTAACTATTGGAAACTCTCCGTCACCGTCGACTACAGTCATCCTACAGTCCTGCAGGATACTAGGACTTTTTCATCCTATCTAGCCGCAATTTTGTATCCTTTAACAAATCTCTCCCTATCTCCCACTTCCCCCTACCCTTCCCAGCCTCTAGTACTCTCTGTTCTACTTTTTACTTCGGTTACATCCATTGTTTTGGCTTCTACATATGAGGGAGCACATGTGGGGTTTATGCTGTCTGCTCCCGGCTTGTTTCACATGACATAGTGTCCTATTCATGTTGCTGCGAATGATAGGCTCTCCTTCTTTGAAAGGCTGAATGGTACTCCATCGTATCTAAGAACCTCATTCTCTTTAGCCCTTCGTCTGATCGTCTGATCCTGGCTATTGTGAACAGTGCTGCCACCAACATGGGAGTGCAGATATCTCTTAGATACATTGATTTCCTTTCCTTCAGATATATGCCCAGCGGCGGGATTGCTGGTCATTCTATTTTCAGTCTTTCGAGGAACCTCTGCACTGTTCTCCATAGCATCCATACTAATTTACATTCCCACCAACACTGTGCCAAGGTTACCCTTTCTCCGCATCCTCCCCAGCTTCTCTTATTGCCTGTCTTTTGGATACAAGCCATTTTAGCTGGGAAGAGATATCACCACGTGGTTTTGATTCACATTTCCCTGATGATTAGTGACACTGGGCGTTTTTTCATATATGTGTGGCCCATTTGTGTGTCTTCTCTTGAGAAATGTCTGTTCAGATAATTCGCCCGTTTTCAGATCAGATTGTTTTGCTTTGTTGTTGTTTTTCGCTACTGAAATATTTGCATTCTTCATGTATTCTGGATATGAATCCCCTGTCAGATGAATAGTTTGCAAATATTTTCTCCCATTTTGCGGGTTGTCTCTTCATTCTGTTGACTGTTTCCTTTGCTGTGCAGAAACCTTTGAGTTTGATGCCATCCCATTTGTTTATTTTTGCTTTGGTGGCCTGTGCTTCTGGGGTCTCATTCACAAAATCTTTACCCAGAGCAATGTCCTGAAGCATTTCCCCTATGTTTTCTCCTAAGAGTTTTAGAGTTTCAGGTGAGAAAGCTTGGTGAATAGTGTGGGATACAACAAATGAGTATGTTGTGTCCTGATGCATATATAAGCATCTGTAAAATAGATAAGCTCGCTGTGTAGTCGTGGATGTTGTTGGAATTATCATATCTATAGATTATGAGACATAATCTTTTATCTTCAATGTGCACACGTACACGTGCGTGTATTTGTGTGTAATTCCCAGCGCTGAGCGCTGAGGAGGTCTAGAAATCATGATCAAATCAGCAGCAGTCAGCCTCCACGGCACCCGGATTGTTCTTGAAATTCCACTCTTCGCTGAAGAAAACAATTTCTCACAAAACCAACGGGACTCCTCGGGGAAATGAGCGCACCACAAGATGAGCAAGCTCGAAGTCTGCCGGGCTGGCGTTAGAAGGACTTGGGCACCAACCCGAAGGGGCTCCCACTGGCCACAGATGAGGCCGTTTCAGCATCAGTAACAGTAACAACCGAAACCGATTAAAACACATAAATAGGTCTAAATCCACAAGGTCAAAGTGACAAGAAAAGAAAAACAACATCTGGTCACTTTTGGAAAACGCTGGGGCATCAACACTTCTATTTGAAAATTCGTAAGTAAAGGGAAAGGCTCCAACGTGCATCAGGCCGTCTCTGTACAACTGGGCTGCGATACCAAAATGCCACGAACGGGGTGTGACCTGTGCAAAACAGAAATTTACTCGTCGCAGTGCGCAGGCTGCAAAGTCCAATCTCAAGGATGGTGCCAGCCAAGAACTGCACCAGCAGACTCCGTCTCTGGTGAGGAGGGCCTGGAACCCTCGGGAGCAGAATCAAAGAGGCAGTGGGGGAAGGAGGCTTCTGAGCAGTTAGAGCAGGCTGCAGCCAGTGGGGAAGTGGCTGGAATCCGCAGACTTGGAAATTTTGGCCCTGCCTGGTAGGAAGGTAGGAGGGAGCCACGGGCTCTCTGTAGCAGAGATGGGAGGGAGGGCCCCTCCCATTTGGCTGTGCAGAGCCTGGGCCCTCGGACATTGTGGTACACAGCAGAGAAGCCCTTCCTGGTTCGGAGGCAGACATTGCTCCCTCTCAACCTGTGGAGGCTGTAAGGAGCCTGTTCAAGGCCAGTCAGCCAGGAGGCAGCCAGGTGGGGAGAGACAGACAGAGACCGGCTCTATGTCCCGGCCTGTGTCGCAGGCACTCAGCGAGGCCGGCTATCCTTGGGACTTGGTTCTCAAGAGCCAGTAGTGCAAGAGGTAGTCTACAGGGGCGTCTGGTCACCAAGCAACCCAGAGCCTTCTGTGAATCTTGATTGAAGCATCTGCATCCACCTCAGGCTGCAGTGCTTCCGTGTTCGTCCCTTCAGGTGCCCACCGTCTGCTGGGCACGCTGGCTCTGTGCAGAGCCTGCCGCTGGCAATCTGCGGGACGGAGCTAAGAAGATGGAAGACTCTGGGGGCCAAACCAAGCAGGGGGCACCTTTACAATTCCTTTACCTTTACCAGGGAGTCTGTCTGCCCACAGGCCAGGGCTGGGGGCTGGGGGCAAGGGGAGGGACCGGAAGATGGAGAGTGGGAGAGTGGCGGGAAGGAGAAAGAGGGCAGAGCGAATGTCTACCTGAGTGTCGCACAGGCCACTCAAATGCGACCACGGCCACAGGAACTCATCCCCACGCCTGTCACCCCTCTTTCCACAAAAGGCAGGAGGAAAGACAACTGCCAGCAAGAGCCCCATGTCAGACAAGGACTCTTCATTCCACTCGGTCCATACACAACAGGGAACCCGAGACTGTGCGTGAGCCCTCGGGGCCTTCTCCCTCTCTAAAGCCTGTATCTTCCACTTTTCCACAGACCCTCCTTGCCTAGCCCCAGTGGGACCTGGACCTGGGCTGCTGCCCCTTCTCTGCTCCAGGCTTCCCTTCCTGCTGATCAGTTCCCCCACACAGCTAGCTGGCCAGTCTCAGCGTCACCAGCCCCTGGCTTCAAAGCCATCAGGGCTCCCCACAGCCTCCAGGATAAGGCCCCGGTTCCCTGGCAGGCTGGAGCAGGCTGACAGATTCAGGCAGTTGCTGGAGAGAAGGCACCTAGGGCTTCCTCTAGGCCACACTCTGTTCTTGGTGCTGGGGATCCCAGGGTGGGAGATGCTGCATTACGGATTGAACATTGTCCCTGCCAAAATTCATGTGGCAAGTTAACCCCTGATGCAGCAGGGTTAAGGGGTGAGATCTTTAGGAGGTGATGAGGCCATGAGAGCAGAGTCCTCGCGGATGAGAGGAGTCCCTTGTAAAAGGCTGTAAAGCTCTAGGCAGGCCCCCTTTTTGCTCTTTCCTCCCCACAAACACGTGAGGATGCAGGCACAGACACCATCCTGGAAGGAGAGACTGATCCCCAACCAGATGCTGAACCTACCAGTGCCTTGATCTTGGGCTTCCCAGCCTCTGGAATGGGGAACAAGAAATGTCTGTTCTTTGTAAGTTTCCCAGTCTCCAGTGCCTTGACTTTCAGCTTCCCAGACCCCAGAATTGGGAGCAATAAGTTTCTGCACGTTACAAAGTCTCAGGTATCTTGCTATAGCAGTACAAATGGGCCAGACACACAGGCAAGGCCGCCCCACCCTCTGGGCCACTGGCTCACCACCTGGGGAGGGAGCCCCTGATACCCCAAAGCAAGGACTCAGACCAGCAATTCCCACGTGCTGACACAGGTAGCAATGCTGCCAGTAAGAATATAAACGGAGGGCATGTGATTTGTGTGTCCCAGCAGAGGGGGCCTATGGGAGGAGGGGACAGTTCAGCTGAGACATAGACAAGGAGGAGGAGGAAGCTGCTGCCACAGAAGGTTCTTGGGGTTTGACGGCTCACACAGAGGAAGGAGGGATGGCAAAGGCCGAAGGTGGGAACAAGCCCTGTGCCGCAGGGCCAGATCGGCAGGAGTGTGGTGAGAGAAGTTGGGGGCATGGTGACATGGGGTGGGTTTCAGGGAGGGAAGAAGAGCATCGGAGGAGCCAGGTCTTCAAGAGTGGGGTTGGGGTGCTCTTGACCAGGATGGGGACTTTGAGATTACTCTAAGGAGATGTGATACCACGAGGAAGAGCAGGGTCTGGTGGTGTTGCAAAGAGATCGCCCTGGCTGCTGAGCGGGTGTGGGTGGAGTAGGGAGGAAGCAGAGTGGAGGCAGGGAGAGAGAGGAGAGACAGGGCGAGCCAAGGACCCTGGAGATGAGAAGGGTAGCAGTCTTGGACCAGAGTCCACAAAGTCCAGTGATGGGTTAGATTTGGGAGTGAGGAACAAAGGAGAGGGGAGAGAATCCTGGCTGCTTTGTTTGAGTCACCAGGTAGAAGGCAGAGCCCTCTGTACAGAGGGGGAAGCCTGGGGATGGTGTAGGCATGGTGAAGGGGCTGAAGCCCTCCGGTTTGACCATCTTAGCTCTGAAATGTCTGCAGGGCATCCACGTGGGCAGATTGATGGGTACGTGTGGAGCTTGGAAGAGAGGTCATGTCCAGAGACAGAGCATTCATCGGAGGTGCCGTATGTCTCAGGGTTGAGGCTGGGAGCCTGCCCCCAGCACGCTGAGATCTAGCAAAGGCGGGAAGAGGAGGAGAAAGGTCCAAGGACAGAGATGCAGGTAGAGGAGGAGGAGGTCAGCCCAAAAGTGGGTGGGGGAGAGGAAGAAGCTGAGAAAGGAAATGGTTTTGAGAAGGAAGGAGCATCAACTGTGTCGAGAGGTGGAGAGAGTGGGGAAAGGGGACTGATGAAAGAAAGACAGTTGAGGTGTCACAGCCCAGCCTGGGCCAGGGCTGGTGGGGTGGGGGCACAGAATGGGCATCCTGCAGTGTCCTGGACTTGGAGTCAGCAGGTGAGGAAGGAAGGAGAGTGGGAAGAGACAAGGCTGAAAACAGAGGAAAATAGTTGAGAGTTGGCGACACCAGACCCACAGATGTTCCCGGGGTGGGGGTGGCGGGGGGCGGCTTGGTGGGCGGTGCCCTCTCTGCAGAAGGACTCCAGAAAAAGCACGGCTGAAAACAAGAGAGGGCAATATGTGTTATAAGCTGTCATAAGTCTAACACTAAAGGTTCCATAGACAGACACTCTCACAGCAAAGGTGAAGAGCAGCAGTTTGCCTGAATTAGAGCAAGCAGTCTTGACCCTCCATGGGGAGAAGTGGCGGGGGGCGGGTTGTTGTTGGGGGGGACTGGACACACAAGGCCAACTGGGGAGGCTGCTTTGTGACAATAGACACGCGTTTCTTCGCTGACCCCATGTTTCCTACCTGGGAGGTAGAAAAGCCTGGGGAGCAAGACCATGTCAACCCAAGTGCCACACAGAGAGGGAGCCTCCCTCTAAGAAAATATTGTCTATTCAGAAATAGGCACTGTAGCGGGGATGCGGGTGCCCTAGTGAACAGTGCGCATATTCAGGGAGGTGAAGGAAGACAAAGGTGTTTCAGGAAAAGGGAGGAGGCTTCCATAATTGTTTCACGATCATGATCTGTGGCTACGGGGATTAATGATCAGGGTAACATTGGTCAGGGGCTTGGACAGGCAGCTGCTGGGCAGGTGTCATCGCAGAAGTATCATTTGTGTCAGGTGGCGACGGCCTTTTTGCAAATTTGTGGGTTCTGCGGTCTTCTGTGATAGCTTTCGTTATCAGGCATTCGTGCATGGGAACCCTGCCTCCGTGGCCCTCCACGGCTCTATTTGTCAGGTATTTGGGTTTTTCTTTGTTTGAACACAACTGACTCCATCTTGATTCTGAAACCATTCATAACCATACGGGCAAACAGAGTCTAACTGTGAGGCTCAGTCCAATGCAACCTGCTTCTGGGCATCATGTTAGACTGGCCATGTCTTATATCACAAGTGCTTATATCACAAGGAGAAAGTCTTCCATCTTGACGCTAGAAACTTTCTCCTGGAAACAGGTCAATGACAATGGTCATCGGCCAGATCAGGAGGAAAGGAGCAAAGGAGATCCACAGAAGAGGAACCGGGAACGGCGAGTGAGGGGATGCACGACCTCGCCACTGATCGGGGAAACGCAGGGCACACCATGACAAGGTGGTGTCTCTCCCTGTGGGATGGGCAAGCGGGCGAGGCTGGAGAAGATCAAAAGCTGTTCGGGCTGTGGGAACCCAGGACCCCTCCCAAGTCGCCAGTGCAAGGGAACGTGGCTTCAGCCACGCACTGGGGGTCACAGACGAGCAATGCTGGGTGGTGGCGTTGATGGGCGTAGCCCAAGTCCCAGCAGAGCCACTGCCTGCTGTGCACCCCAGAGCCTGTCTCGCTGACAGTGGTGGCTCAGACAAGCACGCGGGATGCCGCTGGCAGCAGTGTCTGCAACAACCAAACGGTGGGAAGGACCTGAATGCCCATCTATAGGGTCGTAGACAAACACTCTGTGGCTATGATTCAGCAAGGAGCTTGGGCGAGCTGGATGCCTGGGGGAAACCTTGGCCTGTAAATTGCCAAACAGGAGGCCAGACAAAGAAAGAGAAGGGGACAAGGGAATGACACCCAGAGCTGTGACCCTGTGGGAACCTGCTTGCCACCTACCTGGTGGAGATGCTGTGCACATGGCCCCAGACTCCCGTGACAGCTCAGGTGCAGGGTGGTCAGATCCACAGGTGCAGGATCTCTGCTTTGAGTGGAGGCTGCTCTGCCCTGGTGTGGTGTCTAGCCGGGGCAGCAGAGGACTGGGGAAGGACCTGCGGAAGGCTGACTCAGGCCTGACAGACGGAGGTCTCCAGGGAAGGACAACACCCATGCTGCCCTTAGGGCCAAGGGAGGAATGTCCCAGAGCCCATCAGGCTGCTGAGGCCACAGGGGGCAGGGGACAAATTGAGTAGCCCACTCCCCTCGGACTACCTTTCCAGTCACACACTGGTGTGTGTGAGCTGCGTGAGCGCCTGGGGCATCTCCTCCATGGAATGGCAGCTGCACCAGGTGTTCCTGGCCTCACCTGGCCTCGCCAGCCAGAAGACCAGTTCTGGATGGGGAGGGGGAGTACAAAAGCAGGTGAACAGGCCCCAGAACCTGTCTTCCTGCCTCCTGGCCAGAACTCAGAGCTGCCTGGCACACCTCAGACCACACTCCCTGGCCCTCTGGTGGGCACCCCGCGGTGGGGGGTTGCAGACCCCTCGCCCTGCTGGGCCTCTGGAGCACGTGCGGGAGGGGCAGGAGCCAGGACCAGGAACTGCTGTGGTGAGAGCCAAAGGCATGGGGACCTGCCACCACAGACCTTTGGACACCACGGTGGGGGTGGGCGGGCGCCTGTATGCCGGGACCCGTAGCTGGGGGCAGGGGCTAGGGGAGAGGAGTAGGTGATATCAACCTGGAACCCCGGGCTCCCGGGGGCGGCGGCGAGAGCCCGGCCGCTTGATCCACCCGCGCCAATGGCCCTGCGGTCTCTCAGGCCGGCGACGGGGAGGGGTCCGCACTACACCGCCGCGCTCCAGCCCGGTGTCCGCACTGCAGAGAGCAGCCGGAGCAGGCGCCGGCGCACTGGACCACGTGCAGAGCGAGCCCGGGAGAGGCACAGTCTGAGCGGACGCCCGCGCGGGGAGCCCGGGGCGCCCGATCCGGTCTCTGCCTCCCCGTGCGCAGCCCCTGTGGGGACCCCAAGAGGGACCCTGCCCCGGGGAAAGATATCAGACTCACCCGGTGAGGGAGACGGGAGACTCCGCAGCCCTTTGCCTGTCCGTCCCAACAGAACTGAAGCAGCCTGCTGGGCAGGGGCCCCGCAGGGATCTGGGGCCCTGGGGCGGCGAGGGGAAGGGGCTGAGACCCGCAGGGACCCCCTGGGGTGCGGGGTGGGGCCTGGCTGTCGCCAGGGGAGGAGGGCGTGGAGGTGGACGTGGGTGTGGGAGTGGGGAGGAGTGGGCATTGACCTCGGTCTCCCTGCTCGCATTCACAGGCTGTGGAGACTTAGGCTGTTCTCCCTGAGTCCAAGGCTCCCACCCCAATTATTTCCCCCTCCGCCCCCTCCGCCCCATGTCCCCCTAGTCCTTGCAGGGAACCCTCTCCTGCCCCTCGACGGCGATGCTGCAGGCCTGGCGCAGTTGGATGCGCGTCAACGCTCGCAGGGGCCTGCTCATCCTGGGCATCACGGAGGACCGTGATGTAGTAATGAAGCCGAATTCCAAGAGTCCCTCGAGGCTGTCCTGTGGCCTATGGGACCCTTTACGGTGCTGGGCAAAGTGTTTCGAGAGGAGGATAATGCCATCGCGGCCCTGGTCAGGCTCAAAGGGGACATCAACTATGCTTTGGTCCCCAGGGAAGTCCCTGGCACTGGGGGCCCGTGGATCGTGGTTTGTGTGCCCCTTTGCTCAGGGGCAGATGGTGGAGACTGTGGCCGGTGCCCTGGGCCCTGGGTGTGGGACTGCGCAGGGTGAGCTGGGTCCGATCCGTCAGTCAGGCGGTCCAGCCCTGGGTGGAGACCCTGAGGTCCCAGAGCCTGGGCGTGTTTTCTGGGAGGGACCAGCCTGCCCCCGCCCCTGGGAAGGAGTCCTTTGAGGTCTGGTTAGACCACACCACCGACATGCTGCACATGTAGCAGGGGGTCATGGAAAGGGAGAGGAGGAGGAGGCTGCTGGAAGGCTTATGTGGGACCAACCTGCAGCTTGTGCTCGCACTCCTGGCGGAGAACCCCACCAGGTCGGCGGCTCAGGACTGTCTGACAGCCCTGGTCCAGGTGTTTGGAGACAATGAGCCCCACCCCCTGCCCCCGACCAGCCTGCGAAGTGTCTGACTGCTCAGCAACAGTCAGGCCAGCATGTCCTGGCTGTCGCCTTGTGGCTGGGAGTCCTCCTGCAGAAGGCCATGGAGAATGGGCCCTGGCCAGAGCATCTGCCGACTGTGTGAGCCAACCTTACTGAGCCTTTGGATGAAGCACTGAGGAAGCTGAGATCGGCGGGGAGGTCTCCAAGTTTCCTGGAGATGCTGGGGCTCGTTCAGGAGTCTGAGGCATGGGAGGCCAGTCTAGCCAGAAGCATGAGAGCCCAGGCACAGGAAGGGGCGGTGCCAGAGCCAGCACTAAAGTGGAGGATGAAAAGGTGGAGGAGGAGGAGGAGGAGGAGGAGGAGGACCTCGAGGAAGAGGACAACCACGATCCTGCCCCCGCAATCCTCGAAGGCCTAGGTCGGGCAGGGCCCACCAAGCCCCATGGGGCCCCCTCCCCAGCCCAGATGGGCAGTGTTGTCCAGGCAGTCCCAGGAGGTCCCAGCTGGGGGCCAGAGGTCCTCGTCCAGACAGGAGGCCAGGAGGCTGAGGACCCCCTCCAAGAGGGGCTCAAGCCCGTCCTGGAGGAGTCAGGCAACTAGGATGGGGCCTTGGAGGTGGGCCAGCATGTGTCCTCCCTGGGTAAATAGGCTCTGAGGGCCCCAGGGCCTCCTCTCCTCTTGGGGAGCAGCACCCTGGAGGCAGGCAGAGGCAAGGCCCCGACCAGTCCCTCACCCCACAATGGGATCAGGGCCCCCCCACTTCCCCCCAAGGGGCCCTGGCCTCCACCACCAGCCCTTCCCGTTGACTCAGATGACCACGTTTGATTCCAAATCCAAACTACCTCCTTTTTTGAACAAGTCTCACTTCTCGTACTTCTGGGTCAGATCAAACACACGGTAGAAGGGAGCCCCGTTATAGACCCACAGGTACAAAGTTAAACATTTTTTGACTAACATTCTAAATAAAATCAATGTCAAAAGGAAAGTCTTTTCAAATGTATCTGACCTTACACCAATAACTTACTAGGTACATTCTTCTTTTTCTGAGACAGGAGTTGGCTCTGTCACCCAGGCTGGAGCACAGGCTCAATCTCCTGGGCTCAAGCAATCCTTCCACCTCCGCCTCCCAGGTAGCTAGGATAATAGGCATGCACTACCACACCGAAAAAAAAAATTTTTTTTTTTTTTGAGGCTAAGGCTGGTCTCAAACTCCTGGGCTCAAGCAATCCTCCTGCCTTGGTCTTCCAAAGTGCTGGGATTACAGTGTGAGCCACTGTGCCCAACCAATGTAGATACACTCTGAGACCTAAATGCAAAAGCTATAACTACAGAGGTTCTAGAAGAAAACATAGGTCAATATATTTGTAAATGTGGGCCAATGAAAGATAACTTAGGCAGGACCCAGGAAGCGGTTATTGTAAAAAGAAACAAATGATGCAGTGGACTTCATTATAATCAAACCCGTCTGCTTATAAACAGACACCATTCCATTAAGAATATGTATAAGAAAGACACAATTGGTAAAAAGTATTCCCAGCACATATATCAAAGGACTTGTATCCAGAGTATTTCAACAACTTGCACAACCGAAAAAAAAAAAACCAGGTAAAAACTAGGCAAGGGAATAGGCACTTCACTGTGGAAGATAGACAGATAGCTAATAAGCACACAAAAAAGTGCTCAATATTATTAGTCATCACAGAAATGCAAACCAATGCCACAATGAGATACCGTGATGAGTCATCCAATGAAATGGCTAAAAGTTTAAAACCGGCAATACAAGATTTTTGGAGTACCCTAAGAAATGGGCACTGCTCACTGGAGTATAAATTGTCACAATAGCTTCAGAAATCTGTGTGAAGTTTCTTAGAAAGTTAAATCTACCCTGTGGCCCAGCCATTCCACTCCTAGGTATTTGTGCAGGAGAAAGGAAAACAAAAGTCCACAGAGACTCATACGAGGATGTTCCTATCAGCTTTAATCGGAAAATAACAGTAACACATATCTATTAAGATTAGGGACCTTAAAATAGATACTGCACTTGATCTTAGCCAAAAGGCCTAGAAGCCATGTGAACCTTAAAAATAGGAATGTGCCAGGGGTGAGAAATGGATGATGAGATAGTAGCAAGCCCAGCTCTAGGGCCCATCAGCCTAGAGTCAACAAAAGTCTCACTGCTATTTTGCAGCAAAGCAACTTCTACCTCTGTCTGCCTTCTTTCCAACTCTCTTGATTCCTTAAAGAAATAAAAATCCCACCAATCACTGAACACCTGCACTCACATGCATTCACCCATTCCACACATTCACACATACACACTCAAACTCATAGACATTAACATTCTCAAACACAGAGATATTTACTCATGTACAGTCAAAAACACAGTCCCCCACACATTCACTGTCATACACACACTCACACACCATCTCACTGTCACATATTCACAAACACACTTTTACTAATACACATACACGTTAAACACAAACATACATTTGAGTACTAACACACATTCACTCACACACAAAAACTAATGCATACTCACACTCAAAAACAAACACACATTCATTAACACATTGACACACCATCTCACATACTCGTTCACATATTCACATATTCACTTACACATGACACTCACAAACTCACACACTCTCCCACACTCACTCACACAATCACTAGTATACACACACAAATTCCCCATCTCACACACACTCACAGAAATGGGCCTGGTTTTGATGCACCAGTTGTGGAAGCCCTGAACCCCAACAGTGACATAAGGGATCCTAGGGCCACTGGTCCTGCCTGCTGTTCCTCATCCTCCCTTAAATGTGTTACTCATTCATTTCAGAGAAGCTCAACCAGTGCCTTGGAGACCCAACCAGCCACTGCCTGGGCCCACCAGTGTCCTGTCTACTGGGACTATCCAGCCTGCTCAGCTGGGTTTCTGTGCCTGGGTCCATGAGCCACAAACCCTAGCTCATGACCAATGTGTACCAATAGCCCATTCTACAGTGCCCTGTAGACCAAGCCCCAAGTATACACAAGTGTTAACAAAGCCCATGTGGCCCTCATTCCACCCCAACCCCATCCCTAACCAACCTTACCCCCAGTTTCCCACAGCAGAGGCGAGGCAAGCTGGAACATGGAATGAAATTTATTGAAGAGAAACACACCAAAACCATTGAAGAGAAGGGAACCACAACACAGACAGAAACTGCAAACAGCCACTGCAGGCCACAGGTCCTGGGGCCCCTCCTCCTGGTGTTCCTGACAAAGCACCTCATCTGCCTCTCCTCCTGCTGTGGCTCCCGTGGCCACCTTCCTTCTTCCCAAGGGCCCCAGGGTCTGCCTTATGTCAGGATGGTGGACTCTGGCAGTGTCCACTGGCTTCAGGGAGCCCCGTCCCAAGCCTTTCCGCTGGGGTGGGGCCCTGCCTTGTGGCTTTCACAGGACAGTCACAGGACACTGGAAAACACAGCAGAGAACACCCCACTGGGTGGAGGAAACTGAGTCACAAGTAACAACAGGGGTGGAACACCAAAGCACAAAGCTCCCGGGAAGCCTCAGGCAGGGCAGCCCCGCTCCATCCTGGGTCCAGTTCTTCCTCTTGCAGGTACCGTCATCACCATGATGATAGAGTGAGCGTCGTGTCCTGGCACCTCCTTTCTGCCATCTCCTGGGACTGCACTGGGGGCCTCCAGGGAGCAGCTGCTCAGAGAAGAACACACACAGCTCCACCAGAACAAGCAGCCCCTGGCCTAGATCTACACTGGGAAAGCAGAGGCGGTGCTCACGACGAGGGACAGACAGCAGCGAGCAGAGTGTGGGCTTGCAGGAAGCTCACAGCACGTGTCCTGGGCCCAGAGGCGGCCACCCGGGTGAGCGCACAGCACACAACTTTGCACAGGAATGACGGCTACCAGTGAGTGGGTGTCTGCTGGGTGCATGGGTCACTACAGGGCCTACAAAGGTGACGGTGGGATTCTCGGAACAGGGGCAGTCTGCCCGGGGACAGCGAGTGGGGGGACCCCTCTTGGGAGACCCAAGCAGCTGGCACCCTTGAGAGGGCCTCTTTCGCCCTGTCATCTCCCAGCTCAGGGCCAGTGGGATTCGGGACAGATGTCTTCAGGTGCCCCTGCCCAGGCCACGGCTAGCTGCTTAGGGCTGCCTCCAGGCTGGACTCCCAAGGTGGCAGGGTTGGGGCGGGCCTTGGTGTCAGCATCTGTTGAGTTGCTTTGGCCATGGCAGCCCCAGATGTTCCTTGCCTGGTTTCCCCAGGAGTTTGGTGGCCCTGTACAGAAACAAGGAGAAGAAACAAACCCCCACGAAGTCCTCCCTTTTCTTCCTCCTCCTTTGCAACAAAGATTTCCCTTCACAGCCACCCTGGCCTAAGTCAGCTGTGAGGACACTGGCCTGCTGGGTTCCCAGTGCCCCTGCTGGGGGTCTTCTCATCAATCTTTGGTCTCCTTGCCTGCACAGCCTCTGGCTGGCACTGGGTTCCCAGAGCCGTAGGGTCTCCTGGCCTCACTGGCACAGGGCCTCCAGGGTGCCGCCTTCCTGGGGCTCCCCTAGTGCAGTGGAGATGATCCTGAAGATGGGCTGGACCCTGCAGCCTCCCCTGCGGGGCTTTGCCTCTGTCCCACAGCTCTTCCTCACCAGCCCTGACTCCTTCTGGCAGGGGCAGGCCCCAGACAGGCTCCTCCAGGTCCCACATGGCCTGGGGACCAGTGGGCATGCTCATTTCGAAGTCCACAGGGTGGGCAATTGGGGGTGGCTGGGTGAGCAGAACAGAACCCCCAGCTGCACCTTCTTCAGCCTTTGCTTTGTTGGGGTCCCCATCTGAGGCCCAGGTACCCCATGTGCTGGATGCAGTCACTCCCTGCTTTCCTCTCCAGCACCTCTTTGGGGATGTAGACCTGACCCCCACTGAGCCAGTTGCCAGTTGGTCTTGGTTGCTGAAGTCCCTTCCAGCTGGCGGAGAGTGAGGGAGCTTGGCCTTGGTCTGACTGCCCTGTCCCTCTGTCCCGCTCAACTCATCTGTTGTTGGTCTGGGCTCCTCTTTCCCCTCTTTCCAATATCTCTCTTGTCTCCTTGGACTGCAGTAGGAAATGTTGCCCTGTTCTCCCGAGCCTACTTGGCCTTGGACTTGGGATGGCTCTTGTCCCAAGTCCAGTTCCCATTTCCCGACTCAATTGCAGCCTGTTTCTTCTGCTTTACCAAGAGCAGGTTGGAGGGGTTGACACACTGCACTCTGATGTGGCCATCTTCCCCACAGCTATAGCAGAATGTGTGGCGTGTCCGTTTTCTTGAGCCTCGAGAGCCAGCCCTCTGCACACCACCCCTTCGGTGTTGACCTCTGCCCCTCCGGCGCCGGGAACCCTGGGAAGGCCTCACTTCAAAACTGTTGCCAGAGGTAGGGACAGCTGCTGCCCCAACACCAGTGATCCTGGCGGGTGGCCTTAGGGCTACTTCCAGCCCCTCCAGGCTCTCCCTATCTGGACCTAAAGTGGCCTCCCATTCCTCCTCCTCACGCAGGAGCCTCACTAGGGTGAGGAAACTAGGAGGCTTCCTTCGCTGTTTCATCAGCTTAAGCTTGTCTCGGAGCTTGTCAGAAAGGATGGCCCCACTTAAGACTCGTTTCAGGCGAGTCTGGTTCACATTTCTACGAGATACCACATTGTTTTCTACAGCTCTTTGGAGCAGGGGTTCCAGACGTAACACAAAGCTAGATACTTTCTCTCCTGCCTCCTGATAGGCCTTACACAACTTCGCCTGGGCAATTTTATGGCTCTCCACAGGTCCGAACACCTGCTGCAAGGCTGCCAGGCACTCTTCCACAGTTATGGAAGCATTGCTGGCCCGGAGCCCACTGACCACCTGGAGAGCAGGGCCGCGCAAGCATTCTATCAGCCTCCGCCTCTTTTCCCCCTCGGGCACGTGCCACATCCGTAGCATCTCAGTGGTGTGCTCAAGCCAGGCATCAAAGGCCAGAGCACCTGGGATGGACATGGTGTTCCCAGAAAACACTCTTAGTTCTCGGTACAACATTTGTTCTAGCAGAGGCTGCACTGCTGCCCCCAGAGTCTGGACCCAGGCCCAGAACTCTGGTGATATAGTCACTCTGGGAGCCAAACAATTGGGGTCCGCCCCAAGGACTCGGTTCATATCTGACACAGTCCGCCTCTCCTCCTCTAAGAAGCGGTTCAATCTGTTGAGAAATTCCCCGTCTGAGTTACGGGGTTTTACAATCACTTCCCAGGGCCCCCCCTTTCCTGGTATTTCCCTTGGGAGCAAAGCATAGTCAATATCTTGTGCCAGCTCCAGTAGAATCGCCTGGGCGTTCTCCTCCCTCCTAAACATCCTGCCAATCACCCTGTATCTGCCCAGGTGCCTGCAAGCCTCCTGGAGCGTCTCCTCAAACTCATCCTCTCCACAGTCCTCGGGGATACCCAGGATGAGCATGCACCTCTGGGTGTTCAGGTGCTCACCCCGACACCAGTCCTGCAACAGGGTCGACGGCATGTTCCCGAATCTCTTCGGATACTATCTGGGGGGAGTGATCAGGGCGCGAGGCACATATCAGGACCAACTCCTAGGATGATCGCTGAAGGCCCAGGTCTCCACAGCCTGTGAATGCGAGCCAGGCGAGAGCGAGGTTAATGCCTACCCCTCCCCACCACGTCCACGCCCACCCCAACCCCCAGCCGCCCGCCTCACCCAGCGTCGTCTCTGCAGCCAGGCCTCGCCCCTGCCCAGCCCCGTCCCCCGGGAGTCCCTGCGGGCCTCAGCCCCCTCCCCGAGCCGCCCCAGGACCCTCCGGCCCCTGCCCTGCAGGCTGCTTCAGTTCTGTTAGGGCGGGCAGGTGAGGGTCGGCAGAGCCTCCGGGGGCCAGCGTCCCCCTCCCCAGGTGAGTCTGATACCTTCTCCCGACGCAGGATCCCTCCTGCTCCGGGTCACCACAGGGCGTGCCGGGGACTATGTGCGGCGGCAGCGGCGGCGGCGGAGTCCGGTGCCTCTGGCTCCCCGCGCTCAGTCTGGCGTTCGCTCAGACTGCTTCCCTCTCGCAGCACGTGGGCCAGTGCGCCCGCGCCCGCTCGCCGCCGCTCTCTGCAGTGCGGACACTGGGCGGGGGCGCGGTGGCGGTGCAGCACCGACCCCTCCGCGTCGCCCGGGAGACCGCAGGGCCATTGGCGCCAGCGGGTCACGAGGCCGAGCTCTCGCCGCCGCCCCGGGGGGCCCCAGGTCCCCAGGTGACGTCACCTTCTCTCCCCTAGCCCCCCCGCCACAGGGGCCCCCGGCACACAGGCGCCCGCCCATCCTCACTCCTACCCCCACCCCCACCCCCACTGCGGTGTCCAAAGGTCTGTGGCGGCTGGTCCCTGGGCCTTTGGCTCTCACCTCGGAGCTCCTGGTCCTGGCTCCTGCCCCTCCCGCACGTGCTCCGGAGGCGCCAGCGAGGCGAGGGATCTGCATCCCCCACCCGGGGCGTGCCCACCAGAGAGCCAAGGAGTGGTCTGAGGTGCGCCAGGCAGCTCTGCGTTCTGGCCAGGGGCAGGGAGAGCAATTCTGGGGCCTGTTCACCTGCTCTTGTCCTTCCCCTCCCCTTCCAGGATTGATCCTCTGGCTGGTGAAGCCAGGCAAGGGCAGGGGCACCTGGTGTGGGTCCCATTCCGTGCAGGAGATGCCCCAGCGCTCATGTGGCTCACGCACATCACCCCACGGAGGGTCCGCCATCTCCCTATTGACCATCCCGCTCCTGGGACCCGAAGGCCTCCAGCCAAAGAGCTTCACTGCCCAGGTGCCACTGCCCGGGTTTACCTCGGCCTTTCCGGTTTTGCGTGCTGCAAATCTAGTGTCTTGGTAAACCACTTCCAGGATTTGGAGCCCAATCCCATGGGCCTGCCCCTCCTTGGCAGCAGTGCGCCATGGGTTGTGTGGTATCCGTTTGATCCCAGGAGTGACTGCCCCTCAGTCAGTAAGCCCAGGTGTTCTGCGGGCCCTGACTGCTCTGCCAGCCGCATGCTCACCTCCTGTTCGCACAGCTTCAGCTCCTCTTCAGCCACACAAAGAGGGGCTTGTGGTTGATTACCAGGCCAAGGTCACCCATCCATCGACATCCCCCCCCCACCCTGTGCTGGTCAGTCTTCTGCTTGTAGCCTGTCACTTGTCAGGAACCAAGAAGAAATGGCCCCAAGGGCTTTTTCCTGGTCAGGCAGAATTCCTAAAATATCTTTACAAGAATTATTTCATTTACTCCTCATGAGAACTCTGAGGCAGGTATTAGCATTACCGTGATTTGACTCACGAGGCTCAGAGAGATTAAGAGACATTTTCAAGTCACACACCTTATTGCAGGTAGAATTGAAACTGGATTCTCAATGGGTGCCCATCAGTCTTTGGGTAGAATTGGGACTATTTCTCCTCTGGTTGCCTTAGGACTATTAGAATTGATTTCTCTTATTTTTGTGCATTCACGGTTCCTGGCTTTGTCACTCCAAGGGCTCAACCAGCCTCAGACTGGACCTTCATCTGCCCAACTTACACAGGTGGAAACAGAGGTTCAGAGAAGGGGCACTACTGGCGCAAGGTCACACAGTGAGTAAATGACAAACTTGAGATGTCAAGGGGAGATGCCAAGTATCAGTGCCAAGGCAGAGGAGCATGTCTAGAATGTCTTTGGAAAGAAGCCTTGCCCTGGCTTAGACTAGTAGTGATTATGGGGATCACAGAGGGGGCAGATTCACGGGCCCCACCTCTGCAGTCTGATCCACTGAGTCTGAAACAGGCCTGGGAGTGTTTTAAAGATCTTCTGGTAATTAAATACTTTATACAATACATTCTGCAATATTTAACATACACCAAAAGTGCTTAAAAAGTACATCCAGTACTCCTGAAGGTAGTGTCTGAATGAAGACATAAAACACCGCAGTTAGGGTGAGCGCCTGCAGGTGCCTTCCCTGCTGTCTCCCTCTCTCTCCTTCATAGAGGGAAGCAGTGTCCTCCATGTGCATTTCTTTGTGTTTTTTCTGCAAATGACTATATCCTTAAATAATTGTCTTTGCCTCTCTTGCACGTGGTTGAAATGATATCATTGTTGTAGTAACTATTCATTGTTTGTGAGAATCACCATTTTGATATAAGCAAATTTTATCCGTCAGTTTTCACTTCTGTATAGTATTCCATTGTGTATGTGTGTGTGTACCAAAATTTATCAGTTTTCCCACTGACAGATATTTAAGTTTCCCATCTTTACTATCCAGAAACAATGCTGCTTTAGATATTTTTGGAGAGTTCCTCTAGGTTATGTACCTAGCCATGGCATTGCTGAATCAGACTATCTTTAGTATTCAGAGATATCGCCAAATTGTTTTCTGGGTTGCTGTACAAATTTATGTTTCCATCGAGCTCCATATCATCACTAACATTTCATATTACGTTAATCCTGAGAAATGTCAATTGTCACTATGATTATGAATTAGGTTTAATACCTTGGTTGGGGGAACATTTTTTATTCCTCTTACTTGAAATTCCTATTTTTTTTCTCAATTCTCAATTGGGGTGCTTCTCTTCTTTTATTCTTTTATGGGAGTTATTTATTTAGTTTGGACATTTCTTCCCATTAAGTTACTTAATACTAACTTAATGACCCAAATGACCCAAGACATACTGGCTTAAAACAACTCTTTTATTCTGCTCACAATTTGGTAAGTCAGAAATTCGGAGAAAGTTTAGCTGGGCATTTCACTCATGAACTGAGAATTGAATCATCATTATTGGATCAATGAAATTTTTTATTGGGACTTTAAGAAATTTCTCTAGAAAAAGACACAGATAGACAGAAATTACTCCTCTTAAGTTAAGACTGTTATGGGTTGAATTATGGCTCTTCCCATCTCAATTCATATGGTGAAGTCCTAATCCTCAGTACCTCAGAATGTGACTTTATTTGAAAATAGGGTCATTGTAGATGTACTTGGTTAACATGAAATCACGCTGGGGTAGTGGGGGCCTCCAATCCAATGTGACAAGTGTCCTTATAAAAAGGATATTTGAACTCAGAAACATGAAGATGAAGGCCAACGATTGCCAGTAAACCCCGGAAGCTAGGAGAAAGGCAAATTCTCCCTCACTACTCTCGGAAAGAACCCACCCTGCCAATAATTTGATGGTCTTCTGGCCTCCAGAAACCTGAGAGAGTCCATTTCTATTGCTTTATCCACCTAGAGTAGTACCTTGGTACAGTAACGCTAGAAAACTAATTAAAAGATTAAACTGCAAATCTTGTAAGGGTAAAATGCTGTAAGTTTTCTGAAATTGAATCGGGACTAGATGGTGTAACTATTTAATGATGAAGCTACATGAGAGCCAGAGGAGAGCAAAGGAATGACTTGTACAATAAAAAAAAGAATCTGAAAGAAGAAGAGGCAAGAATGACTCCCCAGAGTGGCCAAAGCCGGTGCACCACTGCATCCCTCCCCAAGAACCTATGTCCCACTGCTGTTGCCACCATCCCCAAGAGAAAGGCTGAAGGGGATGCTAAAACAGATAAAGCCAAGGTGAAGGACAAACTACAGAGAAGATCTGAAAGGTTGTCTGCTAAACCTGTTCCTCCAAAGCCAGATCCCAACCTAAAGAAGCCCCTCGAAAGAAGGGAGAGAAGGTACCCAAAGGGAAAAGGATTAACCCTGCAGAAAATAGAGATGCATTTTTTATAACTGTGTACTTCTGATGACTGAAGAGTTTGAAATACTATTTTTATCAAGTAATTCAGAAGTTCGTTTTATTTTTTTTAAGATATGTTGTTAGCACACAGAGCAATTCATTGTTGTTTTGGAGGAAAGGGAAATAGGTCACTAACAGAATGTCTATAAAGCTGGATTTATGTGGGGAAAACAGCTTTCCCTTACAGTTTTGAGAGACTTCCTATTAGTTCCCAGGAGAAGGGATTCTCTGACTTTGACACAAAAACCTTGGTATGAAAAAACAAATTGTTTTTATGTCTTCTTCTCCCTTTCCACCTGTCAGGATAGACTTAACTCCCTTAAACCCAGACACCTGTTGGGACCTCACCCCCAATAATTGGTTACCAGTGTGACAGGCAATCTGGACTTTCCAGTGATGCCACTGAGGTGGCGACCCCGAAAAGAGCAGCGGTTCTGTTTCAAGATTGTGGATCATCAGATAAATTCTGCCATTTTCATTTCACTTCCTGAAAGTCAGGGTCAGCTCGTGAAAAGTTGTTAAACAACATGCTAAATGTGAAATGTCAACCCTCACTCTAAACTTGCCCTGTTCAGAGCAGCAGATGAAGACTTCATTGGGTTTTATAGTGGCTTTCTGATCTTTGGTAGTCCATCGAAGAAGGGAGTTTGAAAGTTGTTGTGTACTGTTAATGATTGTCTGCCATGTCTTGTCTGAAATACCATGATTGTTTATGGACAGTATCTTTAATAAAACTGGAAAGAATATTCTTTTACAGGCTAGATTTAAGTAACAGTTGGTCGCTATGTTGTCTTTTCATTTGCCTTGCTGTGCTCTAAATAAGAACTTTTACATTGTTCCTGACCAACAGAAGGCCAGGGCCCCCACAGGAACAGTCTGTCCTGGATTGTAGGATGATGTAAAGTCACAGTTACCAGTTCTTTTTAATCATAAAATTCCTACACAAACAGATAATGATTATGGGTCAAAATTTTATTTAACTTATTAGTGAGGGAGGAGCAGAATGAAGAGCTGGTTCAAAAAGGTCTTGGCTTCATACCTCAACAAATTCAAGAGCAAGCTGACAGAGTAAAGTGAAAGCAAAACAAGTTTATCAGAGCAACAGAGTACATGAAAATGACTGCACCATAGACAGAGCAAGGCTACCCCATAAGCAAAGTAGCCCTCCTGGATTGCGGGCTAGCTATATTTATAGCTACTCCTTAATTATATGCTAAATAAGGCATAAGTGATTCATGAATTTTCTAGAAAGGGTGCTCTTGTTGCCCAGGCTGGCGTGCAATGGCACGATCTCAGCTCACCGCAATCTCCGCCTCCTGGGTTCGGGCAATTCTCCTGCCTCAACCTCCTGAGTAGCTTGGATTACAGGCACGCGCCACCATGCCCAGCTAAATTTTTGTACTTTTAGTAGAGACGGGGTTTCACCATGTTGACCAGGATGGTCTCGATCTCTCGACCTCATGATCCACCCGCCTCGGCCTCCCAAAGTGCTGGGATTACAGGCGTGAGCCACCGTGCCTGGCCCGGGCTGGTTTCTTTACTGCAATTTATTTGGAACAGATCTTGTTTTCATCAGCAAAGTCATGACCGGTAGTCAGATAACAAGTCCTGCTGATCTCCTACCTCAAAATTACTTTGCTAAATGCATAGAAAAGGCATTCAGAGGAATCTTGGCCGTTTGTGCTTTATTTTTATTATTGTTATTGATAAGATTAATGATAAACAAGACATTAAGCAAAGTATAAATAGCAATGAATACTTTTCTGCCTGCCTTCTTCCCTTCCCCTGAGCCATACACATAGTCACAGGCAGCCTCCAGAGTGATGTAGGGCTTCTCAGTCCCCAGCCAGTCTCTGGTCTCCACTGATTCGGCATCTTGCCATACACAGCCACCCCACCTCCCCTGGATTTCTTGTGCGCCACTGTGAAGGCAGATGCACTCCAACTCTAAAACTCAGCTAGAGTGCCATTAATTAAGACTTTCTTAATATTGTTCCTGGGATCATGGACTTCTGGCTGAGCTTTCCTCCTAGACTGCTCCCTAGATTCCCCAACATCAAAATCTCCAAGCTTCCATCCCCAGGCTCTGGGAGGAAGGGGCTGGGGAAGTATGTATATGTGGCTAATACCTGAAGAGTTCAATTAGGTCCTGTATGGGTTGACTGTGGCTGCTGTAACAAATTATTACACACTGGGTGGCCGAAAACAACATAATTTTATTCTCTCACAGTTCTGGAGACTAGAGATCCAAAATCAGTATCACTGGGCTGAAACAAGATGTCAGCAGGGCCCCACTTTCTCCCAAGGTTCCAGGGGAGAATCCATTCCTACCTCTTTCGGTGGCTGCTTGTTGCCTGCATTCCTCTGTCTTAAGACCAGCATTTTCAAATCTTTATCTGTTCCCTCATCATATCATCTCCTCCTGTATGTGGGTGTGTGTAAACACGATCTGCCTTTGCCTCATCATAAGGAAATGAGCAATTTGATTTAGAGCCCACAGAGATAATCCAGGATAATCTCCCCATCTCAAGATATTTAACTTAATCACATTGTAAAGACCCTTTTCCCAAACAAGGTAATATATACAGATTCCAGGAATTTGGACCTGCTATCCTTGGGGGCTATTATTCAGCCCAATTTGTGCCCTGCCTCTGGTCCAACCCATGATGCCCATCCCCACGCGTAAGGTAGCAGTGGACCCTACCAACTTACAGAGTCCTCTTCACAGCCTCCCTTCCCCTGATCGCTTCCTTTGGAAAGTTTCTGCAGATATTTGTCTAAGAAACTCTCACAATAAAACTCAGTCTTGGCTTTCTGGCTGAAAAATTCTTTCTGAGTCTTATATGTCTCCCCAACCTAATAACTGATAGTTCCTGGCTCCAGCCTAAATGAAAAGGTTGGATTTTATAGCTGTCTGTTGCTGACAGCCCTCCATTGGAATAGGCTCAGATTTTTCACATGCATCATGGTGGCACACTTGAAAGACAAACAAGCTTCTCTCTTATTAATGTAGATCATGTCACATGATGTAAGTTCACTGTCATAGCAAGACATTCTTGATACAAGTTATCTGCATCACAGGGGTGAGAACAGAGAGGAAAAGAGAACATGAAGGAAATAAAGAGACCACCCTTCCGTCTTCACTTCTTTGTGTAATTAGATAGATATACACCAAACCAATCAAAGCACTCACTGCCCAGGCTTGGTGGCTCATGCCTGTAATCCCAGCTATTTGGGAGGGTGAGATAGCAGGATGGCTTGAGCCCAAGAGTTCAAGACCAGCCTGGGAAAAATGGAAAGATCCCATCTCTACAAGGCATAAAAAATTAGCTGGGTCTGGTGGCACACGCCTGTGCTCCCAGCTACTTGGGAAGTTTAAGAGGGAGGGTCACTTGAGCCCAGAAGTTTGAGGCTGCAGTAAGTGATCAAAAAGAATTTTGTAAACATTGAATGTTTTGAATGTTTTGCTTGTCCAACTGAAAAAGAAAACAAGATAAATATGTATGAACTAAGACAGAGTGATCTCCATGAGTTACCATTTGAGACACAAAACAAGACACTGGACAGCACTTACAGGATAATCTCATCTAAGTAAAATAAAACCAAATTACATATGTATATATTTACATGTATTAATGCTAAAAGAATATGCAGAGTTCTGGAAGGATGCTAACTTAGGAACTCACAGAGCTCACCACTGGGAAGAAAGGGGGTGGGATGGAAATGTGACTTTCACTATTTCTTCTATATATCTCTCTGTTGCTTGAATTCTTTACCATGAAAATATAGTCAGGAAGTATGATGGCTGGTTTCATGTGTCAACTTGGCTAGGCTATAGTTCCCAGTTGCTTGGTGAAACTATCTAGATGTGGCTGTTAAGCTATTTTTTAAAGATATTGTTAACATTTAAATCAAGAGACTTTGAGTAAAGCAGATTGCCCTCTTCCACAATGTGGGTGGGTCTCATCCAATCAATCAGTTGAAGGCCTTAAGAGAAAAGACTGAGGTCTCTTGATGAGGAAGGAATTCTGCATTCAGATAGCCTTTGGACTCTAACTGCAATATTAATTCTTCCCTGGGTCTCCATCCTGCTGCTCTGCCCGACAGATTTAAGACTTGCCAGCCCCCAACTCACAATCATGTGAGCCAGTTCCTTGAAGTCTCTGTCTCTGTCTGTTGCTCTCTGCACAGCTCCAACTGATACCAAGATGAGAACATAGGAAAAGAGTCATCTTTCCATTCAGGACTCTGCTTCAACGACATGCTCTTAAGCTGAAGAGACCTGGCTTGAAAATCTGCCTTTACCGCCCCTATCTGTGTCCTTGACCAATGAAGTTGAACTTGATGAATGCCTGCTTACTTGTCTGTATTAATGAGACAAGTCACAGGAAGGGCTGTTTGCATTACTGATGCAAATTGAACATGACCACAGTTCAGCAAGTACCATTTATTGTTTTTAATAATGTTTATTTTCATTTTATGCTAAAACTATGGAAAATAATGTAAGGGTTTTGAGCAGGGAAGTGATATGATCTTATCTGTCTTTTTAAAAAGAATTCTGGCAATGAAGGGGGTCATTGCACTAACCTAGGGGAGTGATCTGGACTAGGATGGTGGTGGAAGAGATAAAGAGAACATTTAAAGTGTAACAGTTTTATTGATTTCACTTCTGCTTATGGGTATGAGAGAGTAGCTTTTGGCAGACAAAGGCTCCTATAGAGAACAAAAAAAGCCCAATGAAACATGATAAAAGAATAAGTTTAAAGGCACCAGAGACCTATTAAAATGCTGAAGACTTGAGGGGCCAACATGCAGGGAAGGAGGCTGAGAATTGAGGCTTTATCTAGATGGCCATGGCTGGGGGTCAAACACCCACCAGAGATTTCCACAGTCTCACAGGGCTCAGGAGACAAACTTGGTGACCTAAGGAGACGAGATTCCAATGCAAAGTGAGAGGTGGAGGACTGTGTCTGTCACACTGCTGGCTTGGCATGCAAGACCAACATTGAATTATGAAGCTGTATGTTGTAAAAAGCTAAGGAGCTAAGAAAAAAGCCTTTTGAAAATAGGACAAGCAAAATAAATAAAAGGCATTCATACCGGAAGGAAGAAGTGCGACTGTCTATAGAATCTACCCAAAAGATCTATCAGGACTAACAAACAAGGGAGTTTAGAGTTTAGCAAGGTTGCAGGGTACACAGACGGAGAGATTACAAAGGGAGGGGCTTGAGGACCTTTCTGAGAGGGATGAGTACACTCACTAATCTTGATTGTGCGGATTATTTCACAGGTGTTTGCTTATACCAACATTTATCAAATTTTATACTTCAAATACATGTGTATGAATTATGTTTGAGTAAAGCTCTTTAAACAAAAAGAAACTAGGAGGGAAATAAGAGAGCTGATAGTTTGGAAGAAAGAGAGGAGTCAACATCTGAAGGCCCCAAAGAGGTTGAAAAGGATAACAGTAGGGAGTCTGTGGTCAGAAAGTGGCATACTTGAGTCACTGATTCTTGAGATGGGACAATATTAAGAGATGACAAAGCCTACGGTGTCACTGACTGGGAGCAGGTAGGGGAGAGGAAGCTTCAAGGCCTGCTGCATATTCTGTCTTTGTTGCCTGAACATGGTTTCACTCCCACCTCTACCCTTTGCCTGGCTAACTCCTACTTATTCTCTATGTCTCAGCATTTATGTCTCTTCATCAAGGATGCTTCCTCTGACACCTGCACCCCTTTCTGAGGTCACTCTTTAACACATTCTTGTAGCATCCTTGTACTACTTGCCCTTCCTTAGCACTTAACCCAGTGATCATATGTGCATTTGTGCAATTCCTTCAGCACTTGAAAGCTCCGTGACAGCAGGAACCCTAGACCATTGTGTCCCTAGCATCTGCCACAAGGCATAGTTGCTGAGTATTGAATGTATAACAGGATAGCAAATGAGATCATGCCTGTTTTTCACAGATCTTCAGTTCAAATCTGAGGACAAGAGGTGCTAAGTCCCTGTATGATTTACATTTTCAATGGAAACACCAAACATTGTTTGCTATATAAATGAATCAAAGATGGCTTCTGTGTATTGGCCCCTATGTTGTTTATTTCTTCACTGCAGACTGAGATCTGTTAGCCGAAAAGCTCACTGGTGCCCAACTCATATTTTTACATGCCTGATTATTATTACTATTATTATTTTAGATGGATTCTCACTCTGTCACCCAAGGTGGAGTGCAGTGGCATGGTCTTGGCTCACTTCAACCTCCACCTGCTGGGCTCAAGCCATTCTACTACCTCAGCTTCCCAAGTAGCTGAAATTATGAGCATGCACCACCATGCCTGGGTAATTTTTTGTATTTTAGTAGAGATGGTGTTTCACCACATTGCTCAGGATGGTCTCGACCTCCTGAGATAAGGCAATCCGCCTGCCTCGGCCTCCCAGAGTGCTGGGATTACAGGCATGAGCCATCGTGCCCAGCTTGGTTATTTTTAAAACATCCCAAATAAGCAGATTTGTAGTCATTTAAAGACTACCTGCTTTGCATGCCCGGAGGCTCTCTCTTGGTTCCTCGCACCCTGTGAGTCCCTTTGCCTTCCCTCCCTTGCAGGTAGTGTCTCCTTAGCCCATTTGTAAACCTCTTGATAGTCGTGTGCTGTCAGGACCTTCCATCTTATGCAACCATGTCCAAGTGCCACCCAATAAAGCTTGTTGTGTTACTGTCCCTTATGGTTATATCTTCCCCCCGCCTTTTTTTTTTTGCCAAATCCTAACCACTTGACCACCAGGCATGGTCATATGTTTTTTCCTTGATCAGCCCTTAAATCTCTTGAACAAACTCCCTGAATTTAGTAAAAGATGGCAAAACCCATTCAGCAAACACCATCACATCAAGGCTATTGAACAGATTAAGCATGTCAAAGGTTATTTTTAAAGGGAACTTGTAGGAGCAAAGAGTGCTTTCATTTTCCCCTACCCTGCCTAGGAGGGAGGATAAGAAGTCGCTCTCTCAAACACCAAATCAAATGTGTCAGTTCAGGTCCTCCAGGAAGTCAAGATGGAGTTAGAAGTGCAAAAAATTTATCACAGAACATGAAGGGGAGAGGACACAAAAAGAGGCAGGAAGAACCTTCAGACCACAGGCAGGTCTAACACAAGTGGAAAGTCAGGGAGAAAGAAGAAGGATTGGAAGGAAGACTCTCAGACAGTGGTGGAGCTTTCAGAATTCTTGGCCAGCCTAATGGGGAGCTCTGATGCAAAGATAGCCCATAGAGGAGTTCCACACTGAGCAAAAATGGTCCTAGTACCCTGCTGTGCTAAGCCTCTGATGGGGAGCCGCCTGGGACTAGCACGGTCTCAGCTTAAATGCTGTCCTGGACCCTGAAGGCATTGTGCCTGGATGGCGTCAACTAACTGCACTCCTCATAACAGTCCTCTCTTAAAGCAACACCCAAGCAGTGCACTTCCATAGCTGCTACAGGCCATCCTTTGTGCCACAGAGATGCACTACTCCACGCTTGCTCGGGGAGCAGTTCCTCCTTGGCTCCCGTGGGCCACTCTTTCTGAGGGTAAACTTAGAAGAGAAAAATTGGTGGGGCAAAGTACAAGCCCTATCAGTGCAGGTGGTCCTTCCACTATCCATTCTAGGATTCCGTCACTCTCAACTATAACTCTGCAGTTCTGGCAGCTTTCCTTCACCCCCGAGTTACCCGAGTCCCTCATATCCGTACCCTTACACTGTACTTGATCACTCACAGCCACAATGAGGCACGGGAGTACCAGATGTCACTGGAGAAGATCACGCGAGTCCCCAACATATTCCCGTCTGCTTCTATTGTATAGTAACAGCAGTCTTACCTCTTTCTCGATAAGTGCCTATTAGTCCCACCAACATGATGATTATTCCTGCTTGCTGGTGTCTGGACTGAAGGAACCCCAAAATACCAGATAGCAGTGGTAGCTATAAGTACAAATGAAACCCAGGCTGTATTTCCTGATAAGAGTGCAAAGAACCAGAACCTCTACCCTGCAAAGCCTAGAGGTGAGGAGACGGGAAGCACAATGTTGACCCCCGAGTAGGTCACAGGGAAAGATGGAAAGTGAGGCCACTTTGGCTTCCACCCTATGGCTTCCAGACCCATGCATTCTTCCTACTGGGGACACAGTGCCACATGGACATCTCTGAGTCAGTATGCTGCATCCTGGAGGATGGTGCCTCATCCTTGTAGGGTATTGCCTCTAAGCATGTGCTTCAGTTATACCTCCAAAAGGCTGTTCCATGTTCCTGGGCTCATGCACATATCTCCTTCACTCTCAAGTGTGTCCCTTGGTAGGACACCCTATTGTGTGGGATTCCATCTCTGCAGGTCATGCACTCTGAAAGCCCCTGGATAGTTGTGTTGGCTGAATTTCTGCCAGGAGGAAAGGAAAACCCATATTCAAAATAGGTTTCCATTTCTGTAAGAAAGAGTAGATGTCTCTTCTAAAAGATAAGGGACCCAACATAGAGAAATGGTGCCATATTGGGGTCTCAGAATTGGCCTCCTTTGCTGGAAGACCGACCATTCAGAGCCAGTAGCAGCTAAAGGCCTGGTAGGTGTGATTCCATGCTTCTGGGTCTGCAAGAGTCTCCATCATCTGTTTCTGTGCCCATTGTTTCAGTTCTGGACTGGCTGATGGTGAAGCGTGGCTAATGTCCAACTTGCTGAGCCATTTTGTCTACTTAACTGTTCAGATCCTCTTCCACTGTTGGTGCTTTCTGGGGGACACTTGTATGTGATGTAAAATTTTCCCTTCATGCTCACTCTCATACGTCTATCAATGTGCCTCTACCCCAGACCTCCTTGCCTAGGCCATTGACCACTGCTCAGAAAGCTGCATATTCCACACAAAGTGAATGACAAGGTGCACGCCTTAAAGCTCCACCCATCAGAAAGATCTTTCCTCCCCACTGCCTTTCAGGGCTGTCCCCAGGTGGGTGTGGCTGGAATGTACCTGCTGTCCATGTTAAGCTCATACCAAAGAGGAGAAAAATGCCTGAATATTGCTTATGAAAGCCAAGCCACATATAAGCAATATTCAGGCCTTTTCTTCCTCCTTCATCTAATCACATGAGATCACACCAGTGCTTCTCCCTTAGCTCACACCTATGGCAGTGTGATTACCATTGCTCACTCACACTTCTTTGCCTGACTAGATGAAGTATTTCCATCCTATAGTGGATTGCCGGAGGGTCATCTGACTTTCGCTTCATGGTCTGACAGGACCCGGCTTATAAGTAGAAATTCCAGATTCATAGTCACTTGGTGTCCCATGGTCAAGTGTTGTCTCTGCCAGGGCCCAAAAGCTGTTTCTAAAAAGGTGTACAGTTCTCTGATGTGGATGGCATGGCCCTGTTCCAGAACCATAGGGGTGATGATCTTCCCATGGGGACTGGCCTTAAACCCTGCCCTACCTCCTTTCTCACCACTGACACCTCTGGCACTGCAGGGTCTGTCAGATGAGATGGTCCAAGAGTTGCTTGCACTGCAGCCAGGACCTGCTGCAGATCCCTCTCTTGCTCCCAGTCTCTCTCAAATCTCTCAGCCTTCTGTGTCACCCAGTGTGTGACCTAGAGAAGTTATCCTATGGGTGGAATGTTTTCTCCCGCAAACCCAAAGAAGTGTATCAGGTACACTACATTTTTCTTGGCAGTGGGAGATTCAAGAGGCAGTAATTTGTCTCTTCCTTTGGAGGGGACATCCTGGCACACCTCTGACCACTGCACTCCTAAAATCTTCACTGATATAGCATATCTCTGAATCCCCATAGGGCTCATTGCCCACAGTCCAGAGTGCACGTGTCTCACCGAGGCATCCCAGTGCCTTACTCTTCCTGTCCAATCAGAATGAGGATGTCAGTGTAACAGACTCATGTGCCATTCTATGCACTGCCTAGATGATCCACATCTCTTTACACTGTATTATGACAGAGGGCAAAAGAGTTAACATGGTCCTGAGACAAAATGTAAATAAAGATTTTTGTTTGTCCATGTGATTGTGAAATGCTTCTATGTCAGTCCATTTTCCGTTGCTTATCATAGAACACCTGAAACTGGGTAATTATAAAGAAGAAAAAGTTCTTACAGTTGTGGAGGCTGAGAAGTCCAAGGTAAAGGGGCAGTACCTGGTGAGGGCCTTCTTGATGGTGGGGACTCTCTGAAGAGTCATGAAATGGCACACATCACATGGCGAGAAGGCTGCATGTGCTCAGGTCTCTCTGTCTCTCTTCTTCTTCCTGTAAAGACACCAGTATCACTCTCATGAGAAGCCATTAATCCATTAATCAATGATTGGATTAATCTATTTGTAAGGGCAAGGAGGAGACAAACATTCAAACAGCAGCTTCTTATCCTCTTTCCTTGATTGGCTGAAATGGAAACGAATGCCTTCATCAAATCAATGGCCACATACTATGCACTCAAGGCCTTATAAATCTATTTGAGCAATGATACTATGTCTGGCACAGAGCATCTGCAACTGGGATTACTGCTTGATGAAGCATGAAGTAGGGTACACTCATTCTCCAGAATCCATCCAATTCACCCAGGGGACAGAACTGGTAGATTAAATGAAGATATGATGGGGACCACCATACCTGTTAATACATCCTACATCCTAGAGGTCTTCAAAGTGGCTCTATTTTCCATTACGCCTCCCGTGAGAATGTTTTTAACCTACAGGCTTTCAGGAGTAGGGATGCAGTTTCATAGGCTTCCATTTGGCTTTTCACAATGTTAAGGTCACCTTCAGAGGCAGATAGATTCCCTACTCAAAAATTGGCTAGGATGTTAAGACTGATGACACCACATATATACCAAGAAGACAAGAAAAGTTTCACTACTTATATAACTGAGGGTTTTTGCGAGAGGGGAGCAGTCATCTCCAGCAATTCCAAAATGGCTTCTGGAAGCAAAGGGAGGAGAGTGGCTTAGGCTTTCACTATGGTTAGAAGTGGGGGGCCAATATGAGAATTCCCACATGGAGACAGGAACTTGCATGGTTTGATTTTTCTTCATGCAGACTTTTTTGCCAGCTTGCTCAGAGGTAGGTTACAATGGTAAAAGGAAAGGTCGGCTTCTAGGGAGAATAAAGGCCGAGGCAGGTGCTTCTCCAAGCACTGATGCTGCTCTGGGAAAGGGAGGCTCTTAGTTACTTGAAAGTTAAACCTTAAAGTGGCCTGTGCTTTACCTTTAGTCAGGAAGGGGTTATGCTAGAAGGAATAGAAAGCACGGCCAAAAGGCAGAACCACTGTGAAGAGAGAGATGACATCGGGCCTCCTCAGGTGGTTGGCGCCCATGCCAGCCACAGAAACTGCTCCACTTAGTACAAGCGGACCAGGAAGATACTGTGGACTTAGACCAGACTGGGAAACAGAGCAAGACTGTGTCTAAAAAGAATCCAAAAATGATACTGAGGGCCTGTCCAGGCAGGAGTAGGAATGCTAGATTTCCAAATATACTGAGTATTTTGGGTGCCATCATAAGCACCAAGGAGGCAGGAGATGGTATACCATACTGGACAGTTTCGGAAACATTTTGAGTATCAAAATGCATCAGCCCCGCTGTCCTTCACCTTTGAACTCCCTGCCAGAGCAACACAGCCAGCAGGCTCGCTAACTGTTGACAGAAGGAGGACATCACAAACTGGAAGCAGTAGAGTGTAATGAAAGCAGCGCGGGTCCCAGAATTAACAAGCCTGGTTCTGCAATTCTGTAGCCACAACAATTCCCACCAATCTCTTGTCCTTGGTTTCTGCCTCTAAACAGAAAGAGGCTCCATGATCTTTGGTGCTAGGGAAAGTAAGGCTCCACTGCCCTACAGGATGTCAGGATAACTCCACCCCAGAGGCCATGGCCGCCAGGGCTCCCTGAGAAACAAGCTCAGGCCGCAGGAGCCGCGTTCGGCTCCTCGCTCCCTCCCGCCGGCGATGGTCCACGCGCGGTCACCCCAAGGCCCTCACTCTGGCCTCAGCTGTACACTTTGAGCGAGGGAAAAGGCAGCCGGCGCCTCCGGCCCGTTCGTGATCCTTGCGCGCCCTCTGGCGGCCAGCGGGGGCATGGCCTCATGAGAATTCCTGCCGCAGCCGAGCTCGCCCCGGGCGGCCATTTCGCTTTGTGGTGGGTGCCATTTTCCCGGTGGGCACTGCGACGGACTGTGATTGTGGTTCCGGGTGTGGTGCTGCACGCCTGTGGTCCTAGCTACTCGGGAGGCCGAGGCAGGAGAATCGCTTGAGCCCAGAAGATCTAGGTTGCAGGGAGATATGATAGCGCCACTACACTCCACCCTGGGGAACAGAGTGAGAGCGTTTCTAAAAAGAATAAAAGGACAACGGGAAACAACGACCGTGAGGTTGTTGCTGCAGGAAATGGCGGCGTACCCAGGCGCACTCATCACGGTGGCGCGCTCAACAAGGTGCACAGGCGGGCACGCGTCGCATAGGCTGGTGGTGGTTGCACATTCGGACAGGCGAAAAGTCCCGCTCCCGTTCCCCAGACCCTGGAGAAGGTGGGGAGTGCCGCTCTGCTCCACCCCTTTTCCTTATCCATCTCTTCTGTCTTCCCAAAGAGATGGTGAAAGCTCTGGCACTGTAGTCCACACACTGGATAAATATGAGAAACTGAGGAACTATTAAAAAGATGTCTATGCTGGAGCCTCCACCCAGGCCTCCAACCCTGCCTGCTATCTGGGGCCTGCCCCCCTGCTCTTCCATGTCTTATGCACTTCATTCTGGCAGCCTCCGTGCATGCCCTGGGGAGCATCATCCAGCATGTTCAGCTTGGTTTCTTTTCTCAACCCCATAAACCACTGACTCTGGGTTGGAACCACCATTGCAGGTAGGTCATTCTCTACAATCCCTGGCAGACCATGCCCTGACCGTATCCCAGTGACCACAATAGGCTCAGATTTCCAGGCTGCTGTTGTCCCCCAGCTCCCATTTTATCCCAAAGAGACCTTTCCCCCCAGTTTCCCACAGCAAAGGCAAGAGCGGCTGGAACACTGAATGTAATATATTGAAGAGAAACATATACCGAAACCATTGAAGAGAAGGGAACCACAACACAGAGAAACTGTAAACAGCCACCACAGGCCACAGAACAATGGGATATTGTACAGTTAGGCTCGAGGACCTAATTTTGGTTCACTGGACAAGGTGTATATGCAATTGAGTGTTCAGTAACTAAATTTATCCTAAAACACAGAGGCATTTTGTATCTATATTTATTACCCTAATTGTCCACAGTCCTGGAGATGCCACATGATGATAGACCAGCAGGACTGGACATATTTATGCTCACAGAAACATTTTCTCTTCTATCTGCAGTGCTATCACAGCTTACGTGGTGGCACCTGGGGAAAAGTAACAAAAGCAGCTGACAGAAATAAGGGATGCAGTGGATAGTGATATAACAGGGGTAGGTAGTAGGAACTCAGTATAGTACTATGGCTCCATAGTTTGCACATGGAAAATACTACATACAAGCTCCTAAGAACTGGAACTTCACTACACCAGCCCCCAGGATGAAATACTTCATGGCTCTCCCTCTGTGGGAAGTAAGGGGACTATGACTAATTTGACTACTGATGTTGCACCCACTGAGACCTGTGGAAAAAGTGCAGCTCAGCTCAGGGTGAGCAAGGCAGACCCATTCCTGAAAGCCCAAAGCAGTCGAAAGAGTATCAGTCGTCATTCCCCACTGGCTGCTTCCATCAGCACATGCACTGAGCTTGCCTGGAGGACAGAAGACCTGCAAGCCTTTCCTCCCCTTTCTTGATAGTGTCCTTAGATGCACAAAAGGGTTTTTTTTAAAGTTCAATTTATCTATTCGTTCTTTTCGTTGCTTGTGCTTCTGGTGTCATATCTAAGAAACCATTGCCTAATCCAAGATCATGAAGATCAACATCTGTGTTTTCTTCTAAGAGGGCTGTACCTTGAGCCCTTGGATTTAGGTGTTTAGTTCATTTTGAGTTTATATAAGACATGAGGTGGGAGTCTGAATTAATTATTTTACAAGTGGAAATACAATTGTCTTAGCAACATTTGGTGACAAGATTATTTTTCCCCATAGAACGGTTTTGGTATCCTTGTCGAAAAAATTACTTGACCATATATATCCTTGTCACCAGTACCATAGACTCTTTTTTCTTTTTCTTTCTTTTTTTTTTTGAGACAGGTTTTCACTCTGTCGCCCAGGCTGGAGTACAGTGATACAGTCACAACTCACTGCAGCCTTGACCTCTTGGGCTCAACCCATCCTCCTGCCTCAGCCAACTGAGTGGCTGAGAACATAGGCCAAGTCACCAGGCCCGGCTATTTTCCCCCTTTTTTTTTGGTAGAAATGATGTCTCTTTATGTTTCCTAGGCTGGTATCAAACCCCTGGCCTTAAGCAATCTTCCTGTCTCAGCCTCCCAAAGTGCGGGGATTACAAGCATGAGCCACCACACCCAGCCCCAAATATATTTAGCCTCTGTACCATATAAAAACAAGAAGGAAAAATAATATAAATATAAATGTATGCATACTAATAATGTTTCAGTATTTTAACTTAGACATTATCTAGCTGTTTAATGAATATCTATTAATTTAGCATAGCATAAAGTTATGAGTTATCCCTTAAAAATTAGAAACTGTTTCTAACCATATTATAGAACATAGTTATTGTTGAAATAAAAGTTATCATCACAATAATGACTCAATGAAACTCAAATTTATATTTTGTGCAGTCTTAAATATCTAATAGGTATAATATTAACCTTTTGACTAGGAAGCCTATATAAGGTTAGGAAGAACATACCCAGGTAAGATAAATATGTAAGTTTGTATTATGTTTAATGCTGTTAACTCAGAGACATAGCTGTTTTTATTAAAGCAGCTATCTATTTACACCTATATCTATATCTATTTAGACACAGTTTTTCTCTGTCATCCAGGTTGGGCTCCAGCAATCCTCCCACCTCAGACTTTTGAGCAGCTAGGACTACAGGTGCATAACACCATTTCCGGCTGATTTTTAAATTTTTGGTAGAAACAGGGTATCACTATGTTGCCAAGGCTGGTCTCAAACTCCTGGCTTCAAGTAATCCTCCTGTTTTGGCCTCTCAAAGTGCTAGGATTACATGCATGAGCCACTGGGTCTGGCCTTAAATGAACTCTTCCCCTTTTACCAAAGATTTACTAAATAATGTGATGTTGAGTTTATAAAACATTTGGGTTAATTTCTAAATTCTTGAGAGTTTTCGTTTAATTTATATAAGTGCTTACTTATCTCTAGGATACCTAGAATGGAGCTCCTTTAAAGGATTTATAAGTTAATTTGGTAATACCATCTATAGTCAGGAAAATATCACATATACATAACATACACATATACATACATACACGTACACATAAACATATAGACAGATACAAATACAGATCTTATGGCTTTAATTCTAAATTTTCAGCCAGGAGTCAGGCATAAACACAAAAATACAAAACTTGCTGTTTAAGTTTGTTTAATTAGCTTTCATCTTTGACACACCTTTAAATTTTGATGAAGATTGTGTTTTTGGTAGATGGGACAAGTCGGGGTTGCCTGCTCAATAGGAAGGCCAAAGGGTCCCACTAATATTTGTAGAAGAGATTTGTAAGATTTTCTTTTGCTCCAATGTATAATCCAATAGAAGCTATAGACTAAATTTTTTTGGTGGGGGACCAAAGAGACACCAACTGGATGTCTGGGTGTCTTAAAAACCCATCTGAGTAGATATATCCATAGTGGTCCCAATGAGCTTTTTCATGCTTGAATGGTTAATTTTGAGGTCCCTGAGCCCCTAGAGAGCCCTCAGTGGGAGAAGGGGGCCTGAAGCTCTAGTGACTATAGGCAGTTAAGAGGCCTGAGTGGACAGAGGGATGCAGGAGGTAGAGGTGTTGAAGGAGACAGATGAAAAAATTCAGGGAGCTGAAGGGAAGGTTCAAGGTGGTGAAAAGGAGGGAGGAGGGAAGAGGGAGAGGGACGGTGACAGGAAATGGGAAATCTTAAATGGGCTGGTCTGGGGAGACCCCAAATTCTCAAAGAGACCATTGGAGTTCCAAATTGGCTGTAAAATTTTGCCATTTATGGAGCTAGTGAACTGAGTCAGTGCCTTTATGGCTGAGCATGTAAACAGTGGGAAAGAAAGGAGAAAAAGCACCTGACGCAGTAAGAATTACCCGTGGAATTAACAAATAGTTAAACAAAAGAGAAGAAAAACTTGTAAATAACTGGAAAGTAGTTCCACTTACTTAATTTTTCACACTCCCTGGGTCTGAGAATGAAGGGAACACCCCACACAGTCCTTGAGTTCAGAAGCTTAAGGATCCCCTCCCCAATTTCTGAGTTCTAAGAGCCAAGGGACCCACCACCACCCTTCTTGATTTCCAGGTTCAGAGAAACAAGGGAACCCTCTCATTGGATCTCCAGGTTCAGAGAGCCAAGGAAACCCCTCTGAATCTCTGGGTTGAAGAGTGGAGTAAATCCCCTTGCACAGTTTCCAGGTATCAGGTAGCCGATGAAATTCCCACAAAATGCCCAGGTTAGGGGAGCCTAAGAATAACAGAAAATACTTGGCAGAATAAAACTCTTTAGTACCACATTACAGGGACAAGTATCTGGTCACTGATACATAAGAACGTGTGACTCACCACCGTGAATCTCAATTTCCCCAGTCAGGAAAGGAGACAAACAGTCTGAGAAGTTGGTGTGGATATCCTGCTGAAGACAAGAATAGTCAGCCTGCCATCAGAGATGCTGCACCATTAACTGATACATAAAAATAAATCCCTCTGGATATATACCCAGAAGTTGAATTGCTGGGTCATATGGCCATTATATTTCTAATTTTCTGAGGAACCTCCATACTTATTTCATAATGGCTACACCAATCTACATTCCCATCAACAGTGTACAGGAGTTTCCTTTTCTCCACATCCTTACCAACACGTATGGTCTTTTCACTTTTTGATAATAGCTATCCTAACAGATGTAAGGTGATACTTCACAGTGTTTTTGATTGGCATTTTCTTGATGATAGTGATGCTGAGCACCCTTTCATGTGCCTGTTGGCCATTTGTATGTCTTCTATGGAAAAAATGTCTATTGGGTCCTTTGTGTATTTTGTAATTGGATTATTTGGTTTTTGCTATTGAGTTATATGAGCTGCTTATATATTTTATATAGGAACTCATCCTCTGATATCTGGCTTACAAATATTTTCTCCAATTCTGTAGTCTGCCTTTTCATTTTGTTGTTTCCTTTGCTGTGTAGACGCTCTTTCTTTTGATTTATTTTTGCTTTTGTTGCCTGAGCTTTTGCTATCATATTCAAACTATAATTGTCAAGACCAATGTCAAGGAACTTTCCCCTTGTGTTTTACTTAAGGAATTCTGTGGTATGAGGGCTTATATTTAAGTAATTCATTTTGAATTAATTATTGTGTATGGAGTAAGGGTAGGGTCTAATTTCTCTTTTTTATGCATGTGGATATACAGGTTTCCATAAAATTCATTTAAAAGCTTATATTTTGTTATCAAACTGAATTGGGGTCCACTCACTTGGCACAGTAAGACCAGATATCCACACTAAGGTTTGCAGTGGTAGAAATGAAGGTGTTTATTTGCAGGGCACTAAGCAAAGATGATCAGGCAGCCAATGCTCAAATCCAGGCCTCCCCAGTGGCTTGCAGGTAAGGGCTTTCAAAGGCAGGAGCAAATTTCACGAAAGCAGAAGTTACAGGTAAATTCGTAGATTAATACATGGTAGTTACACATTGGTTTTGGCCTAAATGGATGGGATATCTGTAAGTGAGGGGGATATCTTGAAGTGAGGACTTCCAGGCCATAAATAGACTCAGAGATATTCTGATTTGCATTTGGTTAAGGAAGAGAAACTTTGTTTAAAATTTTGGGGTCAGCAGAAAAGAATATTACCTCTGGCTCATGGATGTAACTTCCTCCAGGCCCCTCATGAAGAAATTCCAAACAAACAAACAGCAGTGGTCGGAGTTCAGTCCTCAGCTCCACCTTTTCTGAGGTTTGCATGCCAGAGCATCCATTTGGTGGCGGGGGCAGAGGGGGAGGGTCCAAGTTTCTGCAAAGCAACTCACAGACATATGTTAAGATGTTATCTTTAGTTTCTACAAGGGAACAAAACACCCTGTGATTCTAGTTTCCTCAGCTATTGTGGGTTCTTTTTTGCATGTTTTGTTTTGTTTTTTTCTTTCCAACTTTTAAGTTCAGGGGGTACATGTGCAGGTTTGTTACATAGGTAAACTGTGTGTCATGGCAGTTTGGTGTACACATTGTTTTTTCACGCAGGTAATGAGCACGGTACTCAGCAGGTAGTTTTTCACTTGTCACCCTCCTTCTACCCTCCACCCTCAAGTAGGTCCCAGTGTCTATTGTCCCCTTTCTTATGTCCATGTGTACTCAATGCTTACCTCCCACTTATAAGTGAGAACATGTGGTATTTCGTTTTCCCTTCCTGCTTCAATTCACTTAGAATAATAGCATCCAGTCCATCCATGTTGGTACGTAGAACATTATTTCATTCATTTTTATGGCTGCATAGTATTCTGTGGTGTATATGTACCATGTTTTATTTACACAGTCTACAGTTGATGGGCATTTAGATTGATTCTGTGTCTTTGCTATTGTGAATGGCACTGTAGAGAACATACATGTGCAGGTGTCTTAAAGAACTATTTATATTTATTTGGATATATACCCAGTAATGGGGTTGCTGGGTCAAAGGATAGTTTGGTTTTAAGTTCTTCAAGGAATCTCCAAACTGCTTTCCACAATGGCTGACCTAATTTACACTCCCACCAGCAGTGTATAAGTGTGTCCCTTTTCTCCACAGCCTTGCCAGCATCTGTTGTTTTTTGACTTTTTAGTAATAGCCCATTATGATTGGTGTGAGAAGGTATCTCATTGTGGTTTGGATTTGCATTTCTCTAATGATCAGTGATATTGAGAATTTTATCATATGTTTGTTGGCCACTTGTATGTCTTTTTTTGTGAATTGCCTTTTTTATGTCTTTTGGCTGCTTTTTAACGGGATTCTTTGTTGTTTTTTTTTTTTTTTTTTTCTTATTGATTTAAGTTCCTTATAGATTCTGGATATTAGACCTTTGTCAGATGCATAGTTTCCAAATATTTTCTCCCATTCTGTAGACAGTTCCTGATAGTTTCTTTTGCTGTGCAGAAGGTCTTTAATTCTACTTGTCTATTTTTTATTTTGTTGCAGTTAGTTTTCTGACTTTATCATGAAACATTTGCCAATGCCTATGTCTAGAATTGTATTTCCCAGATTCTATTCTACAGTTTTCATAGTTTAAGTCTTACATTTAAGTTTTCATTCATATTGAGTTGATTTTTGTATATGGTGAAAGAAATGGCTCTTGTTTGTCTTCTGCATATGGCTAGCCAGTTATTCCAGCATGATTTATTGAATAGGGAGTCCTTTCCTCATTGCTTGTTTTTCTTAACTTTGTTGAAAATAAGATGGTTGTAATTGTGCGGCTTTATTTCTGGGGTCCCTATCCTGTTCCATTTGTGTAAGTGCCTGTTTCATATCAGTATCACACAGTTTTGGTAAATGTAGTACAGTTTGAAGTCGGGTAGTGTGATGCCTCCGGCTTTGTTCGTTTTGCTTTTTTATAATCTGCAAATTTCTTTGGGCAGTATGGTCATTTCAGCGATATCGATTCTTCTTATTCATGAAGATGGAATGTTTTTCCATTTGTTCGTGTCATCTCTGATTTCTTTGAGCAATGTGTTGTAATTTTCCTTGTAGAGATCTTTTACCTCCCTGATTAGCTGTATTTTATTCATTTTGTGGCAATTGTGAATGGGATTGCATTCTTGATTTGGCTTTCAGCTTGGATGTTATTGGTGTATAGAAATATTACTGATTATTGTATCCTGAAACTTTGCTGAAGTAGTTTATCACATCTAGGAGCCTTTGTGCAGAGACTATGATATTTTCTTGGCTTAAAATTGTATCATTTGCGAAGAGAGATAGTTTGATCTCCTCTCTTCCTATTTGGATGCCTTTTATTTACTTCTCTTGCCTGATTGTTCTGCCTAGGACTTCCAGTCCTATGTTGAACAATAGAGGTGAGAGTGGGCATTCTTGTCTCGTTCCAGTTCTCAAGGGGAATGCTTTTGGCTTGTCCCCAGAGATCACATGAAAAATGTCCTTGGGAGCTCTACTTTGTAACATGTGGCAGTAGCTTCTCTTGGTCTCTGCCATCCAGGTAACAGGAATTTTGGGATTCACATCAATTAGCCTTAAACGAGCGTTAAAAACTTTTGCAATCTCAAAATTGACTGTTCTAGGCTCCTTCTGGGAAGAGCAGTGGGAACTGCTCAGTGCTCTAGCTCAGCAGCTAAGGTTTTGTCATATTATAATGGCTACCTGGATTCAATTCCTGGCTTAGGGAATGAGTCCTTTCTGGTTGATATCTGTGGAATCTTTACCATTTGTTAATTGTCTTCCTCTCCAAGAAGTGTCTTGAATTTTCCTTTCTCTGAGCCAGAAATACTGGTCATTTGGCCTGGCTAAATTTGAGTAATAAGAAATTTAAAATAACTTTTTAAAAAGAGCACTATGGTTAAAAGTCAGCTTAATTGAAAGCAGATATTCAAGCTCTAACAGCTTGGACTCCTTGGGAAAAACAGAGGAAGTGCCACAGACACTGTTTTGGGGAAAACCTCCTCTGTTTTCCTTATAAATCCCAAGGAATTGAAAGCAGATAGATCCTTTCCAAAATCTAAGGTTCTGGTCTGTTTAGCATTGCATTATCTTTTTAACTTTAGAAGGTATTGGAAATTCCTTCACATTATGAGAGAGCTTTGCTATGTAACAACTAGGTAGGAAAATAACTTTTATGGATGGCTAATGGCAGTTATGAGGCAATATGTGGCTCTTGGTATGTTTGGATTAGAAAAGCCTGCTCCTGGCCACCTGGAAGGTATGGAGATATCCCCCAACTGACAAGTAAGACTCCCCTGGGAGATGGACTGATTCCGTCTTTATGGGATCCAGCATCAGGTATAAAAATGGGACCCTTAATTTTGGGGAACATGTTTTTGCCTTTCAGCTGTGCCTACTTAATAGGCCCTCCAAACTGCATCTTTTAAAGGAAACTTAAGAAACTGGCAAACAAAAAAATCTTACAATTACTGGACATTCTTCTGGCTGTGTATTTATATGTGTTGTATGTGTGATGTTTATATATGAAAGAGCTTTAATTAATTGGTTTAAAAATAGTGTTTAAATAAAATATTTTGTCAGAAAAATGAAAAGCATAACGCCTTTTAGTTCACATTACTTTAGTAATCTTTAGGAAATAAAAACAGTTTTACAAGCAAGGTGTGTAAGGGACGTGAAATGTGTTTTTGGTAAAAGAGTATAAGAATGCATGAGAATGTGGATTTTTTTAGAGGGTTAAACTATTGTTTTAAGTCAGATAGGAAAAAGCTGAAGATTTGAGCAAGTTCTGGAAGATTTGTAAAAAAATTAATCTTGTAAAAGAAATTCTGTGTGGGAACATATTGGCTAATGTTAAAGGGTATTCAGTTTTTTTGTAAATTGAATATTGGAATAAAGCACAACAGGTTTTTCTTAAAGCACTAATCTTCTCTTTAACAAAAAATTGTAAAGGGTTTATAAGAATCTTACTTTATGGTCAGACATTAAAATTGGATAGATTTGTCTGTAAGGTTTTATTGAGAATTGGGTTTGATATCAATAGTGCACTAATGCAAAGAGTGAAATGTGGCTTTCTCTCTTGACCAGGATTTTCATGTTTTATTAAAACATAATGAATGATTTTGTTTGCCTTTTAAATAAACTCTGGGAAAAGAAGGGAAAGAAAAGAGACATCGTTTGGAAAGCCAGATCTTCCCTCTTCATGAGTGAGATATTTGCCTTTTTAAAAATTTTTAAGTTATTATTTTGGTGAAATGAATGACTTATGGTGACCTGCAGTTCTATTTTGTGATACCTAGTGTTTTATTTTTTTCGAACTAATTAATCTTTTAGATATTAGCTCATCTAAAGGCCAAAAGTGACATTTGGCTTATTTGGGATGAAAGTCATAAAGGAAATATTGTCAAATATGAAATAGTATTTGGCTTTCTTTGGGTAGTGTTTGTATAAATATATTATTGGTGTGTATTCCAAAATTATAGGAAACTCCTATAATTCTGATATAACTTAGTGTGTGTTATTAGTAGTTATACTTGTTATGTAAAGTTGTTGTATACCATAGAGGTGACCAAAATTTTTTGTCAATTGTGGCTTTAATAGAGGCTGTTCTAAAATTTTGTCATCCACAGACAATTGTTATCTTGTTGTAATACTCTTCAGAAGATGGTTTTATAATCAACTATAGAACTAACAGGTGTTATATGCAGGTTTTCTGAAAACTTTGGCGAATGTGAAGTTCAGATAGAAGGAAAGTTTTCAGGACTCATGAACAGCTGAAGTGTTCCTGAATATCAATCAGGACAGGAGTTAACTGCATGGATTGAGCTAATATAAGACTGAAGCAATTTTCTTGGGTTTTTACTTAAAACATTGCTGATCCTTTGTTTTCCAGAGTCAAGGAAACTTTTGAGCTATTTACAGCTTTTAGCAATTAAGTAAAGTATACACCTGTGAACAAAATTTGGTGCATATTTGATTCTCTCTACCTGATTTCTCCAAAATCTGTAAAGTAATTATGAGTATTCTAAACTTATGGCAATTATAGTTATTTGCATAAGTGCAATAAGCATCTGTTTTCTTTTGCAACAGAACACAATTGGAGAAACTGGTTATTTTACCAAGGCTTTGACTGGAATAGTGTGATTTCTTTTAAGGGACAAAACTTGACTTATAAAGACAATAAAAGTCCCTTGGGAAAACTTTCCTCATACCTTGCCTATACAGTCCCTGTACGGGGTTCCTGACCTGTGCTAAGTAAAGAATATCTCTTTCTGACAGGCCCAGGAACCCCAAGTTATCTTAGGACCTCAAGAGGAGAGGAATTTACCCAACTCATAGGTATTTGAGCGTATAAACTCATGGCTGAGCTTGACTTTAAAAAAAAGTCTTATCTGAGATTCTTTCTATGGAACAGAGTTCCATCAAAGCTAATTTTAGAAGACCTTATGTGAAGAATAATTTTCTTGCTGCACTTCATATGAATGATCAGGCCAAGTATAATAAAGTAAATTGGTCTTACCTTTATTTGTTTTTAATAAAAATGGGAGACTAGAGTTAGAAAAATTATGTTTCAAAAACTGTGGTACCCATGTTATTAGATTCTAGGCTCATCAATTGTTTTGAGCTTTCTCCCTGCAATTTAGCCTAACCCTGCTTATTCCTGTGAACCAACCAGTGACCTCTGACTGCTATTCAGAATAAACAAGAGGGATGGGTAATGTAAAAATCTGGATCAATATTCTAATTCTGGGCATATATTGGGATCAGCTAGTAACCCCATATCAACTCAGTTCCAAAAATTGCCCAGTTCATGGAAAGCCTTTTCTAATTTCATTTACTTGAGATAATTTTACTGATTTTGCTTTACTATTGTGGAATATATTGCTGTTGTACTCTTTGTTCAGGAGTGCAGTACACACTTACTGAATGTTTTCATAAATTGAACACTTATTAATCTTCCAGGTATCACCTTGTGATATATTGGAGATATAAATATATTGTGATATATATATATATATTTATAACTTTTATATATATATATATTTATGACTCAAGAGTTGTAAATGGCCTTCACCATACCAACGTTTTCTAACTGAGCTCCTCTCTACCTTGAATGCAAGAGACCCAATAGTTAGGTAGGAATACCATCTCCCCTATTCAGCATAAAGAAGTTACAAAAGATGTATCTTCATCTGTCTGCAACCCTTAGGATTAAGGGTTCTCTTGTAAAAGGGAGGAAGGAAATGTAAGAAGCATTTAAAGCAGAGCAACTCCATCTTGAATAGGGACTGGGTAAAATGAGGCTGAGACCTACTGGGCTTCATTCCCAGATGGTTAAGTCATTCTAAGTCACAGGATGAGATACGTCAGCATAAGTTACAGGTCGTAAAAACCTTGCTGATAAAACAGATTGCAGTAAAGAAGCTGGCCCAAACCCACCAAAAACAAAATGGTGACTGTGGGAGTTCAGTCAGGGTGGTGGGAAAAATTTTAAAGGAAAAATTATAAAGATAGTTGTAGGAAATAGTCACAAAACTTCTTGGAGGGCCAGGGGTGGGGATTGCATAGCCTCAGTAAAAGGTTTGGCTGAAGGCAGCCTAATCCTCTACTTTGATAGCAGAAAAGCAAATAACAGGAATATAGAGAAGTTTATCCAAATAACTTGTTTACTCATGTGGTCCTAAAACTAACCTTTGATCATTCGTGGGTAGGATGGCTCTCTCAGGGGGTGGGCAACCAGGTTAATTACCCTCTAGTGATGTTGACTCAATGCCTTTGTCATTGAATGTGTGCTGAATAAATGCTGGCGGGGGGCAGTGAGTCATGGCCACAGTGGCTGCTACAACTCTTTCTGTCAGTGACCTGGTCTGCTCTTTCACTGAATACTGGTGTCTGAGTACATTATTCATCCGTCATGCAGTTAGGGTCTGTGAGCCAGACCCTGGCAGGTGATGAGAGTGACCTCTGGTTGCCCTCACTGCTACACTCCTACCAGCACCATGACAGTTTATGAACACCATGGCAATGTCAGGAAGTTACCCTATATGGTCTAAAAAGGGAAGGCGTGAATAATTCACCCCCCTTTGTTTAGTATACAATCAAGAAATAACCGTAAAAATGGGCAACCAGCAGCCCTCAAGGCTTCTCTGCCTGTGGAGTAACCATTCTTTTGTTGTTTTACTTTTCTAATAAACTTGCCTTCATTTTAAAAAAAGAGAAGAAAAGAAGAAATTAAACAGTTGGTTAATTATGGTGAAATAAATAGGCGTGGAACAGTTCATAACCTAAGAGTATAGAGCAAATCCCACACCCCTCCACAAAGGAGTTAGTACGAAGCAGGGAACTGAAGATGCAGGGTCCTGGGTTGCTACCTTTGCCCTATAGGTCACCCAAGAGGGCCTTTTATTATATTCTATGATAAAATTGGAAACAGCTGTAAAGTTAGTTGCAGGCATGATTAAAGGATTAGTATGGTCGTGAAACCAAAACAGTTTGGGATGACATACAAAACAGTTAGTTAAATTTACTGAAAAGACCAGATATTAGGAAAATCTAACGATGGAATTATCTCTCTATGTGAGTGGAAGGGTCAAAGAAGCAATGACATAAACCAAAATCATGTTTATTGGTTCCTAGAGGGGCCATTAGAATGATATAGCAAGTAACACATACACCTAATTCTATCCAGTCTCCAAATTGAAATTCTTGTGTATCCTTTTTGGTGAAATAAGGATGCCTAGATTGCTGACAAATTACTACAATTCAGCTAACAAACCAAACATAATCCACATAGGTTTAATATGAACAACAAGTTTGATTCCTGATTACACATTTTCAGGTGAAGTGGTTAAAATATTTTGGCCATAAGCATAATGAGCTAAGCAAATAAGAAATCAAGAAAATGCCCAAACATATGCAGTATGTAAGCATAAAGAGCCAGGAATCAGTCACTACGTATCTGTGGATTTTTAAAGAATTTTTAATTTGAGGCTGGAGCCTGGCTTACAGGAGTAGCTGGAGCTAGCAGGAGCTGGGTCTTCAAGGGTCAGGTTAGCTGGGTCTTGCGACTCTGCAGCTGGATCAGGAATGGGGGCTTTATTCAAGAGTGATGAATCCATGACTTAACTCCTTTTAATATAACAGAAGAGTGTGTTACTAGCAAAACTTGTAAGGTCCTACTCACCATGGCTTAAGTTGGTAGATGGGATGGGCATCTCTACAAGTTTTGAGGAGCACCCAGTTTCATGCATCAGTCTGATAGAGGCAAATTCATGGGTGGCATCCGTATTAGACGATTCTTGCACTGCTATTAATAACTGAGACTGAGTAATTTATAAAAAAGGTTTAATTGGCTCAGGGTTCTGCAGGCTGTACAGACAGCTTGGCACAGTATCTTCTTGGAGAGGCCTCAGGGAGCTTTTACTCATGGAAGAAGACAAAGCAGGAACAAGTACATCAAGTGGCAAAAGCAGAAGCAAGATAGGGGAGCAAGGGAGAGGAGCAAGGGAGGTGCCACAGACTTTTAAACAACCAGATAGTGCAAACGTTCCCTATCACAAGGACACTACCAACGGCCATGGTGCTAAACCATTCATGAGACAACCACCCTCATGATCCAATCATCTCCCACCAGGCCCCACCTCTGACAGTGGGGATTAAAATTCAACATGAGATTTGGGTGAGGACACAGATCCAGATAATATCAGCACTTAAAGTTAGAGTCAAAGGTTGTACATACCTGACAGTGTCCAACTCTGATATTTAAATTTTATTTTATTTACTTTTTTTACTGTATTTGGGCTCTGGGGTACATGTTCACATCCTGCATCCTGCAGAATTGTTGCATAGGTACGTACATGCCATGGTGGTTTGCTGTCTCCATCCCCCCTACCCGTTGCCTACATCAGACACTTCTCCCAGTGTTATCCCTCCCCCTCGTCCACGCCCCCTGCTATCCCCCTCCCATCCCCTTCACCACCCCACCTAGCCCAGTGAGTGTTGTTCCCTTCCCTGTGCCCAAGTGTTCTCATTGTTCATCACCCTTCTATGAGTGAAAACATGCCGTGTTTGTTTTTCTGTTCTTGTATCAGTTTGCTGAGAATGATAGTTTCTAGGTTCATCCATGTCTCTACAAAGGACACAAACTCATCATTTTTTATGGCTGCATAGTATTCCATAGTGTATGTGTGACACATTTTTTTTCTCCGGTCTATCATCGATGGGCATTTGGGTTGGTTTCAGGTCTTTGCTATCGTAAACAGTACCACAATGAACATACATGTGCATGTGTCTTTATGATAGAACAATTTATAATCCTTTGTGTATATACCCAGTAATGGGATTGCTGGGTCAAATGGAATTTCTACTTCTAGATCCTTGAGGAATTGCCACACTGTCTTCCACAATGGTTGAACTAATTTACACTCCCACCAACAACTCTGATTTTTAAATCACTTACCTGTTTGCCTAGTGGTTCAGAATATAGAAAGGGTCTCCCATATAAGATTTCATAAGGGGCCCAAAGTGGCTCCGGCCGGATGTCGTGGCGCTTGCGAAGGCGAGGCCAAGAGTTCAAGGCCAACCAACCTCAGCAACCTTACAAGCTCTCAATGATTGGCAAAAAAAAAAAAAGATTTCATAAGTGCTTAATTGAAGCCTTCTTCCAGGGCCTACTCTTGTCCCATGTCGGATTTGTTTCCTGACAAATTTTTGCAACAGTATTTTTAGGTGTGGTTCACCTTTTCAGTCTTTTCAATTGATTGTGGTCACCAAGAGGCATGTAATTTAATTTCCAGCCATTTGGACACCTCCTAGGTTATCTTGGCAATAAAGACACTCCTGTTATTGCTCTGGATGGTGAATGGCAACCCACATCTGAGGATAATTTCCCTCCATTAAGATCCTTACTACTTTTGAAGCCCTCTCAATGTGGCAAGAAAAGCCTTCCACCTATCCAACAAATGTGTCCGCTATTACTAACAAGTATCTAAAATTCCCTTTGGCTCTTGGCATTACAGTAAAATCTATTTGCCAACTTTCTGCTAGTCCATCACTTCTTGCAATGTGTGGATGAACCTGATTTTGGATTATTCTTGGCACAGATTACACATTTCTATATGACCTTCTGTGCAATCCTTTGCATATTAGGACCTATGATGCCATTCTGAACCCGCTTAAGTGGGGCATCCCTTCCATAGTGGGTGCTCCAGTGAACCAAATTAATTATTTTTTCCATTGAAATCTCAGGAATCAGGGCTGGGCAAGGTAGTTAACGCCTGTAATCCCAGCATTTTGGGAGGCCAAGGCGGGAGGATCACTTGAGACCAGCCTGGGCAACATGGCCTTGGGAGATCATCCCTCAAAGAAGTATGCCCCGGATGTGGGACATGGAATCAAAGGAGACCGTTTTGAAGTTTTAAGATTCAATGACTGCCCTGTTGAGTTTCAGACTTGGGTGGCGCCCGTAGCACCTTTATTTTGGAACAGAAATGTTTACCCACTGCTTGTACATGCATTGTATCTTGGAATTACCTAACTCATTTTGATTTTATAGGCTCATAGGTGGAAAGAACTCATTTCCAGATAAGACTTTGGACTGGGGACTTGGGACTTTTGAGTTAATGTAACCACCCAATAGGTTCACCTTGCCTGCTGCCTAGATAGAGCTGATTTATTAAGACAGGGGAAATGCAATGAAGAAAGAGTAATTCACACATAGCCAGCAATGCAGGAGACTAGGGTTTTATTATTACTCAAATCAGTTTCCCTGAGCATTAGGGGGGTCAAAGTTTTTAAAGATAATTTGGTGGGTAGGGGCTTGGGAAGTAGGAAGTGCTGATTGGTCAGGCTGGAAATGGAATCATGGTGGGCTGAAGTGAGTTCTTCCTGTTTTCTATTCCTGGATGGGATGACAGAACTGATTGAGCCAGATTACTGGTCTGGGTGGTGTCAGCTGATCCATCGAGTGCAGGGTCTGCAAAATACCTCAAGCACTGATCTTAGATTTTACAATAGAGATGTTATCCCTAGGAGCAATTTGGGGAGGAGGTTCTGACTCTAGCAGCCAGAGGCTACATGTCCCCTAAACTGTAATTTCTAATTTTATAGCTAATTTGTTAGTCCTGCAAAGGCATACTGGTCCCCAGGCAAGAAAGGGGTCTTTGGGGGAAATGGCTATTATGAATTTTGTTGCAGAGTCAAACCATGGACTGAATTCCTTCCCAAAGTTAGTTTGGGCTGTACCCAGGAATGAAGAAGGACAAAGGTGAGAGGCAAGATGGAGTTGGTTAGGTCTGATTTATTTCACTTTCATAATTTCTTTAGTTATAATTTTACAAAGGCAGTTTCATTAATGCTGGAATGTGTTGAGACTTTGGAGGACTATTGGGATGAGATTATTGTATTTCTCATGTTGAGATACAGTCCCCAATGTTGGAGGTTGGGCCTTATGGGAAATGTTTGGATCATGGGGGTAGATCTCTTATGGTTTGGTGCTGTCCTCATGATAGTGAATTCTCACAAGATCTGGTTGTTTAAAATTGTGTGGCACCCTCTCTGCTCTATCTCTTGCTCCTGCTCTTGCCATACGATGTGCGTGCTCCTGCTTTGCCTTCCATCACGAGTAAAAGCTCCCTAAGGCCTCCCCAGAAGCTGAGCAAATGCCAACACCATACTTCCTGCACATCCGGCAGAACAGTGAGCCAAATAAACCTCATTTATTTATAAATACCCAGTCTCAGGTATTTCTTTCTTTTTTTTTCAGATGGAGTTTCGCTCTTGTTACCCAGGTGGGAGTGCAATGGCGCAGTCTTGGCTCAACGCAACCTCCGCCTCCTGGGTTCAGGCAATTCTCCTGCCTCAGCTTCCTGAGTAGCTGGGATTACAGGCATGTGCCACCGTGCCTAGCTAATTTTTTGCATTTTTAGTAGAGACGGGGTTTCACCATGTTGACCAGGATGGTCTCGATCTCTTGACCTCATGATCCACCCGCCTTGGCCTCCCAAAGTGCTGGGATTACAGGCTTGAGCCACCGCGCCCGGCCTCAGTCTCAGGTATTTCTTTACAGCAATGCAAGAATGTCTTAACTCAAGCAGTCTTAGCCGTTCCCAGCCTCCCATCACCCCAAGCATCTGGGCTTATCTGCTTTATGATGTTCTCCATATTAATGGTGTTTTTTTCTGCTCTGTGGTCAAAAAGGGCATTTTGGAATGCACAAGCTAGTTCTGGTAGCACCTCATTTTCCCAAAAGCAAAGGTTACTGTGGCAATTCACTTAGTTAACAAGTCCTGTCCCAATGAAGGGATTGGGCATTCTGGCATGTACAAGAACTGTGCTTTAGTTTGACTGTGCCCAGTTGGCAGTCCATAGGTTGTTAAAAGGACTTTTTCATAGGTGTTCCAGACACCTGTGACAGTCATACTGTTGAGTGACAATTTTGTTATTTTGATATTTAGGACTGTATTAGTCTGTTTTCACACTGCTGATAAAGACATACCCAAGACTGGGCAATTTACAAAAGAAAGAGGTTTAATGGACTTACAGTTCCACATGGCTGGGGAAGCCTCACAATCATGGCAGAAGGCAAGGAGGAGCAAGTCACGTCTCACATAGATGGCAGCAGGCAAACAGATGGCAGCAGGCAAAGAGAGAGAGAGAGAGCTTATGCAGGGAAATCCCCAAGATTCAATTATTTCCCACCATGCCCCTCCCATAACACATGGGAATTATGGGAGCTACAAGATGAGATTTGGGCAGGGACACAGAGCCAAACTATATCATTCTACCCCGACCCCTCCCAAACCTCATGTTCTCACATTTCAAAACCAGTCATGGCTTCCCAACTATACCCAAAAATCCTAACTCATTTCAGTATTAACTCCAAAGTCCACAGTTTGAAGTCTCATCTGAGACAAGCCAAGTCCCTTTTGCCTATGAGCCTGTAAAATCAAAACCAAGTTAATTACTTCCTAGACACAATGGGGGTACAGGCATTAAGTAAATGGCTCCCATTCTAAATGGGAGAAATTGGCCAAAACAAAGGGACTATAAGCCCCATGCAAGTCTGAAATCCAGCTCCAAAATGATCTTCTTTGACTCCATCTCTCACATCCAGGTCACGCTTGTTGAGATTCACTTGGAGTGGCTAGCAAAATATTAGAGAAATATATAGATTAGTCTCAAACCTTTTGTAAGGCTGAAAGGTTTTATTGGGACAGGCTGAAGGTAGCTGCCTCATTTACATTAACATAGAAAAAAGAGACGATAAAAGGGTTTCCCAGTTTAAGTCTGTTTACCCCACATCCCTTTGTCACAGTTTACTCATGTAAATTTTGTGCTGGATGGTCCTCTCAGAGGGAGATCAAAGGGGAATTACCTGTTAATAGTGTTTACTCTGGGCCTGGAACCTAAAGCTTTTATCAGTTATAAAACCATTCTTTTAACCATGTTAATTATTTGCAAGCATGTTGACTTAGAACCTCTGGATGAATAAATGTGTGGATGTATAGGGGGTCCTGGTCGATTGGTTGCTTTTCACCCTTTGAAAGCAGACGACAGGCATCCCTAGCCCACTTGAATCATTGAACCAAGTGTGAGAATGCATTCATTCATCCATTGAGTCAGGGTCTGCAGGCCAGACCTCCGCAGGTGGTGGTCAATGTCTCACATGCTGATGCAAGAGGTGGGTTCTCACAGCTTGGGCAGCTCCACCCCTGTGACTTTGCAGAGTACAGCCTCCTTCCTGGCTGCTTTTATTGGCAGGTGTTGAGTGTCTGTGACTTTTCCAGGTGCACAGTGCAAGCTGTTGGTGGATCTACCATTCTGGGATCTGGAGAATAATGACTTTCTTCTCACAGCTCCACTAGGCAGTGCCCCAGTGGAGACTCTTGATCAAAGCCATAATAATAAAAAAATACACCATTCAACATTTCCCTTCTAGACTGCCCTAACAGAAGTTCTCTATGGCCACTCCGCCCCTGCAGCAAACATCTGCCTGGACATCCAGGTGTTTTATACATCCTCTGAAATCTAGGCGGAGGTTCCCAAACCTCAATTCTTGACTTCTGTGCACCCGCAGGTTCAACATCACATGGAAACCTCCAAGGCTTGGGGCTTGCACCATCTGAAGCCACAGCCCAACTGTACCTTGGCCCCTTTTAGTCATGGCTGGAGCAGCTGGGACACAGGACACCAAGTCCCTCGATTGCACACAGCATGGGGATCCAGGGCCCAGACCATGAAACCATTCTTTCCTCCTAGGTCTCCAGGCCTGTGATGGGAGGGGCTGTAGCAAACGTCTTTGATATGACCTGAAGACATTTTCCCCATTTTCTTATGGATTAACAATGAGCTCCTCATTATTTATGCAAATTTCTGCACCAGCTTGAATATCTCCTCAGAAAATAGGATTTTCTTTTCTATTGCACTGTTAGTCTGCAAATTTTCCAAACTTTTATGGTCTGTTTCCATTTTAAAACTGAATGCATTTAACACACCCAAGTCACGTCTTGAATGCTTGGCTGCTTAGAAATTTCTTCCATCAGATACCCTAAATCATCTCTCTCTCAAGTTCAAAGTTCCACAAACCCCTAGGACGGGGCAAAATGCTTCAAGTTTCTTTGCTAAAACATAGCAAGAGTCATCTTTGCTCCAGTTTCCAACAAGTTCCTCCTCTCCATCTGAGATTACCTCAGCCTGGATTTCATTGTCCATATAATTATCAGCATTTTGGTCAAGCCCATTCAACAAGTCTCTAAGAAGCTTCAAACTGTCCCACAGTTTCCTGTCTTCTTCTGAACCCTCCAAACTGTTCCAGCCTCTGCCTCTTACCCAGTTCCAAAGTCGCTTTCACACTTTTGGGTATCTTTTCAGGAGCACCTCACTCTACTGATACCAATTTACTGTATTAGTCTGTTTTCACACTGCTGATAAAGTTATACCTGAGACTGGACAATTTACAAAATAAAGAGGTTTAATGGACTTATAGTTCCATGTGGCTGGGGAAGCCTCACAATCATGGCAGAAGGCAGAGAGGAACAAATCACATTTTACATGGATGGCAGCAGGCGAAGAGAGAGAGAGCTTGTGCAAGGAAACCCCCATGATTCAATTATCTCCCACCAGGTTTCTCCCACAGCACATGGGAATTATGGGAGCTACAAAATGAGATTTAGGTGGGGACACGAAGTCAAACCATATTAAAGACAGAATACATGTCTCCAATATCAATCAAGAAATCAATTTGTCTTTTTCCCACCAAAGAGTTACCCAGGGTTCCAGGTGGGAGATGGGGATGCAGCCTTATTCCTCTATTGTACCCCCTGGGCCCCCATCACTCTCTTGGATAACTCCGACATAAGTAAAGCCTTTTCTTCTTTCTTTCTCCTGGGATTGCCCTTTTAAACTCAGAAAGTCATTTTTCCAATGGTCCTCTTGTTTACAATACACACACTGCTTGGGTCCCATCTGTGAATCCCCTTTCTGGAGGCCTTTCTTGTTTTCAGGGGTGCCTATCTTTTCAGTGGGCTTCTTTATTTCAAGTGCTGTGGACAGAGAAACAGCCAGCAAAGATGCCTGTTTTTCCATTCTCTGTTGTTCCTTATGATCCAATGCTTGATCTCAGTTTTTGAACACCTTAAAAGCAATCTATACAGTTAAGACATAGAGACTCCAAAAGCACCTTCTAATTTTTGTAGCTTTTTCTGAATGCCAGGAGTGCTTTGACTAATAAAAGTTATGTTGTGGAGAAAAGGAACATTTATACACTGCTGGTGGGAGTGTAAATTAGTTCAACCACTGTGGAAGACTATGTGATGATTCCTCAAGTCCTAAAGACAGAACTACCATTTGGCCCAGCAATTCTATTACTGGGTACATACCCAAAGGAATATAAATCATTCTAAGTAAAGACACATGCACACATATGTTCATTGCAGCACTATTCACAATAGCAAAGACATGGAATCAACCTAAATGCCCGTCAATGATACACTGGATAAAGAAAATGTGGTGCATATACACCATGGAATACTATGCTGACATTAAAAAGAATGATATCATGTTCTTTGCTGGACATGGATGGAGTGGGAGGACATTATTCTTGGCAAACTAATGCAGGAACGGAAAATTGAACACCACATGTTCTCAATTATAAGTGGGGGCTGAATGATGAGAAGACATAGATACATAAAGGGTAACAACAAACAAACACTGGGGTCTATTGTAAGGAGGAGGGTGGGAGGAGGAAGAGGATCAGGAAAAGTAACTATTGGGTACCAGGGTTAATACTTGGGTAATGAAATAATTTGTACAACTCCCATGACACAAGTTTACCTATATAACAAACCTGCACATATGCCCTGAAACTTCAAATAAAATTTAAGAAAAAACACAATTCATTTGGGCCTAAACTCAAAAAAATAAAAATAAAAAAAAGAGTAAGTCCTGCTGCGAAAGCCAGGGCTTAGCAAGCTTTGAATAAAGGAATCATGGCCAGAAGCAAGAGCCTGGACTTCATGATCTGCTCACAGCTCTCTTGGTTGGAAGATTCTATGAATTGACTGATTTTGAGAGACCAACAGGTTTCCAGGAAATTTCTTTCCCTTCTCTTGATCCTTTAGTGGTAACAAAAACATGGCAAATAAGATGATCTTGGCCAGTTTAAGCCCAAGGAAGCTATTTTTGCATCAGCACACAATAATGGTGCTGCATATGGAACTAGCATCACAGCCATAAATGGAGGGAAGTAAACAATTTGATTCACTGACCCCAGGACACCAAAGGAGCATTCTAAAGTTAGAGATGCTTGTTCTGGATTACAAGAGGGAAATATTGCATGATTCCAAGCCCTCAAACCTGAGGATGTGGGTGACAGAAGAGATAAGAGGTAAACTGCTTACTTCTGGAAAAGTCTACAGTCATGCTGACTCTGGCTCCTAGGGAAATAGTAGGTCAATGTGAGAATACTGCAGTTCCGGGATCTGTGGCATTGAATTGTCCATTCGCTATTGTGGAAGGAAACCTGTTATCTTTTAAACGTTTACCTCACGCCTGTAATCCCAGCACTTTGGGAGGCCAAGGCAGGTGGATCACGATGTCAAGAGATCGAGACCATCCTGGTCAACAAGGTGAAACCCCGTCTCTACTAAAAATACAAAAATTAGCTGGGCACGGTGGCGCATGCCTGTAATCCCAGCTACTCAGGAGGCTGAGGCAGGAGAATTGCCTGAACCCGGGAGGTGGAGGTTGCGGTAAGCCGAGATCATGCTATTGCACTCCAGCCTGGGTAAAGAGAACAAAACTCCGTCTCAAAAAAAAAATAAAGTAAAAAATAAAAAATAAACGTTTACCTCTTCACTCAGTCCTTTGGACATATTTACTGATTTCATGCTCTGTGCTGACCTTTGCCCTCTGTTTTAAAATGTGCTCACCCTGCCCTGTGGGTCAGCATCATCCACTGGTAAAAAATTCCTTATATTTGGGGAATAAGGAAATAAGGAAACCCAAGTTCTACTTCTGACTGCCATTAAAATTTCTGTGCCAGTGTTAAAAAAAAAAGTTATGTTAAATAATCTGAGGTTCTAGGGGCCTCAGATCTATCTTCAACTACCAGGAGGCTTCAAAAACTCTCTCCAAAAACTTTCAGATGAGTTTTCATTCGGCCTCTGTCAGATTTCCTGAACTTTACTAAAGCTACACTGCTTTGAGACCCCTTTCTAAGGACTGCTGAAATTCTATCTCTTTAATGCTCTAAGTGAGCTTGACAGGAAGGATCTAGTACATGTCAGAATGCCCAAACCCTTTGTTGGAACAGGACTTGTTAACTAAGTTCATTGCCATAGTAACCTTTGCTCTGGGAAAAGTGGATATTGAGGTGTCACCAGAACAAGCCTGTACACTCCAAGATGCCATTTTGACCACGGAGCAGAAAAAAACACACCATCAATATTATTGAGAACATCTTAAAGCAGATAAATCCAGACACTTGGGCTGATGGGAGGAATTTGTTTCAACCATGGCTCTATGCAAATTATAGTTTCTTTGACTTGGCTAACTTTGGTACAAAAGCATCGAAGCTTGTATGTACATACAGAATTTCATCCCGTTTACCTTCTTGTTCACAAAACAATTCTAATTAAAAAATTGTAACATAATTTAGATATCTAAATTCTGGCTATGATTCCCTGCATCCTAGGGGACACTGTGGTCAGACAGAATTTCAATGTTAAAACCATATTTTTCTTTTTCATGGGCTCAAAGCTAAAAATGGCCCAAATCTGCAGAATGCACCATAATGGGCTACAAGGAGAAATAGAATTTGTAGTTCCCGTTTTAGGTGACAAGACCTTAGGTGAAAAACCCTTCACGCCTCAGCTGGGCTTTAGGAAGATTTTCAGGCAAGCAAATCGAAATCAAAATGTGATTTTTTTTTTTTTTGAGACGGAGTTTCTCTCTTGTTATCCAGGCTGGAGTGCAATGGCGCGATCTCGGCTCACCGCAACCTCTGCCTCCTGGGTTCAGGCAATTCTCCTGCCTCAGCCTCCCGAGTAGCTGGGATTACAGGCACGCGCCACCATGCCCAGCTAATTTTTTGTATTTTTAGTGGAGACGGGGTTTCACCATGTTGACCAGGATGGTCTCGATCTCTTGACCTTGTGATCCACCCGCCTCGGCCTCCCAAAGTGCTGGGATTACAGGCGTGAGCCACCGCGCCCGGCCCCAAAATGTGATTTCTCAAAGTCTCCATCCCTTTAGTTGTTTATGGAGTATTCCCTACTAAATGCACTCTGATGAAGGCCGGATGTCCTGCCAAAGCAGAATGCAGTGTTTGAAGAAAACATACCTTGGAGCTATTGCCCACAAATTTGCCACCTACCAAAAAATATCTTTCCAGCTAAGTGTGTCATTTCTAATGCTGCAAAAGTAAAAGCACCACAGGCCAGTGACGCCAAATGCACAGTTCCATCCCTGAATCAAATAACTCAGGCAGCTACTAGATGGGGTCCAAGCATGTCTATAGCCAGGGGCTGATGTGCCATTGGCAAGATGCCCACTCAAGGCTTTTGTCCTTTTGCGTTGTAGCCAAACATTATTGAACGGAACTGGAGTTCTCTTGCCCATCACAGTAAGATCAGATATCCACACAGGTTTGCAGTGATAGAAGGGAAGACGTTTATTTGCAGGGCACTAAGCAAGGAGGATCAGGCAGCTAATGCTCGAATCTAGACTTCCCTGATGGCTTGTAGGTAAGGACTTGTAAAGGCAGGCGTAAAAATTTCAGGAAAGCGGAAGTTACAGGCCAATCTATAAATCATTACACAGAGGTTACACATTGGTTTTGCCCTAAAAGGGTGGGATATCTTGAAGTGACGGCATACAGGCCATCAGTAGATTCAAATAGTTTTTGATGTGCAGTTGGTTAAGCAAGAGAAGCTTTGTTTAAAATTTTGGAGTCAGCAGAAAAGAATATCAGCTCTGACAAATGGGTATGATTTCCTTCTCACTCCTCATGAAGAAATTTGGAACAAAGAGTGATGGTCAGAGTTCAGTCCTCAGCTCCTCCTTTTCTGGGGTCTGTACACCAGCAGATCCGCTTGGTGGGGCTCCAAGTTTCTGAAAAACAACTCAGAGATGTATGTTAACATAGTATCTTTAGTTTCTGTAGGGAAAGAAAACATCCTGTGATTCTAGCTTCCTTGGCTATTATGCTATTATCTTATTTACTTCTCAGGGCTAGCTAGGTGCCTGGCATTTCTCCTGAAAGAACTCAAGTTTTTCCTTTATTTACATGCTCAAGGGGGCCTGCAAGCCCCTAAGACAGGGTCCCTGCTCCATCTCACTTTCCTCATTGTGTATTCTTTGCAGCTTTGTTGAAAATTAGTTGTCCACGTACACCACTATATGATCCAGCAATTCCACTACTGGGTATATATTCTAAGCAAATAAAATCACTTTTTCTGAGTGGCATCTGGACTCTTCTGTTCATTTCAGCATTATTCACAATAGCTAAGATAACAACCTAAGTGCTTATTGACAGATGAATGTAAAAAGAAAATGTGATATATATATAACCAAGCAGCTTTAAAAAAGAAGCAAAAACTACCCTTGGCAATAACATGAATAAACCTTGAGCATATTATGCTAAGTGAAATCAGCCAGACACAGGAAGACACTGCATGCTCTTGTATGTGAAATCTTTCTTTTGTTTGTTTTTTGAGACAGGATCTCCTTCTGTTGCCCAGGCTGGAATGCAGTCATGGCTCACTACAGCCTCAACTCCTGAGCTCAAATGACCCTCCTATCTCAGCCTCAGGAATAGCTGGGACCACAGGCATGTGCCACCACACCCAGCTAGTTAAAATTTTTTTTTTTATAGAAACAGTGGTCTCCTTATGTTGCCCAGGCTGGTTTCGAACTCCTAGGCTCAAGGGATCCTCTTGTATCAGCCTCCCAAAGTGCTGGGATTGTAGATGTGAACCACCACAGCCAGGCATATGTGAAGTATTTAAAAAATGAAAGTCAGGCCAGGCATGGTAGCTCACACCTGCAATCCCAGCACTTTGGGAGGCCAAGGCAGGCAGATCACAAGGTCAGGAGTTCGAGACTAGCCTGGCCAATATAGTGAAACCTCGTCTCTACTAAAAATACAAAAAATTAACTGGGTGTGGTGGTGTGTGCCTGTAATCCCAGCTACTCAGTAGGCTGAGCCAGGAGAACCACGTGAACCCAGGAGACAGAGATTGCAGTGAGCTGAGGTCATGCCATTGCACTCCAGCCTGGGCGACAGTAGGAGACTCCGTCTCAAAAAAAAAAATGTCAAACTCATAGTAACAGAAAGCAAAATGGCAGTTATCAAGAGCTAAGGGCTAGGATATGAAAAAAGGGGATATATTAGTCAAATAGTACACACTTTCAGCTATAAGATGAGTAAGAATAGTACATATTGGAAACCTAACGTACAGCATGGTGATGCTAGTTAATACTGTATTGTGTACTTGAAGTTTGGTAAGAAGGCAGAGCTCAAGTGTCTCATCACACATACAAAAAAAGGAAGTCTGAGAGGTGGTGAATGTACTAGCTCATTGTGGTAATCATTTCACAATGCATACATATATTCAAACATCATATTGTATGCCCTAAACATATACAATCATCTATATTTGTCAATCTTACCTCAATAAAGTTTGAGAGGAAAAAAATCACAGGACCTAATGACGGATACATTATTTGAAAGGATTCTTGCAACTGGGAGAGGGGATGTTTCAATCGGTAGAATAGTCCAACTGTCAGTTCCACAAGCAACTCAAGGCTTAGGCGAAAAGGGGCTTTCTTTCAAAGGGAGGAGCAAACAAGCCTAGAAAGAACTTGGTGTGAGGATGTGGAATAACCAGATGTTAGAGAATGTTTTACCTGGGACCAGCCTATCAGAAGGGCCTGTTAAGATTATCTGTTGGCTCAGACAAATTTCAGGGGTCTAGAGAAAGAAGAGAAGCTACCCAAACTTTGGCTGACAAGCATCTTTTTTTGTTTTTGAGACAGTTTCACTCTATCGCCAGGCTGGAGCGCAGTGGCATGATCTCGGCTCACTGCAACCTTTGCCTCCCAAGTTCAAGCGATTCTTCTGCCTCAACCTCCCGAGTAGCTGGGAGTACAGGTGCACACCACCACGCCCAGCTAATTTTTGTATTTTTAGTAGAGACAGGGTTTCACCATGTTGGCCAGGATTGTCTCGATCTCTTGACCTCATGATCCGCCTGCCTCAGCCTCCCAGTAAGAGGGGAGACCCCCTTGCCTCCTTCAATTTCACCTCCTCCCTCCCCCCTTCCAAATGGGAAGGAGAGTGAAGAAGAAAAAAATGAAATAAAATACCAAAGACCTGGGAAAATGACTCCCTTTTTGGTTCCCAGCGTCTTTGCTATCTGTTAACCTTGAAAGAGCTGCAAATGAATGCTATCTCTGCCGGCTGGAGCCCGGCACTGGTTCACACCCCCATGTCTCCACAGACCAGGCTCCCTCCTGGAAACTCCTCTGCCAACAAACAGCTTGTTGCTTTTGTCTTGTCTCTGTAAGCCCCCTCCCCTGCTGGTCCCCACTCAGGCTGCATATGAATCAGCAAATCAATGAAGCCAAGTCAGACGTCCAGCAAATGGACAATGACATAGTTCTGCCTCAGTTTCCACTTTAGCGTTGTAAGCCTATAAAAGGGGAGAGAAGCTGAAGCTTGGAGAGCTTGGTGAATGAGTATACAGACCCTCGCAGCTCCCCACCGAATAAAAAGCCACTTCCTTCCTCAGTTTGGTGTTTGAGAGGTTTCTTACCCGCAGCTCCTGTTTCACCGAAGTGCTGGGATTACAGGCATGAGCCACCACACCCGGCCACAAGCATCTTGTACCTATTCATCAGTGAGAATAAGCAGTTCAGCTCATCATTTATTAAGTAAAGAATGGGAATTTGGAGGGTCTTGTGTCTGGCATTGTCATGCATAAACAAAGGTGACATCTCTTAAGTCTTATGTAAGTCATATGGAAAAAAGGATTCTTTGCAGGAAGCTGTTTTCTGGAACACAAAGGGCTGAGGGGTTTCTTAACCTTCACTGTTTTCCAGGATCACAGGGCTTAGGAAAAATTCAACATCGTCACTATCCCTCAATATATATATATTTTTTTTTTTGAGATGGAGTCTCACTCTGTCACCCAGGCTGGAATGCAGTGGTGCGATCTTGGCTTGCTGCAACTTCTGCTGCCCTGGTTCAAGTGATTCTCCTGCCTCAACCTCCCGAGTAGCTGGGACTACAGGCACATGCCACCGTATCTGGCTAATTTATGTATTTTTAGTAGAGACGGGTTTCAACATCTTGGCCAGGCTGGTCCTGAACTCCTGACCTCGTGATACACCTCCTCAGCCTCCCAAAATGCTGGGATTACAGGTGTGAGCCACTGCGCCCAGCCCCTCAATAACTGTTTTAGGAAAGTGCTACGGTTTGAATGCGTGCCCCAGAGTTCATGTGTTGGAAAGTTAATCCCCAATGCAACTGTTGAGAAGTGGAACCTTTACAAGGTGATTAGGTGAGGAGGACTCTGCCAGTGTGGATGGATGAATGCTGTTATCTTGGGAGTGGGTTTGTTATTGTGGGAGTGGGTTCCTGATTAAAAAAAGGCCACAGTGGTCTCTTGTTCTGCGATGGGATGATGCCGCAAGAAGCCCCTTGATCCTGGACTCATCAGCCTTCAGAGGCATGAGCTACAATAAATTTCTGTTCATTACATGTTATCTGGTCTCAGGTGTTTGATTGTAGAAGCGCAAAACAGACTGAGATAGAAAAAAAGGAGAGGAATGTAGTCTTCCGGTGAGAAGTAGAATGAGCTGCAGTACACGTCTGGCCAGGGGAGCGCTCAGTATCCCAGAGGTGACTGTGAGGCAGCACCTCTTTCCAAGGCTTCAGCTTCTGTGATGTTGTGATACCAGGTAGCTAGGCAGTGGCTTCCAGCACGTTTTCTCCTTGTCACATGAAGGAGATTGATTTAATGGGCTCTCAATATTCTATTTTTGTCAAGTAGGGAATATGGAAGTCTGTGTTTTCCTGTCTCAGACATCGGGAACATCTGCAGTTAAAGGGGAAGAAGACGATATCCCCCCCCCCTTTTTTTTTTAAGGTAGGATCTCTCTCTGTTGCCTGGGCTGGAGTGCAGTGGTGTGATCTGGGTTCACTGCAACTTCTGCCTCTCAGTTCCAAGGAATTCTCCTGCCTCAGCCTCCTGAGTAGCTGGGATTACAGACCTGCCTCACCACACCCAGCTAAATTTTTGGATTTTTAGTAGAGACAGGATTTCGCCATGTTGGCCAAGCTGATCTCAAGTGATCTGCCCACTGCAGCCTCCCAAGGTGGTGGGATTAGAGGCCTGAGCCACCACACCTGGCTGAAGAAGGTGGTATCTGCAAATATCTTGCTCAGTGACCTTCAATTTAAAATGTTTTCTGCTTTTAACACATTTATTAAAACATTATCCAAGAAAGCCTGCTCTTTTTTTAATCACAAATAAAGAAAAACAAATGTATTCTGTCACCAAAGGTCTATAACTTCTGGCCCTGACGTGTAATCACAGGCTTCACACCCTTGCTACACACAGCCTGGGCAGGGATAGGCAGCAAGTAGCCTGGCTTTCAGCAGAATCAGCCCTGCCCCAGACCTCCTCACTGAGAACCTGCATTTTTTAAAGATTACCAGGGGATTTGTGTGCATCTTGAAGTAGGCTACCTGTACTGAACCCACACCCTTTTCTGAAAGACCACTTTCAGGCTCCTGTAGGCTCCAGGATCTTCCCTCTGGATCTTCCATCTATGGAAGAAACCTACTTTGGGAAAAAAGGGAAGCAGTTTGGGTACTGGGTGAATAATGTTTGGTTGTGAAATCAGAAGCATAATGGGAGAATGGAATATTTTCAGTCATGTGGCTCTCAGTAAGCAGAAAAAAAAATTATGCCCTTGGGAAATGCGTAGCTGTATTTTTTGCCCTCCTCTCCCAGAACACAGTCCAATAAAAAATACACAGGTGCCATGACTTTCAGGTAGTATGTAGGCTCACACGGCCTATTCATTATCCGTGGCCTATATGCTGCACCCAGTGATTTGCACGGCTTGGGATACCACAGCTCCCCTCCAGTGAAAAAGAACCACAACGGCTGCCAGGCCACGTGGCACATGAGGAGCCTACTTTGGGAAAAAAGGGAAGGCTCTTTTTACTGGCTCCCAAGCTTGGGAGCTAGTCTGCAATGGAAGTGGCACCCAGCTGTTTTTATTCTCTGTTCTCAAAGGTGCAGGCTGGCACAGGCTCACACGGGTGGTGGGGGGGCGGTGAGGAACCCTCGCATGGGAAGTAGCAGGGTTTGTGTCACCAGTGCGCAACTGTGAGTGGGCTGTGTGGAGTTCCGCTGGGGACGGGGTGGTCATCACATGACAACCTCTTCCCTCCGCAGCTTTAAACGGGGTCTGTGACTTTTAGGTAGTACACACGCTCACGTGGCCTGTTCGTTACACATGGCATATATGTTGTACCCGGTGATTTGCACCCGGCCCTTCACCCACGGCTTGGGACGCCACAGCTCCCCTCCCACAGGAAAGAACCACAATGGCTGCTGGGCCACGTGGCACGTGGGGAGCCTAGCTACCACCGTCGTCCAGCCAGTAAACTACAGACTTCAGAGCTAGTCTGCAATGGAAGTGGCTCCCACCTCTTTGTATTGTCTTTCCTCAAAGGTGCAGGCTGGCACAGTCTGGCAAGGGTGGGGGTGGGGTAAGGAACCCTTGAGCGGGAAGTAGGAGGGTTTATGTAGCCAGTGCACAACGTGAGAGGGCCGTGTGCAGTTCTGCTGGGGTGGGGATCGTCACCCGACAACCTCTTCCTGCCACAGCCTTTAACTCGGTCTGTGACTTTCAGGTAGTACGTGCGCTCATGTGGCCTATTCGCTACATGTGGCCTGTATGTTGTACCAGGTGATTTGCACGTGGCCCTTCACTCATGGCTTGGGACGCCACAGCTCTCCTCCCACGGGAAAGAAGCGTGATAGCTGTCGGGCCACGTGCCATGTGGCGAGGGTGGCTCCCACCGTTGTCCAGCCAATAAACTACAGGCTTGACATCTAGTCTGCAATGGAAGTGGCTCCCAGCTATTTGTATTGTCTGTTCTCAAAGGTGGGGGCTAGCACGAGCTAGCACGGGCTCGCACACGGGGGGGGGGGCGGGGGTGAGGAGCTGCACGGGAAATAGGAGGGTTTATGTCACCAGTGCGCAACCGTGAATGGGCCGTGTGCAGTTCCGCTGGGCGGGGGGTCGTCACCCGACAACCTCTTCCCGCCACAGCCTGGCGGCCGCCATAGACATGTGGTGTTCGCGCTGCGCGGTAACTCCAGCTTAGAGGCCTCTCTGACAGGTACGGAGGTGGGCCTGGTCATACACAGCAACCTAGATTACGGGGGATACCCCCAATAACTCTTGCTATTTTCCACAGGGCCTAGGGGCTGGTAGCCATAAGTTTCCAGGCAGAACTTCTGGGAGACCTTAGGCTGGGCACTGAGGCTCAGGCCTGTAACCCCAGCACTTTTGGAGGCCGAGGCGGGTGTATCACCTGAGGTCAGGAATTGTAGCCTAGCCAAGATGGTGAAACCACGTCTCTACTTAAAAATACCAAAATGAGCCGGGCATAGTGTCGGGCGCCTGTAGTCCCAGCTACTCGGGAGGCTGAGGCAGGAGAATCGCTTGAACCCGGGAGGCGGAGGTTGCGGTGAGCCGAGATCGCGCCATTGCACTCCAGCCTGGATGGAGTGCCAGACTACTCCGTCTCAAAAAGAAACAAATTAAAAAATACTTCCGGGAGGCCTGTTCCACCCTCGACCCTGTCCGGAGACACTGCAGTCAGGACCGTGCCTCTTGACCCTTGCCCGTGCAGGAGAGTGGCTTCGGCCCTTCCCTCCTAGGTCCTGCCGCCTTCCACTGGTGCTGGTGGTGGGTTTATGTAGATAACAGGGTGGAGATGGAGGGAAACGGGAACGGAGGTAGGGGGTTTGACGACAGGGAGTTAGACTTGCATGGCGTAAGGAGTTGGGCTTGGTGAGGGGTCAGGGCTTGCGGTATTAGTTCGACTCTGGGTGGGGGCAGGGTTGAGGCACGAGTTAGACGTGGGTGGGGAAAGCGGTTGGATTTGGCGGGAGCTGGGCTTGGGGTAGAGGTGCATCTTGGGTGTAGGCGGAGCTTGGCAGCAGCGGTGGGGGTTATGGTGACGTGGCTCCTAGGAAGGGATGCAACATGGCTGCAGGGGCGGAGCTTCGGAGCGAGTGGAGTTTGCAGTGGGGGTGGGGCAACAACCTTACCCTGGGATCCCTTCTGCCCTAGCACCAGCCCCCACCAGCCCCCACCCTCCACCCTCCACCTCCCTCACCATTCCTTCCCACACTCCCTCTTTCCCCACCCCTCCGCCTTCCTCCCTCCTCCTCCCTCTGCCAGTTGAGCAGTTTCTTCTGTGTCTGCACCAGACTACTACTGGACACCTTTGCAGAATCACAACTGCCGTGGCCTGAGCAGAGACGTGCGTGGTACAGAATCACAGCAAAATACTTCTGCTTTGCCTTGGACAGATCCAGTGAATGAGGACCCGTCACTGCTAAGTCAGTAGCTGCCTAACTGGACACAGCTGAAGAGCCCAGCAAGTGTGACGTGGCTGTTATTGCAGCCTCCACGCTGCCCTCAGAGCCAGCCCAGCAAGGTGAGCAGCTGTGAGGTGGGCTCTGGTGGGAGGGGCTCTGAAACCCGGGCAAACTAAGGAGACACGACTGCCTGCAGGGTTCACAGACTCTGCAGGGTAGGGCCATCGCTAGGGCAAGAGTTGTTGGTTTCCTGCAGTCTGGCAGTGGGGACCTCACCTGGGTCCCTTTTCTGCCGGATTTCAGCTTCCACACAATTGAAACCATGAGCTCCAGTCCTTTCAGCACTCACTCCTCATGCCTACCTCCCCTTTCCTCTCCCACCCTCCTTGTTGCTAGGATGCTTTATTGGATGAAGACCAGTGACATCACCTGTTGCTTCTCAAGGGCCTTAGCCTCACCACATGACACTACCCTGCAATAGCAACCCATGGTCCATGGTATGCTCTGTATCCATGGCAACACCGCAGCTTCTCACACAATCTCCACACCCACCACTCTCATTTCATTGCGCAGAGCTCCGGCCATCTTTCTCTTCTGTCAGGCATTTCCTGAGAAAGAGGGCCACTCCACCTCTCCTGCTGCCAGCCTTCACTTTCACTCCAGTAAGGAGGGTGCCAGGTGACCTGAGCCCACATAGCCCTGAGTGGGCAGTGGGGCAGTCTCCTGCCCTCTTTTGCCTGGAGGGCTTGTCAGTGTCCCCAGGTGTCAGGCCCTGCCTCCTGACGTTGGCCTTTTCACTACAGGCATCTGCAGCACACACGGCTGAGTCCTCTGGACATCGAGGAGGAACCCACAGCAGGACAAGGTCAGCAGGGAGTGTGGTGAGGTGGGGGGATCTTTGCCTGGAGAGAGCCTCCACACTCTATCCTCCACACAATGATTGGGGAGCCCTGGGAAGCAGGGAGTCCATCCCTGCTGGGGGTGCGGGCAGAGGGAGGGGCACTTGGGGGTATAGGTTGGGGTGGGCATAAACAATGCTGTCATCCCATTTGCTTTGCAGGCTGTGGAAACCTGGGACACTTCTGCCTTCCTACGTGGCAGTGGCTAAGAATCCTTTGAGTGCTGTCAGACTGAGCTGTCGGTCCGTAGAAAGTGGAAGCAATGGCGGCGACACTGCTAGAAGATTGGTGCAAGGGGATGGACATGGATCCCAGAAAGGCCCTGCTGATCGTGGGCATCCCCGTGGACTGTAGTGAGGAGGAAATTACAGCCACTGTGAGGGCGGGCTTGCAGCCCCTGTGCGCGTACAGGGTGGTGGGGAGAATGTTCAGGAGGGAAGACAATGCTAAGGCGGTCTTCATTGAATTGGCTGACACTGTCGATTATGCTACTCTGCCCAGTGAGATACCGGGAAGGGGGGGCTCCTGGGAGGTGGTGGTGAAGCCCCGTAACCCAGATGACGAGTTTCTCAGTAGACTGAACTACTTCCTGAAAGATGAGGGCCGGAGAATGATAGATGTGGCCAGAGCCCTGGGATGTGGCGGCTTCCCTGCCGAGAGCCCGGAGGCAGAGGCCTTGCCCCAAGTTGGACCCCCACCTTTGGAGCCTCTGAAAGAAAGTATGTGGTACCGGAAACTGAAAGTGTTTTCAGGAACTGCTTTCCCTAGCCCAGGCGAAGAGACCTTTGAGGTCTGGCTAGAGCAGGTCACTGAGATCATGTCCATATGGCAAGTGTCTGAAGTGGAGAAGAGGCGGCGTTTGCTGGAGAGCTTACGCGGGCCTGCCCTATCAATCATGCGGGTGCTCCGGGCCAACAATGACTCCATAACTGTGGAGCAGTGCCTTGACGCCCTAAAGCAGATCTTTGGGGATAAAGAGGACATTAGAACCTCCCAGTTTAGGTTTCTGCAGACCTTTCCGAAGATTGGAGAGAAAGTCTCGGCTTTCCTGCTGCGTTTAGAGCCCCTGCTGCAGAAAGCCGTGCAGCGTAGCCCCGTGTCAGTGCGCAGCACAGACATGATTCGCCTGAAACATACCTTAGCTCGCGTCTCCATGACTGCTGCCCTCCGGGGCAAGCTGGAGCTGCTGGATCAGCGAGGGTGTCCTCCCACTTTTCTGGAGTTAATGAAGCTCGTTCGAGATGAGGAGGAGTGGGAGACCACTACAGCAGTGATGAAGGATAAGCAGAAGCCTTCAGGGAGAGGCCGGGGGAGACAGGCAAGAGCAGAAGTCAGTGTGTCTGCCCCTCAGGTCACTGTGCAGCCAGGGTCTTTTACGGACAGCAGCACCCAGACCATACAGGCAAGCTTAGCCCCGATAGTGAAGCGCAGGCGGCTGTCGTGCAGTGAAAGCCCTGGGGAAGAAGACTGCGGCCAGGCCATATGTCCCAAGGAGGAAGACGAGACTCCAGACAGGGAAGGGCCACAGGCCACAGGAGAGGAGTCGGGAAACGAGGCGGGGGCTGGGGCCATGAGCCATCCCAAGCCCTGGGAAGCATAGGCTCACAAGACCCAGGCACTCCTTCCCCTGGCATGCAGCAGGGACATTTTAACAAGGGGAAAGGACAGCTTACACAAATAGGGAACTTGATTGGGGCAGAGGGATGGGGAAACCAGATTGAGACCAAGTCCCCTTGCTTTCTGCCAACTGGAAGGGACTTTACCAACCAAGACCAAATAGCATGTGGTTCAGTGGGGGCCAGGCCCATGGCTCCTAAGAGGTACAGGAGACACAAGCGGGGAGCCGCCACACTTAGCACCTGGGGTGCCTGGGCTTTAGATGGGGGCCCCAACATAGCAGGGGCTGAAGGTGTGTCTGAGGGCTCTGGCCTGCTCATCTGGCCACCCCGAAATACCCACCCTGTGGACTTCAATCCCCAGGCCATGTGGGACCTGGAGGAGCCTGCCTGGGACCTGCCCCTGCCAGGAGCCAGGGCTGGTGAGGAAGAGCTGTGGGGCAGAGAGGTAAAGCCCCGCAGGGGAGGCCGCAGGGTTCAGCCCGTCTATAGGATCATCTACACTGCACTAGGAGAGCCCCAGGAAGGCAGCACCCACGAGCCCCTGCGTCAGTGAGGAGTAGAATTAGGAGGATGATCAGAAGGAGATGGAGGATAAGGAGGAACAGGAGGAGGAGGGGAAGGGAGGAATTGGGGTTGGGTAGTTTTTGGCTTGCATCATCACTGGGCCCAGGTTGTGCTTGCTGCTGTTCTGTGTCATGAGCTCCACTTCTTCTTTGCTGGCATAGATCTCAGCCAGGGACTGCTGGTTCTCTTGGGAATGTGTGTGTTCTTATCTGAGCAGCTCCTTTCCAGCGTACCCCAGTGCAGTTCCAGGAGACAGTGGGAAGGAGGAATGGCAGACGTTCACCTTGTGACTGTGACCTCGACTGCAGGAGGATGAAGTGGACCTGGGACAGAGCAGGGCTGCCTGAGGCTCCCGGGAAAACTTTTTGTGCTTTTGCGTTCCACCCCTGTTGTTATTCGTGACTCAGTTTCCTCAACTTGGAGTGGCGTTCCCTGCTGTGTTTTCCAGCATCCTGTGACTGTCCTGTGTAAGCCGTAGGGCAGGGCCCCACCCCAGGTGGGTGGGCTCAGGAGGGGGTGACCTGAAGCGAGTAGACCTAGCCAGAGTCCACCGTCCTTGGAAGGAGGGATGTGCCAGGGGGCCCACATTGAGGGAGGGGGCCTGGGACTTGGGACCTGTGGCAGCTGTTTGCAGTTTCTCTCTGTTAAGATTCCCTTCTCTTCTGCAGTTTCATTACATGTTTCTGTTCAATAAATTTTGGTGTTCAGCAGTATCTTGCCTCTGCTGTGTGAAACTGGGGTGGGGGTGGTGTGCTGGGGACAGGGCCACAGTGGCGGGGCTGACATTGAGGTGAGTGTGGGACAGGGTCCGTGAGGGCCTGTGGGGTTCCTTGGCCTGCATGGAGCCTGGCGACAGGATGCTGGTGGTCACGAGCAGTGACTGGTTGGGTACTGAAGGCACTCCAGGTGCCCTCAGGAATATGTGGGTTGGACGTCAAAGGCTGGACAAGGGGCAGCAGGTGGGTCCCCAAGCCCCTGATCCCTGGCACTACTATGGGGCTGTGGCTCAAGGCTTCTGGAAGGGGCAGAGAGGCCATGTGTGTTACCTTAGGCCAGAAACCAAAGAAGAACCCCAGAAGGGCCTGCACAAGTGGTCAAAGGCCCTGCAAAGAGCTGTGTGCAGGACTTGGGGGTGGGGAAGGGGCTGTTGTGTGCCCATCCTTCTAGTTCAGGGGGCAGTGGCCAGCCTTCGCCTAACCACCGAGGGACGTTTGGGGACAGGGTGTGTGTGCTGGGCAAGGGACAGAGTGTGGGCCAGGCAGGGATCCCACAGTACTCATGTCTCGGGTAGGGGTACGTGAAGGGCAGGGAGAGCTGCATTTCATCCTGGATCCTGTCCAGCTCCTTTCCCACTGTGCTGGGAGTGGCTCCACTCCTGTGTCTGGGGAGTGGGCAGTGGGCCATGAGCAGAAGGCCCAGACGGCCCTGGTGAGTGGCCCCTTTCTGTCCTCCATCGCCAAAGCCCTCTGAGCCCTGGATGCTGCCTGAGAAGGGCTCCCCTATGGTGGACGGTGCTGCTAATCTGGACACCCCTCCTTCAGCACTGTGGCCAGAGGGGCAATTCTTGGTGGGGGCCTGAGGATCCTAGAACCCATCCTCCTGAGCACTCCCTGGGACTGGCTCTCACCCCCAATGGGCCAGTGAGATCGCCACATTGCAGTTTCTCTCTGTTAAGATTCTCTCTGTCCAGGGCACTCCTGGATCAGCCATTTAACTAACCCAGAGTCTGTGGGGGAAGGGACTGGGACAGGTGCTAGGCCCCTCCCTGCACATGTGCGAGGATCATGGACTCGAAGGTGGCGAGGGTCTCCCGGGAATTGCGCCCACATGATTCCTCCGGCTGTTCTGGAGCACAGAGCCTCGGACCATCCCCAAGGCTCAGATGACAGCCAGGATCCCCTGAAGCAGCCTCGGAGCCAGTGCTGGGCGTTGGTGGCTGTCCCCCTGGCCTGAGGAATCCTGCATGTAGGCGACCTGTCTGCTTGAGCAGAGCTGCAGGGCGGCAGGGGCCCTGGGAGACCCTGGGGTACCCGAACGACTGTGGGCCTGGGACTGGTAGTTTTGCAGGGCTGTGGGTGAGGGGCAGGGGGCGGCAGGTCCCTGGGGCCGGGCCTGCACCCTCCTCGGCTTGAAGGCACTTGACCAGTGTCTCAGGGACCCTTGGAGTGTGTCCCATGGCGTACCCTGCAGGCATGCCTGGGGCCCTCACTGTGCTCTGCTCTCCCTGCCTTCTTCAGGCTGGGCACGTCCCCAGCATGTCTGTCCCGTGTGTCTCTGCAGGGCCAAGCCAACCACTCACTTTCCAAGGGCCCCTGCAGATCTGGGGGGCAGGATGAGAGGAAAGAGGATACAGACTGGTTGACCTTGCCAGGGCCTGTCGGGGCTCCTTGGTTTTCCCTGTTCAGAGTGGCCCTGTGTGTGCCGTGATTCCCCAGCAGGCGTGAGTGTGAGTGGGTGTGTTTGGGCATATGTGTGTGTGTGAGTGCACCCGTGTGCGTTTCTGAGAATGTGTGTGTGTGAATGTAAGTGACAGCGTGTGACTGCATCACTGAACCTGCATGAGTGGGAGTGTGTGTGGGAATGAGTGTGTGCCACTGAATGTGAGCGTGCATGTCACTGTGTGTCGAGAGCATGAGTGTGTCACTGAATGTGTGTCAGTGTATGTGTGTGTTTGCGAGTCATTGTGAGTGTGCTGACTGCAAATGTGGGTGGGTCAATGAGCATGTGTGTGTCAATGTGTGTGAGCATGTGTGTCACTGAATGTGAGCGAGTCACTCAATGTGTGTGCACGTCTCTGGAACGTGAGTGTGTCGGTGAATGTGTCACTGAGCGTGCGAGCACACATGCTGGACAGTTGGGTTGTGAACCCTGAAAGGGATCTAGCCAGGGAGTCTGGAAGGAGGTACTGGGAGGAACCAGTTGCTTCCCCACCAGCCCGGAGCAAGGAGACTGTGTTGGGCCTGAAGGGCGGGCCCCACGCCGGGGTCTCCCGCCGCCTTCATCCCCATAGGCCCTCGGCGCGTTCCGGCTTGCACAGCTCCCACCATGCAATGTGTTTCATTGCACAGTCCTCACCAAGTGCCCCTGGCTGGGGGGAGGGTGGCCTGGGGACAGAAAGGTCCACCAAGGTGGGCCCCATTCCAATATGACTGGTGTCGCTATAAGAAAAAGAAATTTGGACATATAGACAAGCAAGGAAGATAGTGTGAAGTGAAACAGGAAGAAGACCATCTACAAGCAAAAAAGAGAGCACTGGAACAGATTCTTCCGTCATAGCCCTCAGAAAGAACCAAGCCTGCTGACACCTTGGTCTTGGACTCCTGGCATCCAAAACTGTGAGAAAATAAATTTCTGTTTTTCTCTCTTTGTGATAGGTGCTGTGGCTCCCAATGAGGTTTGTAGTATTTTGTTATGATGGGTTTAGGAAACTAACAAAATACCCCTTCCCCATAAGACTTAGTTAGGACTCAGGATTACTCTCCTTGTTTACCTATAACAAGGACTGACACAAACCCTCCAAATTCCCATTTGCATTAATCAGAGTTCTCCAGAAAGGCAAAACCAGTAGGAGATGATAGATTTATTATTTTGGGGACTGGCACACATGATTATGGAGGCCAACAAGTTCCATGATATGCCATCTGCAAGCTGGAGAATAGGGAAAGATGGTGCTGTAATTCAGTCCAAGTTCAAAGGTCTGAGATCCAGGGAAGTTTATGGCGCTACTTCTAATTCAAGGCTGAAGGAGTAGGGAACGGGGCCCATTGGTGTACACCTTGGAGTCTGAAAACCTCAGATCCAGGAGCTCTGATATTGGAGGACAGGAGAAGATAGATGTTTCAGCTTAAGAAGAAAGAAAATAGAGAGAGGGAGAGAGAGAGAGAGAAAGAGGGAGACAGATAATTTGCTCTTCCTCCATCTTTCTATTCTCTTTGGCTCCTCAATTAGATGATGCCTTCCTACAATGGTGAGGGTGATCTTTATTCCTTCTACTGATACAAATGCTAATCTCTCCTGGAAACGCCCTCATAGACACACCCAGAAATAATATCTGAGCATCCCTTAGCCCAGTCAAGCTCTCACCCTGTTCTGTTCCTTTCATGGCAAAGCTCCTGTCAATTACACTTTCTCAGCTCCCATGCTCTCCTTCGTTCTCTGTAACACTGATTTCACCCATTCTGCTACTGAAAGGACTCCTAATAAAGTGACCAAACAACCTAAATCTTGATGAATCCAAAGGTCAATTCTCTGTCCTCATCTTACTTACACCAATATCTCAGCAGAATTTGTACCAGGTGACTATTCTTCCTTCATGATGCACGTTTTTTTCCCTTGGCTCCTGGGATACCACATGCTTCAGGTGTCCTCCTATTTCACTGGCCATTCCCGGTAGAATTTTCTGGTTCCTCCTTCTCTGCTTGATTCCCCCTACGACTCAGTGCCCTGAGTCCTCTTCTCTTTACTATCTACATTCACTTCCTTGGTAATCTCAGCCTGTCCATGCTTTAATTATCATTGACAGGCTGCTTCCAGCCCAGTTCCCTCTTAAGCTCTAGACTTATGTATCAAAGTGCCTAACCCACATCTCCACTTAGGCAACAGAACATCTCAATCTCAACTCTCCCAACACAAAACTCTGGATCCCAAGCCGTGCCATTCAATCAGTGCCAAACTGCTCATAAGCTCTCCCAAGATACTGGCATCACCATCTACCCAGGTGCTTTGATTCCAAACCCAGACTCAATTTGGCTTCTTCTGTTTCCCTCATAGATTTATATTCCATTATCAGCAAGTACTGCAGTTCTACTTCCCAACACATGTAAACTCCATCCACTTCTATCTCTACCACTGCCATCATTATCCAGGCCACCGTCATTAATACTTGCAGTGCAATAGGCTCCTCTCTCTCTCCTCTTGCTCCTCTATAGTTCATTCTCCAAATAGAACTCAGAGTGATTTTTAAAAATCAGATATCAAATGACATCATTTCTTTGCTCGGAAGCCATAGATAGCTTCCCATATCACTTAGACTAAAACTCAAACTCCTAACCATGGCCTACAAATCCTACATGATCTGGCCCCAACTCTGCTGTGTGTTTATCACACTCTAGTTCCACTGGCTAGTCCCTCAAACACACCTGGCTCTTAACCATCTCAGGGCCTCTACCATTACTGGCCCCTCTACCTGGAAAACTTGTGGGAATGGGAATGTTCTAGACCTGTGCTGTCCAGTGGAATGGTCTCTAGCCACGTGTGGATGCAAGGCACTTGAGATGGAGCTAGTGCGACTGAGAAACTGGATTTTTAAAGTGTTTTTCAGTTGATTTCTATTTAAACACAAGTAGTCTAATGTGACAGTCTGTGGAGACCACAGCTCTAGCCTGTTTTTATAATTTTCAGAACTTGTCTGAAATCATCTACTTTATGCATTCATGTAGTCAACATTTACTGAGCACCTACTATGTGCAGGGCACTATTATAGGCACTGGGAATACAGCAGTGGAATAAAAAACCAAAAATCTCTCACGGAGATTTCATTTAAGTAAGGAAATACAAACAATAAAATAAGTAGAAAACACACAGTACACTAGACGGTGATAAGTGCTACAGAGAAAAAGCAAGGAAGCAGGTATAGGAGTGTTAGGGTGGTGCACAGAATTTTAAATTTCATGGTCCATGAAGGTATCAGGGAGAAGGTAGCATCTTAGCAGAGATGCGAAGGATGCAAGAGAGATGGGCTCATGGCCATCTGGGAGAAGAGCATTCCAGGCAGAAGAGACAACCAGCACACAGCCCAAGGCCAGAAAACGCCTGGAGTGGTGTGAGTAAGGAGGAAAGGCCATGGGGGCTGAATAAAGCAGGGCCTGCTTGGCCAGCTGCCTTGAGGACTCAAGCTTTTAGTCCAAGACGAGGTCAAGGGAAGGTATGGAGCAGAAGAGGGACATGATCTGATTGATGTTTCAAACTCTTCACTCTTGCAGGGGTTCTGGAGTATACTTCAGGATGGGAAGGAAGGAAAGATGTTTGCTTAGGTTACTGCAATCATTCACATGAGGGATTAAGTGGCAATGTGTTTATGGTGAAGGTGGGGAGAGAGAGTTTGCCTCTGGATCTCTTTGGTGGGGAGAGTTAACAGGCTAGGCTGATAGGCTGGGACTGCAGTGGGAGAGCAGCAGGTGATGTGTAGGTTTTGGTCTATGCAAGCTGAAGAATTGGACTGCCATTTACGTAGCTGTGGATGGCAATGCATAAAGCATGGCTTCTGCATGAAATGACTATTAGACCCCCCCAGGTGAAAATGAGCTGTACGAAGTTGAAACACAAGTCTGAAGTTCAAGAGGATGACATGGGCTGGAGCAGCTGCTATTCCAGAAGGAGGCAGTGTGTATCCGTTGAAACCTGGACCCCAGTGATACAAGGCAGTGAGTGCAAACAGAATAGCAAAGAGGTCCAAGAACAAAGTCCTGGAGTACTCTAAAGTTAAGAGAATGGGATGATGAGAAAGAACCAGTAATGGAGATAGAGAAGGAGTGACCAGTGAGGTGGAAGGAAAGGCAGAATGGGCTGACAGGCCTAGCAGAGGGAATGGAACTGACATGCTTTGGCTCTGTATCCCCATCCAAATCTCATGTCAAATTGTAATCCACCACCTCAAGGGAGGGACCCATAGTCCCCACATGTTGAGGGAGGGAGGTGATTGGAAAATGGGGGCAGGCCCCCCCATGTTGTTCTCATGATAGTGAGCTCTCAGAGATCTGATGGGTTTATAATCCTCTGGCATTTCTCCTGCTTGCACTTCTCTCTCCCGTGGCCTTGTGAAGAAGGTGCCTGCTTCCCCAGTGCCTTCTATCATGATTGTAAGTGTCCTGAGGCCTCCCCAGTCACGTAGAACTGTGAGTCAATTAAACCTCTTTCTTTTATAAATTACCCAGTCTCAGGTATTTCTTTATAGCAGTGTGAGAATGAACTAACACTTGCCCACTGGACCAAGGGTTGCTGCTCAGTCAATGAGGCCCGAGAAGCACGCATGGGGGTCTAGCAATGTGGAAGTCACTGGGGACCTTAGCACTAGCATTTTTAGTACCATGGTAGAGGTTAGAGCCTGAAAGAAGTGGATTCAAGAGAAAATGAAAATAAAGACTTTCATGTTTATTTAGCACCTGCCTCCCATCATTGACCAGGACAGGGTCCCTGTCTGATTTGTCACTGGTGTGTCTCCAGTGCCTACCATAGTGTGTGGCCCACAGTGGGTACTCAGGAAATATTTAAATTATTAAATGAATGAATGAATGAATTAATGATTCTTCCTCATCCTTCAGGTTTCAGCTCAGAAGTCACTTCCCCCAGAATACCATCCTTAGCCCAGAAATCCAGGTGACACACTTCTGTGCTCCTTTAGCTGTTACTACCGAAATAGGATTGTTGCTTTGTCTTTCTCCCCATGAGATGGTCACTCCATGAGTTCACAGTTTGTCTTGCTTGTTGATATATATTCCAAGTGTCCCAGAGAAAGCTTCACACACTGTATAAGGAAAGTGAGTTTCCTTAAGGGGTGGAGCTGAGTGTAGGGGACCATTAAAGAGGGGCTGGAAGACAGCCTCCTTTTGTTTAGCAAACTCATACTAAAGCCAAATATCATGTCTCTCTGAAAAGCTTCCCTGTTAGGTATGGTGGTGTGTGTGTCTGCAGTCTCAGCAACTCAGGTGGCTGAGCCTAGATAACTGCTTGAGCCCAGAGTTTGAGGCTGCAGTGAGCTATGATCATGCCATTGCTCTCCAGCCTGGGTGACAGAGTAAAAGTCTATCTCTAAAGGTAAAAATTTAAAAAGCTTCCCTGGCCAGGCATGGTGGCTCATGCCTGTAATCCCAGAACTTTGGGAGGCCAAAGTGGGCAGATCACAAGGTCAGGATATCGAGACCATTCTGACCAACATGGTGAAACCCCATCTCTACTAAAATACAAAAAAATTTCTAGGTATAGTGGTGAGCATCTGTAGTCCCAGCTACTCAGTGGGGAGGCTGAGGCAGGGGAATCACTTGAACCTGGAAGGCGGGGATTGGAGTGAGCAGAGATTGCACCAGTGCACTCTAGCCTAGCAACAGAGTGAGATCCTGTCTCAAAAAAAAAAGTTGGACCTCAGAAGTGAAGAACAATGTGCAGCAGGCTTTCAGAGAGAAGGAGAGGCAGTTCTCAAGCAGGGTTCGTTATTCAGAGGCTGTGAAGGCAGAAGGCACAGTGGAGAGTGGTCACAGGTAGTGACCCACAAAGGCAGCTGTGCAGGGAGAATCACCATGAAAACACATTCACAGCAAAGCACAGGGCCATAAAACAAGCCTCCACCAATTTTAAAAAGTTGAAGTTTCTCATCTGAGGGCTCTAGAAGAAAAGAAAAAAGAGGAAAAAAAAGAAAACAGAAAAAGAGAAAAAAAAAGTTGAAGTTATGCAAAGTGTAATAACCTACCATAATGGAATGAAATTAGAAACTGATAACCAAAGGAAATTTGGGGAACCCACATTAAGCAACAAACTCCAAAATAACAAGTAGATCAAATAAGAAGTGACAGGGGAATTAGAGAACCTTTGGGATGAATGGAAAGGAAAACACAACATGGAGTTAGAGCAGTGCTCAGAGAACAATTTCTAGTGGTAAATGCATATGTTCAAGAAGAAAGATCTTGGCCGGGCATGGTGGCTCACACCTGTAACCCTAGCACTTTGGAAAGTCAAGGTGGTAGGATTGCTTGAGCCCAGGAGTTCTAGACCATCCTGGGCAATATGGCCAAACCCCACCTCTACAAAAAAATTCAAAGAAAAAAATTGGCCAGTCTTGGTGGCACATGTTTATAATCCCAGCTACTCGGGAGGCTGAAGTGGCCCAGGACTGCGTGCCCAGGAGGTAAGGGCTGCAGTGAGCCATTATTGTGCCACTGCACTCCAGCCTAGGTCACAGAGCTAGACCCTGTCTCCCAAAAAAACAAAAAAGAAGAACAAAAGAAGGATCTCAATCAATAAGCTAACTTTACACCTTAAAGGAACTGGATAAAGAAGAGCAAACTAAATCCAAAGCAAGTGGAAAGAAAGAAATGATAAAGATTAAAGGAGACATTAATGAAACAGAGATTAGAAAATTATAGAAAAAAAATCAATGAAATGATTTTAAAAAAAGTCAGTGTTGTTCTTTGAAAACAAAATCAACAGACAGACCTTAAGTAAGACTAACTAAGCAAAGCACACTATGGCAAGGGCACTTACAGTCATAAGGCCTTGTGTAGATAGGCCTCATTGGCTGAGCCCTAGATAATGAAATAATTCAGCAGGAGATATCAGAAAGCAGAAGGCATCTGCAGGTAGAAGGCACTGTGCAAGGAGCCAGGAGCAGAAGGCATTCTAAGGCAGAGGACAATGGGAAGAAGGCATTCGCAGGCAGGTTTGAGACCTTCACAGGCAGAAGATACTGTGCAGAGAAGTTTCACAAGAGGAATATGCTCTGGGGAGGAGAATCCACAGGCTGAAGACATTCATAAGCAAGGAGCAGTCCTCAGAGGACATAGAGATGCATGGGGAGAGGGCCATCACAGATACATGAGATGTTGACCAGCACCTGCAGAGGTCTCTCCTGCAGACCCTGACTTAAAAACAGATGAATAAATGCACTCTCACACCTGGTTCAGTGATTCAAGTGGGCTAGGGATGGTTGTTGGCTGCTTTCCAAGGGCAACAGCTGCCAACTGACCAAGACCTCCACACATTTACTCAGTAAAGATTTCATAACAGAGGTTCTAAGTCAACATGTTTGTGGATAATAAACATGGTTAAAAGAGTGGTTTTATGAATGATAAAATCTTTAGGTTCCGGGCCCAGAGTAAACACTATTAACAGGTAATTCCCCTTTGATCTCCCCCTGAGGGGGCCATCCAGCACAAAATTTACATGAGTAAACAGAGTAGAGACAAAGAGATGTGAGGTAAACAGACTTAACTGGGCAAGCCTCTTATCTTCTCTCTTTCCTATGCTAATGTAATGGACCAGCCACCTTTGGCCTGCCCCAATAAAACCTTTTGGCCTTCTAAAAGATTTGAGACTAATCTATAACTTTCCCTAATATTTTGCTAATATTTTGCCAGCCACCCCGAGTGAATTCCAACAACAAACCCAGGACAGGAAGCTGGAGTCATGGTAACAGAGGAGGCCCAATACTAGCATTGACTTGCTGTTTCAAAATGACACTCCCCTATTTTTCCTTTAGGTCTTTGTGTCACACACTGTTACCAATTGAGAGTCCTTCAAATAGTTAGGAGCTCCTGTTGCAGTCCTTATCTTTTGAATCAGCAAAAGCTCTTCCTCCCTATTGTAACAAGACGAAGTCCAAGGTTGGGATGAAAAAATAGCTAGAGGAACACTAGTCCAATGGCCCCGAGGTCCCTACTCAGTGGTGGAAAGAGTTCTCTGAGTATCATGTCCATCTTTGGACTTCCTGTTCACCCTTTCCTGTCCCTGGGTTGAATCAAGACTTTGATGGCATGTAGATTATATAGCGGAATGAGTTTGGGTGTGTGTTGTGGTCACCTTTGAGGAGGGCCTTGGAGAGATGTGTATTAAGAATTACTGTCAAGGAAGAGGTGGAGGGAATGGGAGTGTTTAAATGTGAGAACAGTTGACCAAGACAGAATCTGAGAAGTATTTTCATCTATTTTAGGGGCTGGCATCTAGCAGAGGGATTAAAGACCACCAGTGGCTGACAAACAGAAATGGACTTTAACTCAACTCAAGAATGCATTGTCTAAACCCAAGGCTGTCCACAGACAGCAGGGGCTTGGAAGGAACTGAACTCCTAGCCACTGGAAGTATTCACTAACAGCTAGGTGGCTGTCTGGCTGCAGTGGTAATGATGAGGAGAATGGAGCCCCCCACAATACAGTATTCCTCATTCAGATTTGATGAGTCTAGAATTCCACACTTCCTGTGCATGCATAGTGTGTCGATCTTGCCATTAAGTACTTGTTTACTTTTGTAAAGAGAAATGGCTGCAGGAAATAGGAATAAAGAAATCACACAGCTGAATACAGCAAGTTAGTACACTTAAAAAGGGAACCTTGATGTTGACACATGTAATATCTTACCATTTATTATAATTGTGCACATTAATGTGGATTAAGTATGATTAGAAAAACTAAGCAATAAAAAAGAAGCAAAATGTAATGCAACCATCCCTCTTCCTAAGATCTGCAAAATTCTGTGCCTTTTTAGACATGAAAGAAGCTGATTTGGATCAAAATCAATAATGCTTTTGCAAGATTTCTTTCATTATCTTGCATGTTGGTTCTAAAACTCCCTTAAAGGCAGACTATACCTTGAAGTGAGGAAGCCAGCCTTTCTTGGGCCTCTTTACCTTGCATTCCATCCACTGGGCCTACAATAAGACTCAGGGATAGCACCTCTCACCAAGGGGGTGACATTTCTTTCCTTCACTCATTCATTGAGTAGCTGTGTGTTAGTGTCCACCATGTGCCAAGTCTGATGCTGGGGACTACAGCTGAGGGAGAGCAGTTGGTATTCAGTGTGGGTACATGCTCTCCGGAGGGAAATCCAATGCCAATAAATGGAGTGTTCCTCTCTGATCATTTGCCAGGAAGAACAAGTCTACAAGCCAATGTGCATAGGGCTCAGAAGCTGGAGAAAGATGGAGACCTTTTATAATTAAATCAAGAGAAGATGCCCTAATTTTGTATCAGAAATATTCTAAGGTTGTTCTTCCTTTCAAGGAACTTACAAAGTGATGCTAGGCCCAAAGGTGGCAGAGTCCAGCTGAACCTGAGCAGAGGGACTACATGAACAGGCTTGTATCTGCCCAGCCATCCAATGAGTTTCCATGTCCCAGGTACCTGGGGCTCCAGCCGTTGTCAGTAGCTTGAGGCAGCTTGAGGCAGAGTCTTAACTGGAAAATGAGTCACTGAACACTCTCTGCTCAGATCAGCCAGCCCCCTGGAGCTTTTCCTGGATTCACAAGCTCCTCTATGGTAATATCTGTGAGCCAAATCTGTTCTCAGCTGAAAGCATCTCAGTTTGCAGACATTTTCATGGGCAGAGGGGAGGGAAAGAGACAGGTTGGCCCTTGAAGTACTTGATGGGGGAGGGGTGGAGATCATTCAGGGATCCAGAATGCCCAGAGGAAGAGTGTGATTTCACACCTTCTGCTCTTAGGGAGGCCTGAACGGAGGGTATAAACCTGGCAGGAACTGTGTACCCCCTGCACAGTGCTTGGCACACACTCAGCACAAAATCAATGCTTGCTTTTGTGGGTGCTGCTCTGGGAAGAGCATGGGCTCTGTAGAGTTCTGCACAATGCAATGACCACCTCTATGAGTTCCAATATCCTCATCTCTAAGATGAGGATGAGAATGTCACCTTCACAGGATTACTATGGGAACTAATGCCATCACTTTGTGATAGTGCCTGGTATGTGGTAGAGCCTCGAGAAATGTTAGCTGCTTTTCCCCTCCTTAATCCTGCTGGGATCCATACACCCTAAAACCCACCTGGGAGGATTTCTGTGTAAAGCTCAGGGAGCGGGATTGAAGGCAAATTAATCAGCTATCAAGATTTAAACAGACATATCCTACTGAATTAAACCTAATCGTGTAAACTTTCCAATATATGCCAACATACTAGTAGGGGAAAACTGAAATATAGTGAAAGGTGGGTGGAAGACAAAATGAAACACTGCTATATAACCCAACAAAAGCAGCTAACTACTCTTTAAAGTGTATGGAAATTAAAAAAAAGATAGATGTGGCAAATAGACAAGCTAAACACTAGCCTATGCCAATCCCTAGCATTCAATGTCTGCAATTTACTCACAAGGGATCATCAATAGTCTCAACTTGGCCCCTCAGAAGCTTCAAGGGAATCAGGACACATTGAACCCTACACTTCTGCTCACCTCAACTCATTAGAAAGCCAATCTGCCTTAGGGAAGGCAAGATAGAATTCTTGTTTGATCCTCTTTTGTTGAGCCTAAAATGAGATCACGGATACAAAGTGCTTTCTAAGCTATAAGAAGCTCCACACACAAGCAATTATCTAGCATCATTAAGATACAACTTCAACTTGAGAAGGGCAAAAGCATGAAGAAATCAAACAGGGAAGGGGAGCCAGCAACTTGGGGCAAAACTGGGGACAGCCAAACTTGTCCAGGAGTCATCAGCTTCTGATCAGTCTGGGGGGTGGCTAAAAGAAAACAGAAGTAGCCATGAGACTGGAAACACATCAGCCAGAGGCCCTCAGGGTGGGTGACTGCTTCAGTAATCAGGGGTTACCGCCTAGCTCAAGGTGATTTCTGGAGAGAAGGCCATCAGCATGGAGCTGGTTTAAAGCCTGGTTGCTATCGATCCTGATTACCTTCAGGGGATATATTCTGCTCTGTGCTCAGAAACTGTGATAAACTCCACTGGCTATGAGAATGAAACATGTCTTCAGGCAGTGCTCATAGTGCGGCCCAGAGGCTTGTTTTACTGAGCACCGTGGCTCTGCAGTCCTGATCTGAAGCTATGCAAGCAATGGTGGAATGGAGAGCCCTGGACAAGAATCCAAAGACCTGGGGTGAGATCCTGATTCTACCTGGGTTTCTCCAGGCCCCCTTCCTTTCTACATCTTTATTTCCTTGTTGCATCCCAGGCCAGCTAGAGGCCTTGGCTCAGGGGCTGGATAGAAGGTGTGATATGGAAGGGTCCTCACAGAGGGCCTCTGCCCATGCCACCTAATATCTCAAAGTATCACAAGGCATAAGAACATGAGGACACGGGGCCTGCTGAACATAAAGAAGAGCCAAGAAAGGCAGCAGTGTCTGGGGCTGAGACTCCAGGAGAGACCAGGACACATCTCTTCTCCTTAACTCGTCTCTTGGCCACTTGTCCTTTGCAGTGTCAGCACTCACCTAGAAGAGCTTCTCATAGCATTTCCCACAATGAATGGTGTCACGGTGAATGAAGATCTGATCCAGGAGATCGCCCATCGGTTTACTGCAAATCCCACACTGAAAGAGAAAGCAATCTGGAGGTCAACACACAAAGCAAAGCAACAGTGACTGGAGTGGGAAGGGAATGCCTGAGCAAGGCGGGCAAGCAGATGCTGTGAGCCCATGGTACATCCTGGACCTCCAAGGGGTCAAGAAAAAATGATGAAAAGGGACACCAAGCCTCATTGACATACAAGTTACCCACGCAACAAACCTGCACATGTAACCCCAACCCTAAAATAAAAGTGGAGAACAATGATGAAAACCAGAAGTAAAACACAAACTAAAAAGCAATACAAAAACAAAACAAGTCCCATAAAAACTGGCAGGATGATCATGTAGTGGTTAGGAGGCCAGGTTCAGAATTCAGCCTCCGTTTCCTCATCTGTAAAGTGGGTGCACCAGCAGGATGGACTTCTCATGATTATTGCAAGCATTCAGTGATGTAGTCCATAAAGAGCAAGCAGCCTGGGGTCAGGCATCAAGTACGTGTGCAGTAAGTGCCAGTGGTCATTGCTGTTGTAGCAGGGGTTGGAGGATATTAAGGGTGACGTTTAAGGAAGGTGATAGGACAGTCCCACAGAAAAGAAAGATAACTCAGCAGTCCAGCTCCTTCTTCCAATCTCATGACCTTCAAACTTGTCTCCCCAGGAATGTCTATGGAGGAGAAAAGTCAACCACCTGCAGCAGGGGACCCTCCTGGCATTGGGACTTGGGGCAGTGTGGCCTGTAGACAGCCTCGAGTAAGAGGAGTGCAAGAGTCCTCGTGAGTCTGGGTCTGCAGCCCTCTCCAGGCCTCAGGCTGAGTTCTGGCTTCAAGTTTTCATAGGTGCTGAGACAGGCAGAGAGGGGTACTAGGATCCTCCAAGCCCCTTTGCTCATTCTAACCAAGCACCTTTCTGATGGCAATGAGGCTGGCTATTTCAATTTCTCAATTCCCTCGTCCTGGCTGTTTGGTTCACTATAAATTAATCAGCCCTCTGATTCATGTATTATGCTTCTCTCATTATAGTTATTGTGAACCATTATAGTACTTTGAACCTCAACCTAGCTGACTGATGATTCCAATCTGTTTAGGGAGTCACCTCTGGGTGCACAGAAAAAAACAACAACGTGGGGTTACAAAGTGCTATACATCATGGAGAATGGGGACCCCAACGGCACTTAGAATAAAATCCAAACTCTGTGTCCTCCAAGGCCTACATGATCTAGAGCATCCAGTCACTCATACCATTCTACCATGCAAGCCAGAACACTCTAGTGCTTCTGCCCCAGGTCCTTTGCACTTGCTGGCCCTCTGCTAGGAACAGTATTTCCTGAAAAGACCTCTTTTGTCTCCCCTACAGTACTAAGCATGTGGAACTACCAGTACTCATCCACTCTTCTAGATTTGGAAGCTCATTCAGCTCCCAGTTGTGCAAAGCCTCTGTGACTGTGTGCAATTGTATATGGAGATCAAATCTCTGTATTGTCTGAACCCATAAGACTCCTGCACTCTACAAAACGTTCTTAGCAGCATGGCCCCACTTTCTTACCTTAAAGCAATATTCATGGCAGCAGATGCCAAGATGTTCTAGGGTAATCTTTGGGCAGTCTCGGATCTCATGGTTGCAGTAAGTACATATCCCTCCAGTTGTCCTGTGAGATGAAGAACAATAATCTGGTGGTCAGGCTGGCGTAGACCTCTGATGTGACACAGCCAGACCTTCTGGTTCGGTGCAGCCAGGCCCAGCTTTGCTGCTAGGATCCCAGGCTGCAGTCTTTCTCTGTGGTGTGCAGCACAGCCCTGGGCCAGATCAGTCGTCAGTCTGGGCTGCAGACCCAGACTCACGAGGACTCTTGCACTCCTCTTACTGGAGGCTGTCTGCAGGCCACACTGCCCCAAGTCCCAGTGCCAGGAGGGTCCCCTGCTGCAGACATTTGCATTATTTCCAAAAATTAGTCATGTATCTTTTCCTGACTCACTACAGTATGTGTGAACACCTGATGTGGTACTTATTCCACACAGTTTGCCTCCCTCCGACCTTCTGCTTAGAATATTTGCTAGAGGCCAGGTGCGATGGCTCATGTGTGTAATCCCAGCAGTTTGAGAGGCCAAGGTGGGTGGATCACGAGGTTAGGAGACCAACCTGGCCAACATGGTGAAACCCTGTCTCTACCAAAAATACAAAAAATAGCTGGGCATGGTAGTGGGTGCCTGTAATCTCAGCTACTCGGGAGGCTGAGGCAGGAGAACTGTTTGAACCCGGGAGGCAGAGGTTGCAGTGAGCCAAGATTGTGCCACTGCACTCCAGCCTGGACAACAGGGTGAGACTCTGTCTCAAAAAATAAAATAAAATAAAAGAATATCTGCTGGGGCCTATTACCCTCTATAGCAAGAAGAGCAATGCGTTCTCCTACAGGAGACATGTCATTGTGTGCCCTGCCTGGGCCCCAGTCTTGATGGCCCTTCTCCTCATGCCTGGGCCAACTAAGCCCCACCCCCACCTACACTGCTGGACCCACTCTGCCATGCTCTGTCTGTAGAGGCTACTCAGATCCTATGCTGAAGTTCTAGATACCAAATCGTGAGGTGAGCATCTTTCCAGTTCCAGGATGCCTATTTTTGTTTCTGAGAGTCACCTCTGCTTTTCCTCCTCAGACAGGACTTGCTGAAAGACTGCTTGATCTGATCCTCCAGGCCAAAATTTGAGGTACTTTCTTCCAGAGATTTGGGTCTGCTTCTGACAGAGGCCCAGAGCTGGGGAGGCATTACCAATCTAGATCCACTTTAGCTCTGTCATAGGACCCAGAAGTGCCACGGGCAGCTTACTTGTGGCCTGCCATCTGGCTGCTGGCCCAGGGTTCACTCGGACAGCAGTGCTGCTAACAACCCCTGCCCTTGGCACAGCCCTGCTCCTCCTGCTTCTTTCACCAGCAGCAGTACCAGCTCACAGTTGTTTTTCGTGCACGTGCATGCGTGTCTGTGCATACACATGTGTGCAACTGACTGAGATTGTTCTTAGAGTCCCCTTCCTTTCTCCAAGCCTAGTAATGGATCAGTAATGTCTGATTCTGGATTTAGTAGTTGTGCAATGGAAAGGAGGGTCCCTAGGGTATCTGGTCTGTTACTCCACTAGAAGTGGAGGCCTCATTCCATTCACTCCCTTATAGGTGGTTAACTCCCAGGTTTCTGACCAACCTGCCCTTCTCTCCTAAGACTTCAACTGATGTGTCTCACCGAGTCATCTGTAGTTACCCAGGACCAGCTGCTTCTTCAGCTACAGTGAAGGGGATTCCCTGGACCCATATGCTTGCCTGCCCCTGTATGTTTGCTCTTGAGGCCCAGTAGGATTCTATTTATCTTAACCCTCTTTCTTCTTTCACTTTCCTCCCCAGTGTAGCTTTGGCCTCTGAATGTCATCCACAGGAATTTAGATCTATCAATGAGAAGCCAGATGGCAGAGTAGAAACATCCCTAATCTGGAAGTAGTCAGGGCCCTGGGGTTTAGTCATGGGTCTGCCATATCCACTCACCATGGACTGAAGGCTACTTATTCTGCCAGATCTATTTTCTTCAGAGCAGCCTGAGTGAACTCAATCTCTGAGACTCTCTTCACCCCATTCCAAGAAATTTAACATAGGATTTCTTTGTCATTAAGATGATCTGGTGACTGTGGCATCATCTAGTAACAACTTTCAAAACTGCTGAACGAGGTGCTCTCTGCCCTTGCTTTCAATTCGGTGGCTCCATAGCACTGTGCATTCTTGGCTCTGTGTGTCTTTTCTGGCTTCTTGATGCCAGAAGCCCACTTTTCTTCACTCTTTGCCCACTACTGTCTTTTGTAGTTACTTTATTTTGACTTCTGGTCAGATGTGCAAGTAAATTAAGTGATGGATTAGGTTCTAATCTGAAGGGCCTCTCCTGCTGACGTGAGTCCCCTGGGCTGTCAGACACCACCACTTCCCTTCTCAGTCACCCTTGGTGTCTACCCTCTGGTCTTGGCTCAATTCAAAGGCTTTAGTTGTCACAAGCGTGACATCCCAACAAGGGACGCACCAGCCTATGTCCTTCACCTTTCTGCAAATGTAGTGGAGGCTGCAAAGTAGAAGACAAAAGCAAACAGGCTCAGCAGGAACTCTCCCTTCCCTGTTTCTCCTTTGTAGAACTGCAAGCTCCATGCTAAGAAAGTCAACATACCTCTCAGAGTATGGAGTGCTGCCGTATGGGGGTTTCTTCTCTATGTTGAACGTGTCCTCAATGCTGCTGACACTACAGGGAGTGTGATGGGGGAGAGCCAAATCACTGTCATAGTTAATTTTCTCATTGACCTTCGGCCACACGCTGAGACATAAGTACGCTGCCAATCGTCATCCATCACTTGGTGCCATAAAGGCCCTTCTATGCCAAGGGGAGGGGTGGCAAAGGAGACCTTTCACAATGAGGGAGATGATCAGGGCTGGGTGGCTAGGATTCCTGAGGTTGTATATGCCAAGGGGCCCCAACTGACCAGTGAGAAAAGAGTAAAATTTCCTTCCCGCCAATGTTATACTGTGACAGTCACCAGGAGCCCACTCAACAGAAATCAGATACTGGGAATGAGAAGAAGGAAGGGAACATTCTGGCATAATAGCTGTGCTCAAGTTATGGGTTGAAATTAGTAGGTGCAGATGGGTTCAGAGTTTCTTTTTGGGGTGACAAAGGTGTTCTAGAATTGGATAGTGATGTTTGCATAACTCTGCAAATATACCAAAACTTTGGGACTGTATACTTTAAAGGGTGAATTATAACTCAATAAACTGTTGAGAAAAACCACCCTAAGGGGCTACAGATGATGAAACCGAAGCTTAGAGAGGTTGAACATCTTGTCCAAAATGATCCAAACAGGGGGCCTGAGCTGGGGTTTGAACTTGACCCTACAGTCATGCTCATCATTCCACAGCACCAGTGAAAGCCAGCTCAGAAGCCCCAGAGGCCCAGTCCTGAAATAAGGCTAGGATGCTCCTCTCCATTACTAAAATCCTCCAGTGGTGTGATGTGTCATAAGAAACATTTCGAGGGACCTCATCTCGGTGTAGTAGGTGACAATACACTGAGATGACATGGAAGTACCCCTCCACATGGCATCAGGAAGCAAGCAGATGAAGAGATGATCAGTGGAAAGGGGAGGCTGAGGTGGGTGGATTACTTGAGGTCAGGATTTCGAGACCAGCCTGGCTAACAAGGTGAAACCCCATTTCTACTAAAATACAAAAATTAGCTGGTCATGGTGGTGGACACCTGTAATCCTAGCTACTAGGGAAGGAGGTTGAGGCAGGAGAATTGCTTAAACCCAGGAGGAGGAGGCTGCAGTGAGCTGAGATGGCGCCATTGCACTCCAACCTGGGCAACAGAGCAAGACTCCATCTCAAAACAAAAATAATGAGAATAAATAAATAAGTAAATAAAATTAAAAAGCAAAGTCACACGTGTATCAGGAACTGCAGTCACATGTGCATTAAAATGAGGTAGGCTGGCATGACAGAAGAGAACATGGGGCTCAAAAGAAGAGCTCTGTGATCTGAAAGGAAATAGGATGAACTAGTTGGTCCCCAGGGCTCTGCCAGCTCCGCCAAGAGGGATGCTCTCGGCATTTGACAAAGCAAAATAATGAAGACAAGCAGAACAGGATGGCGTGCAGGATGAATTCACTGTAAGGGACAACCCAAAGGTGCCCAGGTAGGCAGAACACCTGAAAATCCATCAATCCCATCAGAGGGCAATTATATGACTCACCTACCCGACCATTACCAGAAGCTACTCTGAGTCAAGCCATGGACAAGGACTTAGAAATGTAGGGATAAGAATATGGGAGCCAGCAGCCGAAGGCTGATGTGGAAGGGTTTGGGACTCACTCTTACCTGCTATAGTGTGCAGATGCTGGCTTCCCAGAAGACACTTCGCTAGTATTCACATACTCCTTCAGGAAGAGAATCCCTTTGCTGTAGAAGGAGCACAGCAGAAATCAGAGGGGTGTTAGAAGATTTCAGGGAACCAGGCCTGGCCCACAGGAGTAGTTCGGGGCTGGGAAAACCCCAGCCTGGTTTGAAGGAAGTAAAACAGCTCATGGGAAGGCCCAGGATAGAGGCACTGGCATTGAGGTGGACTCGGGCTACAGTCCCAGCCCATGAGTGTTTGGACTGAGATCTCCAGTAAGGGGCTTCCTGCAACCAGTGGCAATGTGCTGTCCTTCTCCATGCAGACCTCAGTACACCATCTTCTCCCCAGGCTTCAGTCCCGTGGACTTTCCAACCCTACTTCAGGGCTGCGTCACCTTTATCCTCTGTCCACAACCAAGATATTCTCCCCTTAATCCTACAGTCCGTCTTCACCACTCAGCAGCTCCCAGAAGGCACTCAGCTACTGTGCAGTTTCCATCTCACATCTAATCTCTCCCTTCTCACTCCTGGAGTCCAGAGACTTAGAGGGTGCCTTACCCTGGACTGGTCTCTGCAGGACAGGAAACAAGATCTGCCTCATGCTGGGCTCAGCCTAGCCCCAAATTTGCTCCCCCCCTTCCATGTTGCACACTCCAGCCTGCTGACCTGATGTCTGCAGAGGCCCCCTTGGATATGCTCCTCATCCCCAATACACACACCTCACTGAACAGCATTCCTGCAGTAACATCCGTTCCTGCACCCTGGCAGGTGGCCAGGGATGCAGGTGAAGCAGTGGGCATGTGAGAGAGACAGACAAAACTCATGTTGAACTGTGAGTCCCATTACCGGATGTGGGGCTTGGAGGGAGGTGACGGGATCATGGCCGGGGGGGGGTCCCTCATGAAGAACTAGCATCATCCCCTAGGTGTTAGGTAAGATCTCACTTGATTAGTTCACATGAGGTCTGCCTGGTGAAAGGTCCGGGCCTCCCCTTCCTCACTCTCGCTCCTGCGCGTGCTCTGGGATGTGCCTGCTCCCACTTAACCTTCCACCATGTTTAGAAGTTTCCCGAGGCCTTCACCAGAAGCCAAGCAGCTGTTGCTTGTGCCATGCTTGTTCAGCCTGCCAAACTGTGAGCCAAGTAAACCTCTTTTCTTTATAAATTGCCAGGCTCAGGTATTCCTTTACTGTAACACAAGAATGGCCTCACACGCCCTGCCTTCACGGACTTGAGCTGGCTTCCCAGGCATGTTCCACAGTGACATCAGCAAGGACCCACATCCACTAGAGCACTATGAAGTACCACCGCAGCCTCTTGTAGGGAAAAGGAAATGTGGGAACATCTAGGCCTGCAGATGGGCATTTCTGTCAGGGACTAACACTGTCCTGGGTGGCCCCTTGCCTAATGGCCTTCTGGAAATTGGGGAAGGCAATAAAGGGGAAGCAACATGGAACAAAAGCCAAGTCCTTGACTGCCAAGGAGGAAATGGGTAACCCCATGCCCAGAGAACATCTCCCAGGTTGCTAGATAGCCCTTCTTACGTAATGGAGCTGGATTCCAATTCGCTTGGTGGGGCTGGAATATAAATGTGAGGCTGCTCAGAAGTGGCAGTGACAGTAACGGTGGCCATGCAGCTCGAGGGGCTTCTCACCCTGAAAGAAAGAAAAGGAGGGGTGGACATGTCAACCCTGAGAGCTGACACCTTTCAGAGCCAAACAGGCTTTTCTGAGCCTAATCCTTGAGCACTGCTCTTGAAAGTTTCTGAGATCAGCAAATGGAACTTCTCACTTTACACATCAGAAAACCCAGGGCAGGGGAGTTGAGACCTATCCCAGGTCACACGGTAGGTTGGTAGCAGGACCCCAATCTCCCAGTAACCACTCAGAACTCCTGACTGCAGCCAAGCGCCCTGGCCTCTGTGACTCACTCAGCGTGGAATCAAGGGCTCCTGAGGATGTGAGAGTCAGGAGGGAGCAGAAGGGGGAGACACAGCCCAGCTCACCTCCTCACTGGATGGGACAGTCCCTTACTAGGATTAGCTCCTTCTGCCACCCTGCAGGGAACTCTCCAGAGAACACAAGGCCAAGGGGCAGAGGACCACATGAAACTAGGTATCACTGAGGAGGAGAGTCAGATTCCCCTCATTCCCAGCAGAGGCAGGAAACTGACAGCTGTCGAAATTTTTCTGAGCCTCCATACTTCAGCTGTCACAGATAGCCCTTGGCCTGTAATTCAACCTCCTAGGCAGCCCAAAAAGGCTTTTCTCTGGCCAAGCCCATACTGGCTCTCACTCTGCCTGACCCCAGGCTATAAGCCTTGTTACCAAAGCTCGAGGGCATGGTGTTGGGCAGCACCACCGACCACGTGTTTGTACCTTCCAACTTCAGTCTGCCCACCTTCTGGTGGCCTGAGGCCAGTGCTATAGGTGCACACTCCACTGGGCTGACTCTGGCTTCTCTCCAACATACCACGGTTCACATCATACTCAGATATGGCTGCCTACATCTGTCCCAGGCTATGGGGTATTGTCCCGTTGCCAGAGAATCCTATCCCCAAGGTTTCAACTCGTTGAAGATTGGGGAAGGGGAAGAACAATCACAATCTAGCATCCACCTAACTTTCCCGCCGCATAGGCTCAAACTAGTGCTTCCCAAGCAGAAGCCATACAGACCAGCCTGCAGTTCCCTGGACTTGCCGAGCTCTCACATGCCTTTGCAGACAACATCAACTTCTCCTCTGGGAAGCCCTTCCTAAGGGCCTGCCCTCCTACCTAACTTCAGTGTACCCAGTCATCCTGTGCCTGTTACTGCTTCAACCTATGACAAAGAAATGTGCCAGAGAGACTGGAGGACATGGACTGGATGGGAGAGGAGGCCCCACAAAAGCCTGAAAAGACACATAGGGGATAAAATGCAGAGCCAACGAGTGAGAAGGGGATTGATTATAAGAGGAAGGAAGGCAAGAAAACCTCCTACTGACTGAACAACTACCAGGTGTCTGGTATCCTGTGATCCATGTCAGCAGAACACTGAAGGGGACAGCAGAACTGAAGGGGCAAGGTAAAACAGAAATCCCCTGGAGCTACTTGGGAAGCTGAGGCAGAAGGATCACTTGAGGCCAGGAGTTCAAAAACAACCTGAGTAACACAGTGAAACTGCAACTTAAAGAAAATCCCCTGGGGATGCCCAGCTCCTGCCCCCTGCTCACACTCACCGCTACCCTCCAAGCACAGGGCTCATTGCTCAGGCTTTCCTTCCGATCTTCCTTGCCCATGGTGCCTCTCCCCAGGCTCTTTGGAAGGCAGGCTCCTCCAGATGTTTCGGCTCTCAGCTGGACTGTCTCTCCCTCGATAGAAAAGCTTTCCCTAACCATCCTTGCTACCACACTCTGCCCTAACCCCTCTCCATCAGAGCACCTGGTTTCTTTCCTTCCTGGGCTTATCACAAATGGAGGAGCAGTATGGATGCCACAGCGACGGACAGTATAGGCTCTGAGCTCTGTCTGGGTTCCAGCCAGGAAGTGGCTGCATAACTGCTGGCAAGTTACTTAACCATCTGCCTCAGTTTCTCCATAATAAAAGTACCTCATTCCTAAAGTTGGTGTGAGAATTCAATGAGTGAGTCCACATGAGGCATGGAGAACAGTGTCTGCACATTATCAGCATACAGCAGGAGCTATCGGTTATTACGATTGTGCTTATTCCTTAGCGGACTGTGTGCTCTTTGAGGCTGGGTGGATGGGGCCTTAGCCATCGTGTTCACTGTGTACATGGCTGCTCACAGGAAGCTTTTAGTGTGCAGCATCTCCAGCTGGCGGCCCATGGCTCCTTGTTATTCCCTAACTCATGGCCACTTTGGGAAAAGATCTCTGGGGAACAAAGGGAGCTCTCAACAGACACCTACACCTTCTTTCACCATCGTCAACTGCAGCTCCAGGTAGTGATAAGGGAAGGACACTGAGGCTGACTGCTGGTATGCATCGCATCTGTTAGGTCTGACAGACCAGACGCAGGCTGAGAATGCAAGAGGTCAGCAAACACTTGCTTTGCTGAGTTCCTTGGCAACATGAAGCTAGCACAGCCCTCCCCTCACCCTGTTCCTGAAGCCAGCCTTTCAAAGCAATGGATCATGTCAGGAGATTGAAGGCAGGGCAGGAATACTTCATTGGCAGGGACAAGATGAGGAAAGACCGGAAGCTGGTCAAGGGAATGACCTGGAACTGAGAGACAGAGGACAGAGGTTGCAGCAAGGCAGTGGGTCAAAGTCAGTTAGGGGTATGGGACAATAGCCACAAAATACCAGAAATAAGGACATCTTGAGAATGCAGCCAGTCCTGCCTTGGACGTGACCAAAGCTGGATGTGAGCGCCACACAGTTGTCATAGAGAGGGAGAGGAAGTTCACCTGGCAGGAATGGGGAAAATGACATCAAATCATGGCATCCTCTCCTGCCCTCTAGGCCCTGCCCATGTCGCAATGGCTGTGAAGCCCTTCCTGAGGCCACACTGTTTCCACTGTAACAACTCCAGCTTTCTGTGGATTTTTGCAAATGAGAATGGACAGAATGTTTCAGGGTGGTATAAAATCTGATACTAGATTGCCTGTAAAAACATTTTAAAAACTCAGTTATTTTCAAATGTGAAAAAAATGCACTACAAGTCACGTAGGATTTCAAAATTGGGAAATCTCTTACAGCTACCAAAAATGTCATAATTTGGTGTAGACCCACACTGCTCTACAGAGGCCAGAAGTCCGGAAACTACCACTTAGGGACACTTGAGCTGCTCACAGAAAAGCACAAGTGTCTGGTGCTGTCTGTTCCCTACTACTTGGCTGCTACTTGGTTCCTGGTCTCTCTCAGAAAATGCAGAGCCCTGTTTCCTCAGGAACCAATGAGCAACCCTGGGTTAGCACTGTGGAGCTGCATTACTACCCAAATCCACGGCCATCGCAGTGCTGACAGCAGTGGAAGAGCTCATCCAACTGGTACAGTCGTTATTTCTGGCAGTGAATCCCATCCATACCATGGCACACTTTACTCAGAGAGCTTCCATCTCCGTGACTGGAAAAAGCAACCCATATCCTTCTTCTGACCCAGCTTTCCAGGCTCGAACTGGCTACCGGACCACATGGTTCTCTGTGCACCTTCTCTGTGCCAGGTTTAGTCTAACAGATTTCATGCTGGTTTCTCTGGTTTGCTTCCCTCCTAACCACACTCACCTGCAGAGGTAACAGGCATGCCTAATGTGTGGGGCTTTGTCTCGGGTTGCTGCCCTGGACAAAAACACTGGCTCCAGCAGGCAGGGGCCCAGTGCAGCTCGGCTCTTACCTGCTGGTGCAGCTCTCTTGTCCAACGAGTTGCTCAGATCCGCTGGGGCTGCTCTGCTGTTCTGTGGGGCTACGATCTGCTGGTTGTGGAGTGCATACAGCTGGGTCTCCTTGGCCACCTCCTGGGGCTCCAGGCCTGTCCTGCCAGTCCTCTCCGACCTCGGTGGCCATATTCTTCCCCACATAATCAGCCAACATACTGAGGAACAATAAGTACCCTCATGAAGCGAGTGCCCTGAAATTAGCCGTTGTTCGCCCATGGCAGGTGGGCTGACTGTCATGTCTTGTGGACTTGGAGGGACTCATTTCCCCAAGGATGGGGCAGACAGGAACTAAGCACAACTGCCACCCCAAGGAGCAGGCAGTCTCCTCAGCAGGACCCCAGCACTGCTGCTCCTTTCTGACAAGGACAAAGTCACCTGATGATTTCAATGAAGTATTGAAAGACATAGTCTCTTGGGTGGAAACACACTGCAATTCCTGTCCTGGTCCTCCAACTGCCATCTCTCCTTTCTCCAATCCCCTCCTGCCTCCTGCACATCTAGGAGACCTAAACCATGGTGCTCAAGACTGGAGTGCTGGCTAGACTCATCAGGGGCCTGGTAAGCTACCCTGGAGGGCTCGGTAGGTGCAAAAGTAGGGGAGTGGGTACATGTTGTTCGCCAGATTCCCAATCCGCTGTTGAGCCCACAAACAGGGGGAAGGGCCAGGAGAACCCACAATTTCTCGGGTAGGGCCCATGAGAATCCAGGCCCATTTGTGATCCTCGAGCGCCATCTCGCGGCAGGTACCGGGACTGCGGCAGAAAAAAGCCTCACCAAGGTCGCCCCAAACCACCATTTTCTTTGTTAATCTTCTCATTTCGAAGCAGGCATCTTTGGCCGAGTCTGTGGCTGCAGGAAATGGCGGTGCGCGCAGGCGCACTCACGCCGGTCACAGGCCGGCCTGTGCACGCGCAATCTCAGCGAGCGTGCGCGCACCCGCCCACTTATTGTTGTGATGGCGTGTTTTGCACAGCTGGAACCTTCTTGTCTTCTTTATTGTGAAGTAGTTATAGCTATTACTACACAGCAATAGCATTTTCATCTTTTTTATATTAACAGATGAAAAAGTTGATGTAAGGGTTCAATTGCGACTAGTACAGGGTAGTCAAAATAGAACTTCGTTGTTCCCTCTGCTAAGTTTAGAGTATCTAAACTTAGTTTAAAATCTCTCAACTTAGTTACCCCCCACCTCACCCCAGCTGCTTCTCTTCCCCTTCCAGCAGCCAAACTCCTTAGAAAGAGCTGTCTACACTCACTGTTGTCACCTTTTTCTTCCCTTCTTACCATCAACATTCCATGGAACCTATTAATTGCTTCTCAAACCATCTGCACTGAATGTCCTTCCTTTCCCACCTGTCTGAGACTGACATGCGGTCTTAAGGTGCAGCCCCCACACCATGGGACTCACCACAACACCTGAATAGTCTCTCTACCCTGTTCAACCAGAAAGTCTATTGATCACAAGCTTACATGTCCTGGCAATGTCAAAGTACTACAAAAGTATAAATGTTCTCAATTTCTGTACTTGTCTAAGGTGGTAACAAATTGTTGATGGGGAGTTAGGATGTTTTAATCACAGGATCACTGTGCAGATCACACTACTCTAGACTTTCTTGCAGCTAAGTCCAGTTAACTGGCACAGTTGGTGACTCCTTCTTTTACATTTTTCTTCCACAGCAGTACACTGGTTGGCCTCCTACCTCTCTGGCCACTGCTCACTCATCTCTTTCACAAGGTCCTCCTGTTCTATCTTACCTCTTAATATGGGGTGCTCTTCTTGTATGTGTTCTTTTCTCACTTTATGCATGCCTCCACAACAATACTACCCATTCCCCTGGCTTCAGTTGCACTGACATACAGAGGACTCTCAAATACCTATTTTCAGTCAAGATCTCACCCCAAAGTTCCATTTCCATTTCTCATTGTTAAAGCAAACTAAATACGACCTGAGAAGGACTCTGTACTTCTACATTTGAGTCCTTGTAGATGAAATGTAACTTAGCTTAATAGGCAGATAAAATTGAAAAGCTAAGTTAGTAGTATGTGCCTGTAACAATAGCTAAGTCTTGGCCAAACCCAGCAGCCATACTTCAACCACTCACTGCTGAGTGTTCAAACTGTTCAAATAAGGCATATACCAATCTGTAACCAATCCAGCCGTTCTGTACCTCACTTCAAACTTCTGTACATCATTTCCATTTTTTTTGTCTATAAATCTTCCATCACGTGTCTGTGCTGGAGACTGACTCTGCTGTGATTCTGGAAGCTGCCCAATTCTCAAATCATTTATAGCTCAATTAAATTCCTTTAAATGTAATTCAGCTGGTTTTTCTTTTATCAAATGGTGTCAGAAGTGTGATCCAAAGTGTAGCTTCTACCGACCCCCCCAGGAGTGCCAACTGAACACACAAGGTACCTTTGGGACCTACTTGTGTCCATTGATCTCTCAGAGCAGCTGGTGGTCATGGGTAAGCTCCCTCTCAGATTTCAGAGCTCCAAGGATTTGTGTTTTGAGCAAACTCTCCGAGTTTCTTTGAGCAAATTTCTGATCCCAACTGGGTTTGGAAGTTGTGACAGAAACTGGGCTAGGTCCAGGAATGGATTTGATCTGGGAATTAACTGGCTTGGATCCAGTTAGAGGCCTGTCACATATGACTGGGTCAGAAACAAACCAGTAGTAAGCAGTAATATTGCAGGGGTTATACAATTTGGCTTTTAAAAATTCACAGAGATTGTGTTCTACCCCTTAGTTTCATTTTTGTTGCATGCCTTGGTAGGAAAAATCATTGGCTAAGTTAATCAAGATAACTTGAGAGTAAAGCCAATATTTTAGGTAAAAATGGGATACTTAATTTCTGGAAAACTGAGTTCTTTCAGCTTATAAATTAGGCCCTGGAGGCAGCAAAGTCTTATAGAAATGGTGAAATCTTACCGAAGATAACTTACAGTGGAATGTTCCAAATGAATGACAACACAATGAAGTGCATTTAAAATAAATTATTTTGTGTTGTGGCTTGGCCCCCAGGGTGATGGTACAGACAGCCAGATCACCAGGGCCACTCAGGGAAAGGGAACCCAGAAGCCTGGCATGCCAGCAAAAGGGTAAGAATTTCTTACCAGTCCAATTTCAGGTTTTTCTCTCTCTCTCTGCAAACTGGTTGTATGAATGGTAAAAATCACTGTTTATCTCCTCTGTAAAATTTTAATTAATGCAAAAAAAAGAATTCTGTGACTAGTCTTAAGCTGTAGTCAATCTGGTGTATTTTGTGTTGTAAATTCATTTTTCTGTGTTGAGGGGTACTTTAGGATAAAGCATGGGCTTAGGCCCCCATAAGCTCACTGCTCAAGATGGCCCAGAAAGCTGGTCAGTAACAAACTTTGCTGCAGGTCCCTAAAACAAACAAAAAACTGGATGAGGTCTCCATCTTGCTTTATGTCCTTGGGAGCTTGACCTTGTAACCATGTGGCAGTACTTTCTCCTTGTCTCCAGCTTCCAGGGAACAGGAATTTTAGGGTTTATATCATAGCTAGCTCTAAAAAGTATCTTGAGTAATTAAAGGACTTTGCAAGCTCAAAATTAACTACTCTAGACTCCTTCTGAGCTTAGTAGTTAAGGTTTTGTTCTTTCACATTGGCAGTCCAGCTTCGATTCCTGGTTTAAGAAGTAATTTCTTTCTGGTTTAATATCTGTGTGACCTTGTCTATTCCCTTCTCCATGGACTATCTTAAATTTTCCTTTCTCTGAGCACCTGGGATGTTACCTTTGGTAAAGTTCAAAAGCCAGGAATATTGGGCATGTGGCCTGGCTGAAGTCGGGTAATAAAACATTTTAAATGGACTTTATTAAAGAGTGTGATGGTTAAAAGTCAGAATAATTAAAAGCAGATATTCAAGCTCTAACAGCCTGGACTCCTGGAAAAACAGGAGGCACCAGAGACCCTTTCTTGATCTTGTTCTTCCAAGGACTCCACCCTGAAGCCGATAACCAATTGAGAAACTTAAAAACTGGCAAATGAAAAATCTTACAGCTGGGCACAATGGCTCACGTCTGTAATCCCAGCACTTTGGGAGGCTGAGGTGCGTGGATCACGAGGTCAGGAGTTTTAGACCAGCCTGACCAACATGGTGAAACCCTGTCTCTACTAAAAATACAAAAATTAGCTGGTGTGGTGGCAGGCACCTGTAATCCTAGCTACTCAGGAGGCTGAAGCAGGAGAATTGCTTGAACCTTGGAGGTGGAGGTTACAGTGAGCTGAGACTATGCCATTGCACTCCAGCCTAGGCAACGTGAGACTCTGTCTCAAACAAGAGAAATCTTACAAGTACTATAGTAATCTTCTATCTGTGTAGTTACACATGTGTTGGGTGTAATATTTACATAAAAGAGCTCTAATTAATTGGCTTAAACAAAAATAAGCACTTAGGTCAAAAAATTTTTTTTTAATTGTAGTGCCTTTTAGTTCACGTAACGTTAGTAATTTGGGGAAAATAAAAATAGCTTTAAAAATTACTGGCAAAATAAAAATATTTGATCTAAATTATGCAGGCCAGATATTAGGTTTGCTAAATGCTTTAAGGTCATAAACTGCTTTGACTTTTGAAAATTGCCCAGTTTATTTTGGGTCATTAGATTCTAGATGAGGCCTTGGGATGTGTGGAATTAGCCATGCTCCCTAGCTATGCAAAGAAGGTTATAAAGAAAAGAAATTTTACATAAGAAAGGATCTTGTATGGTAAATTCTTGTCCTCAAGTAAAATGACTAATTGTTTAAAAAGAGGGATGTTTAGGGCAAGTCAGAAAGTCCAGGAATGTCTTAGGTGGTCTGTATAAGTCATGAAAGAATTTATGACGGGATTTATGCAAAAAATATTGTACAATTTAAAGGTGTTTAGGACTCCTGAATGCTTCATAAAATGTTACTATAACTCCTAACTGTACAACCTGTCTGATTTACAGTTAGGTAAGGTCTGAGACACATGGAGTGAGAAGCTGGAAAGAGTCAGACCTTACCTGCATTTCTGTCTGGGTTCTAGGCTCCACTTAGTACATAATTAAAACCCCGAACTTATCAAGGTTTTTACCAAAAGTAAAAGTCCCTAAAAGTTAACATTGTAACATGTAATTGAGACTACTGAGGTCACAGTTTTACATGCAAGGTGCATAAGAAAAGTGAAATGCGTTTTTGATAAAAGATTATAAGAAGACATGGGAATGTGGAGTTGTTCTTGTTCTGCCTAGATTAAAGAGTGAAAGGATTGTTTTAAATTAAATAAAGCTAAAGGTTTAAACAAGCTGTGAAAAGTTTATAAAAATTAACCTTGTAGGCCAGGTGCAGTGACTCACACCTCTAATCCCAGCACTTTGGGACGCCAAGGCGGGTGGATCACCTGAGGTCAGGAGTTGAAGACCAACCTGGCCAACATGGTGAAACCCCCTCTACCAAAAATACAAAAAAAAATCAGCCAGGCATGGTGGCACACACCTATAGTGCCAGGTACTCCAGAGGCTGAGGCAGGAGAATAGCTTGAACCCGGGAGATGGAAGTTGCAGTGAGCCAAGATTGTGCCACTGCACTTCAGCTTGAGCAACAGCGCAAGACTCCATCTCAAACAAAACAAAACAAAACAAAATTAACTTTGTTTTGTTTGTAAAAAATTTTGTAAAAATTTTATGTATGAAATTTGTAAAAAATTCTATGTATGAAAATATTGGTTAAATTTAAAGGGGTATTATTTGGTTTTTCCATAAATTGAATCTTGAAATAAAAGCACAACAGATTTTCTTAGAGCATGAATCAGCTCTTTAACAAAAATTGTAAAGGGCTATAAAAGGTTTATAACATTCTTACCTTATGGTCAAACTGATTAAGATTGAATATATTTGTCTATAAGGTTTTATTAAGAATTGGGTTTGACATCAATAATGTACTAATGCAACAGTGACATTTGGCTTATTTGGCATAAAAACCATGGGAAGCATTGTCAAAATAAAAATAATGTTTTCTTTTTTTTGAGACAGTTTCACACTCGTCCAGGCTGGAGTGCAATGGCATGATCTCCACTCACTGCAACCTCCACTTCATGGATTCAAGCAATTCTCCAGCCTCAGCCTCCCGAGTAGCTGGGATTACAGGTGTCTGCCACCATGTCCAGCTAATTTTTGTATTTTTAGAAGAGATGGGGTTGGCCAGGCTGCTCTTGAACTCCTGACCTCAGGTGATCTGCCCTCCTCCTCTTCCCAACATGCTGGGATTATAGGCATGAGCCACCATGCCCAGCCTATAAAAATAATGCTTAATCTTCAGGTTATATTTTTAGTGAGTGATATTAATATATATTCCAAAATTATATGGGTTTTCTAAAACTCTAATATATTTGAGTATATGCCATCAATCATAATTAAGGTTATTATGTTAAGTATTTCCTTGTCAATTGTGTCTTTTTTAAATGTAACTATTTAAAGTCATTTACACAGTTAACTGCTTAATGCTGATGCAGTTTCTCAAAACTTCACAAGCATGCAAAATCCTAGAATATGGTATGTTTTAGAAGGTTCATGAGGGCCAGGCATGGTGGCAAAGGCCTGTAATCCCAGCACTTTGGGAGGCTGAGGTGGGTGGATCACAAGATCAAGAGATCAAGACCATCCTGGCCAATATGGTGGAACCCTGTCTCTACTAAAAATACAAAAATTAGCTGGGCATGGTGGCATGTACCTGTAGTCCCAGCTACTTGGGAGGTTGAGGCAGGAGAATTGCTTGAACCCAGGAGGTGGAGGTTGCAGTGAGCTGAGATCATGCCACTGCACTCCAGCCTGGGCGACAGAGTGGGACTCCATCTCAAAAACAAAAGGGGGTTCACGAAAGGATGGAAAGGACCCTGAAAAGCAGTCTTGAATACAGGTTTCTGATAACTTTAAAATAATATCATGGGTAAGAATTCCTCATGAATTCCCCAATTCCAAGAATTGAACTCGGTAAGAATTCCTGAAACTTTAACAAAAAGATTGATTGGTTTATATAACTGCTAACCCAAGTAGAACAAAAATTAATTAAATACCAAGAAAATGCTTTACCAGGTTATCGTGCTAAATCAGCCAATACTAAAATTGTTTAGACATACAATTTGAATGAACTCCATGGTCTAAGTCAAATTACCTATGACAATCCATCAATTATCAGTACTATGCACCTAAATTGGAGAAACAACTGGTATTCCAGAAGGACATAAGTTCAGTGTCAAGCATGAACTCATGGAGAACTAGGACAGCTGCCTTGTCCTTCCTGGGTCCTTAAAGCTTCTGTTATTAAAGGTTCTGCATTCCATGACTCATCATGGAAAAGATAAAATAATCCGAAGTGAATACATTGATGTGGTGACTTGTAAATTGTGGAAATAGTTTAAAACAAATGTTTGGTTCAATATTCCTGGGAAAACAATCAAAGCTTCATATACATTTGGCTACCTTATGGCCCATTTAAACATTTATAAAGGGATTTCATTCAATTGTCATTTTCGATGAATGTTTTCTGGTTGTATAAAAGCTCTTCCATGCAAGAGAGTTGATGTTGTAATAGTAGATTATTATGCTACAGTGTATTTTCACTAGGTAAAGAAAGCTTTTTCTGGTTCACTGAGGACAACCCCTTCACAATCTAGAACCCAAAGATTGGATCTTCTAAAAACATCAGAAAAAGACTGTCCTTGCAATCCACATTGCAGCAAAACTTTGGAACCTTGAACTTTGGGTTCATAATTCCACAACTGAGAAGGGTCACTCCACATTTTTGGAACTGTACACCCACTGGAACCCTTAAGGTAAAACTAACCAGGGGAGTCTCTCCCCAGAAGAAAATGGCATCCTTAATGTGAACAGCTTTTCCCAAAATCATGGATCAAGGCTTTTCTAACATGAGACTCTTATCTTGGAATATTTTTTCTTGCTTATGCCTCTATAAACAATAGAAGTGGAAAAGGGGTTGTTGTGTGCACTTATGGGGTTAACTTTTATTTATAAAGGAGTTTGCAGCCAGCTTTATACGTGGCTAACCTCATACTTTAATAGATAAAAGATGAAGGCCCAATGTAGGTGAAAAATTTTAATGGTACATACCTTCCCTTATAATCAGTTAGAAACAGAACATTGGTTCACTCCTCTTAACCCACATCATGTGTTAAAGAAAACATTGCCAGGAGGCCTTCACTATTCTGGAAGGACATCATTTGTTAGGTCCTTTTTCCATGGTTTAGAATGAAAGAGGCGATAATTATAAATTTATCCCTCGTGATGGGCTGTATACCAGATTCTACTATGAAGACTATGGTTACACAACAGACTTAAATTCTCTTGTGAAAGTTATGCTAAATAATAGAATTAGCTAAACAGAAAAGTACCTGTGCAGCTGCTGGGACTTGTGGCCTATGGAAAAATACATCAAATGCAGATTACAGAAATTCGTCTGTAGGGGATTAATGAAAAGACTACTTAGTCAAGTGAGCAGATTTTTCATCTAGTTCATTCTTTAGTCTATTTAATCGTAGGTGGTTTGGTTTATGGGTACTGTGGGTAAGGATCATACAACAAACTCTAGGTAGTATCCTACCAATAGTCATAATAGTCTCCTTGGTGCAGTATTCTCTTAAAGGTTTTAAATGTTTGCATGCTGCCATCTCTAAAATGTCAAATGGTATCTCTTCAACTGGAATAACAAAACTGAAAGAAATGTGCAATTATGAGGATACCATAACCTATGAATGACACACTGAGACTGGAAATCCAAAATGATGGTAACTAAAAGTGGTGCTAAGGCCCTAAGTTTTGGTCACACTCTCACCTAAGTGAGAACCTGGCCAAAAAGGGGGAATTTTTTAAACAAAATTATGGCATGTCATTGTTTTGAACTGAGCTCATGCACTAGGCCCTAACAGACCAAACCAAACAAAATGGAGTCACTCACGCTGAATGCAACATAATCAAACTAAGACTTAAAAAAAAAACAAAAACAGTCCCTAAAACAGACCAGGTTTTGATTTTCTCCTGTAAACAGAAATTCTAGCATAAAGAGGTACCCTCTACTCAGTCCTTGTTCTCTCCTTATGCAACCCACTGTCCTCCTGTTTCCCAGTGGGTTTCAAGACCATATAAGTACATTTACAATGGTAATAGTGATACCAATAACTAAGGTTTTGGTCAATCTCTCAAAATTGAGAAAATGACAAAAAAGGAGGAATTGTTAAAGCAAACTAAATACGGCCTGAGAACGACTCCATGCTTCTATATTTGAGTCTTTGTAGATAAACTGTAACCTAGCGGCAGACAAAATTGAAAACCTAACTTAGGAGTGTGTACCTGTCACAATAGCTAAGTCTTGGTCAATCCCAGTGGCTATACTTCAACCATTCATACACCACTGAGTGTTCAAACTGTGTTCAAATAAGGCATATGCCCAAGCTGTAACCAATCCAGCTGTTCTGTACCTCACTTCCAATTTGAGTACGTCATTCCCCTTTGTTCAGTATGTATTTCCACCATGTGGCCACACTGGAGTCTCTGTGAAGCTGCTGTGGTTCTTGGGGCTGCCCTATTCACAAATAGTTCATTGCCCAATGAAACTCCTTAAATTTAATTTGGCTGAAGTTTTTCTTTTATCACCATGCATCTGCCTCCTGCACCTCACCGCTTACACATCTCATAGGTAACAATCACGCTTAACATGGCCCCAAACATTTCTTCCACCTCCCTGGTTGAGAGTCTGAGCCAATGAAGTGATAACATTTTTTTCTGAGATGAGGAACACAGTGGGGAGATGCATAATTACTACATTAGTTAATTTGTTTTATTTGGCTGTTTTCGGCGAGAAGGTGTGTTGGTAAAGATGGTTTGGGACATGCTGAGTTTTGGAAGGTGGTAGAATTCCATAAGGCTATCTCGTGGAACTACACATAGGTGACCTTGCTGCTCCTACCAGCTATGTTTCCCCTTGTTTCTCAAGAGTCTTGCGCCAGAAACCCAGAATGGGTTATTGTCTGGAGGATGACCAAGTGTTCACAGTTGTCTGCTTTTTACCCTCTCCTTTGCCTTGACAGAATGTTAGGCAGGCTTCTCTCCTCCCCACAGGTCCTGAACTTTGCTTGCTCCTGGTTAATTAAGTGCTAAAATGCAGAATATGCCCCACTTAGCAGCTTAACCTGAGAATTAGCTGACCATAGGAAAACACATTTCTGGTCAAATCATGCCAAATAGGTTCCCCTTTGCTTGCCCACTGTCCTTTGAAAGTAGCTCCTAGCTCTACTTACTACTCCCTACCAAAGGTAAAAAAAAGCCTTTTTTTCGGCTTTTTTTTCTGTATTATTTTGTGATGTCTGCAAGTCCTGAGGTTGCAGCATCGTTCCTATTGCAATGATCTTTTTAAATAAAGTCTTGACCGGGTGCAGTGGTTCACACCTGTATTGCCAGCACTTTGAGAGGCCGAGACAGGTGAATCACTTGAAGTCAGGAGTTGGAGACCAGCCTGGCCAACACAGTGTAACCCCATCTCTACTAAAAATACAAAAACTAGCCAGGCGTGGTAGTGCACGCCTGTAATTCTGGCTACTCAAAAGGCTGAGGCAGGAGGTGGGAGGTTGCAGTGAGCCCGGACAGCACCTGCACTCCAGCCTGGGTGACAGAGTGAGATTCCACCTCAAAAATAAAATAAAATAATAAATAGGAATGATCCAAGATGGCTGATCGCTAACATCTTGGGATTGTAGCTCCCAGTGAAAGCGCAGAGAATGAGGGGACACCACACTTTCAGACAAACTTTTGTCGCTCACGGACCAGAAGATTCACAGTGGAGGAGCCCCACGGGTCACCAGTATGACACTTGTGGCCAGCGCAGCGGTTTTGCCAGTGCCTTGGCACGGCAGCTCTTGGTGCAGAGTAAACGGGACTGGTTCCCCTTCAGTCTGACGTTTGGAGCTCTGGGAAGGCAGAGTCGCCTATTACAGACTCAAGAAGGAAGCCAGACCGGAGATTCCCAGGCAGAAAAGCACCATCAGTCTTAACGCCGCTGTTTTGGCTGGCACAGTGGGTTGCTCAGATTTCGGCCCTGGGAATTAACAAGTTGGATGTCCACGCAGAGACCTAATTTGAAAGTTGGTAATTACAAAGACAACAGGTGGATAAACTTCCTACAATGGGAATAAACCAGCATAAAAAGGCTGAGAATACTCAAAATCAGAATGCCTCTCCCTCTACAGAGGATCACAGTTCCTCATCAACAAGGGAACAAGGCTTGATGGAGAATGAGTGTATTCCACTAACAGAATCAGGCTTCAGAAGGTGGATAAGAAACTTCTGTGAGTTAAAAGAACATGTTGTAGCCCAATGTAAAGAAACTAAGAACTTTGAAAAAAGGTTTGATGAAATCCTAATGAGAATAGACAATCTAGAGAGGAATATAAGTGAATTAATGGAACTGAAGAATACAATACGGAAACTCTGAGAAGTATGCACAGGTTTTAACACTTGAATTGAACAAGCAGAAGAAAGGATATCAGAGGTCGAAGATCAACTTAAGGAAATAAAACAAGAAGACAAGAATAGAGAAAAAAGGATAAAAAGGAATGAGCAAAGTCTCCAAGAAATATGGGACTATGTGAAAAGACCTAATTTACGTTTCATAGGTATACCTGAATGCGACGGAGAGAATGAATCCAAGCTGGAAAATACTCTTCAGGATATTATTCAGGAAAACTTTCCCAACCTAGCAAAGCAGGACAATATTCAACCCCAGGTAATACAGAGAACACCACAAAGATATTCCTCAAGAAGAGCAACCCCAAGGCACATAATCATTAGATTCGCCAGGGTTGAAACAATGGAGAAAATACTAAGGGCAGCCAGAGAGAAAGGTCAGGTTACCCACAAAAGGAAGCCTATCAGACTTACAGCAGATCTCTCAGCAGAAACCCTACAAGCCAGAAGAGAGTGGGGGCCAATACTCAACATCCTTAAAGAACTTTCAGCCCAGAATTTCATATCCAGCCAAACTAAGCTTCATAAGTGAAGGAAAAATAAAATCCTTTGCGAACAAGCAAGTACTCAGAGATTTTATTACCACCAGGCCTGCTTTACAAGAGCTTCTGAAAGAAGCATTACACATAGAAAGAAACAACCAGTATTAGCCTTTCTAAAAATATACCAAAAAGTAAAAAACATCAACATAAAGAATTTACATCAACGAATGGATACAACAGCCAGTTAACATCAAATGGCAGTAATCCTAAATTCAAATTGACTAAATCCCCCAAACAAAAGATACAGCCAAAACCCAACAGTATGCTACATCCAGACCCATTTCACATGCAAAGATACACAAAGACTCAAAACAAAGGGATGGAGAAAGATTAACCAACTAAATGGAGAGCAAAAATAAATAAATAAATTAAATAAAAGGCAGGAGTTGCAATTCTTGCATCTGATAAAATAGATTTTAAAGCAACAAAGATATAATGGTAAAAGGATCAATGCAACAATAAGAGCTAATGATCCTAACACTCAGATACATAAGACCTGTAAAGAGACTTAGACTCAATGAGACAGAAAATTAATAAGGATATCCAGGACTTGAACTCAGATCCAGAACAAGTAAACTTAATAAATATTTATAGAGCTCTCCACTTTAAATACACAAAACATACATTCTTGTCAATACCACATCACACCGACTCAGAGGTTTAAATGAAATATTGATTGGCCATTATTAATACCCATTTTTAGAATAAAGCAACATTCCCGTTCTCTCTCCCTCTTTTTCTTCCTCTTTCTTCCTCTCCTTCAATACTTTTTTTTATCTTTCCTTCTCTCCTTTCAAAAATAAAATAATAATAATAATAACAATAATAATAAATAAAGTCTCTCCTTATGTGAATTCATGTATATATATTTTTTTATTCTTGTGACAGGGTCTCACGCTGTCACCCAGGCTACTGGAGTGTAGTGGCACAATAATAGTTCATTGCAGCCTTAAACTCCTGGGCTCAAGCAATCCTCCACTTCAGCCTCCCAGGTAGCTGGGACTACAGGCACACACCTCCACGCCTGGGTAATTTTTAAAATTTTTGTAGATATAAGGGTCTCACTATGTTACCCATGCTGGTCTCAAACTCTTGGCTCAAGCGATCTTCCTACCTCAGTTTCTTAAGTGCTGGAATTACAGTTTTGAGCCATCACACCCTGCCCAGAGTTGGTATTTGTTTTTATTGGACACTTTTTATGGTTCCGTGATTTGGTTACTTTGATTCTGTTAAATGAGCTCTTCCCAGTTCTTTTCTATGTGAGCAAGAATCTTCCCATACAGAAGTCTTCCTAGCTCTTTTTGAGTGGGGATTTAACCCCTGACTCTGTTGAGCAGAACTCTTCCTGGTTCTTTTCCATTTGAGCCAGAATCTTCCTGGATAGAAGTTTTCTAGGCTCCTTTTACATGGAGATTTACTCCCTGACTCTTGAGTGGGACATTTCTGGCTCCTTTTTGAGGCCTCATTGTTTCTCTTGATGCCTGGTGTAGAGATTGCACAGGGAAAGCTTCAGCTCCTCAATGAAGACGGAAGAGAAACTCTGGCTCCCAGATGAGGACTCTGTGCAGAACTTTCTAATGAGACTGTCCAGCCTGGATCCTTTCTCTATTTGATCTGCCTCTTCCTACGGTAACTCTCAATCTACTGTGTTCCCTTCCTCCTCCTCCTCCTCCCTTGCTGACTACATGCTCTGCCCCTATGGCACTCATTCTGTCCAGTATTTCCAAAGCTGTCAGAAAAGGTAATCACAAAGGGTAATTTGGAATGTCAATGAGCTTACTGGGGAAATTTGGGCCTCCCCAAACCTGCTCATCTAAGATTCTCCCTTCCCATCTTCTCACCGCATCCCTCCTCCCTCCTTTTCACCACCTTGGACCTTCCTTTCAGCTCCCTGAATCTTTTCATCTGTCCCTTTCAACACCTCTACCTCCTACATACCCCTATCTACTCTTCACCAGGCTTTCCCCTTCCCACTCAGGCCACTCAACTGCCTATAGCCAGTAGAGCTTCAAGCCCCTGCCCCCATTAAGGGCTCTCCATTAGATCTCTATTTGTGTCTGTCTGTATGTTTAGTATACCTGTATGTTGTATATGTGTAGTATTTCAGTACCTCCAGATGGTATTATCAAATTAATTTATGAAATCTCCTGTATTCTATTTGACTTAGAGATAAATAAGTATCTATATAAATTATTATAAAACACTTATAAATTAAGGAAACAAATTCTAATACTTTCAATGTAAACAACAAAAAAGTATTCTAATAAAAACTAACCCAAATGCTTTTAAAATTCAGGTTCACTGAATTTACGTAAAATTTGGCAAACAAGACTAGTTTAATATTGTTAGTTTAATAGCCAGCTACTCTACTTGGGTACAGTACTCCTAAACTTAAACAGGTTTACATATTGAATAAGTTAGTGTTATATCTACTACATGTTCAAGATTCTAAAAATTTAAATTTGCTTTTAACCAAACTGAGTCATTATTCTGGCAAACTTTATTTCAGTACTAATTATGTTTTTTTTTTTTTTTTCTGCCAATCATTGAGAGCTTGTAAGGTTGCTGAGGTTGGTTGGCCTTGAACTCTTGGCCTCGCCTTCGCAAGCGCCACAACATCCGGCCGGAGCCACTTTGGGCCGTAGTAATTATGTTTTATAATGTGTCAGGTTAAAGACAGTTTCTAAAATCTTTTCGGCAACTTAAAACCTTATACTTATGCTAAATTAAATTAACTGAATTCATTAAATACCTAGATCATTTATAAAGAAGATAAAATGCATAGTCACTAGACCTAATTTTAAGTTTGTATACTCTTCGCTTCTGTTTTTATTCGGATCTGTTAAATGTGTTCATTTGTCCACACTGCAAAACTGTATTATAAAAATTATATAACTATAAAAAGTTATAGGATGTATATTCATAAGCTTTACTAGTCTGCTACAAAATGCTGGTATATGATATTTCAAAATTACCTATCTACTGTTTTCTTTATAAAACAGAAGTTATTAATGGTTAAAACTATAAGTAAATAAGTATACATATATATATATAAATTAGACTACTAAAAGTAATAATGGCAAAGGAAAACAACTTTGTATGCAAGGTATGCAAATATGCTTTTCTTAAAGAAAAAGAGAATAGCTTTGTCCTAAATTAAAATGACAAATAATTTTAAAAGGTATAAGTCAAAATGTAAACATATGTCTTTGAAATTAGAAAATGTTCAGAAAAAGAATTTTATTTGTCATTAGGTTAAAACTAATATTTATTCAGTGTATTTATAAGATTTTCAAAAAAGAACTAATATCAAATACTATACTTGTATAAAAATTAAAATGTTGATTTCTCTGTTAAAATAACAAAATTTTATTAGGCTGGGCACAGTGGCTTATGCTTGTAATCCCAGCACTTTGGGAAGCTGAGGTGAGCAGATGACCTGAGGTCAGGAGTTTGAGAAGTCAGCCTGGACAAAATGGTGAAACCCTGTCTCTATCAAAAATACAAAAATTAGCTGGGAGTGGTGGCATGGGCTGCCCTGTAGCCTCCCAGGTACTCAGGAGGCTGAGGCAGGAGAATTGCTGGAACCCAGGAGGGGGAAGTTGCAGTGAGCCCAGATCATGCCACTGCACTGCGGCCTGGGCAACAGACCAAGACTCTGTCCGTCAGAAAAAAAAAATCTTGATCATTGGTTTGTCCCTAATAAAAAGTTATAAATGGTCTTTCTTCTGAGTAATCTGCCTAAATGTCAAAGATTTTATGTCTTATCAAAATACTGTAATGCCCTATCTGTATGTTGACTTTATTATATCCTTAATTATTTTTTGTCTCTATAATTTTAAAAGAAATGAAGGTTCTTTAAAATTTTTATAACTCTAATTCACTAACCAAGTATTATTTTTCACTAACCCATAATCCTATTCAATCAAATGTTCAAGAACTCCTGACAACTCTTAACATCTGCCTTCCCACAGTTAAATCTTAAATATATCTTACACTGAAAACTGACTTTGGGGTATTCCAGGGACTTTCTGGAAAATCTCAAAGTTCCTTCACCTTGTAACAAGGTGCAAAAATGAATTAATCTTATTTAATATTGTATAAATCGCATTGGAAGCATTGTCAAATCAAAAAAAATGCAGAATCTTCAGACCGGGTGTGGTGGCTCACACCTGTAATCCTAGCATTTTGGGAGGCCGAGGTGGGCAGATCACCTGAGGTCAGGAGTTTGAGACCAGCCTGACCAACATGGAGAAAGCCTGTCTCTACTAACAGTACAAAACTAGCCAGGCATGGTGGTGCATGCTTGTAGTCCCAGCTGCTCAGGAGGCTGAAGCAGGAGAATAACTTGAACCTGGGAAGCAGAGGTTGCAGTGAGCCGAGATCACACCTTTGCACTCCAGCCTCGGCAACAAGAGCGAAACTCCATCTCAAAAAAAAAAAAAAAAAGGAAAAAAAAACAGAATCTTTCCTAAAGTAGTCTATAATGGGCAAAATGTTCTTAATATAAATATTCTAGAGATTCCATAGAATTTCTAGTGCGTTTTCCGTGTCCTCAGTGCACATGAGATACTACTCTTTATCACAGCCCCAGTGCTGCTTTACCTTATATTAGATAAGAACAATACAAGGTTATCAGTCATTATGTCAATTTTTTTTTTTTTTTTTTTTTTTTTTTGCCAATCAATAAGAGCTTATAAGGTTGCTGAGGTTGGTTGGCCTTGAACTCTTGGCCTCGCCTTCGCAAGCGCCACGACATCCGGCCGGAGCCACTTTGGGCCCCGTCAATTTTTTTAAAACATTAACTTCATTGCAATTTTGCTTCTTTGACTTGTATCCAGCATATTCTAGGCCAGTGGTTTTCCATTGGAAATTCACATTGGTCACCAATGGAATACTGTTAATATACAGATGTTTAGGACCTTTCTTTAACTACCAATTTCATTTTATTCGGCACCCAAATCTCATGGTTATAAATATGTTCTTACTAGGATATTTATGTTTTTCTCCCTGGCTTGAAGCTTTCCCTTATATAAAAGGAACATTGCCACTAATGTCACTAAGCTTTTGTTAGAACAAGTATTTCCCCACATGGGGAATTCTACCACTTCTTTCAAATGACCAAGGAATCCATTTCCCCAGCAAAATCATTCATGAAATATAATTAGTTCTTCCTTTATCCCCCAAATTCCATTGTCCTTATCATCCCCAGTCATCTGAAATGATGCAACCAATGGAGTATTAAAGTAAAAGCTTTTGCCAAATTGATGAAGAACTCAATCTCCTATGGCCTAAGGTTTTATCCTCAGCACTGACTGCCCTCTGGTCCTCTTGTGCTGGGTGATACCTACTGTCCCTCATATGAAATAATAACTGGCCTACCCATGGGAACTCCCTAGTGTCTAGACTCTCCAAGATTTGAACCTGGTCAATTCAGACATTTAAAAATAATGATAAGGATGTTTTTTCTATTTTTCCATCTACTCTTCCTTGAAATTCTGCTACTATCAATGCCTACATCTCTGAAGGCTCTCACTCTGCCTGTCTCTGCCCTTCTTGGAACCCCAGGCTAGTTATCCACTAGGAAAGCACATTTAGTGGCTTCCTTCCTGGTGTGTACTCAGTCTAGGGCTGAGGGAACGCTTGCTACTTAGAATTATTAGCAGTAAGCAGCCCTTAAGTCCCTGGTCCATAGACTCCAAATGCTGCCCATCAGGTGGCATAACATAGTTGACCCCTCCTGATGAGCCTAGCCTACTGGGATGCCATGCCAGCAACCAGACCCAAAGACTGCAAAGAGAGAACTCAGCAGGCCTGGAAAGGGGATTTGTCCACAGTCACACTCCAGCATGCTAAGGATTTAGACCACTAAGAGGAATAGGAGAAGGGTACTTGCAGAGTGCTGCTGTCTACCTCGGAAACACAGCACAGTGTGCCAGGGCAATGCAGCCAGGCCAGCCTAGGCAGGGCCTCCACCTGAAGGCCAGAGGCTTGCCTCAGGTGCCCTTGTTAGCTTGGGATCTCCATGGACCAGGCATTTTCTTAGTCTGCTGCAGGCAGCATAGTGGCAGGTTAGAGATACTTTGGCCACCCCCTAAGCCAAGAGGAGTCACATACAACACTCAGTCACTAGATCAGAAATGTGGTTTTTTAAATTGTCACTTCCCTCTCCCTCACTGCCCTCCCAAGTCTTATCTGTCATCCAATTTGGGATCCATTCTACTTATTTTACAGTTTTCTCTATCTCCATCTCCACAGCTAGGACCCTAGTCCAGCCCCAGAATTTCTTATGTGGAGGATTTTATAGCCACTTCTTCTCCCTGCATCCACTGTGCCCACTTCAGTCCACTCTTCTCACTGCCACTGGAGAGCCCACTGCAAAGCAAAACTCTCACTGGATCATTCCCTGCTTCAAACCTTCCTGGCTTCTCTTTGCCCTTGAAAGAAAATCTAAAGTCCTTGTTATGGCATGAAGTTCCAATCCTGCTCATCTGTGTCAGGGGTCCCCAAGCCCATCACTGGGATTGGTGATTCACAAGAAGAACTCACAGGCCACAGCACATTATCATACTCAAGGCCATGGTTTATTATAGTGAAAGGATACGAAGCAAAATCAGCAAAGGGAAAAAAGTATTAAGGCAAATTTCTGGGGAAACCCAGGAACAAGCTTCCAGAGTCCTTTCCCAGTGGGTCACACAGGATGCACTCAGTTCCCCTCAGCAGTGAGTTGTGACAACATGTGTGAAATGCTGTCGACGACGGCAATTCATTAGACTCAGAATCCAAAGATTTTATTGGGGACTGGTCACATAGGGACCCTCTGCCCAGCCTTTACCTAACATGCACATGTTGCTTTCACCTATAGGAAACCTTCTCCATTATCTTGTAGCTGTAATTACCTATGCACCCCTCCCACATCCATCACATCATGGCCTATTTCAGAGAGTTGTGTACCCCACCAACTTTACCTCCTTATCTTCCACTCCCTTCTCAATCCATTATAAACCAGCTACAGCCTTTCTCACTGCACCAACCTACTCCCATCAAGGTAGTCAGGTGTTCCACATTGCCAAATCTGATGGGCTTATTTTAGGATCTGCAGTGCACGGGAAAGTTAGCTCAGTGTGGCTTGGTTTCCATGACTGTAGTCTTTCCTGATTCTTCCATTTATCCAAACTTTTCCTTCTTAGTACCTCTCTGCAGCTCCTCATCCTCCTTAAGACCTTTCGGTATTATTTTCCAAAATTATGGTCCTTTGCTTCTCTCATATTTTTACTTCTTTTCATTTCATATATTCAGCTAGGGTTTCAGGGGATCAATAATTAATACTCCCTCTTTTTTTCTTTTCGAGACAAAAAAGAGAGAAAATGGAGATAAATGTCAGCTGATGAAGCAGATGGCTTTAGATGTACATCCCCCAAAAGGAAAGCTCCCTCAGCATCCCTGAACCACGTGGACCTACCCACCCAGCCAAGGGCCTGGATGGACAAGTGGCCCTGGAAGCTTGCAGAGAAAAGCAGAGAATACATGGTTTATACACACTGGCTTCCAAAGGCGTTCTCCAGGCAGCCTCATCCATTCCCTTTACTTACTTCCTATGAGCTGGCAACTCTCAGCTATCTAGCCCCAGGTCAGATATTTGCTCAACTCCAGATTTGTCTACTCCGTAGCCTACTGGACATCATTGGCTGGAGCCCCTGCAGGCATTTCTCATTCGGCATGGCCCAATGGCCTTATCATCTCTGCGTCTCTCAGCATCCCTGCTCACAACCTCCTCTATGGTCTCCTGCCTTGTCTTGTCGTACACTCCCCTGGCCTAATCCTCCACAGGACAATGGAGGGATCTTCTTTGGACTCAAGTCTGGCTGTGGCACTCTCCTACATGAAAACCATCCGTAGCTCCCAGACCCCTCAGGATGTGGGTCATGCTCCTTGGCCTAGGAGCAGGGGCCTGCGCAGCCCCCACTCAGTGTTTTCTGCCAAGTCAGGCTGGATTAACCGTCCTTTGCTATGGCTACCCTGACTGAATGTTCCTTGTGCACTTTTGTGAGCCTCTCCTTGGAATGCCTTCCCAAGCACATCCATCTGGCAAAGTCTCCCTCAGTCTTCTAACTCCAACATCAGTCTCCCTGTAAAGAAAGCCTTCCCTGACACTCCCCCTGAAAAACCAAAGTTGTTCACTCCGTGTCTCTGGACTGGGCCCCTCCAGGGCCTGGGGCCAAGGAATCAAACATGGGTTAGATATTCTTAGAAGGCAAAACTTGTTATTTAACAGTTGAGCCAGGCCCTAAAAATAACCTCCTAACTATTAATAATTATGGAACCTCTGTGGTATAAGAAGCTCCAGAACAAAGAAGGTGGATGACCATGTTTATTTCATCCCTGCAAAAGGAGCCCCAGGCCCCACCTGCTCCCCACAGCAGATGTGCTGCTGGACTCCACCAACTCCTCTCTCTTGGGGCAATGTGAGTCTTGGCTCTCTCCTTCTACATTTCTATCTTGTGTAAGAAACTGTTTGCTTTCCATCCCCAGAATCACTGGCCTGCTGACATGTCCAGAGTTGTATGGATGTGTAATGTTGGCATTGGTAGGTGAGATGCCTTCGAGAGAGCCTGAGTTGAAACTCTCACACCAATGCCACATGGTCAGCTCCAGGCACAGGCACACTTGTCCTCCTGCTCACGCACCTGCACACCCCTGCACATGGCCGCCGCATCCTGCGTCACTCTCCTTCTGGCCTCTCTCTCTGCTTCACTTTGTCACTCTTTTGCACTTTTACTCTCTTTTTGCTCTTTCACACTCTGTCCTTCTCTGACAATGTCATTTTACCCACACAAATAGCCCTCACTCTTCCCAAGACGCCCCCTGTAGAGCATCTGGACTCTGGGAGACAGCCTTCCTTCCTGTCCCATGCATCGGGAATTAGCCTGGACTTCTCACACCTGGGGACAGATACATCCTCCTATTACAGTCCCCTCCCAGCTCCTTGAGCCACAGGAAAGCCCAATGACAGTTTTCTACTCCCAGGGAATCACCACCATGACCCACTCACAGAACAGGAGCCCAGGCACCTGGGTGCACAATGTGTTGGTACTGGTATGAGGTGTGGGGAAGTGGTTCCTCCCTGGGTCTCAGACCTCAACAAAAACACCGGCTCTAGACGCAGAGCCCAGTGCAGCTCAGCCCCTACCTGCTGGGACAGCTCTCTTGTCCAACGAGTTGCTCACATCCACTGGGGCTACTCTGCCGCTCTGGGGTGCTGGGATCTGTAGGTTGTTCAGTGGGTACAGCTGGGTCTCCTTGGCCACCTCCTCTGGCTCCAGGGCTCTCCTGCCAGGCCTCTCTGGCCTTGGTGGCCACATTCTTCTCCTCATAATCAGCCAAGGCACTGAGGAAGAATAAGCACCCTTATGAGGCAAGTGCTCTGAGACTAACCCTGGCTCAGCAGCAGCACACAGGCTGGCTGTAACCTCCTCTGGACTTGGAGGGGCTTATCTCCCTGAAAGTGGGGCAGAAAGGAGCTAGGCACAGCCCCCATTCCAGGGAGCAGACAGTCTCCTCCTTGGTAGGAGCCCAGCACCACTGCTCCCTTCTCACTGAAATGGCCTCCATGTGTAATAGATGAAGCTGAAGCCTCTGATGCTTTTTTCTTTTTTTTTTTTTTTTGACAGTCTTGCTCTGTCACCAGGCTAGAGTGCAAGTGGCATGATCTCGGCTCACTGCAACCTCTGCCTCCCAGGTTCAAGCAATTCTCCTGCCTAAGCCTCCCAAGCAGCTAGGATTACATGTGCCAACCACCACACCCAGCTAAGGTTTGTATTTTTAGTAGAAACAGGGTTTCACCATGTTGGCCAGGATGGTCTCGATCTCCCACCTCAGCCTCCCAGAGTGCTGGGGTTACAGGTGAGAGCCACTGCAGCCAGCCACCTCTGATGCCTTTGTGATTGTTGTTCGGAAGCAGGGTCTCACTCTGTGGCCCAGGCTGGACTGCAGTGGCACCATCTCGGCTCACGGCAACCTCTGCCTCCCAGGCTCAAGTCATCCTGCTGTATTAGCCTCCCAAGTAGCTGAGACTACAGGTCCACACTATCACGTCCAGCTAATTATTTATTTATTTTTTTATATTTATTTTTGTAGAGATGGGGTTTCACCAAGTTGCCCAGGCTGGTCTCAAGCAATCTTCCCACCCTGGCCTCCCAAAGTACAGAGATTGCAGGCATGTACCACTGCACCCAGCCCTCCAGTTTTTGGCTTTTGCCAACCCTGAATCCAGCGAAAAGGGCAGGGCTTCCCCAGATGTCTCAGGCATCAAGCTCTGCAGGGGTCTTCCCTGGCCTCACCCCATGCTTGCACTGCACCCTCAAGGCTGGGTGCCATGGGAAACAGGCTGCTAGTTGATTTTCCACTTGCATACCCCTCTCACCACCAGCCCTGCCCCGAGGTGCAAGGTACTGCTTCCAGAGTCTACTAGGCCAGGGGCAAACACCAAGTTGGGCTACTAAGAGCATGAGCCCAGCATTTCAGAATGAAAATCTAGTTCACCATCACCTCAATCCTAGATCACTCTGAATGTAACTTTCCCAATATCATCAGCTTGCCTTCAATAGCTAGTGGGGGCTTTCCGGGACAAGAACACACTACCAACTACCCTGGGACTCTTTATATATAGGAGTTAACTTTGTTTAGGCAGATTCGCAGCCCTCTAGCTGGAATAACAAGGCAAACAGTGGCCACACTTTTTGGAAAGTATGCCCTGAAAGCAATGTGATTCTTCAGCCTCAGGTGGAGGTAGGGAACTAAAATTCTCCAGCAGGCAAGTGAGTATCTGTGGGGAGCCCTCCCATGGGTCCTGTGCTTCTCTGTGCAGCTCCCACCCTTAGGGTGTGCTGCAGCCCATGTGGATGCCAACAGTGGTTTGCACAGGTAACACCAGTCCCAGGGTTGCCAGCAGGCTGCCCTGACACACCCACTTTACCTCTGTCAGTGACATTCTTGCTTGAGCCAAAGACAAACATACAAGGCCTGAAGAGCTTGTCTCCCTACAGTGATAGCCCTGAGCTAGCTTTACTATGGATTTTATCAGAGTCTCACCCTGTCCCATGTCCTCTGTAGAAATACTCTAGTAGAGGTTGCCCTCACCAAGTTTGTGGATAAAGCCAGGATTCTCCACAAAGGGAAATTTGGGCTCCACTGTGACACAAGGACAAATGGATGAACAAGGCTTCTTCGTTCCCAGGTCTGTGGCAGGGTCACTATGATTTTAGGAGATATGACCTATGTGGGTCATAAAAAGAATCTTAGGCAAACATTCACAGGAAGCTCTGCTGAACAATGTAACATCCAGGGGAATGACTTCCCAGCTATCCTGTCTGAGCCCCTCATGAACTGCCTGGAAGTCAAGTGGTTAAAGATAGGCAAGGTAACACAGGGGATGGTGACCAACGGGGCTTGGATTTGGGATTAATTTCTCTGAAGCCTTTCCTTCTGAATGTAACTGGACCAAAGATCCAGTAGCCTAGTACAGCCACTGTCAATTCCTAACTCTACACACTTCCATTCTTGACAAAAAAAAAAAAAAAAAAAAAAATTGTAGTCCTGGCATACTGGTTCATGCCTGTAATCTCAGTACTTTGGGAGGCAGAGGGGATGGATCAGTTGAGGTCAGGAGTTTGAGACCAACCTGGCAACATGGCAAAAACTCATCTCTACAAAAAATACAAAAATTAGCCAGGTCCAGTGGGGTGTGCCTGTAGTCCCAGCTACTTGGGAGGTTAAGGCAGGAGAATCTCTTGAGCCTGGGAGGCAGAGGCTGTGGTAAGCCGAGATCACCCCATTGCACTCCAGCCTGGGGTGACAGAAGTGACTGTTTCAAAAACATATATATATATATATATGATATTTTCATATATATCTTATATATTAATTTTATATATATATATATATATAAAAATATCTGTAGAGATGAGGTCTCACTATGTTGCTCACACTGTTCTCAATCCCTGGAACTCAAGTGGTCTTCCCGCCTCAGCCTCTCAAAATATAGGATTACAGGCCTGAGCCACTGCACCCAGGTGATACTTCCACTCTTGTACTACCTCCGCTAGACTCCTCCACTGGCCAACAACGTTGCCAGTGGTGAGGAAATGTGGTGCCTAAAGTTCACCTGATCCTCATGCAGAAAAAAACATAAATTTGAGAAGCCCATGCTGGCAACATAATGAGGAAAACAGCATGTTCTAGATGTAAAATTTGATGACAAAAGTTTAGTAGAAAGGAGAGGAGATACTGTGTCTTGTCAAATGAAATCAAGCCAATAAAGCTGACAAAGTCAGCTTTCCAGGTGTCCCTGAACACCTCTGAAAGAGGAGGTATTCTTCTGGTGCTGCTTCACTTAGCTCAAAGGTTTAAATGTCCTACATGCTTTACATATACAAACTCATTTAGCCATTTCAACAGCTCTATATGGTAGGAAGTATGATTACCACTATTCTACACGTGAGGAACCCGAGGCACAGAAGAGATGAGTAACATGCCCAAGGCCACGGAGCTTGTAAGTGACAGAGCTTGGATTGGAACCCAAAGAACCAGAGTCCAGGCTGTCAACCACATAACATAACCTCCCCCCTATAGTGTGACGGAGTAGCCCAAGGTAGAATAGAACAGAGTTCCCTACAGTTTGGGATAGTTGAAATAGTGTTGTAACCTGTGGGGGTGCAGTAAGGATGGTGGGAGAAATTGTAAAGTTATAGAAAATAGTCACAAACCTTCTTGGAAGGCCGGGGGGTTGCATACTTTCAGTAAAAGATCTGGCTGAAGGCAGCCTATTCTCTTTACCTTAAGTTCATAGCAGAAAACCAAATAACAAAGGAATGTAAAGGAGTCTATATAAATAGCTTCTTTACTCATGTGGTCCCAAGACTAACCTTTAACCATTCGCAGGTGCATGATTGCTCTCTACTAGGGGGGTCAACAATGTTAATTATCCTCTAGTAGTGTTTATTCACGACCTCTGTCATTTAATCTGTACTAAATAAATGGGAACTTTGCCAATTGAGGCGACGCTGCAGACTGAGGAGCAGAGCCCCTTAGTAGGACTGACAGGTAAGATACCTGTGTCAGTGTATGTTATTCATCCGTCGTTCAAGCCTGGGTCTGCGGGTGAGACTCCGGCAGTAACCTAACGAAAGTAAGGCTCCACTGACCTGCAGGATGTCAGGACACCACCACCCCCACGGCTCTCCGTCATCAAACTTCTAGGGAAGGAAACCCCTCCTCACTGAGCGCCACAGCCTAGCCCAGTCAGCCTGAGGTCCCAGCGTGGTTGGAGGGTCCAGCTGCCCTCCCTGTCCGCACGTCCCCACCCACTTCCCCTGGACAGCACTGACGACCTGTGTCCGGTGTCCCAGAGGCCATGGCCACCAGGGCTCCCTAAGAAACAACCTCAGGCCGCAGGAGCCCCGTTCAGCCCCTCGCGGAACCGCGCTTCCACCCGCCGGCGACAGTCCGTCCACTCGCGGTCACCCCAAGGCCACTCTGGCCGCGGCTGCAGACCTTGCACATAAGACCGGGTAGCCAGTGCCTCGGACCCATTCGTGATCCTTGGGTGCCCTCTGGCGGCTGGCGCGGGCACGGCCTCATGAGAATCCCCACCGAGGCCAATCTCGCCCTCGGCGGCCATTTCACTTTGTGGACGGTCGCATTTTCCCGGCGGGCGCTGCGACTGAGTTCGTGGCGGCAAGAAATGGCGGCGTGCGCAGGCGCACTCACTACGGGCGCGTGCTCGCCGATGTGCACTGGCACGCACGCGTCCCGTACGCTTGTGGCGAGTGCGCATTCGTGCAGGCGCACACGTCCTAAGTCCGCTGCCCAGAACCTGGGAAAGGCAAGGGGTGCCGCTGTGTTCCATCCCTTTTTCTGTTCCATCCCTTATGTTTTCTCAAAGAGATCGTGAAAGCTCTAGAGCAGGGGTTGTCAACCTCAGCACTATTACCAGTTTGAGCCAGATTAATTCTGTGGTGTGTGTTGGAGGATATGGGGCGGGTGCTATCCTGTTCACTGTATATTTAGCAGCATCCAAGATATCTACACATAAGATGCCAGTAGTATTTCCTGCTCCCGGTTTTGACAACCAAGAATGGCTCCCAGACATTGTACCGTAGCAGGCTGGAAGGTTTGGGAGATTCCTCCTAGTTCAGAACCACTCACTGAGAACAATGGTTCTCAATCTAGCCTGGAAGGAGAATAAACTGGGGAGCTTTGAAAAAGACACAGATGATGGGGACCCTCCCTAGAAAAAATAAAATCCAAATCTCTACCTGGGGCTTAGGAAAGTTTTTGTTGTGTTGTAAACCAAAAACAAAATTCTAAGCTCCTCAACTGACACTTCTCTCAGCCAAGGGGACACAAAGTGAAAAACTAGTTCAGGTCATGATGAGAAACGGGAAGGTCGGACATGCCTCAATATATTCTCCTCCCTTTGGAATTCAGGCACAACTGACCAGCATTAACATTGAGAGAGATATTCAGACTGACAAAACAAGATTCCTTGAAGCAATAAGATGACAAATTCCAACCTGAGTCTGGTATAGCATGACAGAGAGCAGGTAATTAAAGAAATTGAAGCATTTTACACACACACACACACACACACACACACACATATATATATATAGACATATTTTGAAATTACCCTGCAAAGCTGTTTCTACTGGGGGAAATGTACATTCTGTAGAGAATCTCCTTCCCTTTCCAGGACTTTTTCTGATCTCAAGAGTTTAGCTGAGAGTCTAGCACCTGTTAAAGGTCTGAATAAGAAACATTTGCCATCTATTGCTTCTAAGGTCAGCCACCTATGAGACTTCATCTATATAAGAACCTTGGTCTCCACAACTCCTTATCTTAACCCAGGCATTCCTTTCTATTCATTCCAGGTCCTTATATAATAGCAACTCTTTCAACCAATTGTCAATCAGCAAATCTCTGAATCCACCTATGACCTGGAACTCCACCCCCACCCCCACCACACCCCAGCTTCAAGGTGTCCTGCCTTTCTGGACCTAACTAATGTATACCTCACATATATTGATTGAGGTCTTATGTCTCCCTAAAACATATAAAACCAAGCTGTAACTGAACATGCTCTCAGGACCTCCTGAGGCTATGTCACAGGTCATGGTCCTCACATTTGGCTCAGAATTTCTTCATATATTTTACACAGTATGGCCTTTTTCATCAGCAGCGTGTTTCAGTACTTCCTAGTTGATTATCAAGTGCTGCCAGAGTTGTGAAACACTGTAATCAAGAAAGTCTGCATTGGCCATGCACACTGACTCACATCTGTAATCTCAGCACTTTGGGAGGCTAAGGTGGGCGGACTGCTTGAGGTCAGGGCTTTGAGACCAACCCGGCCAACATAGTGAAACCCTGTCTCTACTAAAAATGCAAAAATTAGTCGGGCATGGTGGCGCACACCTGTAATCCAAGCTACTCAGGAGGCTGAGGCAGGAGAATCACTTGAACCCAGAAGGCAGAGGCTGCAGTCAGCCAAGATCACACCAGTGCACGCCAGCTGGGGCACCAGTGAAACTCCAGCTAGAGTTGGCTGGATCTGGGCTCTGTTCATAGGTGTGTTCATCACAGGAGTGAGTTCCTGAATCTTCTCCTCTGTCAAGTTGCATACTAAGAAGCCTTATCGTTTTCCAGGTTTGGGGAGAATTAAGTGTGATCACACAGCATGTTAACCATATTAACCAGCTGTTAGTTACTGATTCTGGGTCTTGAGACTAGGCTCCAAAGATAAGATTTCATAAAGTAGTTTTTTGTAGTTTCTCCTGAGGATTTTCTTAGAGCCTCTTCCCTTGGAACTCAGCTCTGCCACTTGTAAGGACTTAGCTACGTCACTTAATCTTTCTTTGCTTCAGTTTCCCATCTTACCCATCTCACAGGGTTGCTAAGGAGGTTATAAGCCACCTAGCACAGCACAGTATTGGTGTCAGCTATTGTTTTTACTGATTATTAATTGTCAGTGCAATTTGAAAGAGAAAAGAAACAGAATAAGACCCCATACCTTAGATATCCATTGCCCACCCCAGCTGCCAGCATCCTGGTTTAAAGAAAATAGCAACAGCAATGTGGTGTGAAAATGCAAACATGCATTTACCTTTTAAACACCTAAATCACATCAGGCTCCCCTTTGGCTTAAAACTTGAAATAAGATCCTGTCTCTTAACCATGGCTTACCAAGGCCCTGCTCCATCTATGCCCCTCCTCACTGGCCAGGCTCCAGCCACTCTGTCCTTTAGACCATACTAAGCATGTTCCCACCTCAGGGTTCTTTGGTTTGTGGTTCCTTATCTACAGCTCTCTCCATCATGCTGTTTCTAGAGTTGGTTCCTGAAGAGGAGACTCTTCAGAAGAGCTCGCCTGAGTTGCCTTTTCCACCCTCCTCACTGCCATCACTCTATCTCGATTGTGGCTATTTTCCTCAGAGCACTATCCTTCCCAGGAGGCACAGAGACCTAGGCTCCAGGCGTTTGGGTTTTGTTGTAATTAGGCATAAACCTTTGAGAGACTGTGAAGAGGACCATATGAGATACTGTGAGTAGAGGGCTGTACACACAGTAGGCTCCAATATCACAGCACAAGAGGCCAGTCAAGCCCTACCTAGTTCACTGAGCCTCCTCTGCCAGCATTCCCCCACAAGGACACTCATCGCTGGCCACACCCAGCTACATACAGTGCCCAGGAAACGCCAGGATCTCTTGAGCCCTTTGCATATCCTGTTCCCTCTGCTTGAAGGACTCCTCCTCACCTGTCAACATTCCATTCAAAAGCTATCTTCCCATGAAGCTCCCTTACCCTGCTCTAGCGCTGATGTATTGCTCTAATCTGGACCAGCCTTTGCCCACTCCCCTGCCTGAGAGCTCCTGGAAGGCAGAGGTGTTTCTGATTTGTTTGTGTGCTTCAGCGTCCAGCAGAAGGCAGGTGCTGTCAGAGTGGTTGCTGACTGAAAGACCCTTTCTGACTATGGGGTACATCCTGGTCAAGGCAAGAGGGTTCCAGTTGGGGCTTCTGCCTTTGCTATGTGCCTCAGGCCAGCTCACAAACTTTCCTGGCCTCGCCTTCCCAACCAAAGGCCAATGGACACACAGCATAAGCTGCCTCTCTTCACCCAAGAAGTTCAACACTGTCTGCTCATGTCTTACCCCTTTGAGTCTGCCTTTGCATTCTCCAGAGCTGCTGTGCTGTCGCTCTTCCTATCAGCAGGGACAACAGAGACTGAAGTGGCACTGGAGCTGAGGAAGAAAACACAGGCCTGCTGAGATCTCAAACCAAAGGAGGTTGTGGCCCAGGTCTTCTCCCTCTAGGCTGCCTTCTCACCAGAAAGGGAGGAACTGTGTCTTCCAGTAAAGGCTGGTGTCTCAGTCCTGGCATTAGTGTGGCACTGATGCCACTGTGTGTGACAACCTCGTGTCAGCTTTGAACATGGCCTTAGCACCTGAGTTCAAGAGCAAGCACTGCCCCTGACCAACTTTGGTTCCCTGGGGAATTCTCCTCCTGGTTTTTGGTTCTAGTATCCTGTAAGGTACGTGGATGTTCTTCGGTCAAGGAATAGGAGGAGGGGGATATCCAGGCCTTCATGACTCAGGGAGTCCGGCGTGCAAGTGCATACCTCCACTTGTTATAAAACCTGTTTAAGTTCATACTCGGCTCTAAGCCACAATTGTCTGTAAAAGGTATAACTGCCCTGTTGACGCTGTGTATGAGGGACGTGGCTCTTGGGCTCTTGGGGCTCGGCTCAGCTCAACATGGCTTGACACAGTGGGTGCGAGGGCATCCAGAGAAAGAGAGACAATAAGAGCTGTCCATCTTTGCAGATGGACAGAGGGTAGCCGGGACACAGCTTGGCCTGCTCATGCCCAGGGAGAGGAAGAATTGAGCTGCTGACCCTGAAGGCAAGGGGGAGCTGGCCACACGGCTGTGCATGGGGGTTTGTGAGAGTCAAGAAAGATTGTTCACTAGGGTTTGCCAAATGTTCCACGTACTCACAGCAAAGTGGCCATGCCCACTGGTGGATTGGTGGGTGAAACAGGGCAGATGCCAGATGCCTACAGCATGGGAATCCATAGCTTCTTCCATTATACCTTTGTGCCCCAAGAGCCATTTGCCCATCCCAGCCACCTACCATGTGCTCCTGGGGACTGAGCCCTCTAATGGTGGCTGCCCCTGGGAATCTTCTCCCTGACTCCTGCTTGCTGAACCTAGCTGTAGTGCCAACAGCAGAGGTTCCTGACACCTCCTAGCAGGATCTCTTCCCAGGCTCTGCCTTCTGATGCCCTCCTCTCTGCCACCTCAGCTTGGGTCCATGTAGGTTGGTGCTGGACTCTCTGGGTGAGGAGACATATCACCCGTCCCTGTTCTTCTGCTGCCCCTGGTCAGGGATCCCCTTGGGATTCCCTGTCTTGCTGTGATCACCTGATGTGAAAGTGGCATGGAGCTGAGAAGTTTGAGGGGGACCTTGGGGTGCTGCAGCTGAGGCTGAGCCCTGAAGGCTGTGTCTGGCAATGCGATAGGGCACTAAGGTAGTTGTCCTGCCCTTACCTGATGGCTGCTGGTCCAGGCTTGCAAGACTGAGAGTTGGCACTGTGCACATCCAAGTTCAGGACTGTGTCTGTATGTCTACCCTCTCCCGAGAGAGTGGCTCCTGCCCCTGATTGATAGATCATGAGGACTAAGAAAATGCTAAAATGGATGCTTGGGGCACAATATTTATCTCTCAAGGCAGCCTGACACCTGGGGCTCTGTGACATAGTGGTTGCTCCCTGGTGTTGCCTGCATTCAAATCATGGCTTTCCTATCTCCCACCTGTGTGACCTTGGGCATGTTACCTGACCTTTCTGGACCTCAGTTTTCTCATCAATGAAATAGGGATGATAATCATGTCTGTCTCATAAGTACTCTGAGAAAAGTAAATAAGTTCATAGATGCCAAGTACTTTGAATAATGCCTGGGCCGTAATATATGCTAATGTGTTCCTGTTACAATGGGCCCTGTGGCTGTTTGTGGAGGCAGTGTCCCTTCCCACTCCACCTGTATTCACCCACTCAATACGGATTTATTGGGGACTTTCTTACTCAACCTTCCCAGGGTTGAGCCACCTTCTCTGTGTCTCTGTAAACCGGGCAAACTGATGCCCTCCACTGACTACTCACTAAGAGGCCCTCTTGTTTGATCCCAGACCTGTTTATGCCAGTTGTACTTGCACAAGAAGAGGACAGCGGGCTCTGGCCTCTGAAACCAGCGTCTCTGAGCAGGTCCAGGGCCAGGGACTTGGTTCTTGGTTCTTTGAGCTGCCACTACTGGGGAAGAATCACTAAGTTCAATGATTAAGGAAGTCTGTGAAAATGAACGGAAAAGAAAAGTGGATGTTTCCACAAGAAACAGCCTTTGCTTTGGAAAAACACTAAAGGATTTCGTTGAAAATCATTGTCAAACTAAGTGCAGTCAGTCCTCTGTGTTGTGAGTTCCACATCTATCGATTCAACCAACTTCAGATTGAAGAGATTTGCGGCCGGATACAGTGGCTCATACCTGTAATCCCAGCACTTTGGGAGGCTGAAGTGGGTGGACTGCTTCAGCCCACGAGTTTGAGATCAGCCTGGGTAACATGGTGAAATCTCGTCTCCACCAAAAATACAAAAATTAGCCAGGCATGGTGGTACACGCCTGTAGTCCCAGTTACTCGGGAGGCTGATGTTGGAGGATCCCTTGAGCCCCAGAGGTTGAGGCTGCTGCAGACATATTTTCCACTGCAGTCCAGCCTGGGTGACAGAAAAACCCTGTCTGAAAAAGAAAAGAGAAAGAAGAGGAGAGGAGAGGAGAGGAGGAGAGGAGAGGAAAGAAGAGGAGAGGAGAGGAGAGGAGAGGAGAGGAGAGGACAGGGGAGGAGAGGGGAGGGGAGGGGACGGGAGGGGAGGGGAGGAGAGGAGAGAAAACATATTCGGGAAAAAATTTAAAAGAATGAGTGCATCCGTACTGAACATGTACAGGCTTTTTTTTCTGTCATCATTCTCTAAATAATACAGTATAACAACTATTTACATACCACTTACATTGTATGAGGTATTATCCTAATCTAGAGATGTTTGAAAGGCTACAGAAGGGTGTGCTTAGGTTACATTCAAATGCTACACCATTTTATATCAGAGACTTGAACGTGCATGCATTTTGGTATATGAGAGAGGTTCTGGAACCAATCAATGCCCCACAGATACCTAGGGACAACTATATAGGTAAGACAACTCTAAAAGACTGGGTTAGGGCAGGCGTGGTGGCTCACACCTGTCATCCCAGCACTTTGGGAGGTCTAGGCGGATGGATCACCTGAGGTCAGGAGTTCAGGACCATCCTGGCCAACATGGTGAAACCCTGTCTCTACTAAAAATACAAAAATTAGCCGGGTGTGGTGGTGCACGCCTGTAATCCCAGCTACTCGGGAGGTTGAGGCAGGAAAATTGCTTAAACCGAGAAGGTGGAGGTTGCAGTGAGCTGAGATCTGAATCTACTGATGGCCTGTATGCCGTCACTTCAAGATATCCCACCCTTTTAGGGCAAAACCAATGTGTAACCTCTGTGTAATGATTTATAGATTGGCCTGTAACTTCCGCTTTCCTGAAATTTTTACGCCTGCCTTTACAAGTCCTTACCTACAAGCCATCAGGGAAGTCTAGATTCGAGCATTAGCTGCCTGATCCTCCTTGCTTAGTGCCCTGCAAATAAACGTCTTCCCTTCTATCACTGCAAACCTGTGTGGATATCTGATCTTACTGTGATGGGCAAGAGAACTCCATCCTGGTCAACATGGTGAAACCCCGTCTCTACTAAAAATACAAAAAAAAATTAGCTGGGCATGGTGGCGCGTGCCTGTAATCCCAGCTACTCGGGAGGCTGAGGCAGGAGAATTGCCTGAACCCAGGGGGCGGAGGTTGCAGTGAGCCGAGATCGCGCCATTGCACTCCAGCCTGGGTAACGAGAGCGAAACTCCGTCTCAAAAAAGAAAAAAGGAAAAGTGGAGAGCACAGGCTTCTTGTTATGAGGGTGCATAAGCAGGAGGGAGCGACGTGGCGGAGACAAGAACCACATGCAATCACTGGAGACCAGAAGTGTTTTCTGCGACAGCCGTCAGCAAAGCCAGTCAAGCTGCGCCACCGTGCGGAGAGCAGTAGGAGCCCAGACTGGATTGAAGGCCATGGGTTTTGCCATGCAGGACCCAGTGGGCCATGGGAAAGTGTTTGGACTTCATTCTAAGGCAAATGGAGAGCCACTAGAAGGTTTTAGCGGGGGAGAAATGTGATCTAACTTTTTTATTTTATTTTATTTTTGAGACGGAGTTTTGCTCTTGTTACCCAGGCTGGAGTGCAATGGCACGATCTCGGCTCACCGCGACCTCCGCCTCCTGGGTTCAGGCAATTCTCCTGCCTCAGCCTCCTGAGTAGCTGGGATAACAGGCACGCGCCAGCATGCCCAGCTAGTTTTTTGTATCTTTAGTAGAGACGGGGTTTCACCATGTTGACCAGGATGGTCTCGATCTCTTGACCTCGTGATCCACCCGCCTCGGCCTCCCAAAGTGCTGGGATTACAGGCTTGAGCCACCGCACCCGGCCCGATCTAACTTTATTTTTAAAAGATCCCTCCAATGCCTCTGCAGACAGCAAAAATGCAGGCTGCATGGACAGGGCTCTAGCACAGTCCTCCCCGTTACTGGCCCGGACCTGCTCTCCCCTTCCTGTGTTAGAAGTCAGGCTCAAGCTCCGGGCGTGAGTTGCACACTATTGAAGCTGGTGAGGGAAAGGGATCCAGGTGTGCTGCGGGAAGCAGGAAAGCAGTCAGTGGGGCCTCCCCCACAGGACTCCCTCTTTGGCAGACTGCAGTAGGATTCAGGAGGCAGATGGTATCTTGCGGTTGTAGCTCTTTACAGACGCTTGCTTTGCCACTCTTCCCTAACCATCTTTTGTAAACCAGAAGGGCTCTAGCTCAGTTTGGAGCTAAACTATTTATGCCAACATCTGCATACTCAGCCTTTGCCCCAAAGATGATTCAGGCGACATTTGGAACCACTTAGGGACAAGTGGGACCTTGCCACTCCCCAAATCACCTGAGAAAGTGGCCCAGGTCCAGCTGCTTTTCCTCTCCCTGAACCTCAGAGCAGAGCTGGCTGGGGGAGGTGTGGGGCTGGAAAAGGAGAGAGGGGACAAAGCAGGAGCAAAGGGCCTCCTAGCTGGTCCTCAGAGCAAAACCGAGAAGTAACAAGGTGCCGACTCTTCCATCATTCACTCATTAGTTTGTCCCTTCATGTATTCCCCACACGTTCATTGGACCAGCCTAGGACCAGCACCATGTCGGGGAGAGGGCTCCAGCTCTGGAGGAGCTTGAGGGCCAGTGGCAGGGGTCAGAAAAAAGAACAAGATTCCAAGAAGTGGAAAGCCCAAGGACGCAGGACGTGGTGGAGGGCAGAAGTGTAGGAGAAGTAGTAGACAGGGGCAATGGTAAGTGACCAGTGCCCACCCCCAGCAGCCCAAGCAGCCTGGCAGCTTGACCCTGGCCTGTCACCAGGGGCATGACAGAACATGCCTCCCCTGGGCAGCTCACCTTCCTCTCTTGGAGCCAATGTCTACTGCAGCCACGTCTTCAGGCCGGGAGCCCAGGGCTCCAGATCCCACATTGCCATCACTCAACTGTGCACTTGACCTGTTATGAGAAGAGGAGCATTTGCTGACTCTGGTTGCGTTTTGTTCTCAGCTAACCCAGATGCCATGGCAGTGGGCCTCAGGACCAGCACAGGCCTTCGGCTGCTATTCTGTGTTGCTCTGACCAGAGCTGAGCTAAGCCCAAGTTGACTCTAACAGAAAGTATTTATGTGTTTTTCCCAAACCTGATGGGTTGGTTGGGAGCAAGGTGGAAGATAGGGAGGAGGCTAGATCGTTGGAGGGCTGATTGCCAACAGAGCAAGGGGCAAGGCATGTGAGGCTGGTAATAAGCCATAGAGGGCTCCCCTTCCTCATTCCCAGGGCTCAGTGTCCCAACCGGGGGCTCCAGGGATGCACAATGAGAAGAGGGTGTGTGGGTTCTTAGCTGTAACTTGCCACCGGGTTTGCATTGAGGAAATGCCCAGTTTGCAGCCACTGCTCACCAGACATATTTGGCGCTGGTCTGGCTTAGATCAATTATCCCATCTGAACTCATCCTCCACCGCTATGGCTCCAACTTCCCATCCTGGACCCCTCACCCCTTGCCACAATGTCTCCCATAGTCCACATGTCATCTTGTCAATCTCTGCCACATGCTCTATGGGGGCCCGCATACTTTGGTCACTGACTCTCCCAGACTGCCAGCTTGGTGGCCTTGCTTTGCCGTAGCCATTGGCAGGGCTGCTTTACCCTGCAGTAAAAGCATAGTGAGTGTGGAAGCTTCAGGTGAATGGAAGGAACCCAGCATGGGCCAGGAGCTGGGGGTGGCCTGCCATGGAGTTTGGTCCTCCTCTGCAACTGCCTCCCTGAGGAATCATGGCAGGGGCCTACACCCCTCCACACCTCATTTATTTATTCATTAATTCATTCTTTCAACAGATATTCATTAAAGACCTGCACTACAACAGGCACTGGGGGCACAGCAGGAACAGGACCATTTTGGCCCCAGCTGCATCAATTGACACTGCACCAGAGGCCATGGAAGTCCCTCAGCTGGGTGTATATGGGCTCCATGTTCTGGGAATGAAGTGTGTGCTTCCTGTACTGACTTACCTTTCATCATCTGTGTTGGGGCCCCTAAAGGCCTCCTTGCCAGCCAAGTCCCTCTGGAGCTCTCTGGAGCAGGGAGCCTCCTTGTCTTTGTCGCCTGGGGAAGACCTATGGAGGAAAAAAAATGGAAGTCAACCACGCGGCAGCCATTCACACTGAGGTGGGCTGCTACCTTATCTGCAAATGCCAGCTGTCTCCACAGAGCTTAAAATCTGCTACTGGGCTGGGTGCAGTGTCTCACGGTTGTAATCCGAGCATTTTGAGAGGCTGAGGCAAGAGGATCACTTGAGCCCAGGAGTTCAAGACCAGCCTGAGAAACATAGCTAGACTCTATCTCGAAAAAAAATATTTTTGAAAGTTAGGAGTGGTGGTGCGTGCCTGTAGTCCCAGCTACTTGGGAGGTTGAGGCAGGAGGATCAGTTGAGCCTGGAAGGTTGAGGCTGGGCATACACAGCAAAACAAACCCTGCTGATTGACAGAATGGCCAGTTCTCAAAACCTCATTGCTAATAGCTACTGTTTTTGTGTTTTTATTTTTATTTTGCTGATATGCTGGAATTACAGGCATGAGCCACTGTACCCTGTTGTCGTGATTTTATATGCAAATCAACCCCAGGTTATGGGCACTGTTATCACCCATGCACATTTTCCAGATGAGCAAACAGACGCACACAAAGCTCATGTCATTTGCCCCAATTTTCACAGGTAGTAAAAGGAGCAAATGGGAATTGAACCCAGGCTGTCTGACCTCAGAGTTCTGGACTATATTCCTTTATCGTGTAAGATTGATCCTAACCTCCTAATTCAAGCCCTGTTCCGTTCTCCTTCACGTCATCAGGGAAACCCATGTTGTCAAATCCAGCAGAGACAGTCCCATCATTATTTGAAACGACCGTTCAATGCTGCCGACCCAGTGGGCCACGCACGCCAGCCTTCTTGTCAGCCCTCCTCCCTTGAACCTGTCAAGACCTCCTACGTACCTCCCTGGCCACACCCGTTCCTGGTCTCCACCTTTTTCTCCTCCCCTTCATGTGCTCCACCACCTGCTGGGCCATCTCCTCCCCTCCCAAGGCATCAACTGCCACCCTTGAACCAAGGATCTCCACTTGTTCCCACCTCTCCTCAGGAGGCATGGCCAGGTGGCTGCCACCTGCACACTGAGGACGGTGCCCAGCTTCCATTAGTTCGCCATGAGCCCCATGTAAAGCTAGTTTATGCTCATGATTCCAGCTCTATTCTATGTGCATATAACCTGAAAATCTCTTGATCCTTGATCACTCTCTCAAACCTTCAGATACCTCCTCCTGGAAATTTTTTCTTGAATGCCTATGAATAAACTCATCAAATGAGTTCACTTAGCAAATACCAGTCTTTCTATCACTGGGCATAGTGACTGTATCTACGTCCATGCGCAATGGACGCTGTGATGCCTGGGGAAGAAAGTTAGGAGAAGGAGGTGACTCAGAGGAGAGGACATTGAAAAATGAACGGGGGAAAGGGCATCTCAGGCAGAGCCTCGAGCCTGCACAGAGAAAGGCCCAGGGAGGGAGGAGCCTGCAGGTGGGACCAGGTACTGAGTTCAGGCTGCAGAAGACAGTGGGAGGGGTTTTGCAGGGCTTTCTGCAAAGGCTGGCATAACTACTTCTGCTCTTTGAAACATCATCAAGGTAGATGGGATAGTAGCAAACGGCTGCAGACAACTAGGCGAGTGTCAGTGGAGGCCTGGATCAGGGGCAGGGAAATACGGATGGAAACCTCTCTAAACTAAAACTTGGTGCCTTCGGGGTGGAGGTAAAGTGGGAGGAACCAAGGGGGAGTGTAAAGGGACCTAGAGACAGTTCAGGACTCATCTTGAATGTCACTTCCTCTAGGAAGCCCTCCCCAAGCGCTCCCACCCACCACACTGTTGAGAGGCCTCTGCTCAAATCCCACCACCCCAGGGATTAAGGGATGACCTTCAGTGTACACTCCCGCTTCCCTCTCCGGCCTTCATGTCACCTGGCTGGCTGTCCCTCACCCCAGGGCAGGGGCTCAGCCCCTCATGCTCCCTGCTGGTGGCCTCCTTGACCCAGCCTTCCCCAGCACAGAGCCCAGTGGCATGGAGTGCTGTGGACTCTGACCCAGTGACCCCAATCGATTCCTAGTGGCCCTCTTACACAGGCAGGGCAATGACCTCAGTGGCCTTCACGGGCTCCTCAGACGCAATCCTCCTCCCACCCCCACCGAAGTCCTCAGAATGGCTTGCTGGTCCCGTCTTCAGGGATTGGCAGGGTGGAGCTGTCACTTCCCAGGGGCTCCTGTCACACAGCGAGGTCAGCATCTTTGGCTGACCTTACTCATGCTCATGTTAACATCTGCCTCCCCCCACCAGGCAGACGGCAATTCCAGCTGAGGGTCCTATTCACTACTGTGTCCCAGCGTTGGGCTTGCGGCCTTCCACAGACCAAGCACTTGTTCCATAATGATTTTCTGAGTGAAAGAATGAGATAGGGCAGAGAACCCAGGTCGACCATGCCTCCCACCAACCTGTTGGGCCTACAGTGGCAGAGCCAGCCCTAGGCCTCATCATTTGCCAGCTGAGGCTGCTGCCTCCATCTCTAGAATGTGTGCAGGGAGGCAGGACAGCAGCAGGAGCCCCATACCTCATGCCTTCCAGGTCTGGGGCCACCAGGCGGAGTCCTGCCCTGGGTGTCAGGATCTGCAGGCGGACAATTTCCTCACCTGTGGAGCTGTGGGCCAAAGGAGAGACCCAGTGGGTTGCAGGTGAGAAGAGCCCGTCCCCTCTGCTGAGTGTGCTGGCTGCCAAGGCCCACTGCCCTCTTTTGTTTTGCTCTCGTCTCCTCCTTGGCCTTGAGCCTTGTTGCTGCTGCAGCTGAGCTCGGGCCACTGACCTACAGGCCCCAGAGGAAGGGGCATCAAGGGCCCCTTACCCAGTCTCCCACCCCTGACCTGAGCCCAGCCCTCCCTCAGGCACAGCAAGGGTCCTTCTGGGTAGAAATGAGACCGCCTGATCTGCGACTCTACCAATCATTTGCAGGGGCAACCCCAGCCTGTGGCCCCACCAGGAGATCCAAAGTGGCCATTTGTGAGGCCAGGGGTAATTCTGCATTTGTGGGCTGGTGGAGACTTAGGGGTATGAGAAGCTGAGAAAACCCAAATCTGGAATGAGACCCGGTGGGAGGGGACGTCACAGAGTCAGGGGTGAGGACAAGTGCTCAAGGGTCTGCGAGCTGGAGCCCAGGGAGGAATGACCCAGCCAGTCACGCTCAGAGCCCTCCCCCAGGTGACCACAGGCCACCCTGGACACACATCCTCCAAATCTGATGCATTCTCTGGCTGCACTGCAAGGCATGACGCCCAGCAGGTTTGGCCATGGTGCTGGTCAGGGCCAGAGAGAACATACAGTTCATAGGCTTTGTGGGGTAGACCCTTCACCCCAGACCAGACCTCCTTAGGCCTGTGGAGCAAAGCCTAATCCCAAGCCACATTGCAGTCACTCCTGCCTTTGACTGTCTGTGGCTTCTCATCTCTGTTCCTCCACTTCCACCCTGGCCAGGGCCTGGAACACTCAAAGCTACCAGAGGGAAATTGGAGAGCTACCAAGGACAAAGCCTTTCCCAGCATGAAAGCCGGGAGGGGCCCTGTGCACACAGACAGCTCTCATCATAATGATGACGACGATGATCATCCTCCTCGTTGTTGAGAATGATGTCATTTATGATGACAGTATAAAACCCCTGGCTGCCCTGGATGCCACAGAGAAGCATAACATATTTTCTCACTGGCGTTTCTGGTTCTGTCAGGGACGAAATGGGAACAAAGTGTCACCCCAGCCTGTTCTCTCTTTCATGCCCTTGTGCCTCTGCCCAAGCTGATGTCTCTCCCTCAGTGACTTCCTCCTCCTCTATCATCCCCCAAACTCAAATGGCGCCTCTGCTAGGAGGGCTGTTACGGGGTTGAATGGTGTCCCCCCAAAAGATATACTGAAGTCTCAATTCCTGATGTTTGTGACGTGACCTCATTTGGACAGACGGTCTTTATGGCTATAATCTAGGTAAGATGAGGTCATGCTGTAGGAGCAGGGTGAGCCCTCATCCAGTGACATGTCAGACCAGGGACATTTGGACACAGACATGGAGGGAAGATGGAGGTGTGAAGATGGAGGCTGAGATGGGAGTGAGGTGGGTGCAAGCCAGGAGACAGCAAAGCCTGCAGGCAGCAAAAGGTAAGAGGAAGGTGTGAAACAGATGGTCCCCCAGAGCCTTCGGAGGGAGTATGGCCCTGCCGACACCTTGATCTCAGACTTCCGGCCTCCAGAATTGTGAGAGGATAAATGCCTGTGGTTTTAGGACACTCCGTTTCTGGTACCTTGTTACAGCAGCTCCAATAAACTAATACAGGGGTCTCTCTTCCCCTGCAAGCTGCTACTAGCCCCATCACCAGACTCTCAACCACAGGCAGCTCTAGTCCATCTGAAGTCCAGGACCATGCTGGGAGGCTGCATACCCTTGGAAGGCACTCAAGGAACAGAGGCATCTGCTGAAGCCGGAGGCCTGAAACTGATCACAGCCACCTGTGGGAATGCAAGTAACTGTGGCCTGTGATAAACGGTGTGTGACTTGTGATTCATCCTGCCAAAGAGCAGGGAGGCTGGGGATGTGGGGGCAGGTGGAGGGGGGAACCTAGTTTTCACGGCTTTTGCCTGCATTTCCCTCAGATGCCAGCAGGTGGAGATATTGGGCTCTTTCTGCGTTTGAATAAGGGCCCTGCAGCTCAGCAGGACTACGACTGGGAGCCCCTGAGGATACCAGCACCCAGGCACTGTGCTAAGTACTTCAGCTGCATTATCTAATTTAGTATTTGGAACAGCCTTGCGAAGTAGCTACTACTGCTCTCCCTATTTTACCCACTAGGAAACGATGCACAGAGAGACAGAGACTTGCTCAAGGTTACACGGTCAGTCTGATGCAAAGCCAGGGTTTTGTCCTGTGCCCGAAGCTCTGCTCCTACTCCCTGCTCCCCGGACCCACTGCCAGGCAGCATTCTGGGCACAGCCTAGGATCAGGACCCAGGAGGCCTTGCCCCGGCCAGGTGAGGCAAGCTTGACCAGTGCTGCAGATAAAGCAGCCAGGTCTGGGGTTGTCAAGAGGGGTGCTCGCGCAGAACCAGTTTCTCCAAGACAGGGTCCCTAACGTGGGCTCAGGTCACAAGGGGGGCAAGAGTTCTGAGGAGCCGACCTTTGCACTGTAGCTGAGAGAGACAGGACAGGGCGAGGGGTGGGGAGAGGGCCGCCTTGATGGGGTTATGCCTGAGGACAGGGCTGTGACATTCTCTTCTTCCACTGTGCCACAAACCAGCCTTTTCTGAGGTGCTGCAGGACTCTGAGTTTGGTTGAGTCATTGCTCCTCATGGGTTGGGCTCCTCAGACGCCATGCAGATGGGAGCCGGGCCTGGGAGGACTGATGGTGGTCCTCCAGGTCAGGATCAACCAGCGGCTCCAGATACTGAGTGACCAGAATCGGAAGGCAGAACTCTCAGAAGCCTCAAGCTGAGCCTCCTGTTGGGAGCTTCCCCTGGCCCCTGAATATCTGGCCTGTATGTGCTATCCTGCAATGACAACCATATGGTGGGTGTTAAACATCCAAAGGTGCCTCTTAAGTCTATAATACAGAACAATCTAATTATCCTCCATTGTCTCTCATTTCTTTTTCTTAGAGACAGGGTCTTGCTCTGTCGCCCAGGCTGGAGGGTAAGGGTACAGTCACAGCTCACAGCAGCCTCCAGCTCCTGGGTTCAGGTGGTCCTCCTGCCTAAGCCTTCTGAGTAGCTGGGACTACAGGTGTTTATCAATGCTCCCAACTAATTTTTAATTGTTTTGTAGAGATGGGGTCCTGCTATGCTGCCTAAGCTGATCTCAAACTCCTGACTTCAAGCCATCCTCCTGCCTTGGCCTCCCAAAGTGTTGGGATTACAGGCATGAGCCACCATGCCCAACCTCCTATATTATCTTGTAAAAGACACCTGAAACCATTTGTTGCGTTTCTTCAGCAGAGAAATAAGGAGAAATGAGAAGTGTATACTGCTGTGGGCTGACTTGTGCCCCTCAAAATTCACATTAAAGTCTTAACCCCAGGACCTCAGAAGGTTACTGCATTTGGAGATGAAATCTTTAAAGAAGTGATTCAGTCAAAATACGGGACCAATGTCCTTCTAAGAAGTGATTAGGGTCTGGGCACAGTGGCTCATGCCTGTAATCCTAGCATTTTGGGAGGATGAGGTGGGCGGATCATGAGGTCAGGAGTTTGAGACCAGTCTGGCCTCATAGTGAAACCTCGTCTCTACTAAAAATACAAAAAAATTAGCTGGTTGTGTTGGTGGGGGCCTGTAATCCCAGCTACTTGGGAGGCTGAGGCAGAAGAATCTCATGAACTCGGGAGGCAGAGGTTGCAGAGAGCCGAGATCATGCCACTACACTCCAGCTGTGGCAACAGTGCGAGACTCCTTATCAAGAAAAAAAGAGACAGTTCTGAAATCTCCCTTTCCACATTTTCAAAGCTTCTTATGGACGGAAGTTCTTATGGGGAGAGTCAGACAAGCAGAGAAGATCAAGAGAGGGAGAGAGTGAAAAGGAGGAGCACTCTGGCAGTCTGCTGCCTGGGGCCATGGCTCCCGCTGCCAGCATTTCTGTCTCCCTCCTGGCACCGAGGAAGTAACCCTGAGAACAGTGGCCACCAGTATATAAATCGCTGTGGAGCTCAAATTGGGGGGTTACTATGGTATTAGGACAGGCACTCTCCCCTTCCGGCTACAGGGGTCTTCAAAGGGTGCTACAGAGATGCGGCTCTTAGGAGACCTGGATTTGAGCAAAGGTCTCAATCCAGGCAGACACCTTAAACAGCAGCAACAGCACGTGTTAGCATGATTCTGCACAAAGTACAAGAGAGCACCATTATCTGCCCAGATTCTCAGGGATCAGAAATCAGGACAAATCAGGGCCCATCCTGGAGTGAGATCACCTGCACTCAGCCTGTCCCTGCTCCGTGACCCCATGGCCAGGACCCTCCCCAGCTGGCAGAACCAGCCAGCCAGGCCGGCAGGAAGCCATCACACCTGCTCACAAGCCAGAGTCAGCTCTTGGCACCCACCTGAGCTCCTGACTCCCAGTGGGGATAGGCGTGCTTGGCAGGCACTTGATCCAAATTGCCTGAGATGCTTTGGTCCTGCCTCCATCCGCACTGGCAAAAAAGGTGGCTGTGAGAGGCTCTGGAGATGTCACAGCCTCCCCCTAGGCATGCTGGAGTGTGAGGAGGAAGTTCGACAGTGGCAGGCTACTGCCATGGTGGCTGGCCCTCTCAAACCCCAAGGTCGGCTCACCGGTGCAAGGGTTAAGGTGACACAGACACGTACTCAGCAGACAAGAGCCAGGCACTCTCTCTCTGTGGAGGCTGCACTGTTTTGGTCCTTTCAGCCCTGGGACATTCAGCCAGATGGGCTCTCACTGACTTCTGTGCCCCAACTTGTCACTGGGCACACGGGGACACTGATCTCGAAGCCCAGCATGGAGGTCCCCTGACAGAGGTTCCTCAGTGACTGAGTGGCAGAGGTGAATGCAATGGATTACCTGTCTGAAGGGTCACGGCTCTCCTCTGAAGGTCCGTCCTCTTCCACCACCTCCACCCTTTGGGCAAGAAGAGAAATGGAGCTTGTGGTCTTCTTGGCTGCCCTGGAGCTTGCAGGCCTCGAAGGACATGCTTTCAATGGCGTCTAACTGGCCCAACCCTTCAGGATCAGGGCCAAGAGGTGGCCCAGGAGGGGGGCTTGTCCTTATCTGAGCTCAAGATAAGGACAGCATACTGGATTGAATAATGTCCCCCCAAAATTCATGTCCCCAAGAACCTGTGACTGTAACCTTATTTGGAAATAGGGTCTTTGCAGGTGTAATCAGGTAAGATGAGGTCATACTGGAGTAGGAAGAGGGACATCTGGACACAGACACAGAGAAAAGAAGGGCACAGAGCAGAGTGATGTGGGTACAAGCAGGGGAGTGGCCTGGGACGGTGTCCCCCTCAGAACCTCCAGAAGGAACCCACCCTGCTAACACCTTGTTTGAAGCCACAGGAACCAAATGGGGCCAGCAAGACCCCCACCCGCTATTCTCTGTCACTTCCTTTGTGCTGCCACCAGCCCTAATCACTGTATTCCTGCCAACCTTCTGTCTTCCAATGTAGCAACTAGACCCACCCTGGGCCTGTGCACCGTGGGGCCCTCTGTCTGGGCAGTGGGTATGCTGGCTTCTCCTGGGTTTTCAGTCCCCAGCTAGCCACCTCAGCATGGAGAGAGGCCTTCCCTGTCCACTCAACTGGAAGTCCCTCACATTCAACTTTCCAGAAGTTTCTTTCCTGCTCTCCCCCGTATATTTCCCTCACGCAGCCGGAAAGTCCTGACTTTCTGATCATTCTCTGGGCCTTGTTCACCCTTTAGGGCCCATCCCCAATGTCACAGTCACTTCCCAGGGGAAGTTCTCCTGATGGCCCAGGTTTTGATCCTGTACGAGAGCAGAAGGCAAGGCCAGAGGCAAGCAACAGAGGCAGGGGAACAACTCCCAGAGGGCCTTGGAAATGCTTCATCTTGGGTCAAGGGTCCAGCCCCATTAGCCATTGGCAAATGGAAGAGCTTGGCCACATATGCTACCATAGCCACCCAGGTGCTTGCCTGCCCTCCAGACAGAAGCCACCAGCCCCTTACAACTCCCCTTGCTGAGGGACAGCAGTATTCCCACCCACATCCCCTCCGCACAGCTCCCACACTACACCCCTGCGGACGGAAGGCCTTCCTGTGGCCAGTAACAGGCTTCCAGGATGTCCCTTGATGATACTTACCTCTTCGCAATAAACGGAGCCTGTGTCTCCTGTGTAGGAGTGCTGGAAAGGAAGCAGAAAGGCAATGTGTTGGGCAGAGCCCGTGGACAGGTGACATCACGACTGCTCTACCACAGAGAGTCCTGGGCCCTTTCCCACTCCTGTTACCTCACCTTCCCTGACGGTAGCTGCCAGACCTCTCCATTTTCTAGAAAGTGCATATGAGAAGTCTCAGCTAGGAAGGCCCTTGGGGGTGACCTCTCCACCCGCCCTTTCATCAGGCAGAGAAGACTGAGCCCTGAGGAGAGGAGAGTTGTCCTTGAGCGTGGAGCCGGCTGGCGGCAACTCACCCTGTGCTCTTCTTGGCCGCTGACAGCACGTAGGAGTGCTCCCGGGGAGCTGTCCTCCTCACAACACTGCTCGCAGCCTGTGACCTGGGGTGACACGGTGGAGAGAGCATCTGATGGGTGCCAAGCTGGACATGCACTGCCAGCCTAGCCTGGGATGGAGAAGCCAGATTTGTACCTGCTCCAAGGACCATTCAAAGGAAATGTAGAAACTGAAGGAAGGGCAGCTCACGTTTATTGAGTGTGTGCCGTGTGCCCGGCCCTGCCCCTGATGCCAACATCCTCACATTGGCTTATTGCTCTTCTCAGTCCAGGAAAGTAGGTGCTAGTATCCTCTGTGATTTACAGATGAGGCAACTGAGGCCAAAAAGCTTCATTACTTGTCCAAGAGCACTCATCTAGCAGGTGATAGAGCCGGCATTCCGGCTCTTTTCCTTGCTCCACCCAGGCCTGGGGGCGCTGTCACTGTGAACTATCCCCCGGACAGAGGGCTGAGGAGGGGCAAGGGCTGACAGATGAGCCTTTCATCCATTCGGGTCCATGGAGCTTTGCTGGCCTGTGCGGATGAGGCCAGCTTGGCGCAGACAGGGGTAGAATGTCCCACTGCCGTCCATGCCTAGACCTAAGTTTGGGATCCAAGGGGCATTCAGAACTGGGGCGTCAACCCCTTCCCCTGAGGCATGCAGATCATGCAGGTAGAGGGTGCTGTGCAGGCAGTTTCTACCTCGATGTTTTTGTCCAACTGTCTCAGAGCCCTTTCTAACAAACTGAGGCTTTTCCCTGGACCCGCATTATCTAGGGTCCACCCCACAGAAGCCTCTCAGGGGCCCCTCAGCTGGCCCAACACCTATTCTCATGCCCCGTGGGCTACCATGGATGGCCGACGTGTTGTGCATTTTGTCCCCCCAACCAGTATAGTTCATTCCAGCAGTCTTCGAAGACTCAGCCTCCCGCTCTGCCCCCAGATGCCCAAAAGGCACCATTCCGTTACCTCCGTTTCTGTTCATCTGACGAGAAAGGCACCTCCTCCTCCTCCTCGGTGTCCCCTGATGTAGAGCTGCGCCTGACATTGTAGGGTGCCCTAAGAGAGGGGAGAGCTGCCTTCCTGCCATAGGCTGTCACCCTCGGCAGCTGGGCTTCCCGGTTTTCAACAACAGTGATGTGGCAAGTGCCACTTGTTCCTCCTGAGAACCAGCTCTCCCCTCCTTCCCTGTTCGAGCCTCCCCTGCTTCCCCAGAAAGGTTTCCCAGTTGCTCCCCATCCCTGGACGATGGAAGCAAGGGACAAACAAGATGTGGTCCCCTGGGAACTGGAGGCACAATTCACATGTCTGTCCAGAGACCCTCCTCTCTGAGCATGCAATGGGGGTGGTGTGCTTTGAAAGGTAACCCAAGGAAAGCACTAAGGGGAACCCCAGAGGTTTCTATCCAAGAGACAGCTCAAATTTAGGCACATGATGCTCAGGTGGAAACAGCATCCTGAGGATCCCCAGGCCCCCAGCCCAGCCAGGCAGAACATCTGAGGCTCGGCGGAGGGCACGGCCATGGCCAGGAAGCACAGCAGGGCAGCAGCAGCCCCATGACCCATGACCCTTTCCCCAGATGCGTGGGGACCCTCCTACAAGCTTCCTGCAGTCGCTGCCCTGCCTCAGATCAGACGCGCAATGTGAATGGCCATCCAGTTTTCTGGGGCTTGTTACCCTCTGGTGGGCTCCAGGCCACAGCTGCAACTGGCAGGGAGTGTCAGGCACGTGGGACCTCCTGGGCTGCACTTGGAGGCAGGTAAGCCAGCTGCCTTCAGCAGGCCTAGAGTTTGGACTGGTTCCTTGCAGGAGGGAACCACGCTGAGCCTGGCATCGAATACTCACAGCTTCTTGTAATCCTCAGAGGTCATCTTGTAGCCGGAGGAGGAAGGGCGGGGAGGACCAGTATTAGCTGTTCTCACCAGACTGGCAGCACTAGAGAGCAGAAGGTTCCATGTGTCGACCTTCAGGCCCCCTCTTGGCTCCAGATTTGGTCACACAGCCCAGTGGACATGTGACAGGTGGACCAGGAGCTGCCTGAGGGCCTTTTCTCTTTGCTTTTTGCCCTGGCAGATACCCAGAACTGCGCCACTCAGAGCAGGGCAGCCCTGGCTGCCACAGGCAAACCCCAGTGAGCTTCAGGGAACAGTCCAGTGGGTTGTTGCCTGTGTCTTTGCTTCCTGTCTGCTGGTCCCCTTGGACTTTCCAGCATGATGGAGCCCCAGGCAACACCTGATGCCAGAGTGCTTGAATGGCATGCCACATCTGACTTCTCAGTGCCATCAGCAAGCCAAATCAAGGGTGCCCACTGCCAGGCCACGGCGACTCTACACCCAGCCCCTCCCAAACTCCTGCACCTCTCTGTCCCAGTAGCCAGGCCTAGTCAGGACTGACCCCAGGACAAGGACACTGTCAGTGGCCCAGGACCCCCCAGAGACCCACCCCAACTCATCTCCTCTGTCCTCCCTGCCCTGCTCTCCAGTATCCTGCCCTATAGAAGATGAGAGCTGGCGCCTCCAAGGCCCCACATCCCTGACAGGCAGAGCACTCTCTCTGCCATGAACCCAGGCCAGGCCCTCACACCTCCCCACTGGCTGACTAGCCAACACTCCATGGACGCACCTTTTCGTAGTCCCATTGGCCTTGGGGAACTGCTGCTGGGGCTGGGAAGAGCTGTCTATGGGCTTGGTGAACACTCCCCTAAAAGAGAGCACAGGAGATGCTGCTGAGCTCCCTGGAGAGGCTGGAGGGTAAGAAGTCAGGGGGTGGTGTGAGGGGACACAGGAAGGCTGGCAGGGTTCTGTGGTCGCTTACCGGATGATGTAGCCAGTGGGACCCCTGGTGCTCGGAGGCCTGTGGAAGGGAAGGAGGGGTGGAGTGAAGCGAGGCTTGCTGGAGGGCTCAGCTCAGTCTACTTTATTTATCCTGCCCTTGGCTATAGCAAATAAGGTTGGCTGGCAAGTGTTCCAGCTGTCCCAGTGCAGCAGAAATGAGGAGTGCCAGCCCTCTGTGCCCCTAGCCAAGTGCCCGATCTGCTCCGCCTATTTCCTTCATGTTCCCCCAGGAAAAGTGCCCAGGGTGACTCCTCATTGCAGGTACCAAGGAAGGCAGTTCAATGGCCTCTCCGAAGTCCAGCTTCTCCTCTCAGCTGACAGCCTCCCATCCTCTGTGCTCCGGGCAGAGCCAGTGCAGGCTATAGACTCCTGGGTCTGAGCCCGAGGCTTCCCCTCAACCCGGGACCTGCCCTTATCTCCCCGCCGAGAGCCTCCACCAGGAAGGTGCATGTGGGCTTGAAGGGAGGAGGCCAGGCAGCTGCCAGCCAAAGCCAGTTGTCCCCTCTTCCTGTCCCTCAGGCCCTCTTTACTCTGCCTCCTACCATGCCCACATCCCAAGTCTTGGTGGAAGTTTGATACGAGAGGGCATGGCCAGAGCTTACTCAGTGGCTGGGACACATTAGGCTCTGGGTGCTGGGGAACTCCTGCAGGGCAGCAACTGAGAGGGCTCAGAGAACTCCACGGACTGGGGGTGGGGTGGGGGCACAGCCAAGGTGAGCAGGCTGGGAGCTAACTAACAGACAGGGTGGTTGGCCTGGAAGTTCTGGGCTCAGGAGTGAGGGGTCCCTGCAGAGTCATCCTCAGGGTTGGGGGAGGAGTCAAGGGGTCAGGGTAGACCCTTCTGTCCAGCAGTTGAGGGGATTTGGGCTGGAGCATCAGGGTTTGGGTTGGGGCAAAGCAGAGCCCCAGCATTCTCCAACCCCTAGTCTCCTTCTAACTGGGGACAACCTCCCAGAGGTAGCCATGTTGCAGCCACACTTGGGGGTCTCTCTTTCGTATTGGGCTGTTTAGTGGGGTCCTCCCTGAGTCCCCTGCTGGGATGTCAGTTTCCTGAAGACAGGGCCTTTGTCTTGACCACTACTGCATCCTCTGTGCCCAGCAGGGGACCTGGCAGGTAGTGGGTGAGGAGTCATTAAGGGGTGACAGAGAGACGCAGTTACTGAGGGCAGCCCCGAGGGCCAGCTGTAAGCTTGAGATCCTCCCTTCCAGATGCCGCCACTGCCTCTACCACCCCTGAGAAGCCACCTGCCGGCTGTTTGGAGCAAGGAGAGAGCCTGAATTTCAGTTCCCTTTCTGTAAGGAGCAGTTCCTCCAGATGCCAGCAGGGTGTGCCTATGCTTCAGAGTCCCCCTGGACACTGTTATGGAAAAGTCCCCAAAAGAGAGAGAAGCCAGGTCTCCTTGGTCGACTGCCAAAATATGTCACAGTCAACTTGAGAGACAGAGCAAACTCGTGCCTCTCTCCCGGCATGCTGAGTCCCAAGTACACTCAAGCAGTCAGCGCACCCTGCAGGAGTGAGTCACTGTGACTCCAGAAGCTGCCCAAAGCATCTCAGACACAGTCTCACTCCCTGCAGAGATGGCTGGGAGGTCAAGGTAATAGTCTTCTTAAAGACAATTGCAATCCTAGTTGGCAGCGGGAGCCATGGAGGTGCAGCAGGGGACACAGCAAGGCTAAGGGCCTGGACCGAGTGACTTGTACACTCCGCCTCCCAAAAGGAAGGTGCAGTGGAAAAGCCTCTCCTTCCTGAGGATCTCAAATGACTCACTGCAGACCCTTCATGCTCCCTTTTGGCTGGCGCTGCATTCCTGGCCCCTGCAAACTGCCCACCCCTCCCAGTTGAGGTCCGGCCCCAAGCTGCAGGAGAGTCCCCGGGGCAGACCGACCAGCCACCTGGGCAGCACCTCTTACCTGGACTTCGGAACCTCCCCAGCAGATGAAAAGGAGGTGGCGCGACTCCGGCCTGAGGGCAGCTCTCTGGGGGAAAGAGGTGTCCTGAAAGAGGCCCCCAGTTTCCCTGCTGCCTGCCATTCTGTGGCTTCCATGCTCGAGGCTGCCGGGCAAGTCCTGCCATTTCTGCCTCACATTTTCCTTCCCTAGCCCCCAGGGGCTCTCCCGCCCTGTGACATCTGTGACATTGCTGGATAGGCTTTCCCATGCTCTGCCCTCTATAGGGCCTGGCAGAGCTCTGAATGGTGGAAGCCCCTCCGCATCCCCAGGGAGGGTCGGGCCCCCGGACAGCATGCCCCCATGTTGCTGTGCTCCCTCCTGGCCTGCTTGCCTTACATGGTGCGGGCCTCTGATTCGTCCTGCTTGGTGATCCAGCTCTTGTCCCCCTTCAGGGTGGTTCGCACTTTCATCTGCTTGAGGACGTTATTACGCTCCTCCTCGCCAGGTGGCAGAGGCTTCCCTGCAGTGGGCAAAGCCAACCACCTCAGAAGAGGAGCCCGGCCCGAGGACCCTCCTTCTCTTTTCCAGTCCTCCCAGTATGCTGCTCTCCCTTTGCTGCTGGGGACAGTGGTTGTGGCCTGCAGGGGCAGGCTTGGATGAAAACAGCCCCAAGCAGAGCCCAGGACAACAGGGAGCCCAGCCTCACCTTTGGTGCTGCCTCTGAGAGCTGAGATACTCATGGTGGTCGCTCCGGAGGTCTCCTCAGTTATTCAGCAGGGCTGCTGGGGACAGAGGCAAGCAAATGCTGTCACTTCATGCATTCCTAGTGTCTTGCAGGTGAGCATGTGGGTCCTGGTGCATTCAGATCATCCAGACTGCCCTCTGGGCATCGGGGCTGGCAAGAGTTGGTGGAGTGCTAAGTGTGGACAGAAGCCAGGGGCGAGCAATACGGTACCTGCTGCCCAGCGGCGCACCCATCTGCCTGCCCAGGGCTGCTCACCTAAAGAATGTGGAGCTCAGGGGCTGCCAGGGACTGTGTGTTCAAAGCGATAGCTGATAACAGGAGAACATGAGCTCCTACAGTGCTAACAGCCTGGCTCAGGCTGGGGAGTGGGGAGCAGGAAGCTGGCACTGGTGAACTCAGAGGGTAGGACAGTGCATCCAGAGCCCAGCACCCTCAGGGCAGGCAGATGGCCTGTGGTGGGACGAGCTGGGACCAGCTGCTTCGGTGTTGGACCTTGGTTCTCGCCCCTTAGGAGTTTTCCAACTTGGGCAGGTCAGCTAACCTCTCTGAGCTGCCTCAGTTTCACCATCTGCAAAATGATAGTTTTTTTTTTTAAATCTACCTTTTAGGGCCGCTGTGAGGATGGAGTGCGCCGATGTTCCTCTAAGTACCGGCACCACCTCGGCCAGGGCTAGAATGGTCTGGGCTGTGCAGCCCTGTTTGCTTCAGGGGTTGGCTCTGCCTTCAGTGGGGAAGGCCCACAGCCGCGCTGCCAAATCCTAGTGGCCCTCAGGGACCAGGCGAGTATGGCAATGTGATAAGGGCTTCCTTTCACCCCTGGGCCACACCTGTCTCACGCTCTGCTTCCTCTTCCTCTGTGTCTTCTCACCCTGCTCTGCCCCCTGAACCTGAGGCTGCTCATGCTGCCCAGAGGGTGCCACACTGCCTGGAGACCCTCTGGTCACTCCCAGTCTGAAGAGCCAGGCTCCTAAGGGCTGGGGGCTCAGGCTTGTGGACATGACAAGAAGCAGGTCCCTGGCTATGCTGGCATAGTTGCAAAGCAGAAAAGCCTTTCTCTCCAGGGCTGTCCATCTCCTAGGCCCCTCCAGGGCTAGGATCTGACCAGCTCAGCACTGCTTCCAGCTGTCAGGGCCTGGACATGTTTCTGTGGAGGTCAGGGGCGCACTCAAATGGACAGGGCAGGGGGATGAGAGAAACCAAATTTGCCATGTCAGCAAGAGCTGCAGCGAACGAGCAGCCCAGGCAGCCTGAGCCTGCTGTGTGCCAAGAATGTCACCTCATCACTGTGAACAGGAGTCCCACATGCCCAGCCCTGCACCAAGGCTGCCATGTTAGAGTTCTTTTGAGAGGAGCTCATTCCACAGGTGATCCTAGGGCCACAGAGGCCCAACTGTCCCCATCCCAGAGACCTGCGGAGTGGCCCCATAGGCAGGGCACATGGGCAAAGTCTCTGGGTGCCACTGACTGGCTACAGACCTTGGGAGAGTTCCTCATTTCCTCTGGGCTCAGCTTTTCACCTGCAGGAGGAGAATCTCCTAGTCCTTAGTCTTTAGGTTCCTTCTAACCTTGCTATACTGCACCGGTCACCTCAAAGATATACCCCTTTCTAAGGCCTCAAGGACTGCAGCCACCAGTTTCCACATATGAATGTGGCAAGCAGGTGATAGTCATCCAATTTTGGGAGTGGACTCCATCCCAGGCCCAGTCCTAGATACAGGGACTCATGAGTTTCCCCTTGTCAAACCTGATGGCCACATTACCTCGAAGTTTCCCAATAAATCAGAACCAAATAAGCCACTTCCAAAGTCAAGACCGACACTCTCGCCCATGCGTAATGACAGAGGCAGAGGGGCCCATGGCAAAGGAGGGCAGGGCTGGGTGGAAACGCCATCAGTCCCCTGCAGAGGGCACCATGCTGCCTTCAGTCCCTTCTTTATAGCTGAGACTCCAGTGAGAAGACTTGGGGTTTACTGCCAGACAAAGACCAGGGCTGTGTATCTACATGGGTTCCTTTCCCTCATGCCTGGCTGGGTCTCACAAGTGAATTTTCTTTTTTGATGAGACAATAACTATGAAATAGTCAGAAAAATCTCTGCCAAAGTAGTCTTTCCAAACGATGAAGTGTCAGGCAGTTCTCTGAGACAAGGAGGCTTTAAAGTGATGAGTGTCAGGTAGTGGGATGGGATGGGGTGGAGTGAGGTGAGATGGGATGGGATGGGATGGGATGGGATTGGATGGGGTGGGGTGGAGTGGGATGGGGTGGGATGGGGTGGAGTGAGGTGGGATGGGATGGGATAGGGTGCGGTGAGATGGGATGAGATGAGATGAGATGAGATGGGGTGGGGTGGAATGGGATGGGATGGGATGCAGTAAGATGGGATGAGATGAAATGGGGTGGGATGGGATGGGATGGGATGAGGTGGGGTGGGAGAGGGTGGGATGGGGTGCAGTGAGGTGGGATGGGATGGTATGGGATGTGGTGAGATGGGATGAGATGAGATGTGGTGGGGTGGGATGAGATGGGGTGGGGTGGGGATGGGGTGGGATGGGGTGGAGAGAGGTGGGATGAGATGGGATGGGATGCAGTGAGATGGGATGAGATGAGATGAGATGGGGTGGGGTGGGATGGGATGGGATGGGATGTGGTAAGATGGGATGAGATGAGATGAGATGGGGTGGGATGGGATGGGATGGAATGAGGTGGGGTGGGATAGGGTGGGATGGGGTGGGGTGGGATGGGATAGGGTGGGGTGAGATGGGGTGGGATGGGGTGAGGTGAGATGGGGTGGGATGGAGTTGAGTGGGGTGGGGTGGGATGGGGTGGGGTGAGATGAGATGGGATGGGATGGGGTGGGGTGGGATGGGGTGGGATGGAGTGGAGTGGGGTGGGGTGGGGATGCGGTGAGGTGGGGTGGGATGGGGTGGGATGGGATGGGATGGGTTGAGATGGGATGGGATGGGGTGGGGTGAGATGAGATGGGGTGGGATGGAGTGGAGTGGGGTGGGGTGGGATGGGGTGGGGTGAGATGAGATGGGATGGGGTGGGATGGGGTGGGGTGGGATGGGGTGGGTGGAAATGGGGTGGGGTGGGATGGGGTCGGTGGGGTAGAGTGAGATGGGATGGGATGAGGTAGAGTGGGATGGGGTGGGATGGAATGGGATGGAGTGGGGTGGGAAAACAGGGTTAGAATCTATGTCCCAGCTGGAGAGCTGGCTTCTCCCTCCATTTTGCAACAATCCCTTGTGACCTTCTCCCTGGTCCCTGGCCTGCTGCCTTTATCTGCACCTCCTCCAGGCAACACTCATTGGTCTCTAATCCCACTTGGCCCACATCAGCCTTCAATTCTCACTAAGCACCTGATGGTTCACCATTGTTTCTAAGACTGGGAGCAAAGTGCCCAGTCCCCTGAGCCAGCTTCTTTCCTCACAATACCGACACTGTGCTCCAAGCAGACCATGTGCCTTGGAGTCCCTGGAAGGTAGGCCTGCCAAAGGAAGGCCTGTGTCTTGGTTTATGCTGGCCCACCCACCTGAAATGCCATCCCAACTCCCACCGAGCTAAGCCCTGCTTTTTCCTCAGGGCCCAACACGTCCAGGCCAGTCCTGCTCCTACTGGGCACTCCCTTCCCCTAACTCCCACAGCCAGGCACAGACCTGCAGACCCAAGTCTTCCCAGACAAGCCCTGCTCCTCCCCCATCCTCAACAAGGATCAGGCCCAAGCACCCCATGACAGCCCAGCACACCCCACCGGGAGTGACTGCCTGAACCCACCTACCCCTTCTCGGACCCAGATCTCCTTCCAGACCCACTACCCCCTCCTCTTGTCCGGCCCTTCATGGAGAGCAGGACAGAGTGACCCTCTACTCAGTGATAGCCATGAAGACCCTTGCTACAGTTGGAAGCAGCCTTGGAGAATGGAAGGTGGACCCCTCCAGAGGGGACTTCCTGGTGGCTCTTGTGGGAAGGAAAATCAGGAATCTTTTGACAGGATGAGTCTCTGTGTGTATCAAAAGGCTTAAGTGCAGGCCCACTGGTCCGGGAGTTGCCCTCGCAGTATAGGAGACGGGCATCGTGACAGTGTGGAGTATCACGGTGAAAATGTGGCAATCATCTAAATGCCCAAAAATCATATTTAAACATATTGCAGTCTATCTATTCAAGCAAATACTATGCCCCTAATACAAATCATACTGAGACATGTAGTATTTAGCATGCTTTGTAAATCTGTACTGTGTACAGTTTCTATACGTCACTCAGTGAACAGCAGCCTGTAAAGTAGTATGTGTGTGATGGTGTCACCTAAGTAAAAATATATTTACATAAAAATGCACAGGGAAAAACATCTGAAAAGATAAACACCAAAATATTTTGCTCTTCCTTGCATTTCTAATTTTCCTGTCATGAACGTGTAGCATCTGTGTGCTAAAGATGAGACCAACAGTGGTTTCCCCAAATGAAGTGGGCAGCTGAGGATTGATCTCAAGAGTTGATGCCAGAGCCAGGCACTGTGGCTCATGCCTGTAATCCCAGCATTTTGGGAGGCCAAGGTGGGCGGATCACCTGAGGTCGGGAGTTTGAGACCAGCCTGGTCAACATGGGGAAACCCAATCTCTACTAAAAATACAAAAATTAGCCAGACGTGGTGGCAGGTGCCTGTAATCCCAGCTACTCTGGAGGCTGAGGTAGGAGAATTGCTTGAACCCTGAAGGCAGAGGTTGTAGTGAGCCAAGATTGCACCACTGCACTCCTGCCTGGGCAATAGAGTGACACTTCGTCTCAAAAAAAAGAAAGAAGAGTTGATGCCCAGGAAGGACAGGAAGGTGAGGAGAATGAACGGATGCAGGGACTGCATGCCCTTCCCAGGGCTGCACCCAGGTCCTAGCAGTGCAGCAGGAAGATGTGGTCACTGGGACGGTGGCCTGGGCTCTGCTACGCAATGAGAAGCATGCCTTCCTCCGGGAAGCAATCACAACACTGGCTGCCCTAGCTGGAGTGTGGCCCCGGTGCCAGGTGGGTGCCCCGTATGCACACACTCCCAGGATCAGGTCCCTGAAGGCCCCAGCTGCCAAGGCACACCCACCGCCAGTTGCCTCTATGGCTTCCTCCAAATCGCTGGGCCCCAGCAGCCATACTCACCCACTGGAGGGAGGAGACTCTTCAGACTAGAGCCACCCACCCCATGCCTGCCTGTGCTGCTCAGCCTGCTGCAGCCACAGAGGCCTGCCACATGTGACTCCAGGACCCCACGGAGCAGCCTACCCACCCCTACCACCCTACACTTTCCATCTGAGTCCAATATGCCAAGCTTTCTCATGCCTCTGGGCTTGTGCCTGAGATCCAAGATTCAGAAAAAGTTCCTGAAGAAAAAGAAAGTGCTGTAACTCGGGCCCGGCACCTTCCCATCCACCCTGCCGAGAAGACGGAGAGCAAATGTCCCTTCCTTAGCCATCTTTGAAAGTGGGCCCAAGTCTACCAGTCCTGCTCTTCCTCTGGGAACTCAGGCTTCTTCTAAAGTCCATTAGCCCTGACATCCAGAGAGGCCACACAGCCCGAAAGCAAACACTGTCCCATGGGCTGTGGCCTGTGCTTACGTCTCTGCTCCTCTTCCCTGAGTGGCCTCACATGGCTGTGACATCCCACTCTAGAGCATGTGCCTCTCTGGATTTCTCAGACCTGCGCGAGCATGGTTCTGGTCAGGACAGCTACTCTAGGCCTTTTCAGTGCCATGGCCCTCATTTCTACGTTGACTGGGAGAAAACTTCTGGTTTTTCGGGACTCTCCATATCATTCTGCTTAGGCCTGGCCTGGGCCACCACAGGCATGGCTGGCTTATCTGACACCTTCTGCATGAACTGTCCCTCATGGTGCAACCCTGGAGCCCCACTAGATGTGGCCACGCCTCACAGTACCCATCTCAGACAATACCGGCCTGTCCCAGAGCAGTTCAGGACCAAGTCCAAGTCCTCTTGCACAGGCCCAGCTGCCTCAGACACCAGGCAGGAGCCTCGGCCCACCCTTCATCCCTTTCTCCTTCTTCCTGTCTCAGGTCAACCGGGCTGAGAGACGGCAATCAGGGGAAGTGTCCCTGGCAGGGCTGGGTGTGGGAGATGGGGATAGGCCCTCCCTGAGTTCAGATGGCCGCCACATGCCCATGGGCATGTTCCTGCTCCACCTCCTCCCTGCCGCTGTCTGCCTCGAAGGAAGGGGCCCCTGGACCTGATTGGATGGATAGGAGCAAGGAGCCAATGAGGTGGCAGCACGGAGCCTGTTATCCCGACCACAGCAAGCCTGGTGTCATCAGCCAGTGGAGTGAGAGGGGAGCTGACGCAGGGGGCTGATGCCTGCAGATTCCGTTGGCTGAAGGAGCGGGGGCGGCAGCAGGCAATGACGCAGGTGCTGGAGTGGGAGGAGATGAATGCAGACGGGAGCTGGAGAAGAGGATCCCTGTCACACCACAGGACGTGCTCAGCCTCCAAGATGAGAGGTCTAACTCAGAGAACGTTTTGTAGAAGTTCCCCACTGCCTGACTCCCCAAGCGTGGCACCTCCCAGAGAAGCTGGCTCGCAGGGGCTTAGGATGGCTCCCAAATTGTGCAGAAGGGAAGCAGGATGCCAGGCAAGGGCCTCCTAAGCAAACTGGGAGGGCAAAGGAGCGAAACACCTTCAGCCTTACCATCCCGGAGCACTGAATACTGCTGCACATGAATAAGATGCAGCCAGAGGGCACGGATGTCAGGGCTTGTCTCAGGGTGTGTGTGCCAGGCACTGGCCACCATGCACAGGCAGGAGCGGGTGTGCCACAGGCAGAGGTGCAAGTGGAAGGGCTTCTTTCCCAAAGGTGAATTGGGATGCTTTGCACCCATCAGCTGAGCAGATGCCCAGCTTTGCCTCCCCACATGTGCCAAGGCTCCCAGGGATCACTAACAGCTCGGATCTGTGTAGATCCCTTCAGGGGCTTAGGCGTCAACATGAGGAAACAGCTGGACAAGGCAAGAAGATGGGCACTGCCCAAATATGGATGTGGCAAGTACAAGTGGATGAAGCTATCAAGACTTCAGCTGCCCACTGCAGAGGCCAACTGCTATGTTTTAGGAAATCTCTGGCTGTTTTAGGAAAGCTCTGTCTGCAAGCACCTTCATGTGGTTGTGGGACAAGGGAGCTTTAATGGAGGTAGAGGCCCAGGATAGAGCCGGGGACCAGCACCTAGGCCTGCCCCGATCACTTCCGCAGAAACAGAAGCACTCCCACCTGTCGTGAGGGAAGTAGTGACGCGATAAGGCCCTTGTCTCCCAAGAACTTGTTCCTGGAGTTGGGTGGACCCAGCCAGTGTTGATCCCTCTGCTTAGACGCCTGCCAGGCGATTGCCTGCTGGGACCCTTGGAGAAGATGGCTGGTCTGTGGGAAGGAGACTCATCCCAGGTTGCCACCCTGGGCAAATCCTTTCTCCACTCAGGGTGCCTTGGTTCCCCACCACTCAGTAAGGGTGGCAATGACCAAACCACAGAAAACACATGTGCAAAGGTGACCGCAGCTATTACACCTGTCCCCTCAGTCCTCCTACAAGAGCTTTACAAACCCAAGGCTCCAGGTTTCCCAAGCCTCAGAGCCCAGTCAGTCCAGGTAGCTCCCCTGGCCAGAGTCCCTCCACCCCTGGGAACCACCAGCACCAGCAACAAGAGGTGAGGGGGGGCAGCTCCCTCCCAGACTGTGCCCCTCCCAGCCTGTCTGACAGCTTCACTTGCTGGAGGACTTTCCTTGGTAAATAGGGGTGAGAGGTTGAATTCTGCATAGGGTGGGGGCGTGGAGGCTCCTGCCCATTTCTCACTGTAAGCATTCCCTTTGGACAAAGCCTCCAGTGGCCCTAGTGTCAGGAAAAGGACTCAAAGAAAAGTTCCCATGTCTTAGGTCCTCTTTCGCTGTCTTTCAAGCAAATGCCTGTGAGCTCAGAGTAAGGGCCCTCCCATAGGGATCCCTCACAAACTCGTCGCAGTGTCATGAGCTGCCCTAGGAACAGGGAGGGCTGGGTGACCAGTAGGAGGGTGAAACAGATCATCAGAGCCGGCTTGCTGGAGAATGCAGCCTGCTAAGCAAGGGGCCGCAGACGGCTTCTCCCAGCCCATTCTCCTTCCTTAGAGAGCTTGCAGACGCTGAGGGGAAGGTAGGGGCGCTGCATGTTCAGAAGGCCCGTGCAGAGCCAGCCACGTCTCATCATCTGTCATGTCATGAGACGGGCAGTGGTGCCCTCAGAGCTGGGGAGGGCTTGGTCAAGGCCGCAAAGCCACACATCCATGCTGGCTCTTCCAACTCTGGAGCAAAGGGAATAGTACTGAGGAGGAGTCCAAGGACCTGGGTTTTAGTCACTGGACGCGTCACTCACCCTCCCTGACCTTCACTTCCAGCTTTTAGTGTAAATGAGAATGTTCTGTGCCCACGGGAGGGGTAACGGGATTCAGGAAGCCCTATTCTCACAATGCTCCCTGGACCCTGCACCTGGTTGTGTGGGAAAGGTGGAGGCTTCAGTGCAGCTCCTCCAGTCATCGCCAAGGCCGCAGGACCCCATACAATACCACTTCCCTCCCCGGGAGGGGGCTGAGGTCAAAGGCCTAGCAAAGTAGGGAGAGCCTTGGCTGCGGCACAGACTCCCCCTGGAGGCGGCTGTAGGAAGTGCAGGGACGAGCCTGCACGCTCCAAGTGCCGGTCGTGGCAGGGAGTGTGAGGGGGCTGAGGAAAGATAAAAGCCCGGAAGTGCGACCTCCGCCCCCGTTCAGATGCCCTCGCCCAGTACCTTCTCAAGGCACGCACTTGGCTGACTCACTTTAGACCCAGGCTGATTTAAGCCGGCGCGGGTGCTGATGTTCTGGACCGAAACGGCTGGAATGATGAAACGTTCCATTTGATCAAGAAGCCCCCTTCGGCCAGGTCCGGTGAATCAGGACATTCTGATTCCCAGTGCCCTGCCCTGGGCTCTCAGCAGCTGGCAAGGCAACAGTCAGCAGACAGGTTGTTTTCCCCTGGGAAGGGGATTGAGCAGACACCACCGCAGCCACGGCTGCAGTGGCTGTAACTGCAAATGGGATGGGCCCTTCAAAGGTGATTCAGGGACCGTGGGCAGGGCTGAGCAGCTGGGCCCCGTCTGAGCCTCCTAGTCTGCTGCTCCTCGTGAAGCTCCCAGCAGGCCCAGGGTGGACCCCTCTTGCCAGAGCCGGAGTGCATGACCTGCCTAGGGTGCTCCAGTCCCACGGGCTCTTGCCTGGAGGCCAACAGAGGGGCATGAAGAAAGCGCAGCAAGTGGAAAAAACGAGCTGAAAGAGACTTAGGATGCAGAGGGAAAAAACAGAAAATGGAAAAAGATGCATGGGGGGTGGTATTTGTAAATGTGCTTTACAGGTAAATGACTTCTGCATGAAAGTCTGGAATTTCACCTCTTCCCATCCCGCCCCTAACACAGCAGCATCTAGACGTCTCAGCGTCTGCGCTGGACAGGCCCTGGGAGGCAGACGTCTAAGGCAAACCAGCTCCTGCCCAAGGTGGTTGGGACCTGGGGACCAGGAGGAGGAGAGAAGGCCGCCCCGGCCACCTACCACTGCTTGGGGCTCCTTGATTCCTCCTGGCTTTCATGCACCCATTTTCTAGTTCTCAGAGAGCCAGATACAAGCGACTGTTCAGGAAACAGGGCCATTTCAGGTCTGGCTTGGCCTCAAGGGCCTTCTCAGATGTCTGCGGAGAACAGAGGGCTGGGCGGGTACCCTCTTGTGGGGGCCTGGCTGCTTCTGCTCTCCTCGTCCTGCAGCTGTCTCTGCAGCCAGGGAAGCAATGTGGTCTTCAGCCAATCCCAGTCACGCAGAGATGCTAGTCCCATTTGCAGACAAGGCAGCCAGTGGGAAGAGGAGGCTCAGGGGTTACGGAACTCACAGTACCTCTCTCCCTCTTCCCCTACTTCCTTTTTTTTTTTTTTTTTTTGAGATGAAGTCTCATCCTGTCGCCTAGGCCGGAGTGTGCAGTGGCACCGTCTCGGCTCACTGAAACCTCTGCTCTCCATGTTCAAGCAATTCTCCTGCCTCAGCCTCCCAAGTAGCTGGGATTACAGATGCCTACCACCATGCCCGGCTAATTTTGTATTTTTGGTAGAGACGCGGTTTCACCATGTTAGTCAGGCTGGTCTCAAACTCCTGACCTCCAAGGATCTGCCCGCCTTGGCTTCCCAAAGTGCTGGGATTCCAGGTGTGAGCCACCACACCAAGCCACTTTCTTTCACCCTCTTTCCCTCTCCCCTAGGAACACCTCCCCCCGCCACACACCTCATTGCTGCCACCCATTCAGTCTTTACCAGAGCAGGGCCAGTGACAGGAAGTCACCCCTACTTGCCCTTGACTAACATCAGCCAAAGCTAATCCTTCTGTCCCAGATGTGGGTGATCACTAGTGAGGACCAAAAGGAACAGAAGGAGCCAGCTGCCTCCCCACCTCCCCCGAAGCGCTGACTCCCCATCCTCCTTCTCCCCTCCCACAACCCTCATTCTCATCGTCCTGCCTGCCCTAGGCCCAGAGTCCCCTCGACTCCACACTTACCTCTAACGCAGCCCATATTTTTGGCTAAGAATAAGGAAGTCCAGAGAGGAGAAAGCACTTGCCCAAGATTGCATTGCTGTGTGTGCAGCAAGCCTTTTCATAGTGCTAACCGCTAGGCCGGGTGCCAGGGAGATGGGCCTAGCGGGGTGTTACCAGAGCACACATTTTCCAAGGAGGTGCCTGGCTCAGGCCCGAAGGAATAAAAGCATGGGTAGGCGATCACTGGCACGAGTGGTGAAGCAAGGCCTGGTTTTAGGGTTTGGTTTTCTTTTTCCAGTTTAAAGCAGGCACTGCCTGACGTAAGCATTTTCACCAGGGATGCTGGTTCTTGTGATTAAAACCCTTGTGCCTGCTCTCTCCATAGCAACTCTCTGCCACATCAAGCTGTCTGGGAAACTGACCTAGTCATCAGAAAATGGCATGCTGAGCCAAAGATCACAGGGACTACACCAAGGGACCTGGACTGGGTGCCCAAGCCGGGCCCACAGATGGGGTCAAAGCCAGGGACCACCGCCAGCAACCACCAGCAGCTTCAGGCTTGCCCACCACTGGCTCCAGAGGCGATGTCTCCTCTTTGACCCAGGGCGTGGCTTCAGAGCTCTGTGGGAAGAGGGATGGCTCAGTGGGCGTTGATGAGTGGGTGACGAGCTGCTCTCTTGGCTGGCCTGGACTCATCTCCCTTCTCCAGGCAGACACCCTCCCAGTTCCCAGCTCCCTTTTGAGATGGGAAATGAGCACACTCCCCATAGGAAAAGCCCAGACGGTGTTTCTGAAAGTGGCCTCTGGGACTGCCTGGCAGTCAAATTCCCTGGGACACACGCTTAAGCTGCAGATTCCTTCTGCATTCCACTTCCGAAGTTGAGAATGATACCCAAAGGGCCTCTTGGCTTTTCCTTTGCCAGTCTCTTCTCCACGCAGACCTGTCCTGCCCACGTCCCTGTCATTTCTGTCATTCCTGCACCCCAGCGCCCAACGCAGAAAGTGATCAAGAAAACGCCTGCCAAATGCATGCGTGTCCCTGAGAGAAGGTAATCCGGTTCAGTTTCTAATCAAAGGCACTTGAGCAAGTCCCTCTCTGTGCCTCAGTTTCCCTTTGGAAAAATGAGCTGACATCAGCCCTGCCCACCCTCTAACCCCTCCAAAGGCTACAAGTGAAGAAAGCTAATGAGAAATGTGGCAAAATATTAACAGCGGGAATTCAGATAAGGCTTCAGGAGTTCTCTGCACGATTCTTACAACTTTTCTATAAGTTTTACATCAAGGTTAAAAAAAAGAAACTTAAAGATGAAAAGTAACAACAGTGCCAGCTACTCAGGAGGCTGAGGCCTGAGGATCACTTGAGCCCAGGAGTTGAAGGCTCAATGTGTTATGATTATACCGGTGACTAGCCACTGTACTCCAGCCTGGGTGACAAGGCAAGACCCCAGCTCTTAAAAAAAAACAAACCAAAAACCAAAAGGAAAATGAATGAGACTTTGGTAGGCATGAGAAATCACCCTAAGAATTAAGTGTTCTTTAGTGAGTCATTTGAAATGTGGGGGCCCACATCCCAGCCAGCATCTCTCTCTCCACCTAGTCCCACCTCACTCCTTGCCACCACAGCCCTGGAGGAGGGCACCATAGTCCTGGCTCAACCACCTTCCCTGCCAGGCACCCGGTGCAGCAGGTGCTCCTGGCTCCAGCTGCCCTTCTGTACTGGTGAGAAAACCGAGGCCTCCAGGGGTTGCAAGACAGGCCCAAGTTTGCACAACTGGATGGCGGCTGAGCTAGAGTTTGAACCCAGTCTAACCTCTGAGCCATTCTCTTAACCACTAGGCTATAAAGATGCCACCCTCACCTGCCACACACCTGACCAGGTGTGGGACAGTTCAACACCTGCTCCTCTTCTTGGCCTTTGGAAGTAATGATGGCAACCTCTCCTGAGCATGTCTCAGGGACTGGTCTCCCCATGGCACTGCCCTTGTCTTGGCATCAGCTGGTTCACTATGGGCACAGTGGGAATGAATGCAGAGCCCCTGGACTGCCCCTAAACACAAGGACCCAAAGGCCTGGACTGCCTCGTGGTTGTCACTGAGGGCTCCAGAGCACTGAAAGGCAGCTCTCCACTCTGGCACTGGCCCTGTCCCATGCCACCAGGAACTGGCAGTGGGGGCAGCCTCGGGGCTGAGAGACAGAAGGAAAGTTTGTGTTACATGTGACCTGGCACCTTATGAGTTGTGGCTGGAAACAAAACCCACACCAAAGTGATCAGTCACTTTGTGAAGGCGGGAGTGGGGAAGAAGGAAGGCAGGCTTCTGGCTTCCAGAATGCACTGAGCCAGAACTGGGGGCCTTTGCTTGGCATGCAACTGAGGACAGTTCAGACCTGAGGAGTCCTCGGGGACAATGAGCAGGAAGACAAGGAGCACAAGTCAGGCTAAGGGAGGCTGGCATAACTGCCCTCACGTGGGAAGAAAGGCTTTTTCTGGAGTCTGGACTTGAGCTGAGCAGGAAGTGAGGTGGACAATCACTGCTGCCATTTCTCTTCAGATGGCAACTCCTTACTGACAGATGGCCTCTCTGTCACTCCTCAGGGCAAGGCATGGGGCTGATTTCTCTTTGGGGCCCCATGTGCAGGAGCTCAGCAAGAAGCGGTTTATGATCTTTAAGGAGAAAGGGGGAGGTTAGACTCAAGCCTTGACCTGGTGGCTGCCGAGCTTCTCCTCCTGCTTCCAAGCCCTTCTCCTCCAGGAAACCTTCCCTGATCTTCCCAGCCAGGGGTGCCTTGATGCTCCGGGACTGAGGAGCCGCTAATGTTTTCACGCTACACGGAGCAGCAACACCCTAAGTGCCACCTCTGGTGCTTGACTCATGAGTGTCCAGAGGATGGCAATGAACAGACCTTGAGCACCTGCTGCATGCCTTGCCCTGCGCTGAGTGTCTTCGGTCACCTCCACATGGCTGAATGGACTGCGCCCAGCCAGGGGCTGGGAATTAATGGGAGGGGCAGGTGAGTCTGAAGGGCCATGAGACCAAGGCAGGACTTAGTCCAGGTTCTGAGGCCTTGAGCACTGTTGGATGGAGTGTGAGAGGTTCTTTCTCAGGGCTCCCAGCTTTGGGTCCTGAGAGGCTGCTGCACAGCCTTCCACAGTATCAAGGCTCCATGTGCATGGCTCGGCCGCCACCTACCTTATCTAAGACCCTAGCAGCCCTGGGTGGGAGGCGGCTTGATGTGTCACCCCCTGAAACCGATAGAGTATCCAGGTGTCCCCAGCTTACAAGTGGCAGAGCAGGCAGGAGCACCTGAGCTTTCAGCCTTTTTCTAAGGCAAGATATCCCTCTACCTTTCCAAAAAGGACAGACTCTTGGCTCCCCCTGCCCCCATCAAAACAATCCAGCCACAGAGCTGGTGCACTGCTGATCCCGGCGATAACACCCAGTGACACCTGATTCGGTGCCTTCTGTCTGAGTGTGATCAGCCACCACTGCGTGGCCCTCCCTAAGATTGTCCTGTACGCAGCACATGCCCATCACAGGCCCCAGAGCCATCGAGGGGATCCTCTGGGCGAGCCACCCTCTGGGTCTCAGTTTCCTCATCTATAAAATGGACACAGGGAGATGGAGGGATGTGAGATTCCCTGATTCTTACAGGCCTACAGTCAACTCAGAGCATCATGGCCCCTAGCCATTTACTAGCAACCAAAGTGCGTCTTTCCTAAAGGGAAGGCCAGGGGGCTGAGGCCGGCGAGGGGGACACTTGCCTCAGTAGGGCACTCTGGCCTCCTCTGTTTGTCAGTCTCTTCACTCAGACAGCGAAAACCAGAAACCCACTGCCTCCCCAGGGCAACCCAGAGAGAGATGCTTGGAGCCAGTAAGGGTTATGGATGGGGAAACTGAGGCCCTGACTTGTCCCCAGCTGGACAAGGACTGGGTGTCCCCCTCTGCCTCCCCGCAGGGCCGCGTCCGTGGCGACTCGACAGCCCTACCTGGCACAGGTGCCCGGCTCGTGGGGCGGGTGGAGGGTCGGGCGGTCGCGGGGCGCGGGCTCCCTCGGGTGGGCAGCGCCCGGCAGGGCCGGGCCTGGGAGGCGGGCGCGGGGCACGGGGCGCGGGGCGCAGCGGGGAGCGCACAGCTAGGCGAGGAGGCGCGGACTGGCCTCCGCCCGCAGGAGAACAAACAGGTTTTCCCTGGCTGCCCGGAGCCTCGCCCCTCGCTCCTCCCCTCGGCCGGCCCCTTCCTCTGCCCCTCCTGGGGTAGGTAGAGGCGCCTGGCACATTCCGCACATTCTCCGGCCAGCGTCCTCCGCCCGCCCGCCCCTTCTTGGCCCCGCCCCGCGGGGCTGCTGGAGAAATCAAGTCCCGGGCTCCCCTCGCCGAGCACCGGGCGAGCTCTAGAAGGCTCTGCGATGATGGAAAACTTCCAGGCAAATTCCTCCGGGCCGGTGGCCCCCAGGCCAGGAAGCCTCCGCCACGTGAAGGGCCCCCGCTCCTAGTTGCGCGATCTGGCCCCGGCACAGGGCCAACGACTTCCACAGATGCTGTCGGGTTCATTTAATCGAGAACTACTATTCTTAGATCCATTTTACAGATGGAGATCCCAGACAGGGGCGGGAGGGAGGCAGGGGGCTGGCGGCTGAGATCATCCAGGAAGCACTGGAGGCAGGAAAGGAGAATGAGAGAGCCGCTCACAGGGGAAGGCCATCGTGTGAGGGACCGGGCTCACAAGGCACAGCCAACGTGGCTACCTCCCAGGCTGGGCAACGAGATACATCCAGACCCCCAGAGTCAGTGCGGTTCGATGTACCTGAGTCGCGCGTTGGTGCTCAGGCACTTCTCATTGTGTGCAAGGCCCTGGGCTGAGCTAGGATGGAGAGAGCATGGACGAGAAAGCCCTCACCCCACAGCTTCCCAGGTAGGGAGACAATTAACCTAGCCCCAGAAATGGCATGGAGCTGGCCAGGATGATAGGCTCAAATGAATGAACCAGCGGCTTCTCCTTCATCAAGGCTTGCCAGTGTGATTATCCCATGGGCCTCCAGAACACCCACTTCTCCCTGTGCCTGCTGCCACCACCCTTGTCCAGACGTGGCCCGGAAGACCAGCCTCCTTGCTGCCGTCCCCTACCTCTGCCCTTAACTTCCTTCCCCCCAGTCTCTGCACAGAGGCCAGGTTAATAGTTCACATGTGTCAATATGATGTGCTCTGCTGCTTACACCTCCTTGAAGGCTTCCCATTGCTCTCAGGGTAAAAGCCAGACTCCTCAAGATGACCTATTGCTGCCAGTCCAGCCACTCTTCCTTTTGTTCACTACCTCACAGCCACAATGGCCTTTTCCCATCGTCTTCTGAATACATCACATGGCCCTCGCCTTGGGGTGCTTGCTCCTGCCCCCTGGACTCCCTAGAATGCTCTTCGTCCCTCTTGCGCTAGTGAGCTCTTAGTCATTCTTCAAGCATCCACCCAATGTCCCAGAGCTCACGCTCTAAAACAATAAAGGGTGACAGCTTGACTGGGTGGCCAGCAACTAACACCTCCCCTCCCCAACTGTGGCCACTGGTGGCATCTTACCTCCTAAACATGTTTGACTTCGGCCCTAACTTGAAGTGGTAGAAGACAGAAGACATCGTGATGGGTGAGATGTATGGAAAGGAATAAGAAAAAGGCAAATTGTTCCAGAGCCGAGATCATGAGCAAACGTGCTGTCCAAGGGCACGGCCAGCCAGTGAAGACTGCCTTAGGCTGGGCTGCCCCAGAGCCTCAAGCTCTTCCCATGTCCCAGGTGACTCAGTCCTTGCCCAGGCCAGATTTGTCACGACTGCTCCAGCCAAAGAGACCAGCCTTCCCTGATACCCTCCCTCCCTGCCAGGCTGCCAGGCCCTGCAGCTGATCTTGCCTGCAAACAGGTTTGACTCGAACAGTGACTGCCCTGCCCTGCCCTGCCCTGCCTACCTGTCCACTGCCCCAACAGCCTTCCACTCCACCCCTGCCAGGCACCTCCAGTCACCTCAGCCAGGCTCCAGGTGCCTGCTGGCTTCTTCAGCCTTGTCAACACCAGACATGCCCAAATTACATGTACCCAGATAGACCAAGTGCTCAAACACCACCAGGACCCTGCATAAGATGCTCCCTTTGTTTAGAACAACATTTCCTCCCTAGGGACACCAGATGGCCTCCACTCACTCTCAGCTGTGACGTTATCTCCTTCATGAACCTTTCCTTAGACCTCCCTCAAGTTCTAGGCCAAGGCTGTGGTGGCTGCTGGCTGCCTCCAAACTGGGCTCTGTCCCTGCCTCGCCTGAGCTCGCCCTATCTTTTCCTTTTCACATCTCCTCTTGCACCTTAGCCCCCACCTCCAGCTCCAAGACAAACTACCTCCCACCCCCCTGGCTCTGGCAGTGCCACCTCCAGGGGACAGGATAGTCTCTTCCCACCAATAAGTAGGCCCTCAGCAAGGCTCTAAGTGAGAGGTGGGGGCTTGAGGGTAGGCCCAGGCTGGGCTGTCTGGGCAGGCAAGAGGCTGAAAGGTTGAGGCAGGGAGTGGCAGGTGATGAGTCCTGTGCTGGGGAAGCCACAACTCACAAGCAGGCAGTAGAGGCAGCTTCTCTGGGAGGCTGCACCAAACCAATACGATGGTGGCAGGACAGGTGGCTGCTGGGGAAAGAACTGGCCAGCAGCACTCCTCCACTCCAGGGCTGGGAACAGAACTCAGGCCAGGTGCTGGGCATGGTGGCTCATGCCTGTAATCCCAGCATTTTGGAAGGCCAAGGAGGGAGGACCGCTTGAACTCGAGAGTTCAAGACCAGCCTGGGCAATATGGCGAGACCCTCATCTCTACAAAAAATACAGAAAACAAAGAGTTCCAGACTAGAGAGGGGAAAGAGGGGTTGGGCCCTGAAAGCTGTCAGGCCCCAAAACTGACCCAGGTAGTGTCTTCAGCTGGGGGGACTGAAGACAGGCAACCAGCCTCAACCCTTCAGTCGTACAAATGGAGAAACAGAGGCCCACAGAGGGACAGGTTACTGCCAGGATTACACAGCTAGTCTGAGGCAGAGCGGAGCCTAGAACTTGGGGATGCAGTTGCTCTGGCAGTCCCCACCCAGCTGGAGAGAAGCTGGGGTGCTCAGGTTCACACTCGGGGAGGGCTGGTGTCCTGCTTGGGCCCTAATCCCCTCCTTGCCAGGGCCCACCCTGCCACCTCATCCTCCTAAGCTCTTCAACTGGTTTACACCTGCTGGGTGACTCTGTCTACTCCAAGTAGGGTGGATGCCCTGGAGGCAGGGGCCCCAGGTGTGACTGCAAGTAGGATGGGCCCTATGAAGCCTCAAACCTGTGAGGCTAGGCCTTTGTGTTTGTAACCAGCTCTCCTGCTCAGAGCTGGCACAGCCTTTCAGCACATGGAGTGACTGCCTCTCTCCCCCTGTTCTCCACCTGCACTCACGCTAAGGGGTTGTGGTCCCACTCTCTGGCACACACACCTGTTCTTTTTTTTTTTTTTTTTTTTGAGATGTAGTGGCACGATATTGGCTCACTACAACCTCCGCCTCCCAGGTTCAAGCAATTCTCCTGCCTCAGCCTCCCGAGTAGCTGGGACTACAGGCACATGCCACCACGCCCAGCTAATTTTTGTATTTTTAGTAAAGATGGGGTTTCACCATTGGTCAGGCTGGTTGCGAACTCCTGACCACGTGATCTGCCCGCCTTGGCCTCCCAAAGTGCTGGGATTACAGGTGTGAGCCACCGCGCCTGGCTGCATACACACTCTTATTTGCCCCACTGCACTGCCAACCCCACCGTGGCCAGAGACCAGTCAGACCCTATCCTGGCCTGTAGTGGCTCCCAGTCCGAGGGAGGAGGCAGCCCACTTCTACTCCAAGGGATGGCATCCATGCCTGGGGATTGTTTGCTGTATGAACAGTGGCCTCATTGGGAGCAGCGGCCCCATCATAAAGCGAGGAGCCGGCTGGTCTGACATCTGCCACTCGCGTGGCCTGGATCCCCACTGCCGTTTGAATCTACTGCTTCAAATGAGCCCAGGAAACACGCAGCCATCAGTCTCACAGTGAAGCAGCCCCAGGCCAGGCCTCCTGAGCATGAGTGCACGAGTGGAGCCAAGGCCTCGCTGGCAGATAATCCCTGCATGCCCTGAAGAATGGCTTTTTGCTGCTTTAAGAATCATCCACAGATCGGAAAAAGAATGTTCTAATTGGAAAACCTCCCCGCCATGGTTTTCCGGAGTTTTAGTACAGTTGGACGGCAGGGAGACTCCTGGGATAAGGAGGAAGGAAAGTCATGAGGAGGAGACAGTGGGCTCCCTGCCCAGCATCCCCTCATCCCCTCAAGCTCAGCTTAGCTACTGCTGGCAAAGAGGCCATGATGAGAGCCCTGTGGTTCTCAGCCTGGAGACAACGGAGGCTGTCTAGCCTCAGCTAGGAGCTTCTCCCCCTGAGCTGGGCCCAACCCCACCCCCCTAGAGGCCCTGCTGCTGCCCCAGAAGCAGCCCAGGATCCTAGGCCCTTTGGCAGGACTGATGCTCAGTAGTCACTGGAAGAGGAAAGGCCTGGAAGCTGCGCATTTTCAAGAAATGGGAAGGCCAGACTCAGTGTTGGGGTCTGTGAGCACGCCCCAGACTCCTCGGGAGCCCCAGGTTGGAGGTCTGGCAGAGAGACGCAGACTGCAGGTGATTGCTGACTTCTGAGCAGCTAGACCTGTCCCGAGAGGGAGGGAGCTCTGACTCTGGAGCCCTGCTAAGCCTGGCGTGGCTAAACCCGAGGGGCTGTCTGGCTCCAAGAGTTGTGGATTTGTTTCTTTTTTTTTTTTGAGATGGTCTCAGTCTGTCACCCAGGCTGGAGTGCAGTGGCACAATTAAGGCACACTGAAGTCTCAACAACCTGGGCTCAAGCAATCCTCCCACCTCAGCCTCCCTAGTAGCTGGGACTACAGGCACACACCATTGTGCCTTGCTAATTTTTTGTAGAGATAGGGTTTCACCATGTTGCCCAGGCTGATTTTGAATTTTGAACTCCTGGTCTCAATCCATTCATCTGCCTTGGCCTCCCAAAGTGCTGGGATTACAGGCATGAGCCGCCATGCCCAGTCTCGTTCCTTTTGGTTGGAAGGGGAAATGCCTGTAACGCCATTGCAATCCAAGTCCTCTTCACACAGGGGAGGGAAGGTTACTGGGCTTCACCTCTTAAAGGTTGTATGCTTCTTTATTAGTCTTTTCCAGAAACCTCCCTGGGTGCTTAGCTGCCTTGATTTCCTCCTGGGGAGCAGCCTTTGAGAGATTAAAGGGGAGAACGTTCTGGAGTCAGACCTGCTGCTTTCCTTCTTTTTCTGCCCACATTGCAGCTGGCCAAAGCCTCGCTTGGTGAAAACTCTAATTTTCTCAGCATAGGGGGAAAGGGCTGGCTCTCGTCAAAGAGAATTGGATCAGCCTGGCTGGGGATGCATTTGGTTCCTGTTGATTGCACTTGGCCCAAGTAACCTGTACTTGGAGATCTTGAACTCAACCGAATAACTCTAGGCTTCCTGGCATTGTGCCCTCTCTTCCTCCTCCTCTTCTTCCCCCACCTGTCCCTAGGGGCTGCAGCTCTGTAAACTGTAACCAGCACATGTCTCTAGAGATCCTCTGCTTATGACAGGTGCCACTGGCTACATGTGGCTATTTTAATTTAAGTGAATTATAAAGGAATAAAATAGGAAATTCTGTTCCTCTGTCACACTGGCCACATTTCAAGTGCTCAATAGTCCATGTGGCCAGTGGCTACTGTTTTGGATAGCACAGATAGTGGACATGTCCATTATCACAGGAAGTTCTAGGATAGCGCCACCTCACATGCTACCCTTCTTGGAGGGAGATATCCACTTCCTCCTTAACTGAAGCCAGGCACCCTCCCTCCCTGCAGCGTAATCCAGAGGAGGCTCTTCCCTCTCCCATGCCCCAGCTACCTCAGAATAGACCCATCTCCCATTGGATGAAAGCTTCCCCTCCTTTGAGGCTCAGGCCAACTGATGACACCATCCCTGAATGTGAGAAGGTGGCTGGGAGAGTGAGGGTAAGAGCAGTGATGTGGGGTAGTTAGTGTGTGACCTGAGCATCGGTGCTTGTGGCTTAGCGATCTCCAACCCTCAGGCTCCCCAGCCATCTCCAAAGACCCTGTCAGCTCCATCACAGCCACCTCTTCCCACAGGTGCAGCCTGCCTGCTGTTGTTACCCCCAGAATTGGGAATGCAGGCTTTCCCATTTCTCACCCCAAACTTCTCTTTCCAGCAAGCTTGTTCAACCATTTCTGTGACAACTATCTTTCAAGCTCCTGACTGCTGGCTCCTCCACTTTCCTTCCATTCATTAGCCCTTTTGTCTCTTCATTCCCCTCCCTGTCCAGCTTACAGTCAGTGGCCTATCGCTTCACTTTAACCACTGTCTTGTGAACGCCCTAATCTTCTCATCCTACTGTCTCTTTGTCACCTCCACCTGATGATAATGGTATCAAATCTGGACAAAGCTAAACGTCCGCTTTCTTCATGCTTGCCCCAAGGCAAAGAATCGTGCTGGCAGAGGTCACACAACTGTGCAGAAAGGTGCCAATATAAACTTCTGGATTCCACTCCTCCTCTTCACAGGCTCTTCCCTCTTTGTAATTATCCCTTTCTCTTCTACATCATAAAAATGTCTGTTTCACTTGGAGCTTTCCCATCAACATTAAAAAAAAAAAAAGAATCTCACCTGACCACACTCCCACCTCCAGTTACTGCCCCATCGCTCTCACCACTTTGCTAGTGAGCAAAACTTCTCCAAAGGGTTGTCTAGACTCACTGTCTCTACTTCTCCTCCCATTCACTCGTAAACTCACCCAATCAGGACTTCAACCCTACCACTCCCTTCACATCATTCTTGCCCCCAGTCATCTCCACGCTGCTAAACCCAGTGTTCACATTTCAGCCTTCACTTACCCCGTGGCCACAGTTGATCACTCCGCTTCTCTTGGCTTCCCTGACACCCCACTTATCTGGAGGCATGAAGGTTATGAGCACAGACTCCGGAACTGGACAGCATGCAAATCCCAGCTGTGTCAATTCATAGCTGTGTGACCTTGCAAGTAAAATGCCCATTGAGTTTCAACTTCTTACCTGTACAATAGTGATGACAGTGCTAGCATCTACCTTCGTAGGCTGCTGTGGGATTACAAGGCATGGAGCGCAGAAAGTGCTTGGAATAGAGTTTGTTACATGGTGGTGCTCAATGAATGTTTACTATTGCTACTTTTGTTACTTCGAATCACCACATGAATGTCTGAGTCAATGCAGATGAAACATGTTCAAAGCAAAACTCTTGTTCGCCCATCCTGCACCTTCCAAACCTCTTCTCCCTCTGTTTTATTCATCATGAAAGTTACCTCCCAAGGCTTTGTTGTTTAACACATTTTCTTCTTTCCCTCGACTGCCATGTCCAATCCAGCAGCAAGTCCTGATTGCAGCTCCCAAACATATCCACTTCCACTGCCACTATCCTGGGACACACTAGTGTCCCTGATCAGCTCCTCCCCAGTCTCCTGGCCTCCACTCTTGGCCCACTGCCATCTAATTTCTGCAAAGCAGCCAGAGCCGTCTTCCCCTATGCTCTGCTTGGATGATAAGGTGACTCCATGCCCAGTGGTCCAGGCTAGAAACCGGGGCACCATCTGAGACTCCTTCTCCCCTCTGCCATCCAAGTCTTGTAACTGCTATGGCTCCAGTCTCTTCATGCGCCAAGTTCCTGTCATATTGAAGCCATACTGGACTTCTTGCTGATTCCCCACATAGGTTTCCATTCTGTCTCTAGACCTTAGTGCTGACTGAGGTCCCTCGAGCTGGTTAACTGCTACTATACACCTGTCTCAGTTTAGAGATCATTGCCTTTACAGGAAGTCGTCCGTAATTATGAAGACCCAGCTAAGTGCCTCTTCCACCTCCTTCCGACCTAGCACTTATTACCCTGAAGGGTCGCTATCTCCTTTGTCTCCTCTCCCTTCCTCCTGGATGTAGGAAACACACCTCATGCCGGTACAATGCCTGAGTAGACACACAGGAAGAGCTGCCAAATTAACAAAGGGAGGGATAGAGGGTAGTTTCTAATGTAGTGTGTGATCAAGGTGGCATTTTGAATCAGTGAATTAAATGTGTATAATTCAAGAGATGGTGTTGGAATAAATGGTGATTCGGAAAAACAAGCTAGATTTCCTACCTCACTCTCCACACCAAAATAAACTCCAGATGGCTTAGAAATTTAATGTAAAAAAAATAAAACCGTAAAAGTATGAGAAGGAACCCGGGGTGGGGATGGCCTTTCTAAGTATGTCATGAAAACCAGAAACCATAAAAGACAGAGAAATTAAAAACTTCTGGATGGCAAAATCCACCATAAATGTCATTAGACAAATGACAAATGAGGAAGTTATTTGCACTGTGTATGACAGCAAAAGGCGCAATCTTCTGAAAATAAAATAAGGACTCCTTTTAAAGCAACCCAGTAGGAAAATGGGCAAAGAACAAAGGAAGGGAACAGAGAACCACAAAAGAAGATTTGGGAGTCGCCAATTAGCATGTGAAGGAAATACAAAGTAAGTCAACTGTTTCCACGGCAGCTTCAGTTTTTTACATACAAACTTAAAACAAATCTGCAAAACCCTGGGCTCTAACAGTGGGAGGATAAGTCAGGGCCACCTTCTGGGTGGTGATCTAAAAATACGTCACAAAATGAACGATGAGGTATCCCTTAGACTCAACAATGTTAACATTTTAAAACTCTTTTTATTATCTGACATTTAAAAATAGTACATATGTATGTTATATAAAATGTGATGCATAGAAACATCTTTGTCCCCTAACCCCACAGCACCATTATCTATGCATTCTTCCCCATCTTGGTACAAGGGAGTGATGTGTCCTGAAGCAGACGAAAGGCCAAGTTTTCTGCTTGTGGCCGAAATCCCATTTGTCACCTACTCAGGAACATCTTGGCAACATTTTTCCCTTCCTCCTGCACCATCAATTATTCCCTCTTGACCAGATCATTCTGGTCAGCATGCACACGTGCTGTAAGTCTTCCTACCACTTAAAAAAAAGAAAGACCTTTCTCTTGATCCCATACTCCTATCCAGCTACTGTCCATTCATTCCCCTTCTTCCCTTTACAGCAACAATCCTTCAGAGTGTTCTCCACACTTTCTTAGAGTCCTCTTCCTCCCTTCTCTTTCACTCCCATCACTACACAGAAATGGCTGTGTCTGTCACTAAATCCAATGATCAGTCTTCAGTTTGCATTTTACTGGACATGTAAGTAGCATTTAACCTTTCCAGATCTGGAGTGGATTTATCGGGATGTAACTCCATCATAAGTTCAGAAAGTAGAAAATGCATTTAATACATGTAACCTGCCAAACATCATAGCTTTGCCCCGAACACTTACATTAGCCTACAGTTGGGCAAAATCATTTAACACGAAAGCTATGTTACAATAAAGTGTTGAATATCTCGTGTAACTTATTGAATACTGCACTGAAAGTGAAAAACAGAATAGCTGTATGAGACTCCAACTTTGGTTTCTACTGAATGTGTATCGGTTTCACGTCATGATAGAGTCATTACAAGGTAAGTTTCCATCAGAAGATCCACTCCAAAGTTGTAGCAGGATAGTATGTGGCCAATCAAGATGATGATTTTGGATCTCTAATTAGGGGCATAGTTTGCATCAAAGAAGACTAAACTTACATGGCAGCCTAAGTAGCGTGTTTTCACTTCTGTCAAATTGCATTCTTACATTTGCATATGCATAAAAATTATCTCAAAGGTTTCACATGAAACTGAACATAGCTGCTGCCTCTAGGAAGTGGGTTTGTATGGGCTGAGTGGGAAGATGCGTTGAGTTTTCTCTTTATTTCCTTCTGTACTCTTTGAATTTTTATGGCAGTGTATTACTTTCACAATAAAAAAGCACTAATAAAAACAACAATAGAAAAGAGCTATTCTTAACACTCAAGCCAGCCCTGCCATCCCCTGCTGCCGTGGGCCCAGCCCACCCAGCCATTCTGAAGTTCTGAAGTACTTCCCAAAGAGCCTGCTCAAGCTATGCCAGATCTTCTCTGGCTGGGGAGCTTTCAATCTGCTGAGCCTGTGCCAGTAATTGGGCTGCCCAGGAGAGAGTTCCTTCTGCTTCTGAGTGGAGTCTTGAGCCAAGAACAATGTGTCACTCCTATAAAGCATGTGGGAAGGAGAAGCCAGCCCCCCAGAAGGCCCAGAGAAAATTGAGGAGCACAACCAAGGAGCCAAAGGGGTGTCAGAGGCCAAAAAACTCCAATAACAAACAACCTGTGTTTCCACTGGAGTACTTTGAAGTCTGCAAAGGTGAAAGCTGAAAGGAAATAAAGAGAACAAAATCAGAAAGGCGTAGAGCCACTGAACGTGCACTTACCTACTATACACTTGTATGGCAGAATCAGGGGCCACTCTAAACTGAGAAAGATTTAATTTTATCTAAAACAAAGACTTCACTCAGGTGAAGGGACACAGGCAGGTGCTGCTGTATTTGGTGACAGTGTAGAGAGGTTGTTTCTCAAGGACCACCAGAGGAAATGCTTCCTCCTCATGGCAGCCCTTCTGAACTACCAGAGACTGCCAAGCCAGCACACGTGTCTCACTCCCTTCATGAACACATCATGTGGTGGTGATTGGGTGTTCCGCTTTCTACCCGACAGCTCATGAAGGCAGAAACCAGCATTGGAGGGAACAGAAGGTGATCTCTTCCATTTTGCAAATGTCCATGTTTCTAAACTCAAGGTCAACAGTCACACCTGGATGTCTCCCAGTATTGCCGTCCAATCTGCAATGGCCCAGTATGCCAGACTCAGGGTGGGGGTGTGGGGTGGCAGGCAAAGCTCGCTCATGCTGTCTCTCCAAATTATGGAGGTGACAAAGTCCTTTGGGTTCTAGGCCAAGGCAGTTTCTCTTCCAAGAGGGTGGCTTTGGAGGAGGGAACATGATGGCATTTAGCCATTCTTAACATTTGGATGAAGACAATATTTGCTCACAAGTAGGAGCCTGATAAATACCTGGTGTATTTTAAAGACAGGTTAAATCATGTTTTATATGACATTTAAAACGTCATACATATTATTTGTTTAAATCTCAGAATTGTACAGGATTGTATGAAGTAATCCCTGAAGCCCTACTCCTTGCTCCCTACCCAGTGGGCCATACTTGTGTCCTGAGCACCTGCTTTGAGGCAAGAACTAGTAGCCAGAGGATGGAGGAGTCGCGGGGATGGGACAGGGAGTCACTAGGGGGGCACAGGGTGTTGGGGGAAAATAGAAAGAGATGGTCCTCAGAAGAATAGACTGGAAGGGGAGCCTGAATTTAGACGGGGATTCCAAGATCTGTTGAGCCTCAGGCCTTGCCTTCAGGTTGCATCCTGACATGGTGAAATGTTCTGTGCCTTGGGTGGCTGAGAGCTCCTCCAGTCACAGATATCAGTCAGGGCTATGCTTACATAGCAGATAAGGGGGCTGGAAGATGTTTAGAAAAAGAGGGAGGGAGAGACAGAGCTGGAGAGGAAAGGAGGAATGTTTTGTCAGTGAAAGTCAACCATCAGATCGGAGCTCTTTATAGTTTATTCTCTACTTGTAAGCTAAACTAAGTTTTTTTCCAGATGAATGAGTCTATTCCTTTCTTCTATTTCTCCCGGGGAAAAGGGGGAGGAAGTAGAGAGTGTCAACATATACTTCAAAAGGATAGAAGGAAGAGATAAGAATCTCAAGTGCTATAAAGTCAACCCCAAGACCCAAGGGGGAGGGGATCTTGCTCCATCAGCTTGGGAAAAAGGGCTGGAGCAGGAGCTTTGCCCAAAGGGAGTCTGGGCTGGGAAGGAGAGACAGAAGGGCCTGCTGGCCTCAGTTTCAGAAATCTTTTATTCAGGAATTAGAGACCCCATGGGCAACAGGTGGGGGAAGGGAATAGGGTATAGATCTAATTTTCACTTGGGAAATAATGAGACTGAGGGGCCTGTGTGACTGACACCAGAACATTACAGGGTACAGGCCAAGCTTGTGGAAGCCGGTGAGGCCACGGGAGGGCATGACGCCACCTAGGCAGTATGGGTTCAGCATGTGTTGGACGATGAGAGAAGGCCAGGAAAGAGCTCTAACCAGCTCCCCTCAAAAAGATCCCCCACACGAAAGGAGCCTACAGGGAAGTGTCAGGAGTAACCTTTGTCAAGACGCCTCTGAGGCAAGGAGCAGAAACCTACTCAAGTCTCAAAGAGCCTTCAAAAGCATTCACATATTTTCCCCACTCCTCCCCTTTTCCATGAGACAGCCAATGTCCTTTCATTGTCCTAAACAATGTGGGGTGCCAGGAGGATCTCGGAGCTGCCAGGGGCTCAGGGAAGCTGCACCGCATTGGGTCGAGAAGAATGAAACTGAGTCTGAGATTGACATTTCAATCTGGTCTGAGTTTTAACAACTGCAAGGCACCAGTAACTTCTGAAACTCACCCAAGATTCTGTTAATACATTCTGTTAATAGATGGGCAAGGCTGATTTAACAAAGCTCAGCTGAAGGGGGTGATTTGAGAGTCCATGTTGACTTAATGCTTTTTATGTCAGGTGCTATCCCAAGCACTCTACTGAAAACATCTCATTCCATCCTTGCTACAGCCCTATAACATAAATACTACTATTATCCCAGTTGTTTTACAGATGAGGAGACTGAGGCATGAAAGGGTAAGTCTTGTGTCTAAGGTTTCATTGCTAGTGAGTGGTGGAGCTGAGATTTGGACCTAGGCTGTCTTTCTCTAGAGCCTGGACTCTTCCGAGACTATTACCCCACTGGGTTCAAATTGCTCAATTAGCCACTTACATGCAGCATCAGGGACTGTTCGTGGGAGCTGTGCTAACAACACTAATAATAAAGCTACCATTTGTTGAGGACTTTCTACATGCTAGGCATGATGCTCAGTGCTTCTATTAGTAGGCATCCTGAGAAAGCCCAGTTTGAGGTCTTGATCCTCTTCTTTCTGCCACTTTGCAAGGAGGCTTTCTTTCTTTGGTCAACATTAAATTATTGGAATCCTCCTGGCCTTAGATATAAGAGAGGCTGAGGCAACCTGCTGCTTATGCCAGAGTTTAAACATCTGTACAAAATGCCACATTTGAAAGAAAGCATGTGATTGGCTTTTAGCAGGATATTTCTAGAAGGATCAGAGGATGACTTGAACTCGGCCATCTCACTTTGAATGTTTGGCTGCTTGCAAGGAGAGTAAGGACTTCATTCCACCAGTCCCCAGCAGGAAATGCCCCATGGCTGTGTTTCTTTCAGAGGGATGTGAGCTTAGCCTGGCTGCTCCTGTTCAATCTGCTGAGAGCCTGGCAGAAGTGCAGCTCCTCCTGGGGCTAAGCAAGGCAGAGCTGAGTTTCCTGGACTTTGGCTGCCCAAAGGATATCCTCCCTTGCTCCCCACTGGCTGCTGCCCTTACCACCATGCGGCACCCTGCCTGGTGGGCAAAGGAGGTGAGACTCTTCCCTCCCCTTTGGGCAAGGGAGGCCATGTGGTTCACAGGAGGATGCTGAGGCTCAGAGAAGGGAGGTCATTTGCCCAAGGCCACACAGCTGCAAAGTGGGTGATCCTGGCCATGAAGGCAAGTCATCTGGAACCTTTCAGATACATGAGTCCACTGGGTCAACTAACCTGCCCCAGGAGACAGTTTATATTTTTAATAGGCATCCCTGCAGACTCAGGTGTGTTTCAAGGACTGAGGATTTCTGCTTCTCAGTGGGGTGGACACAGGGAGACAGGGAGTTCCAGGAGAGAGATGTAGGGGTGGAGCCAAATCAGTTGTGGGTCCAGGATGCTTTCTCAATCTGGTTCCTCAGCTTTGGGTCCTAGGGCATGAAAGTCCAAGGTTAATAAAGATATGAAGATATTCAAGGATGAGGCATTGATTTAAAGTGCATTTCATTCAAAACTTTGACTGCTGGCCTGCCACTGTTCTCAATTTAATTTCATCATTTACATTAAGATGAGTTACCCTGGCAAGACTTGGTTTGCAATTGCAATGTATACCAACATGAACTTGGTCATGGCATAAGATCCTTTGAATATGGCCACTCGCCTAAGATTTTGTTGAGTTTTATTTTATTTTATTTTTTTTGCATCTATGTTCATGATTGAGATTAGACTGTCATTTTCCTCTTCCATTCCATTCCCATTAGTGAGGGTTCTGTCTTTGCCTAAGGTAAAACAATAAAGCTTTTGTGGTGAATGGCTACTGAAATTACTGTTGAAACCATTTGGGTCTTGCTTGGGAGAAGGAGGCATATATCAGTCAGGGTTTCACTAGAGAAAGAAAACCAGTAGGAGATACATCTTAAGAGATCTTTGGCAAGGAATTGGCTTATGTGGTGGTGGGGGCCATCAGGAAGGGCATGCAGGAACTCCTGGACGTGGGCCCAAGCTGCAATCCACAGACAGAATTTCTTCTTCCTCAGGACTGTCTCAGCTCTGCTCTTAAATCCTTCCAACTGAATTGCTGAGTCTTCCACAGATGATCTAGGACAATTTCCATACTTAGAGTCAATTATGAAGGACTTTAATCATATCTGCAAAACACCTTCACAGCAACACCTAGATAAGTGCCTGATTGATAACTGGGGTCTGAACTCTTTTGACTCATTACCACTTCTGACACCAAATCAGAGAGTTAGCAAGTATTTGAGAAGTTCAAGATACCATTGGCAACACAATTCCAAACACAGGACAATGGGAATAGGATTGGCCTTTTGACAAAAAGTGCTGGGTTAATTGGGTATCCATGTAGAAAAAAATGTCTATGAATCCTAACCACACATCATATAAAAAGATCAGAACCATATTAAAGTGAAAAACTTCTGTTCATGAAAACACACTGTTAAGAAAGTGAAAGGATACCAACATGTGGGAGGTCTTCACAAGACACATCTTCAACAAAACCCTCATCCAGAATACATCAAACAAACAACTCCAGGCTGGGCACAGTGGTGCTCACCTATAATCCCAGCATTTTGGGAGGCTATGGTGGGAGGACTGCTTGAGCTCAGGAGTTTGAGAACAGCCTGGGAAACATAGCGAGACCCTCCTCTCTACAAAAAAACTAGAAAATAAAAAAGTAGACAGGCATGGTGACACACGCCTGTAGTCCCAGCTACTTGGGAGACAGACTAATGTGGGAGAATCACCTGAGGCCAGGAGTTGGAGGCTGCAGTGACCTGAGATCGCATCACTGCACTCCAGCCTGAGCAACAGAGTGAGACCATGCATCTAAAAATAAATAAATACATACATAAAAAAATAAGAAGACAGAAAATACTAACTATTGGCAACTAGAATACTTATATTTTACTGGTGGGGAGGGTACATTGGTACAACCACTTGGGAAACTCACTTTATTCACTGAAGCCAAATACACACATACTTCTGACTCAGTAATCCCACTTTCAGGCTCCCACTCAATAGAATAGTCTACGGTTGTTTTTAAAAACATATACACAAGAAAAAATACCCAGAGCAGAACTATTTGTTATAGCTAAAAGCAACCCTAATGCCCATCAAGGTAGAAAGAACAAGTAAATTGTGTTATCTTCACACAATGTAATGCTCTACAGCATTTTATTTTATTTTTATTTTTTGAGACAGAGTCTTTCTCTATCACCCAGGCTGAAGTGCAGTGGCCAGATCTCAACTTACTGCAACCTCTGCCTCACAGGTTCAAGCAATTCTCCTGCCTCGGCCTCCCAAGTAGCTGGGATTACAGGCACATGCCACCACATGTGGCTAATGTTTGTATTTTCAGTAGAGACAGGGTTTTGTCATGTTGGCCAGACTGGTCTTGAACTCCTGACCTCAGGTGATCTGCCCTCCTTGGCCTCCTGAGGTGGATTACAAGTGTGAGCCACTGTGTCCCGCCGATTTCTTTTAAATAAAACAGAAAAACTGGCGAAACTAATTTCTGCTGCTAGATGTCAGGGTAGTGGCCATCTTGCTTCTCAGTCTGGGTGCTGTAACATGGATATGTTCTTCTTGTGAGCAGCCATCAAGCCATATACTTATGCATGACATGTACTTTTTAAAGTGTATATTACACTTCAATACAAAGTCAAAAAACATGAGAGCATGGAACTCTGAGGTTTTGAGGTTTTTAAAATTATTTTATTTTATTTTTCATGATCTGAAGGACTGAAAGATAATTGGGCAGGAATGCCCTTTCTTTCTTCGCTATTAAACAAAGATGGTCATTGTACCACCCATAATGTCCAAGTTCATCCCCTGGGACACACGGCTGAGGTTTTTAGTGGTTGATGCCAGGAGCAGATCTGTCTGGTGCATGAATAGTGCTCCTGGCCACAGGGTGGAGGATGAGGGAGAGACCGCATGGAGTCAGGGAGACCTGGAACAGGCCTGTCACTGTCGTCCAGGTTAATGAGTGGCACAGTTAAAGGCAGGATTCTAATGCTCATCTCCTGACTCTGTTCACTGCAACATGCCCACTGTCTGTCCACCAAAGACCCTGCTGTGGTGGGGACAGCCCCAGCCCTGCGCCTCCTCATCATGCCCTTCTGGCCCTGGTCAGAATTTCTCTCAACTCTGGCTTCTGGCTCAGACAGCCTCTGACTTGCAGGCTCCTGCCTCCAGGCCTTGCAAGCAGCTACTTTCCCAGCCCAACCGATGCTCAGCCTCTGGGGCCTGGGCACAGAGGGATTCTTCTCCTTGGTTCTACAAGGTAGGGGGTGCACCTCAGGGTCACAGGGATGGTCACAGGGATGCATTCCGAGGAATATTTGAGAAAGTGCATGTGTTTTTGTAAGCTTCCATTAAGAACAGCCAATAAGACAATCTCAGTGATGTGCAGAGTGCAGAGGTTCTTAATCACAGAAATCGTTTGTGTTATGTGTGCTTGACTGGCTAAGTGTACCCACAGCTGGCCATTTTCTGAAGCCCATAGAGCTAAAGTGAGTAGAACGCCGTCCCCAGACATCTTCCGTGGGCACGACATGTTCCCACAAGACAAGGCTCATAGCCCAGCAGTCCCAGATTTCGCTTGTGGCTAGACCTGGGCACAGAATGGAGATGATGTCATTAGAGCTTCATGTTCTTTCATTCAATTAACCGAGAGTTAATTAGTATTTCCAAAGTGCTTTGAAGATGAGGAGCACTGTTTATTCACCATTGGGGCAGTGGCAAGCCTGGAAAGGTAATGCAAGGAGGTGACATTAGAATGAGAAGACGGGGCCCATGCTTCCACCTCTGTCTGGCTGCAAGGCTGTCGTGAGACATTTGTCAAAGTGTCTGTATGAGTTTGCTAGTGTAGCTGGAACAATGTTCCACAAATTGGGTGGCTGGAAACAATAGAAATTGATTATGTCCCAGTTCTGGAGCCAGAATTCTAAGAACAAGGTATCAGCAGGGGCATGCTCCTTCAGAAGCCTCTAGAGGAGGATCCTTGTCTCCTCCAGCTCTGGTGGCCTCCATCTCCATGTGACTGTATTCCCACGTGTGTCTGTGTCTCTGTCCCTCCTTATGAGGACAGTATCATGTTGGATTAGTGCCCACTCTAATGATCTCATCTTAACTTAATTACATCTGCAAAGATCCTCTTTCCCAATAAGGTCACATTCACAGGTACTGGGGATTGGGACTTCAACATATCTTTTGGAGGAATACTACCCAACATATAATAGTGCCCATGTGATCTCCAGTGGCCAATGGGTGCTTCCTTCCTGACTGAGAGGGTAATACTCTTCTAGGAGGAGCTGGAAAGAAATGGGAGTTGTAATAGCTCTTCTTTCATGAATGGGTATTCCTTCTTGAAAGGCCTTCGCCAAATCTCAGCACCTCTTGAAGTCTTGGCCCACTCGTGCAAGTAGTGCAGGGCTGAGCTACATGCCCCACAGCCTACGTCTGAGCTCCCTCTGTGCCCGTCCAGGGACTTCCTCCACCATCACACCAGCCTGAGTCTTGTACCTGCCTCTTTCTAGACCTCTTTCTTCCTCAGGAGGAAGGTCAGGCTGAGGAGGTGCTGGAGGCTGGCTCCAAGAGGCCTCCGGGCAGGGCCTGCCCCATCCTCAGGCAGTCCCAAGCCAACCTGGGTCCACAGAGCTTGGATTCTGGAGGATTCCTTTAGCCCTGGGCCATTACTGTTTTCTCATGATTCCTGGGCTCTCAGTCCTCCTCTTGCTCACCCCCAGGAAGCTTCTGCCTTCTCTTCAGTTCTATTGAACTCATGGCATGAATGCCTGTGCTGGTACTGCAGGGGTCACAGGGAAGCTCTCATCGGGCCCTGCCTTTGAGGACTCCTTGGTCTAGCCTCACTTGACCGGGCTACCAGCCCATAGAGATACATGTGGGAGTCAGGCAGGCAGACAGGGCAGAAGGCATTGTAGACAGAGGCCTCCCTGTTCAGCAGGAGTTCTTCTAAGCTTCTGAGCAGACTGACCATGACGCACTGCCCAGAGGGACTGTACATATCAGAGGTTATCTTGGGCCCCTCTACACCGAAGGCAGTGTCTCAGCACCCAGGGTTCTGAGCCACAGCTGGCTTTGGAGAAGGGAGCAATCAGACAATCATGCTAATAGAACAGGGGTCTTGGGAGCTCCTGGTTCCACAGTGGCATGAGGTGCCCTCACCTGAACAGCCTACAGTGCCCTGGGGCCTTGCTTTGTCTGTCTTACAGGGCCCAGTCTCTGCAGGTTTGGTCTCAGTGCCACCTAGGACCATGTTGGAAGCCCCTTTGCTTGGTCCATGGATAGATGGCCTTTGGCTGGGAGACCTTAGATCAGTCCCTGAACTCCGATTCCCTAAATTCTAATCCCAGCACAAAACAAGTTACAAGGATGTATAAGTCTGAGTCCCTCTCCTGCAGGACCTGAAGTCCAGATCCAGGATTGGAAGCCCAAGTCCTGAGCCTAGAAGCAGTGCCAGGACAGGCGCCTGCTCACCTCGGCCACTGGATTATCTTTTGAACCTGCCCTCTGGATCCTCCCACATTTTCTAGCACTTTCTAAGTTGGCAACATCCTATTAGTGACTTCTGTGCAGTGAATGATCTGGATAGTTCTGGCAGACAGGGCTGTAGGGATCTAGCAGAATTTACTCAAGGTCCTTAGCCTATTGAAGCCAAGCAGGGTCCCTTGTGAGGTGACACTTTACCCAAGGGCGTGCCTCTCTTAGCCAGCTTCACGTCCACGTTCTAACCCCTGAGAGCGGTTACTCTTCTTACCTTATGGGGCAAAAGAGACTTTGCAAACGCTATTAAGTTAAAAAGATTTTTTTTTTTTGAGACAGAGTCTGGCTCTGTCACCCAGGCTGGAGTGCAGTGGCGTGATCTTGGCTCACTGCAACCTCTGCCTACTGGGTTCAAGTGATTCTCCTGCCTACGTCACCCCAGTAGCTGGAACTACAGGTGCCCGCCACCATGCCCGGCTAATTTTTGTATTTTCTTTTTAGTAGAGACAGAGTTTCACCATATTGGCCAGGCTGGTCTTGAATTCCTGACCTTGTGATCTGCCTGCTTCTGCCTCCTAAAGTGCTGGGATTACAGGCATGAACCACTGTGCCCTGTCAAGTTAAAGATCTTTAAATGGGGAGATTATCCTGGGTTATCTGGGCGGGCCCTCAGTGTAATCACAAGTATCCTCAGAAGAGAAAATCAGAGGGAGATTTCACTACAGAAGAGCAGGAAATGTGATCATAGAAGCAGAGATGGAAGAAGGGCCCATAAGCTAAGGAAAACAAGTGGCCACCACAAGCTCAAAAGAGGAAAGAAAATGAAACTTCCCCCTCAGAGCTTCCAGAAGAAACCAGTCCTTCCAACTCCTGGTCTTTAGCCCAGTGAAACAGATTTTGGGCTTCTGGCCCCTAGAACTGTAAGATAATGCATTTGCATTGTTTTAAGCCACTTAACTGGTCTTTATCTGATACAGCAGTCATAGGAAAGGAATACATTCAGTGTTCCCACCCAGTGCAGAGGCAAGGAGTTCAGGCCACTCAGCATTAACCCAAGAGAGTAGGCCATTGAGGAAAAGGATGCTGTCCCTAACTTGCTGTGTATCTTCAGAAATCCCCTTTTCCTGTCTTAAGCTTTGGGTTTCCTTATACAAAGTGGGGATAATAGGAGACCTTGCTGGACTCAACAGGCTTGTTGAGGATCAAAGGAGAAACTGCATGACCACCTGGGAAGGCGCTGGCTGGCCGAGGAGGCACCCTCCTTCCCACAACCCTGCTCCTGTCATCTTGCTCAGCATTCACCTTTGGCTTTTCCTTTAATTCTCTCCCATCAAAACGGTTCAACCAACCTGGAGTGCCCACTGCCTGGCTAGCACTGTTTGGGTCAGGAGCTGGAGGGGTCCCTAAAAGGTCTAAGAAAATCTATGTTTGAGAAGAATATGGAAGGGAGGATGAAGGAAGGACACAAGTCCACGAGTAGGGTATGGAAATCCACGGTGGGCACAAGTGTACTGCCAAGTGGGCCGTGCTCCAGCTTCTCTGGGGCTGCTTAGCTCAGTTGGAATCAACTGTGGTTCTTTCCCTCGGCTAGATCAGGAGCTCTGCAAAGCTCTTGTATAGACTGTCCACCACAGTGGCCCTTACTCCCAGCACAAGGCCAGTTACAAAGTGGGTGTTCAGTGTTAGATTTCAGAGACATTTCCTGGTTTACCTCTGAATTCTCAGGGTCTCATTTTTCATCCTCGTGCTTTTCCCGTGGCTTTTGGTAGCAGCAATAGGCCAAGATCTCCAAAATATCCATCTCTTGCCTTCTACACACTTCCACCTGAGAACTGAAAGGTTCATTCAACTCATTATGGCCAGATAGAATTCGGCTTCTTTCTTGCTGCTGCCCAAACCTCGCCCTCTCCTGGGTCCCTAGCTCAGCAAAAGGCATGACTAGCCACCAATTCTTCTAAGCTTCAGCCTAATTCTCTTTAACCTCTCCCCTCCCTTACTCCCACATCCAATCAATCACCATGGATGGTGCATTCTTGCACAGAAGTATCTTTCCATTATGTCTGCGCCATAGCCCCGTTGTCAGTTCCTCGGGACAGACACACTCTTATTGTCTCTGCCCTGGACTACAGAGGTAGTTCCCCACTGATGCCTTGCCTCTGATCCCTCTCCCTGCACTCTCCCTGCCATGTAAACACAAATGTCACCATGTTACCTTCCAGGGAGTGATCAAGTCCCAACTCTATTCCTTAGGCTGGAGTGCAGTGGCACGATCTCAGCTGACTGCAACCTCTGCCTCCTGGTTCATGTGATTCTCCTGCCTCAGCCTCCTGAGTAGCTGGGATTACAGGGGGCCACCACTATGCCTGCTAACTTTTTGTACTTTTAGTGGAGACGGTGCTTCACCATGTTGGCCAGGCTGGTCTCAAACTGCTGACCACAAGGGATCCACCCTCCTTGGCCTTCCAAAGTGCTGGGGTTACAGGCGTGAGCCACTGTGCCGGGCCTGTTTTTTTGGTTTTGATAGTAACCATCATAATGGGGTGAGGCTGCTGCACGTGGTACTGACGTGCATGTCCTTAATGATTAGTGATGCTGAGCATCATGTGCTCGTGGCCTCCCAGTCACTCTTAAGCAGGGGTTGACAAACCTTTAGTTTTCTTCTTCTTTTTTTTTCTCTGCCTCATTCTTCCATCACAAAACTTTTTCTATGAGGGGCAAGATAGTCAATATTTTGACTGCCTTTGTAGGCCAGATGGCCTCTGTCATAACTACTCACATCTGCTATTATAGTGAAAAGGGAGCCTCAGACAATACGTAAATAGATGGATGTGGTTGTGTGCCAGCAAACCATATTTATAAAAGCAAGTGGCAAGTAAAACTGAGCCTGAGTTCTATTTGATGACCTGTGCTGTTAAAGGAAGGAGCAGTTGGGCTATGCATTTCTGCATTTCATTTCTTCTATGGGGCTGCGAGCTCTTTGAGAGCAAGTGCTCTACCTTGGCCACCTCTGCATCCCTTTGGAAATGGCAGGTGCCCGGTCAACATTTTCTGAATTGATGTTCCCCCTGCCCACCATGGAGAACAAAGCCAGTGTTGTACATGTCTCCCGGTTCCTGCTACAAGAGGCGTCCAAAAAGTGCAGCACGAAAGAAGCTGAGAGGCCTTCACCCGCTTCCCTCCCTTTCTCCCCTACTCCGGTCACTCTAGAAAGTTCTCTGGGAAATTCTCTGGGCCGAATGAGTTAATATGAACAAATCTCCTGGGGCTGGTATGAGGCAGAACTGGCAAAGAGGCTGGAGTTTGGATCCACCATTCTTTGGAGCCTTCCATGACCAATGACTAGGCAGTGCTGGTGAAAAGAGGTGCGTACTGGAATGGAAGGTTCTAGTGTTTCCCAACACATCTTTTCTCACAGTTCCTAATGATCTATTTCTGCTTTTTCAGCCATTCATGTTAGAGAACCTCAGGTTGGATCCCATGTCCTGGCTGCCTCCTTCACACATGGGCACCTATGTGGAATTAGGCTGCCTGGGCCTGGATCTGAATAGGTGACCTGGGGTGTGCTGGCTTAGGGGATCAGGAGCTAGTGGTCCAGCCCTGGCTCTGCTAACTGCCCTTGAGTGCCCTTGGTTATGGCCTCTTTTCTCTGGGGCTCCCCCAGCTGGCCAATGTGGAGTTGCTGGCTTTCTCCTGTAAATGCCCTTGGAGTCTTGGCACAAGAGCTGGGCACACTCACTTTCCTGGAACAGGTAACGAATCAAAAGCCCTTGAGGAACAAAGCAGTTTGTAGAGCTCTATCTGGGCAGCTAAGTGGATGATTGCCCCATAATGGAGGAAGTGCTTTGACAGAGATGTGGGCCAGCCATTGTATGAAGCCAGAGAGACCTCTGGGGAACAGCTGCAAACAAGAAATGGTGTAGGAGATGGAGTCTGAAGAAGAGTGGCTGGCCCTGCAAGACCAGGTGCCCTGAGGCAGGTGAGCTGAGCAGAAGAGGGTGTTGCTGGGGAGCTGCGGGATAGCCGTAGGGAACAGCACCTGTGCCAGCCGCACTTGCTGGAGTTTGGTGAGGGGAGGAAATGACGGAGGAAAAGGGAAGTCACATCCAATGGTGTTTCAGTTCAGCAGAAGGTGAAGCTTTCTACCAGCAAGGGCTGTCTCATCCAGAAAGCTAAGAATCTTCCAGGGGCAGTGGGCACCAGAGCCCAGAGGGCTGGGGACAGAGGCCTCGACCATTGCTGTCCTGTCGGCTGAGCCCTCCTTCTTGTGGATTCCAGTGCTTTCCTATTTTGAAGCCATGGACCCCATGATGGAACAGTCAGTCACACACACAGTCAGGGGTGACAGTGAGGCCTGGGAGCTCCACTTTGCCCTTGCGATGTTTCCTGGCCCTTCACCCAGTAGCTGCTGGCCCCCTCCACTCGCTCATAGTTTTTATTAGGCCACAGTCCTCTTTGAGAAGCTGGTGAAAGCCATGTGCCCTCTCATGCCAAAACACGCACACACACACACACCCCAAGGCTGCATCCAATGTATGGAGTTCACAGGCTTCCTAAGTCCCCATCTGAATGTCAGGTTGGGAACCTCTCTCTGCTTCAAGCCAGTCTCATGGGCTGTGCCTTTCCCCATTCTTGGGGCCATTTTCTTTCGTTGCCACTGTGACTCCAGGATTCCAAGACAGGGAGGTTTCCTGAGCACCCACTATGCTGTGGGGACACTGGTTGCCTCTGTCCTTAAGAACTCCTGGCCTGGTGGGGGTGGGAAAAAGCACAAATAGGAAACAGAAAATGAGGCACAGGTCAGCCCCAAGCCAGGAATCCAGAGAAAATGCATGGTTTCCAACTGGAAGGATTGGGCCTGGCTTTTTAGAGGAAGGGAGCGGGCCATTCTGGGCCTGGGACACATGAGTGAGAGGACATCGAATGCAGTCATGACAGCCTGAGCAGGGCATGCATAGGAAACCATGGTTCCGTTTGGCTACAACACAGTGGGTGTGAAGCCCAGTGGAAGAAGCTGGAAATGTGGGCTGGGAGAAAACTGGGCCCCACTGAAGTGTTTTAGCAGAGGAGACGCAGGACACCCTGGGTGTACACATAGCCGCTGGATGGGAGGAGGAGCAAGAATAAGCAGACAGATCAGGTCGACTGTCCCAAGACACCTGACCTAGGTGCTGAACTAGGTCAGTGCCAATATGGACGGGAAGGAAGAGGGATTGAATGAGATCATCCCAAAGGACACACAGCAGTTGGCAATGGGGCTTTTAGCTGTCCCCAATCTGGGAGAGAACTGCTTTCCCTTGGCCCCAATTCTCCAGATGGGATGTGATACGAGGGACAGGCACAGGCCTGGGTCCACACTCCAGGATGCCATCTTAGGACAGTGTGTTGCAAACCATTAGTCGTCAGGAAAGAAATTGGCCCCCAGGCCTTGGGCCTGTGAGTAGGCAAGTTCAGTCTTGCAGCGGCCGACGGGAGGTTCTAGCTGGACTCAGTGACCTAAAGGAAAGCTCTTTCACTGGCCAGAAATCATCCACAGGGCTTGTGAAGAGCACTGGGCCAGGCGCAGAGTCTTGGTTCAGTAGGTCTGGGACGGGGCCTGATGGCTTCTAGTAAGCTCTCAGGGGTTAATGAAGTTGTGGTTTCCTGTAGTTAGACTTGCTCAAAATGGGTCGGTCGAGATAGGTCTGGGTCAGGAATGCACAGAAACACAAGGAGTGGCGAGCAGGGCACCGGCTGAGCCATCTGGCGACTCAGGGTGTCTGTGCACAGCCTCATCTTTCGGATCTGAGCAGACACTTGTGCAACTGTTCTGCCATGATGGCCACCTGGGCCAGGCTTGCTTGCAGCCCTGTCCCTCTCATAGCACTTTTCTTTTTGGTCTGTGGGCCGTGTTTGATTCAGCACTGAAGCTCAGGGCGGGGCAGGGCAGGGCCCAATGAATATGTGTGGTCTGCATGAGTGAACAGAGGGCAGAGAAGAGGTTCTACTAGGGACATCTTTAGTCTAGATGGCAGCTAGCATTTTTCTGAGTGAGTGGTTAGGTCAAAGCCTAGGCCAGTCTGGCCCTTCCTCTCATCAGCAAGGTCTGCTGGCCTCACCCTCTGGGCCCGACACCATCCTCCCACCAGCTCACAGCTGCTCTGCGGCTTCATCCCAGCATGAGTGGAGTCCTTTCTTGCTGTGCCTGACCTCCTCCCTCCCTCCCTCCCCACAGGAAATCAGGCACTGAGCTCTGACCCCTTCCAGGTCATTTCTTGCAAGGCAGGGTGGGGTTAGAAATGAAGCCATCATTGCATGGCACTTCGTTGCTTCCGGTCTGATCTCCCAGGCTCCATGTCAGAGCCAGGATGGTTTTCTTGATTCTTGGCCCCCACTGCCTAGGAGATAAAAGTTCATCCCCTTCAGCTTTGCACCATCAGTCTGGCTGGCTTCCCCCACAAACCAGGCTGCCATGTCTGTCACTGAATCTAAGACACATCAGCGAATGTGTAAGACACCATTATCTCATGGACCACTAAGAAACACAACGTGCTGCTAATTAGATTACAACATGCCATTGACTGTGACACTGTGATATCTTTAGCCTGGAAAGGCAACTCCAACAGTAAGTCTGACTGCTTATCCATTCTTCAAGGTCCGACTCAAGGCATCCCCTCTCCGACAGAAGCTGAACGTGTACCACTGTGTCTTTGGTGTGTATATCACGTCCTGCCTGGCATTACACAGGCTTCGGAACATATCTGAAGTCCATGATTCGAAGCTCCTTAGGGGCAAAGGCTGTCTTATTTATGTTTATATCCCCCACCCCATGAACAGAGTGCAGCACAGTCTCTCCTCACTCAGAGGAATTCTCTGTGCTATGCCCTTTGGAAACTGGCCTGAAGGGCTCTGAGGATGAGCTGCAGGGAAGCAGCCCTTTCTGCTCTCTGGCTTGCCGTCACCCAGCCCAGTGTCCCACATTAGGAGAGGAGCTGAACAGCTGAAACCGCGTGCCACTGGGCTGGATCACTGCCTTGCCTCTAAAAACAACAGAAGTCTGTTGATAAGAGAAATGTTTTGCAGAAACAGCGCAAGCCTGGCATGGCATTGCACATTTGCTCTCAGGAGGCTGAGGTGGGAGGACTGCTTGAGCCCAACAGTTCAAGACTATAGTGCTGTATGACTGGGCTTGTGATTAGCCAGTGCCCTCTGGCCTGGGCAACAGAGACACACTCAGACCCTGTCTCTACAATGACAACAACAAAAATGCACGCAGGCTCAGCAACGTACCTGAAAGAGAATGTGGAAGCATTTAAGGAGCTGAACAAGCAACACAGCCTGGGGAGGAATTACAGGCATTTCGCCTTTCAGTTTGTCCTCTGAGCTGTCAGCATGAAATGTACATGTAAAGCCTCACCTGTGTGTTAACTTCTGCTTGTCTTCTGGCATATTTTGAAGATGCAGTATCTGAACAAAGTCTGGAGACTTCCATCTAGTACTGGTCTGCATGGAAATAGTTCTGCACTGCAACTAATAAATGGGTTGTAGCTTCCTACAGCTTCCTTGACTGTGTGTAAGGACACTGGAATGAAATGTGTAACCCAGAAGAGGAGGCAAGGGAGCGAGTATACAGAGAGATACAAAAAGACAGAGAACAAATCAGTATAATATGAAGCTGCCTGCTTTCAGAAACCCAAATCCAATTCCATGAAGGAAGAAATGTCTGTTTTTGCTGTCTTTGTCATTATGGAAAGGGTAGGGTGCACTCTCTACCTAGCAAGAGGAGTCACAGACTCAAAGATAAATCATTTGAAGGATGTTATGTCATCAGTCCACAGGGGAGAGAGTTACTGGCTGGGGAACATGTCGAGAGAGCCCAGCCTCCAAGGTCCCTCACTTGACCCTCTGCAGGTGGCGAAAGCTCTGCACGGTCCTCTCCACAGCGTCATCCATGGTCACTAGTGGCTGGTAACCCATGGCCTTTTTGGCTCTCTCACAGCTGTAGTAGTGGAATGTGCCAGCCAGTGCGACCCGCATGGGTGTGAAGGTGGGCTGCAGCTGAATGACAGGGCTGATCACCATCACCAGTAGCGACAGCAGGAGGGCCAGGTAGTAGGCCACCCAGTAGGGGATGTAGTACTTGGGGGCCTCATAATTGAGGCCTGTCAGGATGCGAGACAGGAATGTCCAGAAGGGGATGGGCTCATCATTGGTGATGTGAAATGCCTGGCAGGAGAATAAGAATGAGAAGTTAGAAACAGTGCCCCCGCCTGCCCCAAGCTGGCGCGTCTATGAAGCCACGGATGACCATGTCCTAAATGTCTGTTCCATCCCAGCTCTTCGGCTCCCTAATTTTGGCTGCCCCAAGTGATGCTCTATCAGAGGGGCTTGACCTTGGCACAGAGGGTCAGAGGGGCTTGACCTTGGCACAGGGGGTCCTAAGGCAGAGCCTCCATGATGCAGGATCACAGGAGCAATTTGCCAGCAAGTCCAATGGCAGGGATAAGAAACCTGCAGAAAGGCACACATGCAGAGACGGGACAGTGGGCCTTACCTTCCCACCTAGGGTTGTGTCTCGGGAGAGCTGCTCTGAAGCTAGGATGTGTCCATGGACCACGTTATCCACAAAGGTAAAGTCCACCAGGTTCTTCCCGTTCCTGCAGGTGCACAAGGGATGATGGAATGTGTGCTGGGAGTCCCTAAAGCCAGCGCCACTCCCAAGTCTTGGCATTTGAGAGGCTATGACCTGCAGAATGATTGCTACCTGCCCTGGCAAGGCCAGCCCAGACACTCATGGATGCCTGTACTGGTTAAAGATGCACACTGGGCCAGGGCTTCTGGGTCCTCAGGCTGAGTGGAATCTGAAAGCTGGGTGGCCTGCCCACCCCATTCCAGCATGGCCAACATTGGTGCTGTCTCTCCTGTCCCTTCCCAGGAGACACGGGCCCAGCGCCTTGCTCTGGTCTCCCGTTTATTGACCGGTCTCCTCGTAATCCTTCAAGGTAACAGGTCAGGGTGGCAGTGAGGCTGAGTGAGAAACAAGAAGGCAAGGCACAGGGAAAAAGGAGAAAAGAGAGAGAGCAGAGAAGGAAATGAAGGAAGAGAAGACCTATTTGGGAGACAGCCACACTGCTGGTCCCTGCAGAGGCTCCTCCCTCTGCCTGCACTTTCCCCAAGGAGCAGTGTAATGCTCCCACTTGCCTTCCTAGAAGCAAGGAGAATCGAGCCTGGTCCTTGACCCTGGCCCACTCTTTCCCTCTGAGCCTTGAGTTCCTCACCTTCCAAACAGGGTCACAAATATCTTCCCAGCCTACCTGAGAGGGTACACTGGATTGAATAGATCCTCCCAAAGCTTCTGTCTGCTTGAACCTTGTGAATATGACCTTATTTGGAAACAGGGGCTCTGCAGATGTAATTAGTTAAGCTGAGCTCATATTGGAGTAGGGTGGGCTTGAAATCCAGTGAATCATGTCCTTATAAGAGGGAAATTTGGACACAGAAACCAAGGGAGACAGCCATGTGAAAAGGGAGGCAGAGGCAGGAGTGATGCCTCTCCCAGCACAGGATGCTAAGGATGGCCAGCAGCCAGCAGAGGCTAGGCAGAGGCCTGCAACAGACGCTCCCTCTCAGCCTCCAGAAAGCATGAGCCCTGCCAACATCTTAACTTCAGACTTCTGGCCTCCCAAACTGTGACAGGATCAGTTTGCTGTTTTAAGCACTTACTCTGTGGCAAGTTATTACAACAACTACAGGAAATGAATACAGAGGACAGCAGACAAGGTCACTGCTGTGGCCCGAGTCTTTGTATCCCTGCAATATTCACATGTTGAAGCTTCATCTGCTATGCAATGGTACCTTGAAGACGGCCTTTAGGAGGTGATCAGGTCATGGGGCCTCTGTCCTCAGGAATGGGCTTAGTGTCCTTATAAAAGAGGCCCAAGGGAGCCTGTCTGCCCCTTCCACCATGTGATGCCATGGTGAAAAGGTGCCACTCATGAGGAACAGGGCCTCACTGGACACCCAATCTGGGAACACCTTGATCTTGGACTTCCCAGCCTCCAAGCTGTCTGTTGTTTGTTACCCAGTCTCAGGTATTTTGTTACGGCAGCCTTCATGGACCAAGACAGTCACATAAGAAAAGAGGTACAATGCTGCTTGGCTCCTGCCAAGTGCTCTCTGAACACAAGGTCATGAACCAGGAGGGAGTGGGAAGAGCCACTGTGGGCTGACTTACCCTATCACAAACTTCATCTTGCCATTCCTGGCTGCCTCGATGAGGATGGGTACCAGCTGGGGGTCCCTTGGGCCGAAAATGCCGTGAGGGCGGATGGCTGCAGTTAAGAAATTCTTCTCAGGATCGTTGGCACCCAGGACTACCTGGAGGAGAGCAGGAGATGTCCATTGCAAACTCCTCGGCCCAAGCCAGGACAGTGCCTCACTGGGTGAGTAGAACCACCCATGGGGGACAGAGAGATGACACACTCTGTTGACATGTGGCCACCGAGCAGTGGTTTGCCTTGAGCTGACAACCTACATCAGTGGCTGGTATAAATTTTGCCTACCTCTCTACCCCACCCACCCTCACACCAAAATCTGAAACTGCTGGAGAGACAGCTGGGCAAAAACCAGTAAGATCAAATCAGAAGACCCAGGTTTGGGTTCAAAGGCTAAAACCCACCAACACTGCCAGAAGACACGCCTCAGCAGCGGTTTGTGGAAAAGATCCGAAGGTTCCGGCGAACGAGGCAGCCGTGAGCTGCCAGGAACTTGAACTGCATGTGCCGCCCACGTTTCCACCAGGCTGTTCCAGGCAATTCTGAGTACCACCTCCGAGGGGAGGGCTCTCAGAAACCCAAGCGGGCCCAGAAGGTTCAGAGAAGGTGAAGGGTCTGAAGACCACGCCCGGGGAGAAACAGGCCAGCAGCTGGGGAGTGAAGGAGGCTGGGCCATGTAAAGTCCTCAGAGCAGTGCCTGGTCTGGAGCCAGTGCTCCTGCTACCACTACGAGGAAGACAGAAAAGGTATTTTCTGTGTGACTTCATGGACAAACTAGAACTCAAGAGCCTAAAGCACAGAGAAATGGGTTTTGCCTCAAAAGTAACAAAACTTCTGAAAGGATTTATCGTGGGTGCAAGCGGTGATCGTGAAGGCACTGACCCTGACGGGGCTGCATGGGAAACACACGAGATGGCCCGTGTCAGTTGTTTCCGTGCGCCTCTGTAGGCTTGGTAAGCACAGTTACTGCTGTCATGTCACCTCGGGTTTCTACTCTATGGTGGCAAAATGCTGGTCCATGTTTTGGCCCCGGTGATCTTAAGCCAGTCAACAAGGGAAAAGCTGCCTCTTTCAACAGATTCCCCTCCTCTTCCCGTCAGGCCTCCACAGTGATGGAGGGAATGACTAAATAAACCCTCAAATGGCCTCCACCGAGGCTCATCTCTACCACTGAAGGGAAGCGCGGTGAAGGAGTCCTAGCTCCCCATCACATTTGCTTTATGATCAGCAGGAAGGTTATAGAGGCAACAGTGGGTGTTGACCTTGGTTGGAAGGAGGCTCCAGGTGACTTACTACTGGGGTCATCTGCAGGTTTTGCTTATTTCCAGTTGAAACTCAAAAGCTGATATAAGCAAGCCACTGATGGGCTGGGTCAAGGCCATCATTTGAAGCTCCTGAGCCTAGATGGGCCCAGCGCTGGTGGCAGAAAGTCCCGGGCGTGCTGGCTTGAGGATGCCCAGGTCTCCGTGGTAAATGAACTGCCTGCAAGGCACAGGGAGGCTTCAGTGCTCCTGGGGCCAAGTCTGAGCACATGGGTGCTTCAAGGAGTGAGACAGCATAGTCTGGAGCCAGGACCGTAGCTTGCCAAAGGCCAAGCCTCCACCCCTGGTCTGGGCAGCCCTTTTGTCTCCCTGTGGACCAGTTCTGCCAGGACTTTCTGAGCTGAAGCAGCAGCAAACAGCCGGGAGGTCGCTGGCTCTCAGGTAGACAGGTCAGTGTCCGGCCCCGGTTCAGTTTGTACTGGCTTTGAAAGAAAACCTCAGTGGGTGTGATATGCTGCACATACCTGGGAGGGGTATACTCACAGCTACCCAGTTAAGGCGAGCTATCTCAGGCTCAGGAGCACTCCCGGCCTGCAGCTTAGGATGGCCTCAGGGTGACAATCCCCATGTGCAGCTAGCAGTTGTCAGGGGCCGCACAGCAGCCCCGGCAGCCTGAAGGCTTGGTAGCAACTGCGGCTGAATCCAACCACACTAAAATCAGGTGTCCTTTGATGAAGCTGCTTTGCCAAATGGAAAAATACTTTTCCTTAAAATAAAGCAAGATCCTTCCATTGTTTGTTTTTCTAAGTAAGGGAGGGGGCAAGAGCGCCACTAGGAAGGTGCCTCCAGCCTGATTCTTGTCCGCACATTTGCGACCCCCGTTGTAAATTCCCATAGCAAGCGAGGAAGCTTGCAAAGCATTGAGGGTGAGAGTGCAGGCTCTGGAGACAGACGGCCTGGGTCAGCCACCTCCCAGTTGCATGCTTAAGAAAGCTTCCGAGTCTCTCTGTGCACCACAGTCCTCATCTGTCATCTGGTGATGATGGGATAACTGTGACCTTTTTTTTTTTTTTTTTTTTTTTTGAGACGGAGTTTCGCTCTTGTTACCCAGGCTGGAGTGCAATGGCGCGATCTCCGCTCACCGCAACCTCCGCCTCCTGGGTTCAGGCAATTCTCCTGTCTCAGCCTCCTGAGTAGCTGGGATAACAGGCACGCGCCACCATGCCCAGCTAATTTTTTGTATCTTTAGTAGAGACGGGGTTTCACCATGTTGACCAGGATGGTCTCGATCTCTTGACCTTGTGATCCACCCGCCTCGGCCTCCCAAAGTGCTGGGATTACAGGCTTGAGCCACTGCGCCGGGCCAACTGTGACCTTTAAACAATGCAAATACTGGAAAACACTCAAAACAGCATCTGGCCATGTAAACCTGTTCTCATAGTATTTTTTTTGTGTGTGTGGAGACAGAGTCTCTCTATCCCCCAGGCTGGAGTAGAATGGCACAATCTTGGCTCACTGAAACCTCCACCTCCCGGGTTCAAGTAATTCTCGTGCCTCAGCCTCCTGAAGAGCTGGGATTACAGGTGCCCACCACTATGCCTGGCTAATTTTTGTATTTTTAGTAGACACAGGGTTTCACCATGTTGGCCAGTCTGGTCTCGAACTCCTGATCTCAGGTGATCCGCCCACCTTGGCCTCTCAAAGTGCTGGGATTACAGGCGTGAGCCACTGTGCCTGGCTTCTCACAGTATTTTTAAATTCAATGTCACCCACAAATTTTACATCCCAAGTCAGGTACTTAGGCCTCAGAATATGAACTTCATAAGTTCCTAAACATTTTTCTTAGGATTCTAAACCCTTCAGCCTGTGCACTCAACGAGTTCCAAGGCACATACCCTCTCCTGTAAGATCTTAGTCTCTGTGTAGTAGTCAATGGGTTTCATGGCATAGGGAAGGTCTTCAGTTCCATTCTTGATATCGACGCCCTCAAAGATGACACTGGCAGTACTGGTTAAAATGAGTTTCTGACAGACGAACGTTAGAAAGAATAAAAGTCACAAATTATCACGATTCAAAGAGTGCAATGATCCTGTACGAAAGAGAATCAAGGGGCATCCTTTTGCTGCCCTCACACTTGAGGCACTGCACAAATTATTTGCTGCAATGCCTTTGCTTCTCATTCCTTCTTAAAATAATCCAAAGATCACTATCTTTGCAGCTATGTGGATTCCAGACACACTATGGTATTACATTCTAACCAGGAATCAAGGGATCCTGGCTCCAAAACAAGGGATAACACATTTTTTATATCCGATCACACCCGAGGGATAGAACAGACTTTCATTCATGGTATCTCACTATGACAGTGATTCTCTGTGGGGAAGGGCAGCCCACAAACTTCTAGGAGGATGTCTGTTTGAAAAAGATCACTGTCTATTCTGATAGTGACCTGGCCATGTGAACACACATATGAAGACACACCACAAGACCTCTTAAGAAATGCTATTCTAAAGGAAGACACTCTCTCATGAGGGTCTCCAGTGTCCAGCCTGTGGGTTAAGAGGAACTCATCCAACACTGCTAGGGTAAGATAAACAAGAATTTATAATGATCTGAAAAGAAACTGAACTTCCATCACTTACAGATGATAGAAAAATCTACACAGAAAACACAGGCAAATATGTAGAAAATATTAGAATTCAGCTAATTTGCTGAATTAAAAATCAATATACAAAAAGTAGTCTTTTACATTAGCAGTCATTGAAGATGTAATATACAATTATTAAATAAAAAAGGAAGTACATACAAATAAACTTAACAAGATATGCAAAATCTTGATGAATAAAGTATAAAACTCTATTTAAGACATTAAAGAGAGAGATAAGCAGAAAAATGTCCCATATTTATGGACAGAAACAGTTGATATTGGAAAGATATCAATTATCTCCAAAATTACCTACAAGTTCAATACAATTACAATAGTTGTCTCCCAGCTGTCTTTAGCAAGGAACTGGTTAAGCCAAACATATGTGGAAGAACAAAGGGTTCAGAAGAGCCAAGTGAATTTCGAAGAAATCAGTGAGGGGTGAGGTGATTTATCTTACCGTACTCCGAGACTTGTCCTAATAAGGCAGAGCCTCTCTGCACGGGCAGACAGAGAGGTCAATGGGGCAGAGGGGAGAGCCTGGAACAGGCCCATGTAAGACACAAACACCGAAGACAGGCCGCAGATGGTGTGGAGCAATGCAGAAAGGAGGAATTATGCAAGAAATGGTGCTGAACTGGTTACACACGTAGCAAAAAGTGAGATCTCTATCTCACACCATATGCAAACATAAATCCCTGAAGGATTAAAGCCTTCAGTGTGGAAAACAAAACCTAAAACCTCTGAGGAAAGAAAGGACATGAAATGATCTTTTGATCTTAGCGTTGGAAAATGTTCCTTCAATACAACACAGAAATCACTTTCTGCACCCTTACCCACTAAGCTACTCTGCCCCTTCAGAAAATGAACCAATTACATATACCAAGATGAGCAAAGAAAAATGTAACACTAGGGAAAAAAGCAAGTTGCAGGAGGATCTGTTCAATCAGATACCATTTTATAAACTCTTCTAACGCAATCTAATACCTTATATTGGCTGCACATGGAGCAAATGCAAATGAGAAACCCAAGTTCAGAACTGTTACCCATGGCTAAAAGAAGACAGCAATGGCATCGAGGATGGCACACGTCACACACGCCAGTCATACTGTTTGTTAAATGCCGGGTTAGTGTAGGGCTGCTGTTTTACTGTCAAATCTTATTTTGCTTTTCTTTGTGTTGCTGTTTTTTTTTAAGAGACAAGGTCTTGCTCTGTTGCCTAAGCTGGGATGTAGTGTTGGGATCATAGCTGAAGCGATCCTCCTGCCTCAGCCTCCTGAAACAGTTGAGGCTATAGGTGCCTACCACCACGCCTGGCTTTTAAAAGTTTTGTAGAGGTGGGGTATTGCTATGTTGCTCAGCCTGGTCTTGAACTTCTGGGCTCAAGAGATCTTCCTGCTTTGGCCTCCCAAGGCACTGGGATTACACATGTGAGCCACCACACCTGGGGTGCAAATCTTTTTTGTATGCCTGGAACCTTCCACTTAACAAAGAGCAGCAGGGCCCTTCCCAGGGCTCTAGTTACATCAGTATGGCAGAGTGCAAAGTCTGGGATTTGGAGAATCCGCTTTGACCCCACCTCTTGCATTTACTAGCTAAGAGACGTTGTTTAGCCTCTGGTTACCTAATGAGGAGCTAATTAGGTAAAAACTGCAGCAGGACAAAGCATCTTGTCAACTGCCAAGGGTCAGTTATAACTGATCCTTTCCAGGGTTCGAGCTCAGAAGAGCTTCAGCCCTACTGGACTGGCTGAGGATGCTGGGGACACTGGGGACCAGACAGTGCCAGGAGAGGTTGTTGGGAGAGGAACCCCTGGCTTGCTTCAAGCTTTCTCTTAATTTATGGAGTATCTGTGGCATGCGGCCCTGTGAGGGTCAGGATGCTGAACTGACAGGGAGCGGTTTCAGCCAGTGGCTGGAGTCCTATAAAGAAAACCCTACGAACCAGGATTGGTAACAATGCAGCAAGCTACGACGTGACAGAAATTCGTATCCCCTCAGGCCTGAGTTATAACAGGTTTCTACTGGCTAAGAGTAACACAATTTGCTTTTCTTTTAAAATATAAGCAAGGTCTGGAAAACAATGCGGTGGTTCCTCAAAAGGTTAACCATAAAACTAGTATATGATCCAGCAACCCTACTTCTGGGTGTATGCCCAAAAGAAGTGGTAACAGGGACTTGAACAGGTATTTGCTTAATGGGGTTGGTGTTTCTATTAGGGAAGAAGAAATGGTTTAGAGATGGATGGTGGTGATGGTTGTATGATGCTGTGAGTGTACTTAATGTCACTGAACTCTGCACTTCAACATGGCTATGATGGTAAACTGTATGTGATATATACTTTATCATAATAAAAATATAAGCAATGTCTAAGTTCTGTAGCTCTCCAACTGAAGGCCAATAGCCTTGAGGTCCTCAGATGTTCCATTTGTGTGCAGTTACAATACTACAACGCAAATCGGCCTTGGCAAGCAGAACTTCATAATCCTCAGTGACTCCCAGGCTGCATTTTTAACATCTTCCTAACAAACAGTTAGGCCTGGGGAGACTGCAAGAACTATGATCTTACACCCTTAGAAAGGGCCATCACAAGTTCCTGACAGCACTCACCCCAGCTTTCCCCTTACCTGAACCCCAGCCTCTTTGCAAGTTTCAATGACATTCTTGGTGCCACTGTAATTCACTCTATAAAAGAGTTCCTTGTTGTTACTGGATGGCGGGGGTGATGCACAGTGGAAAACTGTGTTTACACCTTTCAGAGCTGGGTACAGGTCCTGGAAAAGCAAACGAAGAGAAAATAATCATTCCTGCTTTGACAGGTCAGTAGCATTCCCACATTTTCATTCTCCAACCTGTGGCTTGTAGGTTCCTTATCTTATAATTCTACAATCAATATGGAAACATATTCTCATAAGAGATTCAATAATACTTAAGTACATGGGATGGAAACCAAGTTTTCCATTTAATCACCTTCTCCCCACTAACTAGTCCCCAATAAAAAGGGGTTTGGGGCATGAGAAGCTTGTGTGATCCACACAGAGGCAACACCCTTTCGGGTGGTTCAGGGTGGGCACCTAGGGGATAAAACTCCCCAGGAAGGTGAACTCAGATAGAAATTACTAATCATATGAAAAAGTTTCACACCACTAAAGACAGTATAAATAGCCGATATGCAGGCATATTCCTGCCTGTGAAACTAGATACAATACAGCAACCTGAAAGGGATTTTTAAAACAGGTCTGTTTGATTTACTGCTAAAAGGAACAAGAGCTCCTGAGAGAAATGGCTGATTGCAGATCTGGGTCAGGAAATACACAAGAAGAACCAGGCACACTTTGTACCAGAAAGTGAGGATGCTAGCTAGCTAAGACTACTGGGGTCATGTTAAAAGTACTCAAGTGCCGGCCTGAAGAGGTTCCCACTGGGCAAAGAAAGGACAGCTTGACCACAAGTAAGAATAAAAATTCTTTCTGAAACTGGTAAACAAAGGGAAAAAAACCCAAACCTTTATTCTGCAAAAGGTATAAATACTGCAGCTACTAAATGAAGAAGTAACAACATGTCACCATTTTGCCAAATATGAATTAACAGGATCTAAGTATGATTCATGCTTGTCACCAAAAGAAAAGACAATTATGTGCCTAGACTCACCAATTAATATTTTGCCACAATTTCCTCTCTGTACATACATACGATCAAGGATATTTTTTGAAACTACTTAAGTAAGTTGCAGACCTCATGCTGCCTCTAAACTCTTTACCAGGTATCTCTTAAGAACAAAAGCATTCTCTTAAATAACCATAAAGCAATGATCACACTCAAGAAACCTAACAGATATGATACTCTTATCCAATAATTAGCCTATATTCAAATTCCCTCAATTGTCCCAATAATGTCCTTTATAGCCTTTTGTTTTGGGGTCCAGGATCCAACCATGCATGACATGTAGTATTTACTCCTTATGTCTCCTCCATCTCTTTTAATCTGAAACAATTTCCCATCTTTTCTTTTTTGTCTTATTTTAATGCTGCCATTTTTCAAGGGTTCCAGTTGGCTACTTTATAGACAGTCCTTCAGTTTGGATTAGTCTGTTTCCTCAAGATTAGATTCAGGTTTCATGGTTTTGGCAAGAATACCACATCTCAGGGAATTACCTAGGAGGTGCAACTTTGTCCCACTGTTGGTAATATTAAGTTGGTGATGATGATGGCTGCCAGATTCTGGCCATCAAAAAGGTACCTTTTTCCTTGCAATTCATAAGTAATCTGCAGCATGTTAATTTCACTGATTGACCTCAGCATTTATTGGTACTCCTTGCCTGGAACAGTAATAAATGTACTGGGTACAAAATGGTGACATTCTAAGTCTAGCCTTTTAATTCATGCTGTCTACATTTATTAGTTGAAATTCCTCTGTAGAGCTTCCCCTTCTCCCTGATCCCAATTGTTCTTCTCAGTAATTTTTTTTTTGAGATGGAGTTTCGCTCTTGTTGCCCAGGCTGGAGTACAATGGCACGACCTCAGCTCACTGCAACCTCTGCCTCCTGGGTTTAAGTGATTCTTCTGCTTCCTCCTCCCAAGTAGCTGGGATTACATGCGGGCATCACCATGCCCAGCTAATTTCTGCATTTTTAGTAGAGACAGGTTTCACCACGTTGGCCAGGCTGGTCTTGAACTCCTGACCTCAGGTGATCCACCCGTGTCAGCCTCCCAAAGTGTTGGAATTACAGGCGTGAACCACCACGCCTGGCCTATTTTCAGTATTTCTACAGACCTATGGATTCTTTTTTAAATCTATGCATTATAATCCACTACTATTAGGTTTTTCAAGGCTCAAAGTGTCCCAGATTTGGCCAGTGGAGGCCCTTTAACTTGGCTCTTGTGTCTTCTTTACATGTCCTCATTCATTTTGTGTTAAGAAAATGTTCCAGACTGATTTTGTACTGCCACTGCTCTAGGGTCCTAGAATGAGCAATTTTCCCAAGAGGCCCTAGTTCCTTTTGTGCGAAATGGTATATAGAAACGCAAATATGAGCATTAGGCATGCTTATTACTATTGGAGTATCTAAAGTAGTAATACCCCAGAGGAAAAACCTGAATGAATGAGTCTGATCAAGTCTGTAGTCCAGTAGAAACATGATACAAGCCACAGTGACTTTAAAGTTTGTAGTAATGACATTACAAAGTAAAAAGAGAAAGGTGAAATTAACTTGAATGAGATAGTTACATTCCTTTTTTTCTGTACCTAGTTTTGAAATCTGGTGTAGACTTTACATGTACAGTGCTTCTCAATTCTGACTTGCCACATTTTAAGTGCCTAATAGCTACATGTGGCTAATGGCTGCCTTAATGGACAGTACCATCCCAGATCTACCAGTATACAGAAAATACTGGAGGACAGCAGGGCATGTTAAACATCATGGGGATGTAATCAGCAAAACCCAGACTGTGGGAAATACTACAGCCCCACAAACATGGCTCCTATTAAACATCAGTTATTCAATAGATAGACTGAAGTTTCAAAAGATGAAGGGAACTGTAAATTCAAAGAGACCTAAGTATTTCAACCAAATGCATAGTCTTGACCTTGCTTGGTTCCTTATGTGGAAAAAAAATAATACGAAAACATTTATAAGACATTCAGGGATATCTGAACACTAGCTAGGTACTAAAGAACTACTGTCAATGTTTTTAAAAAGAATCCTTATCTTTTAGAGATCAATAATGAAATATTTACAGATAAATGATATGATGCCTAGGAATGGCTTCAACATCATCTGAGGGGAATACAGGTGAGACATGACTGGCCATGGGCAGATGCAGGGAAGAGGAAATCTGCTATGAAATAGAACAAGAGAAAGAGAAGGAATGCAAGAAAGAGAGGGTAACAGACAAATAACACAATGAAAGACCACCATCCATCCAGCGAGGCTTCCAGAAAGAGAGGAAAGAGAGAAGAGTAGAGTCTTTGAAGAATTTTCCAGAAATGGGGAAAGACATTCATCTTCAGACTGCAAAGGCCTAGCAGGTGTTGAGTAAGATTTAAAATCAAAACTAGAACTCAGGCTCAGATATATTCTCTATAGAGACTATAAATGATAAAAATAAAATCCTAAAAGCTATGAGTGAAAAGCCAGACAACCTACAAAGAAACAGCAAAAGATGCCACAAGAATGGGGTGATTTTAAAAAGTGTTATGGGCTGGGCGTGGTGGCAATGGTGGCTCACACCTGGAATCCTAGCACTCTGGGAGGCAAAGAAGGGCAGATCACTTGAGGTCAGGAGTTCGAGACCAGCCTGGCCAACGTGGTGAACCCCTGTCTCTAAAAATATAAAAATTATCCAGGCATGGTGGCACATGCCTGTAATTCCAGCAACTCGGGAGGCTGAGGCAGGAGAATTGCTTGAACCCAGGAGGCAGAGGTTGCAGTGAGCTGAGATCGTGCCACTGCACTCCAGTCTGAGCAACAGAGCAAAACTGTGTCCAAAAAACAAACAGTTATGTAATATATATTGTGTATATAAAACGATATAATTGTATATATATATATAAACTTTATCTATATGTATATATGTATATCTGTCTCTCTCCCCTCTCTCTCTACTGACTATAAAAACACATTTTTAAAAAAAGAAATGAAGGTCTCATTATGTTGTTCAGGCTTGTCTTGAACTCCTGGCCTCAAGTGATCCTCCCACCTTCGCATTCAAAATAGCAGGGGGACTGTAATGCACACCACCACACCCAGCTGAAAGCACATTTTAAAAGTCCTTCCCAGCCGGGCGCAGTGGTTCATGCCTTTGGGAGCAATTTGGGAGGCCGAGGCAGGCAGATCACCTGAGGTCAGGAGTTCAAGACCAGCCTGGCCAACATGGCAAAATCCTGTCTCTACTAAAACCACAAAAATTAGCTGGGTGTGGTGGTGGGCACCTGATTAGGGAGGATGAGGCAGGAGAATCACTTAAACCTGGAAGGCAGAGGTTGCAGTGAGCTGAGATTGCGCCACAGCCTGGGCAACAGAGCAAGACTCCGTCTCAAAAAATAAATAATACATAAAAATAAAAGTCCTTTCCTGCCATATCTTTCACCCACATCACATCCACCTTGGACTTAGCTTAGATTTCATGATCCATCAGCACCACCTTTGCTTTGTTCCTCTCTCCCTTTATTAAATTTGTCTAGCAAACTCCAACCCTGGAAATAATATGTTAGCAACAACAGCATGGCAGCTGGGGAGCCTTTTGGAGAGAAGTTAAAACCTGCTAAGGATTCTCATCTCCTTGGAGGGAACAAAGCAGTGATCGAAAGACAAAATCCCTGCTTTTGTGGAGATTACGTAGAGAGGACAAATTTCATAGGAGATATCCTTTGCTCTGTATCCACTCGTGATCAATCATGTTTCAGGACAAATAAGAAACAAGTAAATCTAGAGGATGTCCATACTGGCTGGCAGGTGTTATGCAGAAACTAGAGCAGAGGAAGGGAGACGAGCAGGGGCTGGTTTCTTAGCATGGGGTGGTTGGAGATTTACAGGAAGTTAGGGAGCAAGCTCTGTGGTTCAGGAAGAGCGTTCCCGACAGAAAGAACACCAAGTGCAAAGGTTCTGAGGCAGAAACTTGGTTTGTGGCCAGTGTGCCTGGGGCAGAGCCATGAGGTGGGTGTGGGAGGAAGGGGGCTGGACAGGTAGTGGGGACGTGCTGTGCAGGGCCTCACGGGTGATTACACAGGCCTCTGTTTGCTTTACATGGGACTGGATGCCACTGGAGGCTTCTGTACAGAGGGTGGTATGATCTGATTTATCCATTAAGAGTCCCTGTAACATCTAGGTGAGAGTGATGGTGGCTTGGACCAGGGTGGCAGCCATGGACGGGGTGAGAAGTTGCTGGGTTGGGGGTCTGTTCTGAGTGGGGTCAACAAGATTTCCTGATGGATGGGATGAAGGGCATGAGAGAGAAAGGAATCTGGCAGGGATAAATCAAAGGTTTTTGGTTAATGCAACTGGAAAAGCAGAGTGGGCCATTTCTGGAGTTAGAGAAGACTTAGCAGAAGGTTTACTGTGGTGGGAGAGGGGTTTGCATCAGGGAAACAGGAGCTTAATTTTGGATATAGCAAGCTTGAAGTGACCATGAGGTATCCAAACAGGGATGCCCAGCAGGCATTTTGAGATACACACACACACACACACACACACACACACGGCTGAGAGAGCTAGGCGGTGGAGATCCCAAGCAGGGAGCCCACCAGCTTCTAGACAGTAATGAATACATGAGATGGGACGGAGTCATGGGGACACTGTCTAGACTTGAAGAAGAAAAGAGAAGTCCTGGAGCCTGCAAAGTTTAGAAACGATAGTGACCAGGGGACAATCATTGAGGCAGGAGGAGAAAGGAGCGAGTGTGGCATCTTAGAAGGCGAGCAAAGAAAGCATCAGATGCTGCTAAAGAGTCAAGGCAGAGGAGGACGGAGATTCAACCACCGGATATGGTTGCCTCAAGGTCCCTGGTGGCAGTGACAGGGGCTGTTTGGGGGAGACCTAACTGGAGTGGTTCCACAAGATACCAGATGGAAGGAATCAGAGGCAGCCAGGGAGAGAGGACCTATCTGAATCTCTGGGTAGGGAAGAGGAGGTGGCTTCCAGCTGGCACCAGGATGGGCACTTTTGTGGGGATGAGGCATCCTCGGGAACAGCAGGGGAGGCCGACTAGAGACGTGGACGTGGGCACATTTGTGGAGATGGCGCTCAGTGGTACCAAAGGTCTGCTTCAGGGCTGTGGCCATGCACAAGGCAAGATTTAACCAGGGTGGGGTTACAATGTGAAATACACTGTGGTGGTATTTATTCGCCACCTGGGCCGGGCTCTAGTCCCCGGTAACTCCATTAAACACTAGTGTAGGTGTTGCTGTAGAGGTATTTTGTAGCTGTGGTTGACATCTACAATCAGATGACTTTAAGTAAGGAGATTACCCTTGATACTCTGGACAGGCAGTATATAATCAGTTCAAATACCTTAAAAAAGAAACTGAGGTTTCTGTAAGAAGAAATTCTAACGTGGGACCACAGCATCAATTCCTGCCTGAGTTTTTGGTCTGTCCTACAAATTTCAGGCTTGCCTAGCCAGCCCCCACAATCATGTAAACCAATTCTGTGAGTTAAATCTCAATCTCTCGGCCAGGTGCGGTGGCTCATACCTGTAATCCCAGCAGTTTGGGAGGCCGAGGCAGGCGGATCACCTGAGGTAAGGAGTTGACCAGCCTGGCCAACATGGTGAAACCCCGTCTCTACTGAAAATATAAAAATTAGTCGAGCGTGGTGGCTTGTGCCTGTAATCCCAGCTACCCAGGAGGCTGAGACAGGGGAATCTCTGGAACCCGGGAGACAGGGGCTGCAGGGAGCTGAGATCGCTCCACTGCATTCCAGCCTGGGTGATAAGAGCAAGACTTTGTCTCAAAAAAAAAAAAAAAAAATCTCAATCTCTTTCTCCCTCTCACCCACCCCATCTCTCTCCCTGCCCCTGCTGGATGTTTCTGTGGAGAAACTTTATGGATACATACAACCAAAAGAGAAAGGGGAAGGGGGTGAAGACTATGCAAGTGAATGAGTGGACCACGGAACTAAAGGCAGTGAGGCACAAATGGGGTGAGCCATAGCAGGTATGGCTGGGTGTCTGGGTGGGGTCAAGGAATCGGGACAGCTGAGGCACTAGAGGGCATGAGCTGGACAGAGAGGAGCTGGTACACAGAGTAGAATGCCTGCAACTGGGATGAAGGAGAAGACATGCTTACTGGTGATGACAGGAGGGCAGCATCACTGGGTGAGAGGAGGCCAAGATGAGAGAGGCAAGGGCATTGGTAGGGTCATCTACATGAACACTGAATTCACAAATCATAATGCCAGAAAGGAGCTGAAATCCTAAGGAATAAAGTGGAGTCACCTGGGAAGGGGAACAGATGGCCGTGGGTGGCCATCACGAGGAAGGAAGGGTGTTGGGGTTTGTATAGTCTGAGGGTAACCTCTTCAAAGCTGGAGAGGCCCAGAGGTGTGAGCAGTGTGGGGGAGAAAATAGCCATAACTTTGCAGCAGAAGCAATGGTCTCAATATTTCATAAACAAAAACCATATGGCAAATGACACCAAAGCCAAGAATAAGAGCCCAGTGACAGGCTGAGGGAAGCCATCCACAAGGACACAGGCACAGGATCGGCATTCCAACTAGAGTAACAAGGAAGAAAAGGCAACCCCAAAGACAAAGGGGCAAAGGACACAAACATTTCGTACAGGAGGAAGCCTGAAAGCTGATCACCCAATGACAGAGTGGCTGGTTACTTGATCAGGGAGGACATGTGACTCTGAACATCAGCGAGGCACCATTTCATACTCCTCAGAACGGCAACACCAAAAAGTCTAGTTATGCCCCACGGTGGCAAGGATGTGGGGCTTCTGCCACACTGTGGTGTGAGATGAAATTGACATAGCAACTTTTCGAGCCATCTGGCAACATCTAATAAAATTCAAGCTATTCATACCTGAACAACATGGAGGAAGCTGAAAACATCATGCTAAGTGAAAAAAATATAAATATGACACAGAAGTGTGAATATGACATAATTCTGTTTATACGAAATGTCCAGAAGAAGCCAATACATAGACATGGGAAGCAGATGAGTGGCTGCCAGGGGCTGGGAGGGGAGGAGAGGGGATGGGTATGAGATTTCATTTTGGTGGAATACAAATATTCTGGAGTTAGATCATGGGAAACAGTTGCATAGCTTTCTGGATATACGGAAAACCACTGAATTGCATGTTAAAAATGTGAAATTGGCGGTACTTGAACTGTTATCTTTTTTTAATGAATTATATCTTAATCAAAAAAAATCATGACCCTGTGGCCCAGCACCCATACTTTTTGCAGCTGGCCAAACAGCCCATGGACAGCTTTTGAAGTACAGTTTCCCTGGCACACAGCCACATCCATTTGTTCATTTAAGTACTGATCATGGCTGCTTTTGTACTACCAGGACACAGCTGAGTGGCTGCGACAGAGATGATGGTTATTCATTCTAACCATTCTGGTGTAAGAATGTGATGTTCTTTCCTATAACTTTGAAAATGTTCACAATGCAACAACTTTTTTCAAACAATTCGGCTGGCATCTGAGCAAGGGAAGTATCGTGGTTCCCCCTCATGGGTTTGTCGGAAATCAGCAAGGCTGCATGGTCCATTACCTGTCGGCTGCAGAGGTCACCCAGAAAGAACTGCACCTGGGGATTATCAAACCCTTGCCGGATGTCAAAGACATTGACAGCATATCCTCTTGCCAGCAACTGTTCCACCATGTGCTGCCCCAGGAATCCAGAGCCCCCGATCACTGTGCATTTCTTAGCCTGTGGAAAGAGAGGAATGGTAGGAAGACCAGTGTAGTGAGAACTGGAAGCTGCAGAGTCCAGACCTCCGTATCATGAGCCATTGCAATGGCAGATACACTTGTTTGTCTGTAGCTCTTCCTGAGCCAAGTCGGAAGGTTTATATCATTCTGGTGTTCCATCACTAGTGTAACCTTCTCTCCTGGGATCGGTAAGGAGGGAAGAAAGACAGCAAATGACACTGAGATTGACAGTCTTCCACTCTAGGTTATTTTTAAAACTGAATCTGGGCCTCCTTAAGATGACAACCTCCACTTTCCTTAGCTCATATACAGTAAATCCAAGTTGGGTGTGTGGAAATGAAAGATCTTAAATAAATTATGTTCTTGATTAGAAAAACAAACTAATGTCCCTACTTATCCCTTCAACATTAACACAATTGAACTATGCAAGAGACCCGACAGCCTCTACACATCCGCCTCCTTCCCAGTGGGGTGTCCCATCTGAAACAGCACTCATACTGCACTCCATCAAGCCCGCCTGGAGCTGGCACGGTACTTCAGCCTCATTTGTTCATGTGCAACCTACTAACAAAATCGGCCACCCAAAACTAACTTCCCAACATGTTCTTTTCTAGGCTTTATTCTGAATATTCCTATACACATGCAATCACACCAGGTTACATGATTTGTACTATGACTGAGATATATTTCCTCAGGTCATGGCCAAATTAAATACAAAGCTCCCATCAATCCCTTTCTTCTCCCCTCCTCCCAAGTCAGCTGTACAGGCAAACTGAAGCTAGTTAGAAGAACTGAGGTGCCTGTTTCCCAACCTGGGTTTCCACAGTTTTTACTAAAAGTCTGAACCCAAAGACAGAACCAGATACGTTTTGAGAGCATCATGAGGGATTTCAGACTGCCTTGCTTATATCATTTGGCATCTCTGGTTACAGGTGTTTCAAAGGATGCCAATCTTTTCAAACAACAAATAACCTTGCTGTTATGTCTAGTGCGATTTCATTTCACCATTTTAATTGTGACTAATCACAATTAAAGGCAGAGGATGCAGTGAGCCAAGATAGCGCCATTGCACTCCAACCTGGGCAACAAGAGCAAACCTCTGTCTCAAAAAAAAGAAATTAGCTGGCTGTGGTGGTACGTGCCTGTAATTGCAGCTACTTGGTAGACGAAGGCAGGAGAATGGTTTAAACCAGGGAGGAGGAGGTTGCAGTTAGCCAAGATCGTGCCATTGCACTCCAGCCTGGGTGGCAGAGCGAGACTTCATCTCAAAAACAAAAACAAAATAACAATACCCAACACTGATTAATCCATGTACAAATACACAACTTTTAACCCACAGGTAAATAGTAACAGCTTGTTGCTATGTACGTGTCCACTCTCTCCTTACCTGATTCTGGTTAACCTTTTCTATGTCGGTACTCACTCTGGGAATATCCTCTGTCAAATGCGTCCATGCAACTTGGTCTCTCACTGGCTCACTAACTGCTGGTTCCATTTCAAAGCAAAATATGGTCCCGTTTGCAATTAGCTTTTCTTTTCTTAAAGACATAGAGATAGACATTAATGTTGCCTAAGTCAAAACATCTTTAGCTGTTAGTATTTTGTGCAGATGTTAGTTTTTACAAGCAGCTGAACCATGGCTACGGCTGTTCGAGGAGACAGTACGTTAATGTTTCTGTAATGCAGGCATGACTGGACCCACGACCTACCATACAATTGGATTAGAGGCAGCATGGGAGGCCAGTTAAATAAGCTCACTCATCAATTATAACATAAAAATGGTTTTTGGCACTGTAGCTTTATCCATGGTTCTCCCATGCTTCAGTCAGCCTCGATTTCTCCTGTGGTGCTCATTAGGGTGTGGCAGTGCCCACGCCTAGGGAGTCCTGGCCTGATCCTACCATGAACTGCACGGATCTGCTCCAGTCACTTCCCTTTGCTGCAGCTCAGTTTTCCGATCAATGAATGGGCTCAAGGGCTCATGTCCAGGAGCTCAGGACATGGGATGCTGGGACGAGGGATGAGTGGAGTGCATGGGAGACGGAGCTCTTCTGCTTTGCTAAGTTAAAGCCACCCTGATGATGGGTGGATGAACTCAAGAGTATCTAGGGCCATCAGAAACCCTTGGGAAGTGGTCAGAGTACGGTGGGGACTCAACACTTCACAGCAGGGACATGGTAGCAATGAAGTCCAAAAATGTTACCAGAGATGACAGCCCTTAGGGTGCTCCTCTCCTTTGTCACCCACAATACTGAACTGCAAACACAAAGAAGCCACTTGACTATGATGTAATTAATTGCTCTTGTGTCTATGTTTTCGTAGTTGACAATTGTAGTTGACAATTTACTTAGTCATGGATCCCCTCACATCTGGAGATGGCAAAACCCACAAGAAAAGAGTCTAACGTTGCTCATTAAGACTAGATTCACAGAATGCTTCAGTGAGGAGGTGGCAGGCAGGAGGCACTGGGGTTCTTCAGTGAGGAGGTGGCAGGCAGGTGGCACTGGGGTTCTTCAGTGAGGAGGTGGCAGGCAGGCGGCACTGGGGTTCCACCTGCTGTGATTGCTCCAATCCAATCCTATACCTCAAATTTTATACTCCTCGCCACTTTTAATGAATGGGCATGATCATGTGTCCCAGTGGGGACTGATTTTACGAGCATGTAGAAGGCCAAAATGGCTTTGAAATGGATGTAAGACCCTCAATGTCTGGAGGGGCCATTTGGGGGGACCATTTTTCTCAACTCATACTGAAAATCATCAAGAAACTGTATTTCAAAACTTGACTTGTCATGGTCAGTTTTAGAATGCACTAAAGTCAATCTGTAACTCTGCACCTGCCTTGTCCCTCCCTTTATCCCATAATCCCCTTCACATTGGCAGGGGCCCTGTCATCTGTTCATTTGAAAGACACGTGGCTGATATTGAACTCATTGGGACTCCATGTGTATCTGGACCAAAGCAGGTAGAGAAAAAGGATTTTGGCACCTTGCACCAAAGTCTTGCCCACTGCTGCAACTTGGGCATGAAGCATGGTGCCCAGCATGAAGTGGGCACTCCCATATCACCCTGGGATCATAGACTGCCGTGCAGACATACCCACTAGAGCCCCCATGCTGCTCTCCATCGTGCACATGCATATCCCATCTAATGGGCAGGGGCTTCAGTGGGGCAAATTACTGCTATTTCACAGTGATACAATCACGAATGCCCACTGCTGGCTTCTTATCCAGTTTCCCCAGATACTCAGGGAAACATGAGTCAATGAAAAGGCAGATGGCATCTACAGGGGCAAGGAGATCGCCCACATCTGGCCTCTGACCCCATCAAGGCCTTATTCACCTCTGCGGGCAGGGGATCTGAGGGGTGTGTGCTTGGGGCAATGACAGGACCACATAATGGGCCAACTAGGCCAGCCGGGCTAAGCAAGCCCACCCCCGCGGAGTTCTGCTCCTGTAAGCCTCTGCTCACCCTCCTCTATATGCCTGAGAAAATCACAAATCGCGTCACTTCTCAGTACAGCTGGCAATAAATGAATGAAACAAGAGTCTGCTGTCTGTGTTTAAATCCCAGCTACTATTCTTTACCAGCAGGCAGCCCTCGAAGTGGGGGTTATTTAAAAGAACTGAGCCTGCCTTTCCTCATCTGTAAAGTAAATGGCTTCATAAGGTCTTTATGAGGATTGCGTCAAATACCTGTCAACACGTCATTCAAGGCAGCTCATTTTATTATCACTGTAACATAGCTTCCTGTGCAGGAGTCTCCCTGGCCATGTGTCCTCTTGGGCCTTCTTTGGAGTCTCTCCACCACTCTAGTCCTCCCCTGTTTAAGCTGCTGCCATGTAGTGTCAGCTTGGGCAGGCAGGGGTATTCTATCTGCCCTGGAAATGACTCCCATGTCCTGCTTTAAAGGCTAACTCCTGGGGTTGTCACCAACAACCAGATGCTGGCTAACAAATAAACAGCCAAGGACTTGTTTTGTAAAGTATGTGTACAGCAGTAGCATGGGCAGGGGTGTAAAGAAAGAATAAGACAGATTGGGACTTGCAAGCAAACTTGGGTGGAAAGAATTATTTCCTCTTTGGCCTCATTCAAAGAACAGCATAACAACTTAACATCAGACCCTTCATTCAGTTCTTCTTAACAAAAATTAGAACCAAAGAATGTTCACTGCTCCTGCAGCCTTAAGTTTTACATGAAAAGTGGGAAAAGAATGGGCCAACAGAAGCCCCTGGGGGCCTGGTGGGCTGAAAATCCAATGACAAGTGTTCTTCTAAGAGACATACAGTGGGGAAAGGCAGGCAGAAGAGGAGGCCATGTAAAGATGGAAGTAGAGGTTAGGGTGATGTGGCTACGAGTCAAGAACACCTGGAGTCGCCAGAAGCTGGGACAAATGAAGGCGGAGTCTCCCCTGGATCCTTCAGAGGGAGCAGAGCCTTGTCAACACCTTGATTTTAGACTTCTGGCCTCCAGAACTGTGAGAAGCGCACTTCTGTTGTTCTAAGTCACCCAGTTTGTGGTCATCTGCTACAGCAGACCCAGCAAACTATACAAGTATCCTCTGCAGTCCCTCTGAAATCCAAATAGCAGAGCTGCCAATTCCACACATCCTCCTGTATGACTAGCAAAAGCAAGAAGCCTGAGAGCCCGTTTCTCTCCTTGTTTGCTAGAGGAGGGTGTAGGAGGTGAAAGAAGAAACATGTCTCGCCCCAACAGAACTGTACTGCTAAAATAATAATCACACAATTCCTTGCAAACCAGCCTCTTGTCAAAACAAAATCTCTTTTGTCTCAAATTATATACCAATTATTTTAAAGTTTGTAAATACTATGAGTCAGATAGGAATTTTGGTGACAGCTTAGCTGTCTCTATGGGTTGGAGTGCCCAGAGCTAGCCTAGCAAATGAGTCAGATCCCATGGGCAACCACCATCCCTGCCTACTCACCTAAATTCACCATGTTATGTATGGTCGGGTTAAAACGTATATTGAGAATGGCTCTGATTGAATAGACATTTCTCCAAAGAAGATCTATTTTAAAGATGGCCAAAATGCACATAAAAAGATGTTCAACAGGCTGGGCATGGTGGATCACACTTGAAATCCCAGCACTTTGGGAGGCCAAGGCTGGTGGATCACTTGTGGTCAGGAGTTCAAGACCAGCCTGGCCAACATCATGAAACCCTGTCTCTACTAAAAATACAAAAATTAGCTGGGCCTGGTGGCACATGCCTGTAATTCTAGCTACTCAGGAGGCAGAGGCAGGAGAATAGCTTGAACCTGGGAGGTGGAGACTGCAGTGAGCCAAGGTCACGCCATTGTACCCCAGCTTGGGCAACAAGAGCAAAACTCTGTCTAAAAAAAAAGCCCTGTACACCTAAAAACAGTGAAAATGGTACATATTCCATTATGTCTACTTTACAACACATACACACAGAAGAATAGGTCTGAACTCTTGAAAACAAGACTCCAAAGAGCAATGTTCTAGGGGCTGGTGGATTGTTACGGTTTGTACATCAGAAGCCTTGTCTTTTCCTTTAAAATGTTAGGTATTTAATCCATTAAAAACCAGTATGTGCGCCCACTATATACACTGGGACAAAAATCTTACGCTAAAAATAATCTAGGAAAACAGAGCCATCTTGTACTGGTAAAATCCCAGCACCTTGCTCCATAGCGCAGGGCCACAGAAGCACAAAGCTGAGCTGACTTGCCCCAGCAAAATAAAGGCCAAACGGATCCTTCTAAAGAGATGTGCCCTCCTAGCCATTGGCCTCCCTAATCCTAATCTGGGTATTTTCTTTCCCGTGTCACATCTTGGAATTCTGAAAGGCAGGCCTTACTTTTGCTCCTACAGGCCTCCTGCTTTGCTGCATTTTATCTAAGAAATACATCCATAAGGAAGGTGTGTGCCACCTCAGGTGAAGCGAGAAGAGACAAGCGAGTTAGCTCAACTTCATCCTTCCTGCTAGGGAACGTTCCAGCCACTGATTCCTGGAGGCCAAAGGAAAGAACAGTCTGTTTCAAACCAGAGAGGGAGATGAACCAGAAACCCGTCAGTATGCCTGTGAGCTTAGCTTATGCTGTTCCTCTGCACGGAATACCTCCCCTCTCCTGTTCACGGCGAGTGTCTCCTCTTCCTTCAAGGCCTAGCTTAACTGCCCCCTCTGTGAAACTTCCTTCCTCTCCCCAGGAAAGCCAAGTCACTTCCACAGCATGTGTTTCTGCTCTCGTCCTGACACTTAGCACCCTGTAGGACACCAGGAGCCCCTGGAGGCCCAGCAGACAGCCTGGAATGGAAGACAGGTTTGAGTGAACTACCGTGTGCCACTAGTCATGAGGCCTTATCTGTAAAACAGCAACCTTTTTGCCTACCTCAGAGGTGCCGAGGCTCAAACAAACCCCCAGGGTTAAAGTGGGAGCTGCAACTTGTAAAAGAACCCCCAGGTGTCACCCCATTCACTCATTCCCTCATTCACAAGTCACTAAATGCCAGCCACTATCAGGCAGAAGCTGACAAAGACGCAGCCTCAACCTTCAAGGAGCCCCCCATCTAGGGTGGGAGACAGGAGCAAACAGTTGAGGAAGTGCATCTCTACTCTGATGAGGCTGAGCCCAGAGCACCAATGCCCCAACTAGGCGACCCCTAACCTGACTTCAAAAGGCCCCAGAAGAGTGAGTCAGAGGGCATGGTGTCCTGAAAGACATTTCATGGCCAGGGGTGGGAAGAACAAAGTGATGGCACAGAGACAGCAAGTTCTGATAAATGTGACAAGCTGTGTCACAACAAGTGTGAAGCAAGATCAGGAGCAAAGCTGAGAACCTACGGGGGCTGTGTGCCAAGCTAAGGAGTTCCCCGGGGTGAAAGAGCTGGGGCTCCTGGAAGTTGGAAGCAGGAGTATGTGTTGTGGTTGGAAAGGTCACCCTGGCAGCAGTGTGGGGAAGAGATTTTGGACAAGTCTAACGCTCTGGGCATGTTGGGTAGGGGGAAGGACAAGAGTAAAGAGACAAGAACTACATTTGACCCTTGAACAATGTAAGGGTCAGGAGCACTGAGCCCCGCAGTCAAAAATCCACATAGAACTTTTAACTCACCTAAAACTTTATTAATAGAGCTTACTGTTGGCTGCAAGCCTTACCAATAATGTAAACAGTTGATCAACGAATATTTTGTATGTTATATGTATTACATACTGTGTTCCAGCAATCAATTAAGCTAGAGAAAATATTATTACAAAATCATAAGGAAGAGGAAATATATTTACTATTCATTGAGTGAACGGTCTTCATGCTGAGTAGGCTGTGAAGGAAGACGAGGAGTTGATCTTGCTGCTCAGGGGCGGCAGAGATGAGAGAAAATCTGCCCGTAGGCAGACAGTACTGGTCTCACTCGACAAATGAGAATCAGACTCAGAGAGGTTAAGCAACTTGTCCAAGGTCACACAGGCTGCACACAACCTGGGCAGAACTTGTGTTTGTCCCTTGTACTCTGTCAGGCTTCCAATCTGCAGGCTGATGGATGGGGAAGCAAGGTGTGGAGGGACATTAAGCTAGAAGGGTTAGCAGGGGCAAAACTGGGTAGAGGGATCACATGCCAGGCTAAGAACCCTTTACAGTACAGGCTCTGAAGGTTTAAGAGCTGGGAGCTGCCCTGACCAGAGCTGTTCACTATGAAGATGAGCCTGGCAGAGCAGGGGGGACTAGATAGGTGAGAGGTAGGAAACAGGGGGACTACTCATCTGTCTGACCATGATTTACTGAGCACCTGATATGTTCCCCTCTCTGTTCCAGATCCTGGAGTACCAGTAGTGAATACCACAAAGATGCCCCCAGACAGCCTGCTTTCTAGTGGAGGGAGAACAGAGAACAAAATAAATAAGCAAAATATACAGTAGGTCAGAAGGTGGTAAGTACTATTGGAAAAAAAGTAGAGCAAGGTGAGTGGCTTGTTTGTACCGGGGGCTGCTTAAGAGGAGGCAGGCAGAGGGAACAACTGGGACAAAAATGAGAGGCAGGAGTGTGGCTGGCACATGAGGTTCAACGACAAAGCCAGTATTGTGGGGCTGGAGTGAGCCTGAGGAGAGAAGAGTGATAGGCTTTGCAGAGCATGGTGAGAACTCTGGCTCTGACTACTTGGGAGGCTGATGATGAATCTGTTTACTGCTGAAGAAGGAAGAGGGCAAAGGGCAGAAGCTCCATTTAAAAGGTTCTAATAAGCCTCAGGCCTTTCTCTGCCTGAGAAACTTACTCTCTGCCCTCTGCCTCCCTAGATTACTGCCCCAATGCCTGGAGGGAAGACAGGTGAAGGCTTAAAGCCACGGGAACAGCGAAGTGGGCAAATTGGACCTCCAGCTCCCCTTCTGCAGGTCTATCTCAGTCCACAGCCCTTGCACACGCTCCCTTTTAATTCTCCAAGCATACCAGTAAGTTCCAAAACTCTTGTGACTTTGCTTATGAGGGCATCTCGGCCTGGAATGTTCCTCCTTATCTGCCTTGAGTGGGTGTCAAAAAGAGTATATTTTGATGACCTCTCCCGACCCCTCATGCTCGCTCACATCCTCCTCACTCCTTTCAAAGTCCGTTCCCAAAGCCCCCAGTTCACCGTCCTGGGCCTATACTTCTGGGGCAGTCTGGGGGTGCTCTCGAAGGGCCACCCTCAAAGAACGAGCCTCGGCTGGATTCAGTTCCTAGGTCCTAGCAGTCCGACCTCTGCAAAGACGCTCAGCACACCCCTTCCCCTCTCTGGGTCTCAGTTGCCCCGTGAGTACAGCCCCTGCTCCAACACGCAAGGTCAGCAGTCTCTGGGGGCTCTGATGCACTCGGTCCCTAACTCAGCCTGAGGTCAGCCCAGAAAGCACCCGACCCGGGAGGCCCCGCAGCTCTTCACTCTCCCGCCCTGCCCAGCCGTTGACACAAGGTGACCTCCAAGGGCAAGACCACGACTCTTACCCGTCTGTAGGCGCCCCCCTGGCTGGCCTCAGCTCGCAAGCAGGCTGCACCCACCGAACTCTAGCCTCAGACCGCCACCCTTTACTACCCTGCCGCGTGAGACGAGAATCAGCCGAGCTTCCTCCACCAAGAGGATTGGCCCAGCTCAGCGTTGGCTCAGCCAATTGGCGCTCGCGGCGTGATCTTGCCCAGTTATGACTGGCCTGTGTCGCCAGCGTGCCCCTCCCCGCGCTGGTCCAGGACTTTGCCAGGTTAATTCCACCCACTTCGGCCCTGAACCAATGGAGAGGGGCGAGGGCGAGAGGACGGCCAATGGAGAGCGGGGCTGCGCGCAGGGGGCGGTGGGAACGGGGCCGAGTCAGCGTATACGGCGGTTGCCTAACAACCGGCAGCGGAGTCCTTTGGCTATGGTGAGTGCTGGCCGCTCCGTCGCTCCCCACGCCCAGAGGTTGAGCCCTTCCCAAGCCCCGGCTGTGCCACGCCGCCTCTCCTGCGCCTTTCTCGGCTTTGGCGTACAGTCCTTCCTTTGAGCTCTTTCCCGGAAGGGTAGGGTACAGGCGCTAACCAACCTACTGGGCCTGCGCTTCGCTACTGCCTCCCCTTCACCCACGACAGGCCCACACCCGCCCCTCAGGCTCCCCGGGCCTTCCCTGGTCCCCTCGGTGACCCTCCCTGGGCAAAAAAGACTTGAATCCCTCACAGACCCCTGATTCTCTCAGACCTCGGCCTTCTGGCCGCCTCATTCTGCTAAAGTTTCCCCACAGAACTGGGAGAAGGTGTATTGTTTCCTTTGAAAATGTTTTCTACAATATAAATATAGGGGCATTAAGGGGATGCTTTAGCTTCTTGGAGAAGGTGCGAAGGTGCCAGATGGATTGGGTTTTATTATTAGATACTGACACAATATACATCTTAACAACTTACTAATATTTGGCCAAATCTAGAAATAATTGGGAAGTCAGAGTACTTACTAGGAAGCGGAGTACTGGGAGTGGGCATTTAAGGCTGTTTCCAGAACCAGGTTCCCCACATTTGGGAAGAGCTGATTATTTCTAGTTATTCACAGTCAGTTTCTTGACTAGCTCTCTTTTGGGATGATTTTCAATAAGAGGTATCCTTACTGAACAAATGATCTCCCTGCATCTAGAAACAATAGTAAAGAAAAGGGAGGGATAGAAGTTCATGGAAAGAGTGATTGTTCTTGCCAGTAAACCCTGTCATATTTCTTGTTAAGCAAAGCTTTGGAATTGGTTATAAATGACTTTAAAAATACATATGGGTGTCTGTAACTATGTTATGTAAATATGGACTGTATTACATATTATTGTGCTTATTTATTTGCATAACATATAAAGGCCTCCAACTTTAAGAAGGCAAATATGGCGTCAAGTGCCCAGCGAAAAAGAATGAGTCCTAAGCCTGAGCTTACAGAAGAGCAGAAGCAGGAGATCCGGGAAGCATTTGATCTTTTTGATGCAGATGGAACTGGCAGCATAGATGTTAAGGAACTTAAGGCAAGCTCTATGCATTCCTGCCGTTTGTCCTGCCTTTCCTCTCCCTCTTCCTTGTCATCTCCTTATCACCTCTCTACCCCTTTTGCCCTCTTCTCCCTGCAGTAAGTAACAGGGGAGGTTGTACTGTGCTCTGTTTTCCTGTCTTTACTTACCTTGAGTATTATCAAATGGATTGCAGATATCAATTAGATCCGTGTTATAGTGGTCCCCAATCATATTAACATGATCACATCAGATGCGGGCTTAATGCTCTCAACACTGTTATTTTTGCTTTTGCTAGTTTAGATGTGTATATTGAGACAATCCTGTTTTCATTATAGGTGGCAATGAGGGCCCTGGGCTTTGAACCCAAGAAAGAAGAAATTAAGAAAATGATAAGTGAAATTGATAAGGAAGGGACAGGAAAAATGAACTTTGGTGACTTTTTAACTGTGATGACCCAGAAAATGGTAAGTAGTTAAGACAATTAGTGTGGTACAGAGCCCCAGTCGTCTGCCTGTTAAAACAGTCACGTGAGCACACAGCAGTCCAGGTGGCAGCTGCATCAGGAGGCCTGCTCTCCCGTCCTGTTACCTTGTGCTTCTCTCTCAAGCCTTCCAAGCAGATACCTCATCCCGCAGAATTCCAAACCAGTTAAGAAACAGATGTGGGATAGGGATAGATACAGGGATAGGGAGAAAATGTCACCTTGGATGGAGTGCCTGGCTTGCCTGGTGTTTCTCTGAGGCCAAAATGGGCTTCCTGACACTGGCTGCAAGTCTAGACTTGAGTTATTGTTAAAAAGGAGACGGTGACCTGACGGCAGTGGCAGGGCTACAGGACACAAGTAACAGTGGTGTCTCCCTACTCATGTATTTTATGTTCTACTTGTTAAGTCTGAGAAAGATACCAAAGAAGAAATCCTGAAAGCTTTCAAGCTCTTCGATGATGATGAAACTGGGAAGATTTCATTCAAAAATCTGAAACGCGTGGCCAAGGAGTTGGGTGAGAACCTGACTGATGAGGAGCTGCAGGTTTGTAACGCCTCACACTGGAACTTCAGATTCCCACCTTTCAGCCTGCTGTGACTTTTCTGTTACATTTTTCCTGGTGTGAACGTCTCTTTGAAGGAAAGCCAGTGGACTCTTGTCCCTCTGCAGACAGCTGAATTCTCCTTTAATAGTCAGACAAACCTATGAACCCTGCTTCTAGAAAAATGCACAGATGCACAATTTTACTTACTATTTTGGGTTCCAGGAATCCCTCTAGTCAAGGTAGTCTTCAAGCTCCCTCCCAGGTGATGTGTTTCACAAAGTATGACTTGGTTTACAAATAACTATTCAGGAACCAGGCTATTATCAGGAGTAGCATACTGGCATTGGGTGGACTACGATGATCTTTTCACATAGCATTATTAAAAGTCTATTGCTTGCCAGGCACAGTGGCTCATGCCTATAATCCCAGTACTTTGGGAGGCTGAGGCAGGAGGATCACTTGAGGCCAGGAATTTGGCACTAGTGTGGGCAGCATAGAGACCCTGTCTCTAAAAAAAGTCTATTCCTTAATCACCTTTTTGAATTAGTTAATAAATTAACCTAACCTGAATATTTACTGTCATATAGGAAATGATTGATGAAGCTGATCGAGATGGAGATGGAGAGGTCAGTGAGCAAGAGTTCCTGCGCATCATGAAAAAGACCAGCCTTTATTAAGATCAGTGTCTTCTTTTCTACTGCAAGCACAGGTAACTAGATTTAGTGCCTGCAATTATGTGAAATCTGGCTTTTGAGAACATAAACGTTTCCCTCACTGACCTTCCTGTATCACTTTAATAATGACCTTGAACCTATTTTAGTCTTTTGGAAGTGTTCTTTTATATTACAGTTCTTTGTAAAATGACCTGCTAATTATTCTAATTCTCAAAAGCAAAACAAGAGCACATTAGCGTGAAGAAAAGGATCTTAAAGCTTCGAGCACCTGCCATTTTGCCTTGCATTGTTTCCACATATCTACAAACACGGAATGACTTCTTAGACAAGCACATGTTGTACCTGTGTCACCACAAGCAGCAGTCATCTTTCAGTGGTTCCAGTTTTCTCTTTATACAACCCAGTGAACTCTCGCACTGGCATTTGGATGTGTGTTAATGCTGTTTGTTTTATCTTAAAAATAAAACCTTTCTCAGTTTGACCTTGTGTTCTCTAAGGATGAGTTTTTTAGCTTTGTTTGTGAGTTCATCTTCTCAACTATTGTGTTGAAGGCAGCCTGTTATATACAAACTCCTTACCAGCCTATGGACAGAAAATGAATAATCCTTTGCTACTCTCCTGAAATGAATTGCGTTTTGCCTTGGGAACCTGCTGGTTTGTAAAACTAGCAGAATTTCTATATCATGTAAACCTAAATGATGCTCTAAAAATAGTTTTGGCAAAGTGCAATACCAGAAAAGAGTCTTGTTAGTAATTTGTGCTTGAATGAAATGGGGAGAGGCAGGCTAATCCAACACTAGGATGGATTCAGCCAACCTCTCATGAATCTACGTGCTTAGGGTATCTCGCAGACTCTTGGAGGTAGATTGGGCTGAGTGACCCTGTCCAGCCATCTTCCTGGCCTTGCATGGGATTACCTGTGAGAGAAATCCTGGTAGATGACATCAAAGTCTCTGCTCCAGGGTGAGAGTGGGGGCAGATAGAAGGGGTGAGGGAGAATAGAAAATGAACAGTCATGGCAAGCTCATTTGTTCACATGGAGAGGCAGTAAATGGATTTTCAAACTTCTAGGGGTTGGCTGGTCCCCTGGGGATAGGGTTGCCTGGTTTAGCGAATGAAAAGAAAGCCTAGGAAAATTTGCAGTTCAGATCAACAGTGCATTTTTGTTTAGTATGAGTATATTGCATTTGGATTTTTTGTTTATTAATTGTTGATCTGAAATGGAAATTTACCTTGGCATCCGGTATTGCCACTGGCCACCCTACCTGGGGAGCATGTTACAGTGGCCAGAGGCCAGAGGCCTGGCCCTGGGTCTGATGCCTGGACCCTGATACCCTGCAGGACTTGGGGGACCAGGAATATGAACTTTACCATATCGCCCAGATGAGCCTTACGCAGAGGGACTGCTCCTTGAGAAATAGTTGGAGGAAGAGCCCAGACTAGGCCCAACCCTGGCTTCTTACACACATACTCCCCAACTTCCCTGCTGGGCAATTTGGGGCAAGCTACTTGTCTAAGTGCCAGGAGTTTTGTGTCTGTGTGGGGGAGAAGAGTTGTGCCAACTCAGAATCACGGAGGTGAAGTACAAACTTACAGAGAGGACCTGGCTTGAAGGTGTTCGGTCTCACTCCCATTCCTTTGTTACAGTTATCACATAAGCTTTCTTGTTAAATACGGGTCCACAAAGCTTTTATAATTACTGTTCCCCGAAGTCAGTTGATAGCATTTCCTAGTATGATTTGACCTTTGTTGTATTGTGATTTTATAATAGGCACATGATTGGATAAAAGACCGCCTCCCATTTTACTGTGAACTATAAAACTGGAAACACTCTTTTTTTAAAAAGTTAATTAAATGAGATCATGTCCTTTGCAGAGACATGGATGGAACTGGAAGCCATTATCCTCAGCAAACTAACCCAGGAACACAAAGCCAGACACTGCATGTTCTCATAAGTGGGAGCTAAACAATGAGAACACATGGATGCAGGGAAGGAAGCAACACATACCAGGGCCCATGGTGGTGGCGGCGGCCAAGGAGTGGGGGGGATGTGGGGGGGAGGTGAGCATCAGGATAATAGCTAATGCATGTAGGGTTTAATATCTAGGTGATGGGTTGATATGTGCAGCAAACCACAATTAAATTTTTTTAAAAAAGAAAACAGTTACAGGGATAAGAAAAAAAGTTAATAAAAAAAGTTTTGAAATTGACAATATTGTATATATTTATGGTGTACAATATGATGTTTTGAAAGCTGTATACATTGTTGAATGGCTAAATTAAGCTAATTGACTATCCTGGAAACATTGTCATCTCCTCCTGCTTAATATTCTCATAAATGAAATCTCTCAGGAATCTCTTGAGGGAGGACAGAGAGTGGCAAGTAATAGGTTATCCCTGAGTATAAAAACAAGCTTAATATGTTCACCATATCTATGCCTGGCAGTCATTCTAAGATAGGTGTGCAGTTGTTCAGTGGAAGGGATGGGGACAGAGAGGGAGCATGAGTCAGTGGCACTGGAGTAGAGAGTTGTAAGGGGATCAGGAAGATGGGGAAGGAGAGAGAGCTGGGCTCAGTTCATATGGAGGCAGAAAAGAGTCCTGAAGGCAGGGGAGGATGTGGATGGAGAGGGAACTGAGGTCAGTCCACGTGGGGCTGAACCAAGAGATGTAGGGAAATTGCAGAGGATAGGGACAGAGAAGTAGAAGAGATCTGGGCATGGGGCATCCCGGAGAGGTGTGCAGAGTGGGGGTGGGGGGAAGGGAATGAGAGGGAGCAGTGATCAATTCCTGTGAGCATGCAGCTGAGTTTTTGTGGGAGTGGCGGTGGGTGGGTTTGTAGGGTTAGTGGCTTATTCATGTGGACAATGGAGTTGTCGGGGAATGAGGGGAAATGTTCACAGTACATGTGGGGCTGGTCCAGGGAGCTGGAGGGGGATGGAGTGGCGATGGACACTTACAGGGAGCAGAAGTCAATTCATGTAGGATGTACCAAGAAATGCAGAAGCCTGAATGGGCTGGCATGGGAGAGGCATTCGAGGCCAGCTCCTATGCAGCTGTACTGGAGAGATGTAGAGAGTCAGGGAAAGGAAAAGCCACTGAGGACAGCTTATGTGTTGCTGTATCTACAGAGGTAGCCAGAGTGTGGGGCAAGGGAAAGGAGAGGGAATGGAGCTTAGTTCATGTGTGGCTGGACCAGAGATGTATGGTGGGGAAGGGGAAGGAAAGGCAATGGAGCTGAGTTCATGATGGAGGGCTGGATCAGGGAGATGCAGGGAGAGTGACTGGGTAAGTTGTAAGGGGTATGGAGGTGACAGTATTGGAGATGAGTGAAAAGACTTGGCCCTGCCTTCCATTTTGCTGTTGGCGGGGAGAGGCAAGGTAAGTGGGTTCAAATGCTGATTGTGTACAGAGCTGCAGGGGGATGGATAGGGAGAGAGAGGTAGTAGGGGTCAGCCCTTGTGGGTGGATCAGAGAGATGTAGGAGCAGTGGGGTGGGTTTGGAATGGAGAGGTAACAGAGGTCAGTTCATGTGGGGCTGGACCAGAAGGATATTGGGGAGTGGGAGAAGATCAGAAGTAAAGAGGCTGAGGTCAGTTCATGCAGGGTGGGACAGAACAGTAGGGAGGTGGCGAGGAAGGGTCAGGAGAGAAAGCAGAGAGCAGTTCATGTGGGGCTGGACCAGAGAAATGTCAGTTGCATATGGGGATTGGGCTGGAGAAAAGGCAAAGGTTTGTTCAAGTGCAGCTGTGGCGGAGAGCTGTAGTGCGATGTGGGGGGATAAGGCACAGGAGAAAGCAGAGAGCAGTTCATGCGTGGCTGGACTGGAGAGCTGCAGGAGGGTGGGGTGGAATTTCGAACTAAAGAGGGCAGAGATTGCTTCATGTGAGGTTGAACTAAAAAGTTCAATCAGAGTTGGAGAAAAAGGAGGGGAAGAGGGAGCAGAGGTTCCTCCATGTGGAGCTGGACCACAGAGATGTCAGAGGAGTTGAGGGGAACGGAAAAGTAGAGCAAGCAGAGATTAGTTCATGCGAGGATGAAGCAGAGGTGCAAGGGCTTAGAGGCATCGGGAGTAAAAGAGGAGATTGAACCCAAATTAGTTCATGCGGGTCTGGACCAGGCAGGTGGAGGGGGATGGGGGATAAGGGATGGGAATGGAAAAAGAGCAGAGCTCAGTTGACATGGGGTTGGACCAGAGAGGGCGACGAAACAGAGGTCAGTTTCTGGAGGATGGACCAGAGAGCAGGAGGGGAGGGGAGGCAGGGGGATGGAGAGGGAAAATAGTCAGTTCATGGTGGGCCTTGTGGGCCTCCTTAATGAGCCAGGGTTGTGCTAAATTTCCTTGAAAAAACTGTCCAGTACATTCATCTTTTCTTTGCTCCCAAGTGTTAGAACTACTGTGAACAGCAGAATTCATTGGTAAACATGCTCAAGCTTGATATAATGAAATGATTTAAGAAAGGACGTGGTTCACTTTCTGCTCTGTAAGACATGGAGGAGCTGCTGGGACTGAGATTTTTTAAAGTTCCGTGATGACTGGGAAGACAGGAAAGAACACAGGTTTTACCATTTTTTTCTTGGTTAACCACCTCTTTAGGAAGCCTAGGAGTTAGACCATGAGGTTAGACCCAGGTCTCAGGGACCACGTGGCGCCCCACCATCCATTGGGGGAAATTTCCTCAAAGTTCCGTCTGGCTTCTGAGAGTGCTGACCTTCCAGATGTAATGTCAAGTGCCAGGATCTCTGGCTGTCATTGGGGCAACCTCAAAACTTGATTTTAGAGCAGCTCTCCTCTAGGGGGACCCCTGCTGTCCAGGACTGCTCAACTTGATTTTATGTTTTTGTCACACCTTTGAATTTTGGCAGTATGCTAGGAGGAAGGAATACACTCAAAACAACAGTTTAACAACAATTGCAACTTAGTCACTACTATGTAGGAAATGGCCAGTAGTCAGCCCACTATACACTTAGCCTTTAGTTGGACTGGAACGGCTTGCTGTCCAGGTGGTGTCCAGTTCCCGCACAGTGCAGGAGCTGCCATTTTTTGAGATCCTCCATCACCATTAGTGAGAAGTATCTTACAGCAGGTTGCTCCTTTCTCCATTCCATGTCTCACGACCTTCTTGGTTCATTGTCCTTCATGCTGGAAGCTGCTGGAGTGGCTGCATCTTCATTTGTAGCAAAAGTAGTGCATCTGCATCATCTGCAGCTGTGAAGCTGAGACATCATCTTTGTGTGCCATGCTGGGACATAACGGACCCATTTGCCGACCCAAATATCTGTCAGCAGCCCCTCAAAATCTTATGTGGGTTTCTGGACCCACTTCGAAGAACATCACCATCAGCACTTGATGTATCTGGAGCTAGTTACCCTCATTTCCAGCTTTTCCGTGCTTTCTCCCTGTCTTCTGGTCCTCCAAGCCTCTCCTTAACCACCACCTTTTGCCTTTATCTGTCTGATTTCAGTGGTTTAGAGGATTGATGTCACTTTCATTTCCTTTTTTGTTTTTGCCTCATATGTCACCCAGACTTTCCCTACAGTGTTCACACTCATCCACCCCTTCCTTTTTCATTTCTGAGGCCACCAACTCAACCCAAATTCAGATTGTTGAAATGTCCTCCTAGCTGATTTCCCTGTCCTCTCTTTTTCCTAAGACAATCTGCAGTACTGTCTGTCATGCCATTATTTTGCTCAGGGAAGAGACAAAGCCTTTCGAGTCAGTCACCCCTGGTTCAAACCCCGAACTCTTCGACCCGGCCTTGGCGGAAAGGATTCAACCCCCTCAAGCCTCAATTTGCTCAAGTAGAAAACAATGGCTAGCGTAGAGCCTGATGCCTTTTTGCCACTGATGATGGCTGTTCATTAATTAGCCTGTTTTTCTTTTTTCCCTGTCTTGGGAGCTCCTTGTGAAACTCCTCCTCAGAGCTCCCTCCTTTCAGAAAACTTGTTTTGGACTAGAGGACTGCTTCCCAGCTGGAATTCTGGAAGACAGCAGTCTTGCAGATATGTTCCTTGCACTAGGTGGGGTGTCAGGACGAGAGGTTCTGAGGCAGTGCCACTAAATCACCTTGAGTTCAGCAGTGGCTCAAGCCTTGGAGTGTGATGGAGAGGATGCCATCATGAGGCTCACTCATTTACTGAGTTTGTTGATGCTATAGCAAGGGCTTATTAACTCAATAAAATTTTCTAGCATTTTGTGGTTCTTTTTCTTCCTGACCATTATCCCTTGTTATGAGTTGACTTGTGACCTCTACAATTCATATGTTGGTGTCTTAACTGCTAGGTGGTGTGCCAGAAGGTGAACTTATTTGGGAGTAGGGTCTTTATGGAGGGAATCCAGTTAGAGTGAGTTTACGGCAGTAGGCCTTAATCCAATACAACCAGTATTTCCTTATATTGAATAAATATATAAATAAATACTGGAAATACATACATGTATAATAAATATATAAATAAATACTAGGAATATATAAATATTTCCAGTATTATTGTGCAAAATATATAAATATTTCCAGTATTTATTTCCTTACAAAAGGAGAAATTTGGACACAGACACAGACATGTGTAGAGGGAAGATGATGTGAAGGAACGCAGGGAGAAGACAGTCATCTACATGCTAAGGAGAGAGGCCTGGAACACATCCTTTCTTCACAGCCCTCAGAAGGAACCCACCATGCTGATACCTTGATCTTTGACTTCCAGCCTCCAGAACTGTGAGACCATGCAGTTCTGTTGTTTAACACTTCAGTCCGTGGGTACTTTGTTACGGCAGCCACAGGAAGCTCATACATCCTCTCTCTCACTGAAAAACCTTCTCTGTTCCCCTAAGTGTCTCAACAAGAAGTGCACACAGTAATGTTGATGAAACAAAACCTGAATTTGGAATCTAAGCTGCAAAACCCATGACTTCATGGACACTGGATGTGGTCTCTGCTGAGAGATCCATGAGCCCCTGGGGGTGTGCAGCATCGCTACCAGAAAGCTTTCTTCTCCACTTGGAGAATGAACTTGAACATGCATGTGACGCCATCTCCTTGTGAGATGTTGGATGTGGGGAAATATTTGTGCAATCTCTCATACAAATAGATCCAAAAGGTAAGCTGATGATTAAAAACTGAGTCAGCAAAGTACAGGAACGATAAATATGCAGAGGCAGGGTGACAGAACATCCCGACATCGTTTGTGGTGGGATTTTCATTTCTAACATACTATCTGTAGTCTTATAGAAATGTTTTCAGGGTGAATGGGGCTATCTGAAAGAACAGACACCAGCCTTGCAAGAGCCATCATGGGGTAGCAGTAAAATGTCTCTAAAGCTGAACTTCTGGGGTTCCATCACTGGCTCTGCCCCTACTAGTGACTAGTGCAAAATGAGTGACCTCTAGAAAGTTACCCAAAGCCTCAGTACCTCATTTGTTTCCTCTGTTAAGAGTGACGGTGGTATTAATATAATCTACTTCAAGGTCAGTTGTGAGGATTAAATAAGCTACATGGCAGTCATTCAATACCTACTTGTTGAATGAATACACTCAGAATTTGGCTGCCATCTTCAACTCTAGGGTTAAGGAGTTACATCATTAATATGTGTTGCAATTGAGGAGTATACTCGTAGAACAGGGGTTTCTAACCTGGGGCACTTGGACTTCAGGTGTCTATGAATCACCTGGAGGAGGATTGCTGAAATTTCCTTAAATTCCCTGAAATAATGTGCATGTGGTGATTTTCATCATATTTGTTCAAAGAGTCCATGAGCCAAAAAAGATTCAGACACACTGCCCTTGATTTGGACATCCCCTTTAGGGGCATGGAGAAAAATATGCAAACCCATAGCATTGTGCCACAGTAGTGTGTGTGTGTGTGTGTGTGTGTGTGTGTGTGTGTGTGTGTGTGTGTGTTTGTGTTTGGGGGTGGGGGCTAGTTTAGAGATCCTCTGTCCACACAGACATTTCCTGAGATCAGCCTGCTTCCTGGTCCTTTGGGATTTTTGTCAGTGAGGCAGTTCTAGCATGATTTTTATGCCATACCTGAGGGCATGAGGCTGCTGCTGCTTTGCTGCTTTGGGGCCTGGGGAATCTCTATGACGCTTTCTCTGTCACTATCTAGACATCCTCTGCAATCAATCACACCTTGGAGCCTCTGGGATCTAGCAACCTCACCAGCTGTCTGGATTTCCCACTCTCTGTCCTCCCGCTCCTCCAACTTTTTTTTAGCTTAAAGATCAATCTTCTAGAAGGAAAAATGCCAACAAAATAGGATTTATTTTCTTCTAAGAAATTGCTCTCTCACTTTCTTACACTGACTAAAAGGCATTTTACTTATCTGTTTTCAGCATTTTTTGAAAGCCTCAATTCATTTTCAGCTTTAGCGTTCCCCAAATTAATTCTGCTTTAGCATCCATACCATTTTGTATGTGCTTTTTATCCATCACTAGATCTGTCACCTCCTTGTATATTTTGCATTTATTCATTTATTCACTCACTTAACAACTACTTAGCACCTATTCCAATCCAGGCCCTGCAGAGAAAAAAAAAAAAAAAGTCCCTGGCCTCATGGAATTTCTATTCCAGTGAAGGAGACAGAAAACCAGCTCAAAAAAAATAAAGGAAGGTAAGGAGGTGGAAAGGGATGGAGGGGGTGCTATTTTGGGCAGGGGTTCAGGGAAGGCCTTGCCAGGAAGCCCTGTGAAGATCTGGGAAAGAGCGTCCAGGCAGATGGAACAGCAAGCACAAAGGCCCTGAAACAGCACCAGGCTTGAAACAAGGGAAGGACAGTGAAGAAGTAGGTGTGGTGGCAGCAAGAGGCAGGGAGCAAGGCGGGCCTCCTAAAGCCCATAAGGTAAGGGTATGTTCTACCAGAGACAAGGAGCCATCACGGGGTTCTGAGCAGGAAAGAAACTCGACTAGCATTGCCAGAAAGATTAAGAATTTTAACTGCCTATAATGTCCGTCAGGACAATTGTTCAATGCATCAGAGCTTCCTGCGATGGGTTCAGGCACCCTAAAAGGCCCACATGGCCAGTGTGATGGTTAATTTTATGTGTCAACTGGACCCGGCCATGGAGTGCCCAGACATTTGGTCAGACATCATCCCCAGTGTGTCTCTGAGGGTGTTTTGGAATGAGAATAGCATTTGAGCTAGGAGACTGGGTAAAGATTGCCCTCCATTATGTGGGTGGGCCTCATCCAATCAGTTAAAGGCCTCAATAGAAAAAAAAGGCCAACCCTCCCCCAGGTAAGAGAGAATTCCTCCTGCCTGAAGGCCTTCAAACTGGGACATTGGCTTTTTCCTGCCTTTGGACTCAAACTGCAGCATCGGCTTTTCTTGAGTCTTCAGCCTGCTGGGCTTTGGGCTGGAACTACGTCATCAGCTCTCCTGGCTCTCAGGCCTTCGAACTCAGTCTGGAAGCACATTATCAGCTCTCCTGGCTCTCCAGCTTGCCAGCTCACCGTGCAGACCTTGGAACTTGCCAGCCTCTGTAACAGTGTCAGCCAGTTCCTTATAACCAACCTGTATATATTTATATATAATACAGACATAGACTTATTTATATGTATTATGTTACTCCTTACAAATGTATGTATCTTTCCTATTAGCTGCTGCTCTGGAGAACCCTGACGAACACAGCCAGCAGAGGGCGATCTCTCACCAAACACTGGCTGATTTCGCATGTTCTTCCCGTTGTATATTTTCTCCGAAGGAGAGAAAAATCTTTTCATTCCTTTTTTTTCCAGACAAAAGAAGGTAATTCCGGAGAAAGAGAGAAGCATAAAGAGTTGTTGGTATATGTGATAGGAGAATTTCAGCTCAGATCAGGCCTGAGACGACCTAGGCAACACATTCTACATGAGGCAGACGCCAAAGGTCTTCTGCTAGTGACTTCACCCAACACAGCATACTCTTCCTGGAAATCAAAGACTGCGTTATAACCAGCGGTATAAGCGAAAGGGCAAAATTTTAGAAGTGGAACTTCTCTAACAGAAAACACACACACACACACACACACACACACACAGACACACACGCACACACAGTGGAACGGTTGGAAAGAAAAAGGAAAACTGACATTGGTGACAGAATGGCTGTGTTTCCATTATGCATAATCTTACATTTGCACACACATAAGAATAGATATGCAAATAAAAAAAATGATACTGTGGACTTTGGGGACTTAGAGGGATGAGTGGGAGGGAGCCAAGGGATAAAAAACCACAGATACGGTACAGCATATACTGCCGGGGTGACGGCTGCACCGGGTTCTCACAAACCTCCAATAAAGAACTTACTTATGTAACAAAATACCACCTGTACCCCAATAACTTATGGAAAAATAAAAAAGGAAATTTGTCCTTGCCCAGGTATAATGAAGATATTTTCCTGTGTTTCTTCTGTTAAGTTTTATAGTTTTTTTTTTTTTATATGTTTAGTGTCAATTTCATCTTAATTTTTTGGTGGGTGGCAAAATCTTCCTTCTTACCCCATATGGAGAATCTTTTGTTCCAGTGTCATTTATTGAATCGTTTACCTTTTCTCAAGTGATTTAGAAATATATAAAACTTCTGCCACAAATAAAAATCCATATATGCAAAAAAAAGAATATAAATGCAGAGAACAAGGTCAGGAAAGATGCATACCAGACTTTTACCAGTGATTTTCTCTGGAGAGGGGAAGGAGTTTAGACGTGGCTACAGTGAAGTGGATTTTTAAATTCTGTTCTGGGTTTGAATTTGTCAGAACAAAATTTTATTCATAAAAACTTTTATATGTTAAGCATATTCTTAGATTCAGCCTCATACACACCTGGACATGCTAACATGGCTATAATAAAAAATAAGGAAAATAACAAGTGTTGGCAAGTATGTAGAATATTTGGAACCTGGATTCATTGCTGATGGGAATGTAAAATGGTGCAGCCACCTTGGGAAACAGTGTGGCAGTTCCTCAGAAGGTTAAGTATAGAATTATGATATGATCCAGCAATTATACCATACTATAAGGTATAGATTCAAAAGAATTGAAAATAGGGAATTGAAAAGATATTTGTACACCAATATTCATAGCAACATTATTCAGTATAGCCAAAAGTAGAAACCCAAGCACATCAACAGATGAGTGGATAAACAAGATATGATCTAGCCATATAGTGGAATATTATTCTGCCACGAAAAAGGATAAACTCTGATACATGCTATAACATGGATGTACTATTAAAAACTATGCTTCATGATAAAAACCAGACACAGAGGACAAACATTACATGATTCCACTTCTATGAGGTACCTAGAATAGGCCAATTCTAGAGAAAGTAGAAGAGAGGTTACCAGAGGCTGGCATAAAGGGGAAAGAGGAGTTGCTATTTAATGGGTAGAGAGTTTTTGTTGATAATGACAATTTTTGGGTATAGATAGTGGTAAAAGTTACACAACATGGTAAATACATTTAGTGCTACTAAATTATATACCAACAAATTGTTAAAATGATAAAGATTGTGTTACATACCTTTACTACAATAAAAACACTGACAAAATTCTTAAGAGAAAGGAGTGTTATACTACTACATCCAGTTGCACCCTTTCACAGAAGGGAGAACAGTGGATTCCAGGACCTATAGAGGGGAAGCCTCAGTTTTATGGGTAGTGGGCTTGATGAAGGAGCAAATGCTATGGAAGTTTCTTGCAGCTGGAATGTAATGAGACATGAGGATCAGCTGTCATCCATCTCACAGTAGACTTTGTGAGTGAATGGACTGGTTTGATCTTTGCTCGTTATTGCAACTTTAGTTTCTAGCACAGTATCTGGTGCCTGTAGGCACTCGATAAACATTTGTCGAATGAATGAATGCATTCATGAATCTTTGTGACTTCCTAGTAGTCTATTAAAAAAACTATCCCATCAGTTTGGGCTGCATTGTCAATCATTTGATGCATAATTAGAGTAATAAGCCCAGAATGCAAATATTTGGTTGTCATTAACATAGAGATAGTGTATTAGTTGGGCCAGGTTAATTGCCGCATCAAACAATTTTTGTATTTCACTGAGCTGACTCAATAAAGGATTATTTTTCACTCATGTTCAAAGTCAGTGGAGGTGGGTTGGGGTGGAGTTTGGGCTCCGTTTTATTCAGGCTATTAGAGATTCAGCTTCCTCTTGTCCAGTAGTTCCAGGGGCCCCTAGGCACTTAGAGATCTCTACTAGCATTTTTTTTTTTTACACCTGGCTGGCAGATGAATGAAAAGAGAGAACATGGAAGACCACATGTGAGGTTTGAGTGGTCAGATCTGCAAGTGTCAAACATCTCTTCTCCCCACATCCCATTGGTCAGAAGCTAATTACATGTAATCAAAGGGGATACCAGGAAATGTGGTCTAGCTGCATGTAAAGGAGGAAAAGGAAATGGTGTTTGGTGGACATGCAGCATGGTCCAGGTTGCAGGTAATGTTGGAAGCCATGGATGAGGGGGAGTGCTCCTAGGTAAACTGTGTGGTGAGCCTGTTAACAGAATGTAACCCAGCCCCAAAATCCTAGGAGCTTCCGTGTTTAAGAAGTGGGAAGAGGAGGGGAGGCAAAGAAGCAAGATGGAAAACAAGGAAAGTGACTGCAGGAAACCCAAGAGGATGGAAGGGCACAGAAGCAAAGGGAGAAGTTTGCCCTCTGGATTTAGTGACATAAAGCTCATTCATTGGTGATCTTAGCAAGAACAGTTTGTGTGGCGTGGTGGGAGTAAAAATAAGATTGCAGTGGCTTAGGAAACAGAAGGCCGCATGTACAGCCTTTTTGAAAAATATGACTGTAAAAGGTTGGAAAGAGAGTGAGCATGGAAGCTAGTGGCCAAGTGCAGGTGACAGTGGGAGAATTTTCTTTTTTTTAATGGGAAAGACTTGAGATGTTTGATTATTTAAATGTAAGAAAATACAGTAAGTAGAGAGTGTGGTGTACCACCAGGAATGAGTAAATGGACGATTGGAAGAGAAGAAATAGTCTTGAAACAGACTCAAGTGTATATGGCAATCTAGTTTATGGTAGAGGTGGTACTAAAAATTGACGTGAAATGATAGACTGTTTCTGAGACAGACAGGCATGCACCTATGTATGTGGTAATCTGTGTATATTGTATACTTTTTCCAGAAAAGATTTAAAACAGATTAAAAAGATGAATTCTATGCAATAGAGTAAGACAAGCATTTAAAGAGGGAGAAAATGACATGTGGAGACAATGGGGGGAAACACGCATTTAGATTTTACAACTTTAAGTATCTCTTTGATACTGACTGCTTTAAACATTGGTGCTAAGCTGATGTTAAGCACTTTGACTAATTAGTGCTGTGATCTATTAGATAGATAATTCCTTATGTAACTTGCTCTACAATGTCCCATTTAAGGCAGAGATTCATACTTATTCTGGACGTCGTTCTGAAAAATCATGCAGTTCCTGCTCTTTGCTCCATGTACTGTGCGACAGCTTTTGACCACAAGCAATAAAACCTGACATGAACATTAGACAGGCACTGACTGTTCTGGTCGCAGAAATAGCTTCTAAGTCAGACAACAAGCTTGGTTTCCTTTTTATATAATCATGTCTTGTTCCTGACCCCAGATGACACCCCGTGAGCCAACTTCTGCTGTATTTAGTCTGAACTCTTTCTCCTAAGCTGGTGGATATCCTTATGCCTACAATGTCCCTTTATTTCCTGTCTCCTCTCAGCAGACTCCCTACTCTACAAGATCTAGCTTAACTATCTGTCACACGCTCGAAGGGATGCTTTCAGGATTCCTCCATGCTGGATCTCTACTTCTCTCTGTGCCTCCCCAGCCCTTGTTCTCTTCCTCATGGCACAGAAGCCTCGCAGCAGAGAGATGGGATTTTCTTTATCTTTTTGTAAATAAAGATGGGAATCTTGCTCTGTCACCCAGCCTGGAGTGCAGTGGTCTGACCTTACATTACTGCAACCTCAAACTCCTGGGCTCAAGCGATCCTCCCACCTCAGCCTTCTGAGTAGCTCAATCTACAGTCACATGCCACCATTCCTGTCTAAAGAAGGCGGGGTTTCCATTTAAAAATACAGCTACTATATCAACCAGGCTGATGGTTCCATGGGAGTATACACTTGTTAAATTTTTCATTAAGTTGGGCACTTAATGTCTGGGTAATTTATTGTATGTATGTTATACCCCAATAAAGAACCATTAACCTAAAATTGTTTTAAAAAAAGAAGAAAGAAGAAAAATCCCCTTAACTATCTGCAGTTGGTTTTGCTTTCCAGACAAGTGACATGGCTGTCTCTGGGTAGACAGCTCTTTGTTTAGGACGGTACCTGGCTGCCTCTGGGTTGAAATGACAGTCACAGGGAGAGCTGAATTGTTCCTCCACATAAAGGCGACAGAATATGGGATTTCCTGATGTTGCCACTTTAATACTAAAGGAAGGATGTTCGCTTAGTGCTGAAGTGTTCATGAGCCCCATGTACCTGGTACTTCAGTGTGTGACACTTTTAAAGGCTTGTCACTCTCGTTTGGCCTTTAGGGTTAAGGTAAATGTTGATATGGCTCCAGAGTCCTTCCATCAAAGGATCCAGCCATGGCAGTCCTCTTAGCCTATGGCAGGAGTGAAAATCACAGGGAAGCTTTGAGAAACTGGAACCCAAAGCAGAAATGTACTAGTGATGAGTCTGGGGTTGGGAGACCTGTGCCAGGAAGTCTCTGAGCCCACACGGAAGCAGAGGAATTGGCGTGCCTAGGAAAGGGATTCAGATGTTCTGAATTGGGTGACCTGGGGTGCAATTCCTACTAGGCTGGCACAGTGGAAAACACGGGCTTTGGGACAGATCAAGCTGCGTTCAAGTCCTGGCATGACTGCCTACTAGTTTTTGTGATCCTGAGCAAGATAGTTAACCCCTTAAAGTCTTGGGCCCCTCCTTTGTGAAATATTTATAGGCTTTGTTTCACAGGGATGGAAGGAATGAAGGATATTATACTAGTCTGCTCCAGCTGCCATGACAAGGCATCACAGACTGGGAGGCTTAAACCATAGAAATGCATTGTCTCTCAGTTCTGGAGGCTGGAAGTTTGAGACCAAGGCATGGGCAGGATTGGTTCATTCTGAGGCCTCTGTCTTTGGCTTGTAGATGGCCCACTTCTCTTTGTGCCTCACGTGGTCCTCCCTCTGCACAAGTCTGTGCCTGAATCTCCTTTTCTTATATGGACACCAGTCATATTGAATTAGGGACCACTCTAACAACCTCATTCTATCTTAATTACCCATTTAAAGGCCCCACGTCTAAACAAGTCACATTCTGAGGTACTAGGGGTTAGGACTTCAACATATGAATTTTGGGGGACAACAGATAGTCCCTAACAGGTGTCGTCCTGTTGTCACCTCCTCAGCTCCTATTCTAATTGTATTTTCTTAATGCTGTCTGCTTCCCTACGAGCTTGGGAGCTCCCCAAAGCCTTGTTTTCTCTGGTTTTGAGTTGGATCCTTAGAACAAGTGAGGGGGCTGTGGTTCTGGCTACCCTTATCTTTCTGCCATGGGAACCCCAGGGATGCCTTCCCACACTGAAGGCCTGTTTCAGCCTAGTTGCTGGTGCCTGAAAGCAGCTAAGCACAAACTCAGTGTCCCCTGAGATGCACTTTCAGTCATGTGAACTTAGACTAAGTGCATCTGCTCCCTATGGGTCAGCTTTCTGTCTTGTAAAATAAAGGTTTTAGCTAGGATGGGCTATATTATTTGTGGAGCCTAGTGCAAAATAAAAATTCAGGCCCCTAGTTTAAAACTTATTAAGCATTTCAAGTCAGTGGTAGTGGAGCTTAATTCAAGCATGCAGAGCCCTTCTCAGTGTGGGAACCTGTGTGACTGCTTAGGCTGCACACTCCTGAGACTGGCCTTGGTTCTAATCTCGGGCCTCTTGAAACTAAGAAGGTGTTTATAGTGTGATAATCCTGTGAAAAGTGCTTTAGAAACAGCCAAGGGCTGGACTTGAAGGTTGCTTCCCAAAGTCTACTGTCTTCCTCTTCCTGACATCCGTTGGACTTTTCTAATTAGTTTGCTTACCCAGAGCACTCCCTCTTCATCCCCTCTCAGGGTCTCCTCATCCAGTGTGCAGCATCCTTTCCCTTGGCTATGGGGCTGGGTGCCCCAAAGGATCAGGGTCAAAGGGGATCATCCATCCCCTGGGGCTCAGACCTACATCTGTGCTAGCACCTCTGCCCTGGGACTAGAGCTGTCTTGCTCATCTGGCAGCCTGGGAAATCCCAGCGTTCCCTAGCAACAAGACCCATCTGGAGCTGTTACTAGGGAAACCCTGGGATTTCCATAGCTACAGAGAGCACACCAAGCATCTCTGCTCCTACAGCTGAAAATAGCTGGTGTCAGCAGAAGATGGGGGAAGGGAGCTGATCTTCTGCTGCCAGGGTGGCAGAGCTGGTTCCTCTGAATCTCATTACCTGCACAAAGAGAGGTAAACAGGTAACCAGGGATAAGACCGCTCCTCCAGGCTGATGAGTGGACAGTCCTTACTCACACAAAAATCTCCAAGAAAGGTTGGCTAGTCAATTTGGAATTGTGTACTCTGTTGGGGTCCCACAGTACCTGCTGCCCTGAGGAACAGAAATCCCCAGACTGTGTTGTATCTATATATCTGTGTGCCCTCCCACCCTCAGTGGCTGGGATCTTTCCAAAGCCAGTGACCAAGGTCTGTCTCATGGGCTGCTGTGTCCTCAGTGCCCAGCACAGGGAAACTTCTCCTTGGTCGTCTGGGGAAATCTGTGTGTTCCTTCTCAGAATAATGTTTTTGAATGCATGAAATAAAATTAGTGGAAATTCAAAGAAAGCAATTTTATTGAAACACAGTTATCAAAATATGTTTTAAAATCACAATTGTGATGCCATAAAATATATGTGCATCTTCACAAAAAAGTGTTAAATAATAAAATTGAGGGAAGATCTAATAACTGCTATAATTTGGAAGTAGTAACAAGTATAAAGCATATTTGGAGAGCTCCTGCCTCAGGAAATATAATATGAAAATATCAGAAATTTTACTTGGTGACAGTTATAAGTACTGCTAATCTTCCTGTGGTTGGTTGCTGGCATTCATTATCCATGAAGGTAATTTCAACTAGAGTTTAGTGAAAATAAAAAAAAGTATTCTTCCATGATCTAATTGTACAAACTCCCTAAATTTTATGCAGGTTGTGAACTCTGGGTTTGGACATTGTCCAGTGCATGAATGAATAAATAAATTCATGCCCAGGGTCCTCAATCGAGTGAGTGGCTCAGCAAAAGAAAGGGAGGTCTTGCCACCCTCAGTCACCATGCTCCTTGTCCTCTCTTCCTTTAAGAGCTGAGGAGAATTTAAACAAATTGGCACAACTTGTTATTCACATGCAAAGTAATGAAATTGGACCCTCACTTTGCACCATATACAAAATTAACTCAAATGGATAAAAGACCTAAACACAAGTGCTGAAACTGTAAACTGAAGAAAACAGAGGGGAGAAGCTTCATGACATTGGATGTGGTAATGCTTTCTTGGATACAGTGACAAAAATACAGGCAACAAAAGAACAAACAAATGGGATGACATGAATTTTTTTTTGAAACGGGGTCTCACTCTGTTGCATAAGCTGGAGTGCGGTGGTGCAATCATGGCTTACTGCAGCCTCAAACTCCTAGGCTCAAGTGGTACTCCTGCCTCAGCCTCCTGGGTAGTTGGGACTACCGGTGTATGCCAACACACCTGACTAAAATTTTTTAAAATTTATTTAAGAAATAGAAACAGGGTCTCCCTATGTTGCCCAGGGTGGTCTTGAGCTCCTGGGCTGAAGTGATTCCCTTGCCTCGGACTCCCAAAGTGCTGGTATTACAGGCATGACCCATCACACTGGCCTACAACAAAATTAAAAACTTCTGCACATCAAAGGAACAATCAACAATATTAGAAGGTAACCAATGGAACGGGAGAAAATATTTGCAATTCACACATCTGATAAGGGGTTATTATCAAGAATATATAAAGTACATTTACGACCAAACAACAACAAAAAAAACAAACAAGATTTAATAATGGGCAAAAGACTCAAACAGATGATTCTCCAAAGAAGATATACAAATGACCAGCAAGCAAATGAAGAGATTTCAACATCACCAGTTAGGGAAATGAGTTTGCAAATCCAGTGGGATGGTAGTATCAATAAAACAGAAAACAAACACATGTTGATGAAGATGTGGAGAAATTAGAACCCTTGTGCACACTTGCACACCATAGTGGGAATGTAAAATGGTGGAAGACAGAGTGGATATTCCTTAAAATATTAAACATAGAATTACCATATGATCTAGCAATCTCATTTCTGGGTATATATAAAAAGGAACTGAAAGCAGACTGAAGAGATATTTGTGTACCCATGTTCACAGTAGCATTATTCATAGTAGCCAAGAGGTGGATCAACACAAATGTCCATCAATGGATGAATGGATAAGCAAAATGTGGTCCATCCATACAATGGACTATCATTGTCTTAAAAAGGCATGACATTCTGACACAGTCTACAGCATTGATGACCCTTGAGAGCACTACACTCAGTGAAATAAGCCAGTCACAAAAGGACAATTAGTGTAGGATTCCACTGATATGAGATCCCTATAATGGTCACATCCATAGAGACAGACAGTTGAACGGTCAGTGCCAGCGGGTAGGGACAGGGAGAATGGGGAGTTAGTGTTTAATGGGGACAGAGTTTTAGTTTGAAAGTTTGTGGATGAATGGTGGTGATGGTTGCACAATACTGTGAATGTGCTTAATGTACCACTCAACTGTACACTTATAAATCATTAAGATGGTACATTTTAAGTGATGTGTATTTTACCACAATTAAAAGCAAAAAGGTGAGGAAAGGAGCAGCAGCCTTGTGGCTTGAAAAATGCCCTGTCAGGAAAGAAGCTGCTCATGAATCCCAGCAGTGGGCTGTCAGGGAAGCAACAGCCTGCTTTGCTCTGCAATCTGAGGATGAATGGGCTAGTATTTGGGACAAATGACCCCTATTCCCACACTGCCTTCTGGACTATTGGAGAAAGACGCCTGCTACAAGACGCTGGACTGCAGGCCCTGGCGGATCTTTCAATAGCTCTCAGCTCTCAGCCTTTCCAGCCTTCTGTCTTTCCAGCTCCTCACATCCCGTAGGCTGGCCTGAAACCCATGCAGACAATAGTGGCTTCTTAGCCAACCACCTGGGGAAGCAAAGCCAGAGAGGGAATTGCCCCACAGTCTCACCATAGAATCATCATAGGGCGTGGGAGCTTGGTAAGCTTGTGCCTCTGGAGAGGGTGAGCCTCAAAGGCCACAGAAACTCACGAGCAGAGAGGCAGTATCCACAGGGATGCCAGCACAGCAAACAGGAGTTTAGCTTGAGGGGGTGAGGGAACCCTGGGCCTCAGATTTTAGCTAAGCAGGGAGAGTGGCAGGAGCTCAGGCTGGACAGGAGGCCCCACCATGCAGGACCCTATGGGATGTGGAAAGGGGTTTGGACTTTATTCCAAGGCAAGTGGGGAGTTCCTAGGAGGTTCTCTTATTTTACTGTGTTTTTAAAAATTCTGTGTTTTATGTATTCAAATATGTTTAGCACATTCGTTTTATAGTTGCTATGTCATTATGCTGTCACATGAGGCTCCCGAGCAATCCTTTGGCATCTGAAAGTCTGGCTTCTGATTGGGCCTGTAGTTTTAGGAGCTTCCAAAGAAAAACATCCTTGGTGAACTCATCATCACTGCTGTGCAGGTAACTGCTGGCAGTGGCAGTGACCTGCCACTCACCTGACTTCCCTGGACCCAGAAAGGAACAGTGGGAGCAGGAATGACAAAGGATACTTTGCATTTCAGGCTAAGTATAGATGAGCGACTTGTTCGTGAGCTCAGGTCTCAGGTGTATCACTCCCTAGAAATCTCAGAGATCTCTGGGTGAAGATTTGATGCCATGGACAGATTTGTAATACCAGCTGGAAGCCAACTGAGGGGTATGGACTCAATGAAACATACCTCTGTGGACAGATTCTACATGTCCTAAAATATTTACCAAGATCTGCATGCAAAAACCCAGAATGCTTTTCAGTCCAAATCAATCAACTCACAAAAGAAAAACAGGTCCAGAAGTGGGCAGTAGCCTGATCAGAGTTACACAGGAAATTCGGGACTATGATTCACTTTTTCTGCGTTCTGTATACATGTTCTTTTCACTACAAGATGCCATTCTACTTCCATTCATTTATATCTCCCAGTCTGTTCTTCCTCCAACATTCTATGGCTCTGTTTTTGACATCAACAACTGTTGAATGGCCCAAACCGGAGATCTGGAAGTGATTATGACACATTCCTCTCCATCCGTCCCCACATCCTATCCATTTCCAGGTCCTACGTATTCCTCACATTGATTCAGTTTTCTCCATCTCCACTTCCTTCATTCCAGTCAACTAACAAATGTTCATTAAGAACCTACACATAACTGAGATATCTAGAATATTCCTTTTATAAACCTCTATATTATATTCTAAAGTAACCCTATATTTTGTATTTTGAATGAAATAAATTCTTCTTGTATTAAAAAAAAAAAGAACCTACAATTCTGAGGCACCATTCTAGATATTAGGACACAGCAAGTGAAGAAGATAAAAGTCCCCGCCCTCAAGGATTCTGCATTCTGGTGTGTGTGTGTGTGTGGAGAGAGAGAGAGAGAGAGAGAGAGAGAGAGAGAGAGAGAGAGAGAGAGAGGAGGAGGAGGAGGAGAGAAAGAATGAGCAGTGATGGACGACTAATAGTAAGAGGTAATTAAATGCATGACCAAAACCATTGACTCGTACAGTTTAAATGGATGGCCTATATGAGATGTAAATTATATCTCAATATAGCTTTTTAAAAGTGCCTATTACTTACTGGCTGGGCATGATAGCTTATGCCTGTAATCCCAGCACTTTGGGAGGCTGAGACAGGAGAATTGCTTGAGCCCAGGAGTTCGAGGCCCCATCTGGGAAACACAGCGAGACCCAATCTCTATACAAAATAGAAATAAGATAAAAATGTCTATGGTACGTTTGTGCTTTTTTTCTGTTAAACTCATGTTTATTTATTTTGCTCATTTTTTTCTAGCAGGTTATTTGTCATCTTCTTGTTAGCTTATAGGCATTTATTACATATTTTGTATACTAATCCTTTGTTAAATATATTTGTTTAAATATTTTTGTAATTTTGAAATATAACACACAAACAAAACCTGCCAACATACAGTTTAGCAGTGATTATGAAGTCAACACCCATATATTCACCACACAAGTCTAGATATAGAACATTATGAGTAATTATCTATGTAAATTATGGCCAACTTCCTCCATAGTAAAGGGGGGTTTTTTAATAATCATCTTATTTTTTTCCTTTTGTTGTACTACCTTTCAATATGTTTATTAACAATATTGTTTAGTGTCACTTGAGTTTTAAACTTTTTATTCAGGTTTAATTTTCAAGTTACTTATGTAGATTTTGAGTCCATGGTTATATGAGTTTTGACAAATGTGAATACTTGTGTATTCACCAAAATTAAGATGTAGAACTTTTCCATGACCTCAGAAAGTTCCCCATTTCATTTTATATTCAATCTCTCCTCATCCAAGGAACACACTATTCTGTTTGCCATCATTATGAATTAATTTTGCATATAATTAGAATCACACAGTATGCACTCTGTTGTGTCAGGATTCTTTCCCTCAACATAATGTTTTTGAGATTCATTCATTGTGTTGCATGAATCAATATTTTATTCAATCTTATTGTGGCATTCCATTGTATGAATATATCACAAATTTTTTTTTAAAAACCCTTTATTCAGGTGTGAAATCCAACATATATTGATTCAGAGTTTAAAATAGTAGTTGATGCATGAAAAATTAATTATCTCTTGAATAAAGGAATAAAGGAAAGTATTAAGTAATCAATGACTATATTCATTAATAACAGAGTTTTAGAGTGTAGGTTCTGACAACTCTGAAACTATAAAGTTTTCAGGAGAAAAAGAAGGGAAACCTATGCATAGCAGCTTCATGCCCTTTGTCTAAAGATAAAATAATACATTAAGGATATAAATTTTTACAATGTATAATTTATCTGTCAGTTCTTAATTTTTTTAAAATTTTTATTGCATTTTAGGTTTTGGGGTACATGAGCAGAACATGCAAGATAGTTCCATAGGTACACACATGGCAGTGTGTTTTGCTGCCTTCCTCCCCTTCACCCACATTTGGCATTTCTCCCCAGGCTATCCCTCCCCAGCTCCCCCCACGCTGTCCCTCCCCTATTCCCCCCAATAGACCCCAGTGTGTAGTACTCCTTCCCTGTGTCCATGTGTTCTCATTTTTCTCACCCGCCTATGAGTGAGAATATGTGGTATTTCATTTTCTGCTCTTGTGTCAGTTTGCTGAGAATGATGTTCTCCAGATTCATCCATGTCCTTACAAAGGACAAAAACTCATCATTTTTGATTGCTGCATAATATTCCATGGTGTATATGTGCCACATTTTCCCTGTCCAGTCTATCATCGATGGGCATTTGGGTTGTTTCCAGGTCTTTGCTATTGTAAACAGTGCTGAAATGAACATTTGTGTGCATGTGTCCTTATAATTGAACGATTTATAGTCCTTTGGATATATACCCAGTAATGGGATTGCTGGGTCAAATGGAATTTCTATTTCTAGTCCTTGAGGAATCGCCACACTGTCTTCCACAATGGTTGAACTAATTTACACTCCCACCAACAGTGTAAGAGTGTTCCTAATTCTCCACATCCTCTCCAGCATCTGTTGTCTCCAGATTTGTTAATGATCACCATTCTAACTGACGTGAGATGGTATCTCAATGTGGTTTTGATTTGCATCTCTCTAATGACCAGTGATGATGAGCATTTTTTCATGTGTTTGTTGGCCTCATGTATGTCTTCTTTTGTAAAGTGTCTGTTCATATCCTTTGCCCATTTTTGAATGGGCTTGTTTGTTTTTTTCCTGTAAATCTGTTTGAGTTCTTTGTAAATTCTGGATATCAGCCCTTTGTCAGATGGATAAACTGCAAATATTTTTTTCCCATTCTGTTGGTTGCCGATTCACTCTAGTGACTGTTTCTTTTGCTGTGCAAAAGCTGTGGAGTTTGATTAGGTCCCATTTGTCTATTTTGGCTTTTGTTGCCAATGCTTTTGGTGTTTTGGTCATGAAGTCCTTGCCTACTCCTATGTCCTGAATGGTTTTGCCTAGATTTTCTTCTAGGGTTTTTATGGTGACAGGTTTTATGTTTAAGTCTTTAATCCATCTGGAGTTAATTTTAGTGTAAGGTGTCAGGAAGGGGTCCAGTTTCTGCTTTCTGCACATGGCTAACCAGTTTTCACAACACCATTTATTAAACAGGGAATCCTTTTCCCATTGCTTGTTTTTGTCAGGTTTATCAAAGATTATATGGTTGTAGATACATTGTGTTGCCTCCAATGCCTCTGTTCTGTTCCATTGGACTATATCTCTGTTTTGGTACCAGTACCATGCTGTTTTGATTACTGTAGCCTTGTAGTATAGTTTGAAGTCTGGTACTGTGATGCCTCCCGCTGTGTTCTTTTTGCTTAGACTTGACTTGGCTAATCGGGCTCTCTTTTGGTTCCATATGAAGTTCATGGTGGTTTTTTCCAGTTCTGTGAAGAAATTCAATGGTAGCTTGATGGGGATAGCGTTAATTCTGTAAATTACTTTGGGCAGTATAGCCATTTTCACGATATTGATTCTTTCTAACCATGAACATGGAATGTTTCTCCATCCATTTGTGTCCTCTCTTATTTCGTTGAGCAGTGGTTTGTAGTTTTCCTTGAAGAGGTCCCTTACGTTCCTTGTAAGTTGTATTCCTAGGTGTTTTATTCTCTTTGTAGCAATTGTGAATAGCAGTTCGTTGTTGATTTGGTTCTCTTTAAGTCTGTTATTGGTGTATAAGAATGCTTGTGATTTTTGCACATTGATTTTATATCCTGAGACTTTGCTGTAGTTGCTTATCAGTTTCAGGAGTTTTTGGGCTGAGGCGATGGGGTCTTCTAGGTATACTATTATGTCGTCTGCAAATAGAGACAATTTGGCTTCCACCTTTCGTACTTGAATACCCTTTATTTCTTTTTCTTGCCTGATTGCTCTGGCTAGAACTTCCAGTACTATGTTGAATAGGAGTGGTGAGAGAGGGCATCCTTGTCTACTGCCGGATTTCAAAGTGAATGCTTCCAGTTTTTGCCCATTAAGTATGATATTGGCTGTTGGTTTGTCATAAATAGCTTTTATTAGGTTTGTCGTAAATAGCTTTTATTACTTTGAGATACGTTCCATCAATACCAAGTTTATTGAGGGTTTTTAGCATAAAGGGCTGTTGAATTTTGTCAAATGCCTTCTCTGTGTCAATTGAGATAATCATGTGGTTTTTGTTTTTGGTTCTGTTTATGTGGTGAATTACGTTTATAGACTTGCATATGTTGAACCAGCCTTGCATCCCCGGGATGAATCCTACTTGATCGTGATGGATAAGTTTTTTGATGTGCTGTTGCAATCGGTTTGCCAGTATTTTATTGAAGATTTTTGTATCTATGTTCATCATGGATATTGACCTGAAGTTTTCTTTTCTTGTTGAGTCTCTGCCGGGTTTTGGTATCAGGATGATGTTGGTCTCATAAAATGATTTGGGAAGGGTTCCCTCTTTTTGGATTATTTGGAATAGTTTCAGAAGGAATGGTACAAGATCCTCTTTGTGTGTCTGGTAGAATTCGGCTGTGAACCCATCTTGACCTGGGCTTTTTTTGTGTGGTAGGCTCTTAATTGCTGCCTCGACTTCAGACCTTGTTATTGGTCTATTCATAGTTTCAGCTTCCTCCTGGTTTAGGCTTGGGAGGACACAGGTGTCCAGGAATTTATCCATTTCTTCCTGGTTTACTAGTTTATGTGCATAGAGTTGTTTGTAATATTCTCTGATGATGGTTTGAATTTCTGTGGAATCTGTGGTGATTTCCCCTTTATCGTTTTTTATTGCATCTATTTGGTTGTTCTCTCTTTACTTTTTTGTCAGTCTGGCTAGTGGTCTGTCTATTTTGTTGATCTTTTCAAAAAACCAGATCTTGGAGTTATTGATTATTTGAAGGGTTTTTCGTGTCTTTATTGCCTTCCGTTCTGCTCTGATCTTAGTTATTTCTTGCCTTCTGCTAGGTTTTGAGTTTTTTTGATCTTGCTTCTCTAGCTCTTTCCATTTTGATGTTAGGGTGTCCATTTTGGATCTCTCCACTCTTCTCATGTGGGCACTTATTGCTATATATTTTCCTCTACAGACTGCTTTAAATGTGTCCCAGAGATTCTGGTATGTTGTGTCTTCATTCTCGTTGGTTTCGAAGAACTTCTTTATTTCTGCCTTCATTTCATTGTTTATCCAATTAACATTCAAGAGCCAGTTGTTCAGTTTCCATGAAGCTGTGTGGTTCTGAGTTAGTTTCTGAATTCTGAGTTCTAACCTGATTGCACTATGATCTGAGATACTGTTTGTTATGATTTCAGTTGTAAGAACGCCTGATAACAAAAGAGTCTGCAAAAACCACAACCTTGACAAAGGCCATTACAACCTTGTGCAAAAAGTACTTCTGTGAGGGCATCTGCCCAACAACTGCGTGTCTAGCCTCAGCATCACCCTTGTTGTTGATCTTTGCAGTCAATGATAATTATTTTCCATTTTTTTTTTGAGAAAGTTTCTCACTCTGTCACCCAGGTTGAAGTGCAGTGTCGCAGTCTCAGCTCACTGCAACCTCTGTCGTCTGGGCTCAAGCCATCCTCCCACCTCAGCCCCTAAGTAGCTGGGACCACAGGAGTGCACCACTATGTCTGGCTAATATTTTGAATTTTTTTATAGAGATGGGGTTTTGTCATGTTGGCCAGGCTGGTCTTGAACTCCTGACCTCAGGCCATCTGCCCACCTCGGCCTCCCAAAGTGCTGGGGTCACAGGCATGCACTGCCACGCCTGGCCTAAGGATAATTATTTCAAAGCAATTATGTAATTCTCCTTATTTTTCCTTTTTAAAACCTTTGTCTTCCTTTACCTCTCTCAATACACATCATTTACTATGGCACATGTAATCCCAATGCAGTGCTCTATTCTGAAATTTTCTTTAAAGAGCCTCTGTCTGCATATTTCGGTTGACAATTCCCTGAAGAGAAAAATAACTTTTGTAAGTTATTTTTATCCCTTTTGTAAGGGATAGAAGATTTAGGGGAGAGCATTTTATCACAGAAATTATATAGGTATACTGGAGTAAGGTGCTGATAATAATCAATATTGGCTTTTATCAGTTTTATTGTTTTAAAATTCTCTGTAGGGATTCAACTTTTACTTCTGGGAAGATGGAGTATACATCCTTTCTCCTATTTATCCTGTTAAGCACAACTAAATGCCCAGAATATTATACATTAAACAGGCAGTAAGAAGGGTCTGAGTGGTAGAGAAACAATAGACTGGCTAGAGACCTTGGAATCCAAAGATCAACATAATGGTGAGTCCCCTGTGTTTTCTTTATGCCTTATATATCACAGAAATGGAACTAAATAAGCCAACAGGTACAGGGAATTGAAGGTAGAAGCCTCAACAAAAGCCTTCTCTCCATAACCAAAAAATAAAAACAGGAAAACGGCAACCTAGCGACACAGAAGACTTTTAAAGACTAACTACTCTACTCTCAACAAACACCAACACATACAAAAAATCGATGGCTCCACTCACATCCACACCAGCAAAGACTAAGAGGGGGCCCTAGATTGCCACCCTCACCAGGTTATACCACCAAGGACTCCAAATACCCCTTCACCACCACTAGAGTGGTGTCAAAGGTGACTGAGTAGAGAGCTTGGGCTTTTATTCCCAGCATGTGGTAATGAAGCGTTTCCCTCCCCACAGCATGTTGTTTATACAGCTCACCTACATTTCCACCCAAAGATAACAACTCACCCCTTCCTCTCCTGGCTGGGGTGTCATCAGAGGAGGCCTCATAAAAAGTGAGGACTTTCACCACTGTCCAGTAACAATGAGGCCATCTCTACAATCTGTGGTGTCAGCAGAGGATACATGGGGAACAGTAATGAGAAACACCCACCCCTCCCAGACAAGGAGGTATCAGTAGAGCCCTAGTATGGGGCCAGAATTCCCACCTAAACCCAGCTGTAATGAGGGGGTTCCCACTTTGGTGTCAATGGAGGCCAAGTGAGGAACTTAATCGTCCATTCCTACATGTCAGTAATGAAGTGATGCCCTGTCTCTCTTCCTAGGAAGAGAGTGATGTCTTCTCCACATTTAGAGTACCTCTGATCTCAGAAAGGAGAGAGATCCTGTCCCCTGCGCTATTAAGTACTCCAAGTCCCACTAGTGGGGGTCTACAGTGAGCATTTTCTGCCAAGGAACAGATTTGAGGGATACCTTGCAATGAGCAAAAAATGAGAGAGGCCAAGACCCCTAAACCTCTTCCCACCAAAGGCTCTCACCAAGGCCCCTAAACCTCTTCCCACTCAGATGAGGAGGCGGGTAGCACTTTACTCCCAACACATATGGACAACCTGGCACTGACTCTAAGTTGATAGAGGCCTCCTGGGCCTGGTTAGGGTGTTAGCCCAACAAGCCTTGCCAAGAGTCTCAGGAATCATTATCACTTCTCTGAGCTCCAGGGCTCTAGAGATCAGCAGGGTCTGTGGTGAGAGACAGAATGAATGAATCATTGGTCTGGATAGCCTTCTCCTAAGCTCTGTCTAGCTACCAGGTCTAGCTCTTTGAAAACGAAGACCCCTGAAGGTAGGAAGGTCATGTACATCAGCGACAAGGGGCAGAAGGAGCTGCCATTTCCTCTCTTCCTACTTGACTTGTATCACCTCCATCTCTTCTGGTACTGACCAATGTCCCTAGCTTCTTTCACTCCTTTCCCTTCCAGCATTATTGATGCCCTCCTTGACCCATCTGCTGGCTCTCTAGATGATACAAACATGCGAAGGTTCATTTTTAACATTACATGTATTTTATGTATATTTGAAAAGTTACAGCAAACCTTTAAAAAGTAGTTCTTTAATCCTCCTGGAATTAATTTTTGTGTGTAGTTCCAAAGAGGGTTCCTGTTACATTTTGTTTTCTACATGAATATTTAGTTGTTTCACGGTCAATTATTAAAAGTTATAGCTTTATTATTGCCCTATCTCTCCTGCTCTTTTTAAATATATAAATCAAGGCTCCATGTATTAAGTAGGTATGTTTCAGTAATCTCTAATCAGCTCCATTGTCCTATTCGTTACACTTTGTACCCGTACTACAAATTCTATATCTTACTATCTGGTAGAGGAACTCCTCTTATCTTCTATTATCTCAAGAATGTCTCGGCTATGCTTGGACTATTGCGTGCTGTGTTACTCTGTTCTCACATTGCTCTAAAGAAATATTTGAGACTGGATAATTTATAAGGAGAAGAAGTTTAATTGGCTCACGGTCTCCTAGATAACCATAACAACAGCAACAACACAATTCCCAGAGGAAACTATGGTAGGATCTGAGTTCCAAATAGTAACACAAATAACTACCAAACATTAAAGATTGAATATATGCCAGGCCCTGAGCCAAGTGCTTTACTTACATTACACACACCCCGACAATTCTATAAGGCAGACTTTATCAAACCTGCTTCAGAGATGAAGAACCTGATGCTCATGGAGGTTGATAATTTCCCCATAATTACATGGCTAATAAGCAACAGGGCTGGGACTGTATCCCTGCTAGACTGGGGTGGGCCCCAATTCAATATGACTGGTGTCCTTATAAGAAGAGGACATTAGGACACAGACACACACACAGAGGAAAGACCATGTGAAGACACAGGAGGAGAATAGCCATCTACAAGTCAAGGAGAGAGGCTTCAGGAGAACTCAACACTGCCCACACTTTGAGCTTGAACTTGGAGCCTCCAGGACTCAGAAAACACATTTCTGATGCTTAAGCACCCCTGCAATCTGTGATACCTTATTATGGTAGCTAAAGCAAACTCATACACGATCTGAATTCATCTGAGTGTATGTCATTCCTTCTCGTCCCAACCTGAAACAGAACTTGGTCTTGCTATTATTAATTTCTAAGGAATTTATGTCTTTCAGGCAACCAAAAGAAAGACCCTGTGGTCAAGCTACAAAAAATAAGCCTAAAGAATTGTTATGGACTGAAATGTGCACACCCCCCAAAAATTTATATGTTGAAGCTCTAAATCCCAATATGATGGTCTGGAGATGGGGACTTAGGGAGATAATTAGGATCAGATGAGGTCCTGAAAGCGTAGGTCCTCATGATAGGATTAGGGTCTATATTAGTTCATTCTTGCATTGCTATAAAGAAATACCCGAGAGTGGGTAATTTATTAAAAAATAGATTTAATTGGCTTACAGTTTGCAGGATATACAGGAAGCATGGCAGCATCTGCTTCTGGAGAGGCCTTAGGGAGCTTTTACTTATGGCAGAAGGCAATACTAGTAGGCACTTCACTTGGTGAAAGCAGGAGCAAGAGAGACAGGGGACATTGCCACACACTATTAAATGACCATATCTTGTGAAAAATCACTCACTATCATGTGCACAGTACCAAGGTGATGGTACTAAACCATTAAGGAGAAATCTGCCCCCATGATGCAATCACCTCCCACCAGGCCCCACCTCCAATGTTGCCAATTACAATTCAGCATGAGTTTTGGTGGAGACACTGATCCAGACCATATCAGTGTCTTTATAGGAAGAAATGCCAGAGAGCTTGCACTTTTCTTTTCTGTCTCTCTCTGTCATGTGAGGACTCACAGAGAAGGTGGGCATCTATAAGCCAGAAAGAGAGCCCTCACCAGACACACACCATACTGGCATTTTGATATCTGGTTTCCCAGCCTCCAGAAGTGGGAGAAAATAAATTTCTATCATGTAAGACCCCCAGGCTATAGCATTTTGTTACAGCAGCATGAAATAACTAAGGCAAGAAGGAAGATGACTATGAGAACCAACACAATTTAGGGATTGTCTGTGGTTCCTTGAGACCCAATTCTGTCCAGGTGCCAGCATTTCTATGCATTCCCAGCACTTTCCTGAATTATGCCACACTTCCCCGTGGTCTTGCCCCATGTGACTGCCTGTCCAATTCTGGAATCTAGCCTGCTGCTAAGCTCTTCACAGTTGCATCTTTTAAAGGCTGTGCCTTACTTCCAGTGGAACAGCCAAGAATCACCTGCCCTTCTCCTAATATAGAGCATTTCTACTTTCTGCATAAGTTCCCTGATTGTCCCTGTTCCTTGAACTGGAACACCTCTAATAGCAAAAATCCATTGGACTTTGAATAGTGACCTTTAGATATCTGATCATCCTGTTGGTTGTCTTCAACACACACACACACACACACACACACACACACACACACACACACACATATATATATAATTGTACTTCAGGTTCTGGGGTACATGTGCAGATCATGCAGGATTGTTGCATAGGTACATACATGGCAATATGGTTTGCTGCCTCCATCTCCCCATCACCTATATCTGGCATTTCTCCCCAAGTTATCTCTCCCCAACCTCCCTACCCCCCACTGTCCCTCCCCTAGTCCCGCCCAACAGACCCCAGTGTGTGATCCTCCACTCCCTGTGTCCGTGTGTTCTCATTGTTCAACACATTCTTAAAATGTTTTCCAAATGAGCTGCTGAGTAGGTCTGATTTTGACTTACTTATAACGTATCAGTTCCTGGGATACAGCCCTGAAGTTAGAAAGTGTTTGAAACCATCCTATATTTACAGTAGGATTTTAATAAGGTGTCTCATTTGAAACTGGCCGCAGAGTACATACATAGATGGTCAAGAGCCAAAGCCTCTTGTATTAGTCAGCTCAGGCTGCCATAACAAAAAATTAGACGGCTGTTTCTCACATTTCTGGAGGATGAGAAGTTCGAGATCAAGGTACTCGTAGATTTGATGTTTAGTGAGGGTCTCTTCCTGGCTTGTACATAGCTACTTCTCTGTGTGTCCTCATATGGCAGAAATAGAGACTACAAGCAAGCTCTCTCATGTCTCTTATAAGAGCGGTAATCCCATCATGAAGGTCCCACCTTAATGACCTCATCTAACTCTAATTACTTCCAAACGTCCCATCTACAAATACATTACATTGGGTCTTAGGGTTTTCCTATCTTGATTTTGGTGGGGGCAGGGACACAGTTCAGTTAATAACATCTCCTTCATAAGTGATAGATGAAGAAAGACTGTGGAAATCAATGTGGAGCAAATATCTACTGAAGTGGAATTCCTAAAACCTTGAAGTCCTCCTAGGAGATGAAAAACAGTTCCTTGGTAGGCATGCTACCTCTGATTAAAATGAAAAACAAATCAAAAAAATGAAAAAATGAAAAGAAAAAACTCTCTTGCCACTACTTTTGGTTCATGTGTTTGTTCCAAAGGAAAGGCATAGTTTTCAATGTGTCTAATGGTATCTGAACAGATGTTCAGGTAACAGGAGGATACCAGAGACTCCCAGGTTAGAGTTTTGCCCATAAATTTAAAGGAATGAGAAATTCTCAGCTTACTAAGAATATGTCCTCAGCCTATTGCAAAGGATAGTGCAGAAAAGTGCTAGTAAGTGAAGAAATCCCTGCTGAGATATACACAATCCTTAGAAAACTACATGTTAGCCTGTATTTGAAAGCATCTGTCATACACTCTGCACTTAAAAAACGTTGGAGAACTTAAAGAAAACCTGGTTTCCTCAGAAACTCCTCCCAGCAATGAAAAGGCTGTTGTCATATCAAATCATAATAGTTCATTTTTGTTGAGTACCTATTATGTAACAGTTTATGAGAGAGACTATAGTGCTCACCCACATCTCATCTACTTCCTGGACACATGGGAACGGTACAGTCCACTTGCAGTTAGGAAGGGTCATGTGACAACTCCTTACCACTGAAACATGAGCAGAAGCATCGTTTGTCACATCCAGACATTTGAGAGCCAGTGTGCCATTTCCATACTTTCTCCCTCCATCTTATAGTAAGCATGGTAGCCTCATGTTGAGATGATAGAATCACAAGGTGAAAGCTGCCTGGATCCCTGAGTCACGTGAGAGTGGAGGGGCCCTGTCAAACCACATCAGGAATTATGTGCACATAAAATAAACTTGTGCTTTGTCAAGTCAGTCAAATTCCAGGGTTTGCCCATTGGAAAAGCTAGCAGTTATTTTGACTATTACACAGCTACTATTTTTGCTGTTAGGCTTATTTAGACATTTTAATTAAAAAGATAATAATGCCTATATTCTTGTTGCAGAAAAATTCTAAAATACAGAATTCACAATTCTTCTCTGTATAATGTTCCTCCACAATTCATCCCACACCTCAAAGATCACCACAATCAGCAATCTACTGTGTAGTATTCTATTTTATTTTATATATTTTTTGTTTTAGCTTGTTTTTGAATGCATTTATTTCACAAATCTGTTCATTAAGAACTATAAAAATGTTTGTATCACCTTTTGTGTTTGTATAAATTAAATCAACAATAATTTCAGTCACAATTAGTAGTCAAAAGAATTTTTCCCCTTTCTACAGGCTGCATATCAAGGGGACCTTCAAAAAGCTCAAGGAAAATCGAATTAAAAGATAAAAATAAAAAATAGGAATGATATTTCTGAACATAAAGTATATCAAGTTCAAAACACTTTTGTTAGTGATGATATCAGCTATTTAGTCCATTCCTAAAGAACTGAGAGACCTGGGAATTTGACCATATCAATGCCGTCCTTTTATAGTATTAACCAAAGAAAAATGAGTGTCCTTTAAAAACTTCTCAAGATTTGGACTGTGAACTTTTGTGTTATTGCTAAAATGAGTAAAGACTTTGGGGGACTATTGGGAAGGCAGGATTGGTTTTGAAATGTGAAGACATGAGATTTAAGAGGGGCCACAGGCAGAATAATATGGCTTGGCTCTGTGTCCCCACTTAAATCTCATCTTGTAGCTCCCAATATTCCCACATGTTGTGGGGAGGACCCAGTGGGAGATAACTGAATCATGGGGTTGTGTCTTTCCCATACTGGTCTTGTGATAGTGAATAAGTCCCAAGAGATCTGATGATTTTAAAAACAAGAGTTTCCCTACACAAGCTCTCCCTCTCTTTGCCTGCTGCCATCTATGTAATACGTGATTTGCTCCTCCTTGCCTTCCACCATGATTGTGAGGCTTACCCAGCCACGTGGAACTGTAAGTCCATTAAGCCTCTTTCTTTTGTAACTTGCCCCATCTTGGGTATATCTTTATTGGCAGTGTGAAAACAAACTAATACAGAGGGGTTACTGTACTTCATTTGAAGGTTTATAAATTAAAAATAATCACTATAGTGTGCAATTGTCATAATTATAGAAATACACCAATTGAAGAGAAAAAAGTCCAGGAATAGATCCACATGTACACGCATATATAGAAAAGACAAATATTGATAAAGATGCAAATGAAGTTTAGAGGAGAGATATAATAGTGTCTTCAACTGGGTCTAGAACACTCCAAGATCCATATGCAAAACTGAATTTCAATGCATACTATCTATCTATCATCTATCTACCTATTTACCTGCCTACCTACCTATCTATCTATGTAAAAAGGGACAGAGAAGGAAAGATAAAGATATCATTAGTAATGATCTCATGTGATTATAAGGTCTGGATATATCCCAGCTCTGTAAGGCAGGCCAGCTGGCCAGACACTCAGACAGCATGGTTATGTTAGTCTTGTGGTAGAATTTCTTTTCCAGGAAACCCTGGTCTTTCATCTTAACACCTTCAAGTAATTGGATGAAGCCCATCCACATCGTGGAGGTTAAACTTCTTTATTTAAAGTCAATTGATTGTAAATGTTGATCACATCTACAAAATACAAGCCACACAAAGTTATAGATGACCCTCAAGTTCATTTTGCTAAGTGAAAGGAGCCAGTCAAAAAAGGCTAGATAGTATAATATTCTACTTATATGACATTCTGGAAAAGACAAAATTATAGAGATGAAAAACCTATCAGTGGTAGCTAAAGGGCTTATCCAACAAGCACAAAGGGTTTATTAGGGTGGTGAAACTAGTATGGATAATACTGTAATGGTGGATGCACGTTTGCTTTGGTCTGAATAGTTGTGTTCCCACAAAATTAATATGTTGAAATACCCGAATAATGGTATTAGGTGGAAAGTGGGGTATTTGGAGGATGATTAGATCCCAAGAGCAGAGTCCTTACGAATGGGATTAGTGTTATTATAAAATAGACCACAGAGGTCCCTTGCCCTTTCTTCCATGTGAGGACACAGGGAAAACACAGATGTTTAAGAACTTGGAAGCAAGTCTCCTTCAGACATGAAATCTGCCAGCACCTTGATTTTGGACTTCCCAACCTCCAGAATGTGAGAAATAAAGTTGTGTTATTTATAAGCCACCCAGTCTACATTATTTTTGTTATGGAATCCGGAGAACATCATTCTCAACAAACTGACACAAGAACAGAAAAGGAAATACCGCATATTCTCACTCATAGGTGGGTGAGAAAAATGAGAACACATGGACACAGGGAGGGGATTTACTACACACTGGGGTCTATTGGGGGGAATGGGGGAGGGACAGCGGGGGGTGGGAGCTGGGGAGGGATAGCCTGGGGAGAAATGCCAGGTGTGGGTGAAGGGGAGGAAGGCAGCAAAACACACTGCCATGTGTGTACCTATGCAACTATCTTGCACGTTCTGCACATGTACCCCAAAACCTAAAATGCAATAAAAATAAAAAAAAATAAAAGAAAAGAAAATGGCACTAGGCATTTGTAAAACCTGTAGATCTTTACAGCACAAAGAGCAAAGCTTAATGTATGTAAATTTTAAAATTAACTTAAGAGGGTGGAGAATCACAGGATGGAATGTTATACACACACATACACACAAACCTAGCTGTATTATAGATGCATAAAACCACCACAGTGAAGCAAGTGGAGGGGGGAAGTTACCATATTTGGTTACTCCATCAAATAAATATATTTTCTATAAAGTATAAGCCTGCCAGATCAATGTGTAAAATAGTTGAACATTTGATAATCATTTATTTAATTTTTTAGATATGAAAACTGTTGGGTTTTTGTTTAATAAAAAGTCCTTATCTTTTAGAAATGCATATTGAATTATTGAGTGATGAAATGGTATAGTGCCTTAGATTTGCTTCACATTCTTCCAGCAGCTGGTATGCAGGTTGGCGAGTGTATTTAAAGTTGTTGAAGCTGGGTATCAGGTATACTGAGTTCATTATATTAGTCTCTCTGTTATTCTGTCTGTGTGAAGCCTTTCTCTAGGAAAACATTTTTTTATCATAAATATGCCACTAAAAGGGAAATCCTAAATGAAATCAATCACTTTGTAGAAATAAAATAAATAAGTAACCAAACTGATCCAAAAAGAAAAAGAAAAGTTTAACTAAGCTAAACAAACTGAAGCTGTACACTACTCAAAGCAGAAACCACCCTCAAACATTCCAGGTAAGGCAGTTTTGGAGGCCAATTCTACCAAATGATCAGGGAAAACTAACCACCATCTTATCTCAACTCATCCAGAACATATAAAATATTGACAATTGTTCAATTCATTCTCCCAGACTATCCCTCCTGGATTCAAAAACCAGATGAGGACCACATCCTACCCTGATGGAAAAAAACACATCAAGTAAGCTCCCTTACATAACAGTAAATATCCTACATGAATTAGTAGCATATCAAATGAATAAACAGGCTCTGCCCAAGGAAATAAAATGTGATTTAACATTGGATAAAATACTGTTTTTTTGTAATTCCTTACACATAAAATAGTGGAGAAAAAAATTTCGATCCTGTCAATGGGTACAGAAAAAGCTTTTTAAAGAAATTTAATATGAGTTCATGGTAAAACATATTTAGTTAACCTTTATTGAAAAAGAACTACCATTTCTAAACTCAACAGCAAACGTAGTTAAATGTGAAACGTTCGAAGAATTATCATTAAAGTCAGGAATGAGAAGCAGATGTAGGCTATTACTTCTATGTTTCAAATCAGGATTGAGACACAAAGAGCTAGACATATCAAAATAATTAAGTGGTATGAATATTGGAAAGACATATAACGTTTAGTGATAATACCATTATAGACCAAAATGAAAATCTTCGCCTCATGAAAGCACTAACTAACTAGAACAATTAATAGACAATATGCCATTTGCAATAGCAACAAAATCCAAGAATTACCTGAAAAGAAGTCTACCAAAAATGCATAAGATCTTTGTAGAGGCAACTATCAAAGTATGCTGACATATTCAGGTAAAAAGAGTTTGAAATAAATACAGTATAACATATTCATTCATAGGGAACACAACATTGTAAAAATGTAAACTCTGCTTAAATTATTTACAATTTAGTGCCTTATCTGTAGCTGCTGACATTAGAATCAACTTTAGGTTGCTGTGCTCTGCTTCTCAAATCAACACTGAAAATTTGTAGAATGGAAAAAGAAAGAAAAAAACCAGTATCAGCAACAAAATCTATGCAACAAAAGAGAGACTGAAGACTGTGTTGAGCTGGTACTTGTGTTTGACACTTGCACTGTCGGCTGGACAGGAGTTGGCGGCAGGGATGTTGGAGAGGTTTGTAGCCTACCTAGACGGCAGATGACAGAATGGGTAGAAGAAAGGTTTTGCAATTTCCACTTCACTTCATTGCACAAACTGAGGCAGACCCTGAAACCACAAAGCCAAGAGCCCTAGTGTAATAATAGCAGGTTACCAGGAAAATTGGGTTGGTTAAGGCAGTATGCCTCCAGAGTTCTGCTAATAGCAACCTGAAACCAACATAGTGGGAGAGGAATTACATTTTAAGAAAATTCTTTCAACAGAACATAAAGAATGGAATAGAAGTAGAGTAGGATATCAGAGTGAGTCATGCATGCTAAGGGTAGCTATTCCATCATAGAAATAAATATGTAAATTGCTATATATATACACACATACTTGGAAGATACGTAAACCATATTTCATTGACTGAGAGAATAAATCATTTAGGACCAAAGGTTTGCCAAGTGTAGCTCTGGCTACACTTGGGATAAGCCCCCATGGGAAGATGTGTCTTCTCCCAGAGGTCACTACAATCGAGGGAGCTGCCGCTCTGCAGGGAGCACCTGACCTGGGACACGCAGCCATTCTTTGCAAGGGGTGCAGCTGCATAAATGCTCAGAGGTGATCAAAAGAGCATCTCCCAACTATCACTTCATCAAAGAGCCAGGAGTGAGGAACAGGACCCTCCTAGGTGAGGTCTGAGGGTCCACCTCCCCACATAGAGGGACAACAGGATCCAGTTCAGCCTCCCTTGTGAGCCCTGGTAAACAGTGGCAGTGATGTCACAGTGACCACACCCCTCTCCCCACTGCCACTTCAGGGATACTCAGAGTCAGAGACTTGGTCTGAGGGGAGCAGACACAATCGGCAGAGGGTGGTGGTCCAGCTCAGTCAGACATCAACCTCAGGACCCCCAGGGATGACCGAAGGCCCCCTCCAACCCCCAACTCACCCGACCCCACCACTATGTACAGCCTCAGGATTCCCACCCCAATCCCTACCCCTACCCCTACCACCATCTTCATGCTCACTCCCACACCCATTTCCATCGGGGCAAATTTCGGTTCCACCCCTGCCAAGAATTCAGGGAAGCACCGAGGCCCAGATGTAACTTGGGCACTGGGGGTCAGACTGAAGGGAGGTTATTGCTCTGAGGAACTGCCTGATACCGGCAGAGGGAAACAGGCCCAGGCTCCGTGAGGAGGCAAGGTGAGACACTGAGGGAGGACTGAGGCGGGCCTCACGCCAGAGAGAGGTCCCCAAATAATACAGCGCTGCCTCTGCCCCCGGCAGGGGCAGACTTCTCAGGTTGGGTGGCCCACACCCCACCCGGCTAACCGTAGCCGCTTAAGTTACAGGGAACTCTAGGGTCAGAGCTCCGGTGACCAGGGCGGAGCTGGTTAGAAGAGGGCAGGGCCCAGGCTCTGCCAGGAATCAAGGTCAGGGCCCTAAGAGGGCAATCCACACCTACCCTCCACCCCATTCCCCAACACCAACCCCATTCACATCCCCACCACCACCACCATCCTAGCAGAATCTGGGGTTTGCTCCTGCTATCAACCCACGGAAGCTCTGGCAATGGCTGCCAGATATGCGGATCCTGATGTCCACATCTACGGCTAAGGGAGGGAAGGGGTTCAGTATCATGATCCCGGTCTTTGGGAAACAGATGAAGGGCCCAGGCCTCCTGGGAGACAACAAAGGCCTGAGGGGACCCAGCGTGCCAGACAGGGGGCCCACTCTACCCCTGTCTCAAACTGAGGCACCTTCTCATTCATCCCCGGGAATCTGAGGGATGTAGATCCAGTTCAGCAGGGGGCTGGGGCCCAGCCCTGTGAGGAGTCAAGGGGAGGAACAAAAGAGAGGACTGAGGGGACCTTGGAGTCCAGATCAGTGGGGACCTTGGCCTGGAGGATCCTGGGCACAGTGGCCAAATGTGTGGCATGCTCATTGCGCCTTCAGGGTGACAGAGAGTTGAGAGCTGTGGTCTGAGGAGTGGAACTTCAGGTCAGCCGAGGAGGAGCCCTGGGATCTGTAGGACCCAAGGTGTGACCCCTTTGTGAGGACTGGGGATATGCCTGGCCCAGAAAGAAGGGACGCCATGGAGTCTGGGTGTCCTGTATTCTTACCTCTGGAGGAACCCGATTAGGGATGGCCCAAAGTGTCGACCTTATTTGTACCACAGGCAGGAAGTTGGGGAACCCTCAGGGAGATAAGGTGTTGGTGTAAAGGAGAGATGTCTGCTCATTTCAGGGGCTTGGGGGTTGAAGGACAGGTCCCGGCAGGAGTAAAGATGAGTAGCCCACAGGAGGCCATCAGAACCCTCACCCCAAAACCAACAGGGTCTGTCCTGGACACCCCACATGGGGGTGACAGAATGTGGCCCCTCCTTACTTCTATTTCCAGATCTTAGGGAGATGAGGACCTTGTTTTCGGACAGTGACTCAGGTCAACCCTCAGGCCCCCATCTGGTTGACAGAAGCAGCAGTCCTAGCATTTGCCAAGCATCCAGGTGGGGAGTCTGAGGGAGGATTGAGGGTACCCAGGGGCAGAACACAGACAGGGACCCCACAGAAATCTGCCCTGCCCATGCTGTTACCTCAGAGAGTCTGGGCAGGGCTGTCAGCTGAGGTCCCTCCATTATCCTGGGATCACTGATGTCAGGGAAGGGGAGGCCTTGGTCTGAGGGGGCAGCACTGGGGGCAGCACTGAGGTCACCAGAGGGAGGGTCTCAGGCCCTGCCAGGAGTGGACTTGAGGACCAAGCAGGCTCCTCATCCAGAACACCTAGACTCCAGTGAATTTAGACATCCCTTGGTGTCCTACCTGGGAGGACCTGGGCATGTATGGACAGATGTGGTCCCCTCATGTCCTTCTGTATTGTATCAGGGCTGTGAGTTCTTAATATGAGAGCTTCTCAGAGCAGCAAAAGGGCAGGATTACACCCTACCAGGAGAAAGGTGAGGGCCCTGAGTGAGCACAGAGGAGCAATAGAGTGGGGCCCACACAGAGTCTGGCCAACCCTCCTGACAGCACTGTGAATCCGTGGCTGTGCTTACAGTCTGCACCCTGGGGGCCCGTGGATTTCTCTCCCAGGAGCTCCAGGAGCTTTGAAGAGAGCAGTCAGCATTCTTAGTAGTGGGTTTCTGTTCTTGGAGATTTATTTATTTATTTTGTTTCCTATTGGAATTGTTCAAATGTTCCTTTTAGTGGATGGTTGAATGAACTTCAGCATCCAAGTTTTTGAGTGACAGTAGTCACACATGGTGTTGTTTGTATAGTTTAGGAGTAAGAGTCTTGTTCTTTATTCATATTGGGAAATCCATTCAGTTTTGTGAATTGTGACATAATAACAGCAGTGGAATAAGTATTTACTTAGAATTGTGAACGAATTAACAGTAAAATACGTGAGATAAAGAACTAAAGAAATTAAAAGATAGATAATTTTTGCCTTATACCTCAGTCTATTCTGTAAAATTAAAAAGAAAATATGCATTCCTGGATTTACTTGGCTTCTTTCTGAATGTAAGAGAAATGAAACCTGAATAAAGAATTCTTCCTGTTAACTGGCTCGTTTCTTCCCCATTCACTCAGTGTCTGCTCTGTGGAAGGCCCTGGGTTGGTAGTGGGGACGCTAAGGTAAGCCAGACTCACGCCTACCCATAGGGTGGTAGAGTCTAGAAGCTGAAGTTACGTAATCAAGGTGGTGAGTCCTCTAAGATGTAGAGGAAAAGTAAGAGAGGGGTGTGGGTGTGGGGCTCCAGGTGAGAGTGGTGGAGTGTAAATGCCCTATGTGGGGCCTTTTGGGCTTTGGGAAACTGCAGTTCCTTCTGAAGAAGCTGATTGTAATGATCCTGAGTGGGTCCAGGGCCAGATTCTCAGAGGATGAGAGAAAAGCCTGGAATGGAAAGCTGCTCTGAGGAGTTTCTTTCGGGCAGTGGATGAACAGAGAGGAGTCTCTGCCTGGGGCAGGAATGGAAGGTGTCCTGTGCTCTTTTCCCAGTGCCATTGAACACAGCCCCAGATCTAGGTGATGGACACCCATTATCTGCAAGTGTTTCCTGAACTATAAGGGAGAATTTCCCGGGAAGGGTGGCCTGGAAGCCACTGGCCAGGTGCTTTTCTGCTGGGCAGGGAGAGCCAGAGCTGACTCCATTAAAAAGGCATTCTAACTAGGTTATCTCAAGTGCAATTTGACCAATTGTAAGCAAGGGCTAGATTTTCGATGGTAACAAAATGGGTGGAAGTAGTGGTTTGGGTGGGAAAGCAGCTGGGAGAGAGGGAAGAAGTTAGTTGTTGATTCAAATTCTAGGAGCTTTGAGCTGCATATGGCTGGGCAAAACTCCTGCACACCCAAATGTTGAAGTACATTCTCTAAGAGGAAATACTGAATTTTACGGATGAAATTTCCTTTTTTGGCTATTTATCCCATGTCCTGTTGAGTTGTATATTCTCTGATAAGTCCTGGAGAACAACGACAACAACAACGAAATCTCAGAGTGTTAGGGTTAGGGTTAAATGATATTAGAAATAGCAGCCATCTGCAATTCCATAAACTTCTAATTTACACTAGGCCCTGAGCCAGGTGCTTCACCTACATTGCACACACTTCAACTGTCCTACTAGGCAGGGCTTATCGCATCTGCTTACAGATGAAGAATCCAAGGCCCATAGGGCTTGTGAATTGGGACATAATAACAGGGTGTTTCCTGGGTATTTCCCAGGATCACGTGGCTAGTAAGGAACGGGGCTGAAACCAGATCCCTGTTCTGAATTCCTTGAAAACCCATGCTGTTCCCACTTCTCCCAGCCCGAGAAGACTGGTACTTCCTTTTTTCTTCGTGTCTCTCAGGTGACAAAAAGAAGGACCTTGAGGCCAGCATACTAAAAGCAGGCCTGGAGAACATGACAATGAAAATCAAACACCATTTGGGGCTGGTGCACGCTGGATTCCTTGAGAGCTGACTCTGTCCAGGTGTGGGCATTTCTGTCCAGCCCCAGCTTTTTCCAGAATTACAACACATTTCCCCCAGTCACTTCCATGTGTCCTGTCTGTCTCTGGAGCCTGGCCTGTTGATCAGCTCATCACTGGTCAACACAGAACAGCCCAGAATCGCCTGCTCTCCTCCTGACAGGGAGCATTCCTTCTCCTTTCAGAAGTCCTCTGGATGTCCCATCTCTCACCCAGGAAGCCATATGATGCCAAAAACCCTTTTGATATAAAAATTCACATGGGCACAGTGACGTTTAAACACCTGGTTACCACTCTGGTGATCTTCAACACACTTTCTAATTGTTTTCTGAATGGGCTGAGTACTCTGATTTGCTGTATTATCTGAGGGTTCTTGGGATACCACCCTCAAGTTAGAGAGATTTGGAACCACCTTGACACCTGAAATCAGACTTTCATAGGGCATCTTTTTGGGATTCACCTCTGAATATATGCACAGATGAATGGTCAAAGAGCAAACCTTCCTTCATGACTATTAGATGAGAAATAACTTGGGAAATCCCAGTGGAACAAACACCTACTTACTGAGGTTGAATTCCTAAATTTCTTGAGTCCTCCAGGAGTTTAAAAATGATTCGTTGAAAACATGTCAACTCTAACAAAAGAGGAATCATGAAGCAGCCTTCTGTTTCTTGTCTGTTTAACTGCTCCACGGGAAAATAGAGGCAGCTGACAGGAGTTCGGGCATGTGGAAGGCAGCAGAAATTCACAGGTTAACATTTTGACCAGGAATCAAATGGAGGAAAGATTCGCAGCCTACTAAGTATTTAAGGGGTATAGCCAAGGTTAGCCTTCCTGCTGAGACTTTCAAGATTCTTGGACAGTTAGTTCTGACCATATATTTGAAAACATCAGTCACGTCTTTGACACTGGAAAAAGTTGGAGAACTTCAAGGCTAATTGGCCTTCTCAGGAACTCCTCTTTGAAATGTTGAGCACCTACTATATAACAGTTTATCGGGGGGCTTTATAGTACTCACCCACATTTTTTCTTTGTCTCTTTCCTGGACACATGGGAACAGTAAACTCCTTGAAGTTGGGAAGGGTCATGTGACTTTTCCTTTACACCAATATATGAGCAGAAGCGTTCTTTGTTACATCCAGGCATGTGGGAGCCTGTGTGCCATTTCCACGCTTTCTCCCTCCTTTCAACGGCAAACATGGCAGATTCATCTTGAGATGATGGCATCACAAAATGAAAGCAATATGGATCCCTCGGTCACATGAGAGTGGAGAGCCCCGGCCAAACCACATCAGAACTTACTTGCACATAAAATAAACTTGTGTTGTGTCAAGCCATTCATGGTTGTTCTGTTGCATTAAGCAGTTACTTAAACTGGCACAGCTAGTATTTCTGTTGTCAGGTATGAATGTTTTTTTAATTAAAATGTAGTACCGTATGTATTCTTATTGCAAAAATTATACAAGAGGAGATGATTTACAATTTTTTCCGTTTACAAAGTTCCTCCACAGTTAACAGTCTTCCTAATGGACATGTAAGTTGTTTTCCATTTGCTGTCTGAGAAATAGAATAAAATCAACATCTTTGAATACAAATTTTTAGGCAAACATGAATGTTTTCTTATAAAAAGGATGTATTAACATGGATATTGGGTTAAGGCAAAAAGGTGAAAATAGTTTAACATTTAAAACATTTCTAAAATTTTATTACAAAAATGCTGTACCAATTCACATTCTCATAAAAATCACAAATGAGTTAAAATTCTGAAATCTGGACAGGACATTTCTTCTCTGCTTTTACAAGGATTTGGTCAGACTGAACAGGAACCAGGGAAGGAGAGGAGACAGGAGACACTCAGCTGGTGAGGAAGATTGGGGGGATCCGGAGGAGAGCACTTGCCAACGTCCATGAGAAAGGCCACATGTGCAACCAAGTCCACTGAGCCCCAGGTGGGCTGGCATTCAGAGCTCTGAATCTAGCGTTCAGCCTGGTGGGGGCAGAGACCTGAGGGAGACAAGGGGGAAGGGAAGAAGGAGGACAGGACAATGAACAGAAATAGGCTTGGGAAATCCAGGCACGATCATCACCAGCTGGAGGGTCCCTATGATGATCTGAGTGGGCAGGTCTGTTGGCTGAATGCACCAGGGCTGTGATGAACACCCACCCCTCCCTCAGAATCCCCCTCCCTCTCTCAGGAAGAGCTTAGCTGGCTCCTTGCATCATTCTGGGCCAACTACCTCTCTTGAACATTCTCGTGGTCCTCTGTAGGTCCAGCCCTACTGGGTCCTTTGAGTCCCTATCTGCTGGTGTGGAGAAGAGAAACTATAGAAATAAAAGACACAAAACACAGAGATAGAGAAAAGAGTTTGGGCCCAGGAGTCCGCTGCCAGCCAAAGCACGGAGTCCGGCAGTGGCCCCGAGTGTCCATACACTCTGACTTTTATTGAGTACAAAGCTGGGGGCAGGGTAGGTAGGGCCCAAGGCTTTCTAGTAGCCGAGATGAGGTAAGGAGCATAATGTGTCAGCACTTTTCCATACTTGTCAAGAACGAACAAAGACAGTAAGATTTATGTTACTTTTACTGATTATCTCTTCTAAGAAAAAAGGAACCAGGTGCAGAAGCGGAACATGAGAGTGGACCTGGAACATGACCGCTGAAGCACAGCATCACATAGAGACAGTTATGCCTCTGGATGTCTGCGGGCCTCCCTGACAGCCGCCAGGCCTTACCACAAGAACCTGGGGGAGCAGAGTTTTCTCTTAACTCCTCCGAGGAAGGAGACATCTCTGACATCTCTTTCCGCAGCTTGCTAAACAGCAGGTGCTTCCCAGTGTTGGAACTGCCACATAGCCAAGGCACCGTCCAGCAACCCTTACACGGGCATGACAGAGGGCTTAAAGCCTCTTGCCTTAGAGTCATTCCTTTCACAATGGCCAGGTTCACACTTCCCAACCTGATAGGCATTAGTAAAAGAACTAAGATCACCTATGAATAACTAAGATCACATATGTATAACTAAGATTACCTATGAATAACTACTATGGTTATACCTGTAGTTATTTTCTTCTTCATTATTTATATCAGAATAGGCTGAGGCTTCTGACTCCTGCCTTGGCACTTACGAGATCTCCCCCCTAACAGTCCTGTGCATCTTCACCAGCATCCCAGGTCTGGGAGCTATCTTCATGCCTGCTGGGGGCTGCCTGTGGACCCTCCATAGAGGCCGGGCTATGTGAGTAGGTTGCTGACTGATGACCAACTGCTCAAAAAGTCCAGGAATGCCAATGAGCAGTTAAAGGGGCAGTGGGGCTGCATGGAGGGGAAATGGGAGGAAGAGCGCTGGGACTAATCAGCTCAGACTCTGCACATGAAGGATTGGCTTTGAATGTGCCTTGAAAATTATCCGCATCATGACTGTGTCTCAGAGGGCCTTCTTTGGCTTCTGAATTCTTGGCACACAAAGGGACAGGTGTCCTGGGGCAGTGATCCCTGGCCTATGTTGCCACCAGACACTGTCTGGGGTAGAGAGCTGGCCCAAGGTGTGTACTTGAGCATGTTGGATGGCAAGGCAGTGGAGAAGGCACCCTTCCTTGTTAAACTGATAGGGACATGTGGGGCCCAATACAGGAAGCATTTTGCACCATCCTGTTGGGAGCATCCTCATGTCCATGAATTTTAATCATTTTCCAATGTGTGTAGTGTTATCTTATTTCAATTTTAATTTATATATTTCAAATAGCTAATGATGTAAAGCAATTTTTCATGTGCTTATCTACCATCATATGCCCACTTTGGTGAGGTACTTATTGAGGTATTTTGCCCATTATTAAAACTGGGTCAGGCTGGGTGCAGTTGCTCACACCTGTAATCCCAGTACTTTGAGAGGCTGAGATGGGCAGATCATAAGGTCAGGAATTCGAGACCAGCTTAGCCAATATAGTGAAACCCTGACTCTACTAGAAAATACAAACATTAGTTGGGCATGAGGGTGCACATCTGTAGTCCCAGCTACTCAGGAGACTGAGGAAGAAGAATTGCTTGAACCCGGGAGGCGGAGGTAGCAGTGAGCTGAGATCCCATCACTGCACTCCAGCCTGGGAGACAGAGTGAGACTCTGTCTAAAAAAACAAAACAAAACAAAAACACATAATATGCATGCATAAATCTAAAAAATCATGCATAGGATCTGTATGCTGAAAACAACAACATGCTGATTAAATAAATCAAATAAGACTTAAACAATTAATGAATAAGTAGAGACACATACCGTGTTAGTGGACTGGTAGACTTAACCTAGTGAAGATATCAGTTCTCACTCAATTGATCTATATATTCAAAGAAATATCCATCAAAATTGCAGGATTTTTGTAAATACAAATAAACTGATTCCAAAAGTTCATTGAAGGGAAAAGGAACTAGAATACCTAAAACAATCATGTTTTTTGTTTTTAATTTTTAAGTTTTGAGAGCTCATTATATATTCTAGATACAAATCCTTTGTTGGATATACAGTTTTCAAATATTTACTTCCCGTCTGTGGCTGGCTTTTTACCTTTTTATTGTCTTTCTTTCTTTCTTTTTTTTTTTTAAGAAAGAAAGAGAAAGAGGGAGAGAGAACAGGAGTCTTGCTCTATTGCCCAGGCTGGAATGCCATCTAAAAATAGGTATTAAAAACCTCTTTTATGCCAATAATTGTGCTTATCAGTGGAGACAGGAAGGATTAAGGGAAGAGAATAACAAACAAACAGCCAACCAATATTTCATTTAAGTCTGTGAAATGCTGTGCAAATGCTGAAGAGTGATTTACTTCCAATTATGTGGTCACTTTCAAAACAGGCGTAATGTGATACTGAGAAAAATGTATGTTCTGTGGACCTGGGGTGAAGAATTCTGTAAATATTCGCTGAATTTACTTGTTCCAGGTCTGAGTTCAAATCATAGATGTCCCTGTTAATTTTCTATCTAGTTGATCCGTCGAATATTAACAATGTGGTGTCAAAGTCTCCCGCTATTATTGTGTGGGAGTCCGAGTCTCTTTATAAGTCATTAAGAACTTGTCTTACGTATCTGGGTGCTCCTATATTGGGTGCATATATATTTATGATCATTGACTCCTGTTGTTGCATTGATCCTTTTACCATTATGTAATGTCTTCCTTTGTTTCTTTTAGTCTTTGTTACTATTAAAGTCTATTTTGTCAGAGACGAAAAATACAACTCCTGTGTTTTTTTTTTTTTTTTTCTCTCTATTTGACTGGTAAGTCTTCCACCAACCCTTTGAGTCTTTGTATATCCTTGCTTATGACATGGACCTGGATACAGTGTACCGATGGGTTTTGACTTTTTATTCAGTTTGCCTGTCTGTGTCTTTGGTTGGGGCATTTAATCCATTTAAATTTAGGATTAATATTGATATTTGTGAGTTTAATATTGTTGTTTAATGCTTGCTGGCTATTTTGCCCATTAGTTTATATAGATTCTTCATTATGGAGAAACTCTTTACCTTTTGGTAAGTTTTTGGGATGACTGATACTGGTTGTTCCATGCTGTGTATAGTGCTTCTTTCAGAAGCTCTTGTAAAGCAGGCCTGGTGGTGATGAAATCTCTGAGTGCTTGCTTGTTCACGAAAAATTTTATTTTTCCTTCATTTATGAAGCTTAGTTTGGCTGGATATGAGATTCTGGGTTGAAACTTCTTTTCTTTGAGGCCACCTGTAATTCCAGCTACTCAGGAGGCTGAGGCAGGAGAATTGCTTGAACCTGGGAGGCAGAGGTTGCAGTAAGCAGAGATGATGCCAATGCATGCCAGCCTGGGTGACAGAGGGAGACTTCATCTCTCTAATCTTTTTTCCACCTTCATTGATAATCATTTGTCTACATATGTACATATGTGTAGGTCTCTTTCCACACTCTATTCTGTTCCACTGATGTATTTCTATCATTATGGCAATACCTCACTGTCCTCATTATTTTCACTTTATAAAAAGCCTTAAAATTGAGTAGTGTAACCCCTCCATCTTGGTTCTCTCTCTCTCTCTCTCTCTCTCTCTCTCTCTCTCTCTCGAGACGGTGTCTTGCTCTATTGCCAGGCTGGAGTGCAGTGGCGCAATCTTGGCTCACTGCAACCTCTGCCTCCTGGGTTCAAGTGATTCTTCTGCCTCCTGGGTTCAAGTGATTCTTCCACCTCAGCCTCCCCAGTAGCTGGGACCACAGGCACATGCCACCATGCCCGGCTATTTTTTGTATTTTTAGTAGAGACTGGGTTTCACCATGTTGGCCAGGATGGTCTCGATCTCTTGACCTCGTGATCCGCCAATCTTAGCCTCCCAAAGTGCTGGGATTACAGGTGTGAGCCACCGCACCCGGCCTCTTCGTTCTCTTTTTAAATGGTTATTTTCATCTACACAGCTTCATTCATTTTCACACGAATATTATCATTCGCTTACCAGTTTATATTTACAAGGTCATTTGGATTTTGGTTTAGATTGCATCAAACTTATCAATGAATTTGAGAAGAATTGGTATCCTAACAATGTCAAGTCTTCTAACCCTTAAATGAGATATCTCTATGTATTTAAGTCTTTCTTAATTTATCTTTTAAATATTTGTAGTTTCAGTGTACAGATCTTCTACATGTTTTGTTAGATTAATCCATAAGCATTTCTAATTTTTCTAAAGTTATTTTAAATTGCACTGTTGTTTATTTCACATTCCAAATATTCATTGCTAGAATATAAAAACTACAACTGATTTTTATATTGATTTTGTATTCTGCAACCTTGTTAAATGAAATTATTAGTTCTAAAAACATTTATTTAGACTGTTAGAATTTTCTCAATATGCTGTCCATGGTCTGTGAATAGAGATACTTTTACTTTTCCCTGTCAATCTGGAGATGTTTTTCTTCCCTTGCTGCACTAGAAAGAACCTCAAATACAACATTGAATGCCCCCTGCAACCATGATATTATCAGTGTTATATTGTAGTTTCCTACATGCAAACAATCAGCTCAACTTCCAGCACAGGATTTTCTGCCTCATCCTCCCTACAGTGTTAAAAATGAAGCCTGGGTACTACACCTAAAGAGATTAATGTGATCCCATATTTGAAACAAGACTATGATATTTAGTGGAACAAGACTGAAGTCTGACAGCCTGAAGGCAGTGATTTCAAATTGGAAAACAGAAAACTGATGAGAGCTATGTGGATCCTGGGAAAAGGAGATGGATGGCAAAGTTCCCTGGTGGTAGACAAGAAGTGGATGGTCTTCAAGATGCATAAAAGCAATTTGTAGGCAGGAAGTGGAATGATTTGCATTTCCCCAGAGACTTAATATGGGCACACTACCATGGAAAGATTTTAGGTAGGATGTACAAGCAGTAGTTAATGGTGAAGGGTGGAAGAGAACAGAATGTACCTCTGAATGGGGCGGCCATGGGAGAAAGCTTGGAGGAAACACCCTCTCTCTGCTACATGATCCACCAGAATTGAAGATGGGGAAATAAACAGGGTAGCAGGTAAGTTTGAAGGGCTCCTTAGAGGTGCTAAATAAATGCTCCCTTTTTCAACCAGAGTATCGAGGCCCCCCAGAATCTCCATACCTAAAGTGTCAAGATGGTGTGTTGTCAGATGTCTATACTGCATTTTAGCAATCATTGCCCCTCCCCATGGCGATGCAGTGAGGTCATGCTGATGCTTTGCCCTGTCTAAGCCTTCCAGAGCTACCATTGGCTGGGTAGTGTAGTGGATTGTTGACCAATCAAAGCTCAGGGGTGTGGCTCATCATTGTCCTGGGAGGAGTATATATTGGGAGGCCAGGTGGCCTGGATAAAACCATTGAGACATACTGGTGTGGTGAAGATGGCTGAGAAATCAGAAGCCTCCAGCCCTGTTGAACAACCAACCACCAACACCAAAGAAGAGAGGAAGAGGAAGGCCCCTTTCAATCAAGGTCTGGAGACACTATTAAGTTGAGCAGCCAACTCAAGCTCCTCCTGGTCATCACCTTATCTCCTCCCTTTCAAGACTCCTACCCTGTCCTTGATTGGCACAAGTCCGCACCGCAGCCGGTACCTCTTCTCATGAATCCCCTGTTCTCACTCCTTCTCCATCTTTTCCCCTCAAATCAGTACCCTTCTGTAATCTCCCTGCGGTTCTTTCAGATTCTTAAGACAACCCAGAAAGGAAAGGAACCCTTTGAGGGAGTTCCAGTAAAAAAGCCTTTCCCCAAAAGACCACTACTTCAAGAAACTGAAGAAAGGAAGAGAGCTAAGACTATTTGGCCATTATCATCAGCTGATTGATGAACTCAATAAAAATGAGTCATAGCTGGATCAAAAGAACAAGGAGAACACCGCCTCAAGTGTCCCCTGGGCAGCCAGTAATTTCAGGTAAAGGCCAGAGAACTCAGAGCTATCTGAGAAGTCTCCAGAGATCTAACACCAGAAAAATGGCCAAATAGGGTAGACAGTAGATTTTGCACCCAACAGGATGCACCCTATGGTGTGAAAATAAAATGAACCTGTTGCAAAATGATGTGTGTATGTCTCCATGTTCTCTGATGGTGAGGAGGGAGGAAAGAGGGAAGAGGAAGATGTGTAAGAAGAGTCGGAGGTGGGTCTTGCGGGGTTGGGGTCAGGTGGACAGGTCTACAGTTAGCCAGACAGGGAGGATAAGGATTAGGTCATGGCTGAGCACTGAAGATAAATTTCCTACTGACTACTTTCACCAATGGGCAAAGCGGAAAAATACTTGGTATTTCTGCATGTATGTGTGTGGAAGGGGAACAGATGGGAAAGGTTAGCTATGTGTGTGCGGTGGCAGTGGCAGTGCCTCCTCCCACAGAAGGTATACAAAGTAATTGCCTTCAGGAAACCTACCTCATAGTAGTGTTCGTTGCATCCCACCCTGTGATTTTGAATTTTATGTATCACCTTGGCTTGGCTATGGTACCCAATGTTTGATCAAACACTTATGTAAATGTTGCTATGAAGATATTTTGTAAATGTGATTAACTTTTAAATCTGTAGACTCTGAGTATAGATTACTCTTTATAATGCGGATGGGCCTCATCCAATCAATTGAAGATCTTAAGTGTAAAGACTGAGGTCCCCCAAAGTGGAAAGAATTCTACTCTAGACTGCCTTTGGTCTGAAGACTGCAGCATTAAATCTTGATGGAATTTTCAGCCTGCCTGTTGCCCTGAAGATTTCAGACTTGCCAGCACCTCCGTTATTTAAAATACATCAGCGTCTCTTTATGTTTTTATGTCTTTTTATGTTTCTCTGTTTAAGAGAGTGAGTATAAATAAATATAAATAAGTATATATATCTATATCTGCATCTCTCTCTCTCTCTATATATATATACATATATATGTCTGCATCTCTCTTTCTCTCTATATATACTATATATCTATTTATATATCTATTTCTATCTCTCTCTCTCTCTCTCTATATATATATAGATATATCTATATATCTATATATATATATATATATAGAGAGAGAGAGAGAGAGATGCAGACACACACACACACACACACACATATATAGAGAAAACACACACACACACACACACACACACACACACACACACACACACACACCCTATTGGTTATGTTTCTCTGGAGAACCCTGAATGCTACACAGCCTATGCTGTAAGCAACTACAGGACCTAGGAAGGACCAAATATCTTATCCTATGAAAAGTCAAAGACAGCCCTCCAGTAACCAAAATGATGCTGTTTGGACATCATGAATACAACACTGCTTAGGTACTTTTCTAAGAAAACTTCAACTTTGGAAGGCTGAGGTGGGTGGATCACATGAGCCCAAGAGTTAGAGACCAGCCTGGGCAACATTGTGGTACACACTTGTAGTCCCAGCTACTCAGGAGGCTGAGGTGGGAGGATCACTTGAGCCTGGGAGTTAAAGGCTGCAGTGAACCGAGATTGCACCACTGCCCTCCAGCCTGGGTAACAAAGAGAGAGAGAGAGCCTGTTTAAAAAAAAAAGAAAGAAAGAAAAGAAGAATAAGAAAACTTGGGGTCGAGTAGTTGCCTAATAAGTGTGAGGCAGGGGCAGTGGAGTGGTCAGCTTCCAGAGCAGGCAATACATTGTAGAAAATTTTGAAAAATTGTTATCTTTAAGATAATTGTAGATTCACATGCACTTATAAGAAATAATGTAGAGATACTTCAAAGTCTTTTTTTTTTTTTTTTTTTTTTGAGACGGAGTTTTGCTCTTGTTACCCAGGCTGTAGTGCAATGGCGCGATCTTGGCTCACTGCAACCTCCGCCTCCTGGGTTCAGGCAAAATTCTCCTGCCTCAGCCTCCTGAGTAGCTGGGATTACAGGCACACGCCACCATGCCCAGCTAATTGTTTGTATCTTTAGTAGAGACGGGGTTTCACCATGTTGACCAGGATGGTCTCGATATCTTGACCTCGTGATCCACCCGCCTCGGCCTCCCAAAGTGCTGGGATTACAGGCTTGAGTCACCGCGCCCGGCTGATACTTCAAACTCTTTAGCCAGCTTCCCCAATAGTAATGTCTTGCAATACCATAGCACAATTATCAACTGGAATGTCTACATTGATACAGTCAAGATACAGAACATTTCCATCACCACACAGATCCTTCTTGTTGCCCTTTTATAGACAATCCACTTCTCTCCCAAACCCAGCCCTTTCCCTTTTACCCTTGGAAACCACTAATGTGTTCTCCATTTTATAATTTTATGTCAAGAATAATGTGCCAATGGAATTATACGGTATGTAAACTTTTGGGATTAGCTTTTTTCACTTAGCATACACTACTATCTGAATGTGTCTTCACACAATTCGTGTGTTTAAAGTTAATTGATAATATGATAATATTAAGAAGTAGGATCTTTTAGAAGGTGATTAAGTCATGAGGGTGGAGCCCACATAAATGGAATTAATTCAAAATGTTCGAGGGAGCTGTTTGCTCCTTCCACTATGTGAGTACACTGCAAGAGGTGCTGTTTATGCAGCAGAGAGCCCTCACCAGACACTGAATGTGCTGGCACCTTGATTTTGGACTTCCCAGCCTCCAGAACTGTGAGAAATAAATTTTTAACATTTATAAATTACCCACTTTAAGGTATTTTGTTATAGTGGCCTGAATGATCTAAGAGAGCAAAATTCCCTTGAGTTGTTGCATATAGCAACAGTTTCTTCCTTTTCATTGCTAAGTAGTATCCTATGTACAGTAGTAGTATCCTATGTATCCATAGTTGTTTAGACATCATCCTAATGAAGGTGATTTGGGCTGTTTTCAGCATTTGGGTATTATAAATAAAGCTACTATGGACATTCATGTACAGATTTCAGTGTGATCATACATTTTCATTTCTCCAGGGTAAATGCCCAAGTATGAAATCTGGGTTGCATGTTAGTTGCATGTTTTATATTTTTAATTAATAGACATTATAAAGCAGTTCTAATTTACAAGAAATTGGACAATACTGAGAGTTCCCAATAGCCTCATTCTCTCATACAGTTTTTCTTACTGTTAACTTTTTGCATTAGTATGGTAAATTTGTTGCAGTTAATGAACCAATGTCGATAAATTTATTATTAACTAAAGTCTATTGTTTATATTAAGGCTTACTTTGTGTCGTATATTTTCATGGTTTTTAAAAAATGTCCAGTGTCATTTACCTACCATTATATGGAATAATTTCACCGTCTTAATGAATTTCTTGTGCTTCACCTATTTATGCTCACCCCTTCTCCCTGAATCCCTAGCAAGCACTGATCTTTTTCTATCAATAATTTTGCTTTTTCTAGCATGTCATATAGTTGGAATAATATGGTGTGTGGCCCTTCAAGATTGGCTTCTTTCACTTAGCAACATGCATTTAAAGTTCCTCTATGTTTCTTTCATGGCTTCATAGCTCATTTTTATTGCTGAATGGTATTTTTATTCTGTGGTTTGGATGTACCATAGTTTATTTATCCATTCACCTATAGAGGAGCATCTTGGTTGCTTCCAGCTTTGGGAAATTACGAATAAAGCTGCTATAACATTTGTGTGCACAGTTTTGTGTACAGATAAGTTTTCTACTAAATAGGACAAAATATCAAAATCTATTATTGTTGCATCATATAGTAAGACTATGTTTGTCTTTGTAAGAAACTGCTGAAGTGTCCTCCAGACAAGTGTACTATTTTACATTCCTACCAGCAATTAATGAGAATTTCTGTTGCTCAGTATCCTAACCAGCAAGTGGTATCGTCAGTGTTTTGTACTTTACGCATTCTAATAGGGTGTGGTGATATCTAATTGATGTTTAAATATGTAATTCCCTAATTATAAATGATGCTCATCATTTTTTTCATATGCTTATATTTTCTTTGATAAGCTATCTTTTCATATCTTTTGCCCATTTTAATTGGTTTGTCTCCTTATTGTTGAATTATGAGTTCTTTGCATATTTCCGATACAAGTCCTGTATCAGATATGTGTTTTGCAAATATTTTCTCCCAGTCTATGTTTGCCTTTTCATGTTATTAACAGTGTCTTTCAGTGTATTAATGAAGACCTTCCACTGCCAAACTGGAGCTCCTAGTAGGAAATGTTTCAGGCTGACAATCAGCCTCTGAATGAGAATGGGGTCACTCAAAATGAGCCCCAGGGTGATTGCTGTGGGGGTCATGTAGAAGGAAGAGTGCCATTTTGTTAATCTCATCATGATCAATGCCCACCCAGATCAACACCTGCCCCACCTCTGCTCCGCATACTTCCTCTGAGCTGACCTCATTCTTGACAGGGCCCTCAGCAGAATTCAGGAACCCTGAGACTCCAAAGGAAGTTGACTTGCGTTTTCGTAAGAGTTCACTGAAGGTTTGAGTCATCTCCAGATTCACTGTGCACAGGACCAACTCAGCTGTTGTGGAATTTTTTTCCTCAGCTTTGGCTTTATTGTCTCTGGTGCAGTTAGCTTTTCTTATAGCCAGAATGGGGTATACAGCCTGTGATAGTTAACTTTAGGTGTCAAATTGACTGGGCTAAGCTATGTCCAGATAGCAGATAAAGTATTATTTCTGAGTGTGTCTATGAGGGTGTTTCTGGAAGTGACTGGCATTTGAATCAGTGGCCTGAATAAGGATGATCTTCCTTCACTCAATGTGGGTGACACCATCCAATTGGCTGAGACCCAGGTTAAACAAGAAGGTAGAGGAATGGCAAATTTGCATTCTCTCTCTTCTGGAGCTGGGATATTCATCTTCTTCTGCTCTTGGACATCAACTCCAGGCTCTCTGGCCTTTGGACTCTAGGACTTGCTCCAGCATCTTTCCAGGTTCTTGGGACTTCAGCTTGGGACTGAGAGTTACAGCTAATGGCTTCCCTGGTTCTGAGGCCTTCACTGGTCTTAGACTGAGCCACACTGCTGGCTTCCCTGGGTCTCCAGTTTGCAGATGGTCTTTTGTGGGACTTCTTAGCCTCCATAATTGCATAAGCCAATTTCCCTAATAAACTCTTCTCATCCCTCTCATACCTATTATATGTATATACGTATGTATGTATATGTATATGTATATGTATATGTATATGTATATGTATATGTATATGTACATGTATATGTATATGTATCTATTCTATTGCTTCCAAACCTCAGAGGTGAAGGTATAAAGCCTAGACAAGACAGGTCTGCTCCTAAACCTGTAGACAATTGGGGACCAAGTTTCAGCTCCTGGCTCCCATAGCAAAGGGGCTGTTTTTCCTTTCCCCAGGGGGAAAGGATGAGGGGAATAACTGTCTGCCTGGAGTTTCTTCTGAATACTACCTACAGTAGACACTCTCACTGATGAATGGCAGTATTTTGGAACTTCTGCATATGTTACTGGCTTAAAATGAGAAGACTACTACAGAGGGAGGGCATGATTACCTTTAAGTGGGGAAATGAGAAAGTAACATCCCTTCAAAGACCAAGGGAAAACACCTATGGTTGCCACTAGTACAATTCAATGATATATGGTTCGCCTGTCCTGGGTACACAGCAAACTGAATGTCCTGGCTTCTTATAGTCGGGTTAGGCTATGGTTTTGGTTCTAGCTGGAGTCATGAGTGTAAATGAAGTATGCAGCATTTAATTACTAGTGTTAGTTCCACTACTTTCCCTTCCCCTTACTACAAAGATTATAGAAGCACACGATGAAACCTGTGTCAGCTTGTCCCTGAGTTGCTACATTGAGCAGAAGCTCCCCTGAAGACACACATTAGATGCACAATGTGAGAAGGAAATAAACATTTTTGTGGGGTCAAGTCACTGGGATTTTGGGATTGTCACAATAGCAGCACCTAATCTTTCCTAACTAATTATCGAATATGAACTTTGGCATTTCCATGTAGTTAGCCATTGTCTGATGGTGTGACGGGGCAGAGTAATTTTTATTTATTGGAGAGGAAGGTAGAGGTTTCATTTTCCTCAACAAAGGATTCACATATTTCTCCATGGAGAGTGTCAGGGTAGGATTTCTCGAGGCCTGGCCCATACCAAACTAGAATAACAAGAGAGTGTTTTAGATTAGGTGAAAAATGTTGTGCTCTAAGAGGCAGACCAACAGTAGCAATAGAAAGGTGTGTTTGTGTGGTGGCTATGGAGGTGATGTGCCTTTCAGATCTCTAGTAAGAGAACCTGCTGTCGGGAGCATTGTTACTTATTAGCTATAGCGGTATTCATATGGAGGTCATGCTTTCCCTAGGACTGCTCCCATCCAGTGGCTGAGAGGAGCAGGGATGACAGTGCTGGCCTGTTCCAGCCTGTGCAGGAACAGAGGGCACAAGTAACTGCATGAGCAGATGGCTTTGACCCTTCACCACTTATCACAGTTGTACCAGTGCCCCTTCCCCCATGTTGCACCTATGGCCATATGGGGGAGTTCTTTATGACCAGCTGCAGGAGGGAAAAGGCCCTAGCTGGTTTATAAATGAGCTGGTTCCGTGTGTACAAGATGGAAATGGATGGCACTGCATGTCAAGCATACCTGAGGGTGGTCCTGAAAGAGAGTAGCAAAGGGAAATCTTCCCTTAATGGGTAGAGCTTTGAGCAGCTGGCCTGGGGTCAGAATAGGCTGGCTAGCTGGTCAAGGGCCAGGGAGGGAGAGGACTAGAAGAGGCTCCCAAATGAACAAAGTTTTGTCCAAGGGCACACAGAGTACTTCTGAGAGAAGTGGGTGGGGAGGAGTTGGTGGGTGGAGAGCTGGGGTCCATAATCTCCAATATATTTTTAATCTCCTTTCCCAACCCAGAGTGAAACTAGAAGGAGACTTCCTAAGAAGCTGGCATATTTCTACTCCCTTTTGTTTCTCGTTGAGGACACTATATTGGAAGATATCACTTCTTTTAGGTTCTTTCCCCCTAACACTTGTGTTTGCTTTGAGACACAGTCTTGCTCTGTCTCCCAGGTTGGAGTGTAGTGGTGCGATTATGGCTCACTGCAGCCTCGACTTCCAGGCTCAAGTGATCCTCTTACCTCAGCCTTCTGCATAGCTGTGACTACAGACCCATGCCACCATGCCAAGCCAATTAATTTTTTTTTTTTTGTAGAGACAGAATCTCACTACATTGCCCAGGATGGTCTCAAATTCCTGGGCTCAAGTGATCTTCCCACCACTGACTCCCAAAATGTTGGGATGATGGCATAAGCCACTGCACCTGGCTTTGATTTCTTTTACAGTAAGAATTTTGGTCTACATACTTGGTTGGACCCAGATGAAAAAGAGACAAATGGCAAGAGAGAAAAATGTAGGGAAAGAAATTGAAATGGAGAAATCTAGAATCAAAGATGCAGAACTGCATTATGTTGCAGCAGGTCTCAGCCTGGTCATTGGAAAAGTTCATGTTCGAATTCTGACACTGACCCCACATGCAGTCCCTGAGCTGCTTCTGGATCATTGGACAGAAACTTGTTGGAGTCTCATGGGAAATAGGTTTCATCCCCTATTACTTTGAAGCATATTGCCATAAAAATATACTCAAGGTCATTAAAAAACAAACCAAATCTGCCTCAGTCCTGTATGCCCTACTGATTCCTGTCCTCTCCCACTCTTGAGAACCTGAACAGAAGAGCTTGAATTGGATAAGCAGCACCACGGCAGTACCAAGGGGCCCCTGGGAGGCCCTGCTGAAGCTCAGAAGAAACTGGGCCAAGATAGAAGGCTGGAAGAGAGGCCTTGGTGAAAGCCTAGGAAGGTGTGGCAAGGGCTCCTTCACCCTGAGAGTTTAGTGAGGCTGGGAAGGGGAGGAAGACCACATCCCCCTCCTCTCACCCCATCCCTTGGAGTCATAGCACAGTCATGCAGGCAGCAAGTGACTATGGAGTTGCCAGTGTCAAGACCCATCCAAGGGTCTCAAACTCTACCTGTAGTCCTGAGCCACCTTCAGAACCTGGTGTGCTGGCCAGAATTTAGCAGGCAGAAAAGCAGGCAGCAGCTCACAGCCAGCTCTGGCTACATCATACTCCTAGCTGCATCTTCTTTCACATGTGCCTGTTACCCTCTGGCATGAGGTAACATGGCTTTTAGCAGCAGGAAGGCTGCCAGGAGTTGAAAGGGACACTTCTGTCTCTCAGACAGTCATGCGGGAATCTGTAGGAAGGTCATGCAAAGCTAGTTGCATAGCAAAGATTGGCCCAGCAATGTTTCCCAGGTGCAGTGTTTGGTGTTTCATGCAGCAACTGAAGCTTTGGATTGGGTATCAGTGGGAAAGTACAGTTGGGAGCCTTAGTCCAGTGAGGGAGAACAGGGAGGTCCAAGAGAACAAGGTGTGTTTCCAGGAGCTGCTAAGAGTCTGAACAGTGGAGAAGGGCTATCCAAGAAACTTTTCTATCCTGTATGCCCCAGTTTGGGGCTGTGGGCAGACCAGCAAAGTACCCCTGCAAGGTGAGCATGCATAGCCCTCCCGGGCTGCTTCAGGCACAAAAGGGACCACATGGGAAGGGTCACTGGGGTAGTGTTCTGTTACAGCTCCAAGGTTTTTATCAAAAGGTGCTTAAAAATGCAGTGACAAATGTGGGCCAGAGCAAGGACCCTCTACCCCACCAACAGGACATTTGGATGTGACTCTGCAAATGTTATCAGCATGAGCATGCCCTGTTCCCACTCCCACAAGGCTTTCTTACTCTCTATTCTGCACATGAACATTGGCAAAGAAGATTTTTCAAACAATCTTTTCTTTATAAAGACCACTTTCGCTTTTCCTTCCACCCTATAAAACTGAGCTAAATTTCCACCTTGTATTTTGGCACCACAGTGGCCTGTTCTAAAAGTTTTGTTTTGTTTTAAGTGATTAAGAATAGCCTCTGCAAAAATCAAAACTTGCTTAAACTGTGCTGTTGCTAATTCCCCTCAGCTGGAAAACCATGGCTTCCACTGTCGCGGGATATAAGGAGGTCGGTGTGCAAAGCTGTGGGAAGGCCACGGCAAGCTAGTGATGGAAGCCAGAGGCTTCCTTGGCCCACACAGCTGTCCCGCGCAATATCTTCTAATCCAACAGAGAGGAAACACAATGGCCTGGCAGAGTACTTGCTATTATAGATATTTATTTTTCTCTTTTGGCTATTCACAAAATTTTATTTCAGTATATTTTTTCAGAAGCATAATTTTACATTTTTTCATATTTTACTTTGTTGAAGCCCGGACCAGTCAAGGTCTTTTCCATGCAAAGATGTCCATTTGATGAGGACAAAGAAGCCACCCAGTCACCTTATGAAGCTCTGCTGCTTTGTGCCCCTATTTGGGTCAGGTCATCCAGGACACCCAGGTCTTGGTCCTTCTCGTCTTTTGTTGGTTTTCACTGTCTGGGCCCAGCATAACTCCTGAAGACCTGCATGTGTGTGATTTTACTCTATTGCATCTGCTTCCCAGAATGTTACCAACTTGGCTGACCTCCAAAGAGTCCCCCGGTACTGCCCAGTGTCAGGCACAACAGCAAGTCATGCTAAGTTTGGGCACCTTTAGTTCCGCTGATGACTATTGACCTCTGGGTGTGCGTCCGTCTGGCAAGATAGTGAGTGCAAAGTCTCACACAAATTGAGTCAACTGAAGTGATTCTGACCGACTGGGGCTATTTAATAATTTATCAAGGAGATACTTTAAAACCTTCCCCCTCCCTCCCCTGAAAACCCAACAATGACAATATAGATTTTATATTGATCACAAAACACTACACAACACACACACACTACACTTTTAGTAGGACGAGTCACGATTTCCTTTGATACTGGGCTATGGAATAGCTAGAAAGTTACTGCTCATCACCACAGCAGGGTACTATGTGAGTGGATAGTTTAATAAATGCATTCATTAGTTAATAGCTCTAAGGGGTTAGCTCTTATGTATGTGGAATGAGGAAACCTCATTAGGAATGGCCACAGTCTCAGCAAAACTCAGCTCTAAATATGCAAAGACTTTGCAGCCTGCTATTAAGAAGATGACATGAATTGTAAGAATACATTTGACAAGCTCCATTAAGACCCACCAGATCGTCCATGACCTATGCAAAGGCACCCTACAGTGGCAGATGGAACTGGCAAGAACTTGGTAGGAAACGTGTCACATAGCCCCACAAAGAAATGACACTTCAGAAAGACAGACAGGGTATCCTTCCTGTGACAGTGGCGAAGAAGGGATCCTAGGGAGAAAGTTGATGGGAAGGAAAGAAATGGAAGGTGGGTAGAAGAGTAAAATGGGGGTTGCTCCATCCCAGATGCTGCCCAAGCTCCAAACTACCAAGCATTCTGCACTTCCACAGTTACTTGGTGTGAGGCAAGGAGAGGGAGGGGATGGAGGCAGCCAGCTGGAAGACGAGGGGTGACTGCCCGCTGGGGAGGGGCTGAGAAGGGGTTGGGGACAGCTGAGGACTCAATCATGCAGATGACAGACCACACACAAGACTCAACAAGGGGAGATCTGGCAATGTGCAGGCTAAAATAACCAATCCATGGGAAATTCAGAAGGTTCACATTCCTGAAACGGTGTCATTGCCAAATCTCCACCTCATTTTGACATATAACTTATGAGTACGGGTCGCAGTAGAATTCAACTGCTCCCATTGCAGCACATTAGGGCAAGATATTCTTTTTAAAGTATAGTATTATATCTATCTATATGGATCTATAGAGATATTTACAACTGGCCTCTTTCTGTTCCCACTGCTCCAATCTCCCTTTATGAATTTATCCCAAATGAACTGCTTGCCACCACAAGGCTGAAAGCACCTCCAGGGTACTGGAGCCTCAAATCCATGTCAAGCAACCAATGCTTATGCTCAAGGAAGCCAGCCTTTCTGTAGCCATGCTGGGAGCTTCAGACATGGGGTCACTACTCTCCCCTCAACCTGAATCTCTGTATGGGGTATCCAAAAATAAAGAGGCAATTTCAGCTCTTCCAGAGGCAACTTTCTTGTTTTTAACTGTTGTACAAGATGCGTGTGTGTGTGTATGCGTGTGTGATTGTGCAAGTGTCTATTCTCAATGCCTCTTTCAGCATCATTCTGCAGCCTGTTACCCCCAGACATGTTCTTCTAGGACAAAGTGAAGTGCTCTGCTCTTGCAGCTTTCTCCATGGACTGACCACTTCCTACCTCAAGGCACTAGCTCACCACTTCTTATGACTACATTCACTTCCTCAGTCTTCTATCTAGGAGGCAGCACAGGTGGATGGAGGGACAGGGCAAAGAGTGGAAGCAAACTGGGCGATGCTGCTCCCTGGAACAGGAAATTGGAAAGAAACAGTCAGTTAAGCAGCCTGGCCAAACAAGGCCCCTCCACCATATGGGAACAGGCCAAGGGAACTCTAGCATTCTAGAAAGGTCACCAACAGGGAATATATATACTTTCAGAGGTAATTACTTTCACACCCATTCAAATCAGATAAACATAGATATGCAAACATGCCCTTATATACATGCACTCAGCATACACCCATGTGTACACAAGCACACACATACATAAGTCACACTTTCACAGGGATGTGCACGCACATGCATGCATCCACACATTGTAGATACAACTCTACACACACCAATAGGGATTTACACCATGAGATACAGCACTATGCAGCTTCGCAAACGGTTGTATATGTACACAGACCCACCCTGATACATATACATACATCCAGGTACATACAGAAACACCAACACAGAAGCACAGTTAAAAGGGTGAGTGGGTAGAGGGGTAAGAGACTGTGGGAGAGACTGCATAGGGAGGAAGGGGTGGCATATGTTGAGAGCTTGGCAAAGTTCACTCCCTCACAACCTCCATCAGTGAGGTCGAGCTGCTTGGCAAGTTGGCGTGCTGGCCAATCCTACTTCCGTTAGGGGCCCAGCTCAATGGGCAGTGAGTGTGTTCTCCATCTGCTCACTTCACGCTCATTGCCTGGTCACCAACCTATTCCTGCAGAGATGCCCCAGGTGCTGTAAGATGCGGTGGGGGCCCTCTGGAGCACCCTCTTTGGGGTGGGAAGAAAAGGGAATGCCTCAGTTGAGAGTCAGGAGGAAAAACACAAGAAAGAGCAAGTGGGGTGGACCTAGCACTCACTGGCTGCATGTCTTCAACCATGGGGCATAAGCTCCATTCATTTTCCCTGGAACACTGGGGACAATGTGCTTTGCCTTCCCTGGCTGACAGGGTTCCTGTGAGGCTTCAGTGATGTAATGGGTCATGGAGCTTGTGGACACTTACGGTGCACTAAACAAATAGAAAAGATTAGTATATAGATTTACAATAGATATTCATCTGCTAGTCTAGATCACATGGTAAAATAGCAAGTCTGAATTCTCCTAACCCTGGTGTTTATTCACCAAGTGCCGTAAGTGGTGATCAACTCAGCAACTGATGGAAAGCTAACTCCTGACTTAGACAGAGGTATTGAGTCTCTACTGTCAAACATTCTGCAGCAGAAAAATAGGCAAGAGAAGTTCCAGTCCCTCCAAAGAGGCCAGCTCAACTGAGTAATTCCTAACGTGACATCACCCCCACCCTCTGCCAACCCCACAAGCTGGGAATGCGCTCTCACCCTGATGTCTCCCTCTGCACATTCCTCTCCCACCCTTGCATCACAACACCACACTCAAACACAACAAATATAGTGGGGGAAAGGCACTTGCAAATGCTCCCTAAGTTTCCTATAGGCAGTTCCCTGAATTTCCAAGCCATGGCTAGCCCTTTCTCTGTGCACCCCAGCCCAACCCAGCTTGACTTTTTTTCTATAAGGCCCTAAGCAGAAGGTAAGTGAGATTCATAATCCCTAGGAGGAAACAAAACAGTGAAAAAGAAATGCTGATACCTCAGGGGAACAGAAAAGCCCAGATCCTTGCCCCATCCCCCCACCTGGCTCTTCTCTGTTCTCTAAACATTTCCAGGGGCTTTTCTATGCTTATTCCTTGTTACAAGTCTTTGAAAAGGTGAGAGTCTTCTAGCACGAAGGGAACTCCAACTCCTCCTCAATCCCGTCCCTTCCAGTTAGAACATGTTCTTTCCAATGACTCCCCACCCCATGTTTATAAAGAGAAGAACTGAACTCATTGCGGTGCCCAAATAAATAACCATAAAATAATAGAACAAAGGAAAGAGAGAAAAACAAACCCAAAAGAAACTGTGAAAGGAGCACAGCACAGTGCTCTTGCTGTTCTGGGGCACTGGGACACTAATACATATGGTATACCCAGTAAACAATGTTGAACAACCCAAAGGCCAGAGGGAAGAGGAACCGGGACCACTTGTCAACCTTAGGGACGTAGTCAGGGTTAAAGAGATCAAAAGAGAACCCTTCAGTGAAGGAGCACCCAGGGCTTGGGGGGCTACTGTCCTCAGACTCTGAGCTACTGTCCTTTTGGGCATAGGCCATGAGCTCATCATTGTTAAGGCCCCAGTTATTGCCAGTACCACACCTGAGTTGCTCCTCAAGGCCAAGGTAACTGCTCTTGACATTGCTTTCATCAAGATCCCAGCCTGCTTCTTGCACACCATTCTTGCCATGGTGAAGCATGGGCATCCCACTGGGGCCATGGCCATGGTCCTCATCTGAGCTCAAGCTCTCATCGGAATCTTCAGGGTCATGGGTCACAGGATGGCCATGAATCTCGGCGCGGTTGCAGATTTCGGTAGGAATAATACTGTCATTGGCCTGAAAACCATTAAAGTGAACACCATAGCTCTGCCAGGCCTGCTCTGAGGTGGAGGGGAGATCGCTCAGGCTTTCTCCAGTGGTCAGGGGGGCCTGGCCTGTGAGAGAAGTGAGTGGGCTGAGGCTTTCCGAGGTGGCCAGCTGGGCCTGCTCGGAGGTGGACGTCAAAGAACCGAGGCTTTCCAGGCTTGCCAGGGGGGCCTGCGCTGGGGTGATGGGGAGAGAGCTGACTCCATCTTCCACGTTAATCAGGCCATCCTTTGAGGAGATAATGGATAGGCTCATCAGTTTCATATCGGCTAGATGGATATGCACTGGGGGCAGGGAGGAGAGAAGGGACTTCCCTCATCAGCAGTGGCAACGTTACTGCTGATCTCTTTGACACATAGAGCCAGCTCCTCTTGGGGTCTCTGGCGTTCAAGGGGTGAGGAACAGGACCAATAGGCCGTTAGCATGCAAGGGAAGGCCATGGTGGCTGCCACGCCAGTGTCTCCCTGGGGGCAGCTGCTCCCTCGGGAGTGCTGTGTGGTGGATGGGTGTTTGCTCAGGTGGGCAGAGCCGGGCTTTCTGTGAAGGAGGGAGGTAGCTGGGCATTAATGTACTGCCAACAACAAAAGCCTCAGCATTGCCTTGGGAGTCTGAAGTGCCAAGGAAGGAGGCGTAGGCAGGCCAGCCTCTCCGGCGTCTGTCTTCCTTTCAGCCTCCCTGTGCCCATCTTCCCTTCCAGCTTCATTGCCTGCTCTGGAAGCATGCAAGGTGGACCAAATTCACTCCAAAGGTCTTGCCTTGTGACCTTAGACAATGATCATCTATAAAGGAGTGATGAGAAATAGTACTACTTCTTTGTTATATGTTGTGTGTGTGCTGTGTGTGTACGTTTTGTGTGTTTGCACGTGTGTGTGTGTGTGCATATTTAAAAAGCTAAGAAGTGTAAAAGGGTCAAAAGTGCTAAGCCTGGGCTCAAGAGGTGCTCAGGGAAAGCTGATTGTCAGTCAAAAAGTCAAACCTGCACATTTTCCACCACCACTCGCTGGTAGTGGTAGTGGACAATGAATCTTCGTCGTCTTCTGAGTCCTCGACTGTAGAAAAGATAGTTGATGTAGACATACTCCAGCAAGGACAGGAACACAAAGAACAAGCACACAAGGATATAGATGTCAATGGCCTTGATATAGGAGATGTTGGGGAGTTTATCCCGCAGATGTGAGTCAATGGTGGTCAGGATGAGCATTGAAGTTAGGCCTGTAAGCAATACAGTACAGGCTTAGTCTCCTCTGAGCAACCCGTTGGGCCCACAGCCAAACATAGCAAAGGTTCTCTCTTGATTCCTCTTCCCCCATCTTTAAGCTCAGACTATGCTTCAATGGTTCAATGACTTCCTATTGCTCTTAGGGTCAAGTCTCAAACCTTCAGCTACAGCTTCATAGCAGTTTACATCTTCAGCCCCACCTTGCCCTATGATAGACTCTTTCTTTTGCCTTCCTTTAGCTCCTAAAGGAAGGTTTTGTGAGCCCTAAACTATTACACAGATATAAAGCTTTAGTCTAGAACATGCTTCTAAAAAGGGAGGCTGAGGAGTCTGCCCCACAGATGGTGAAGGAGAAACCAGATCTGGATCTGGGACACACTGACATACTATTGGGTGGGGTCAGACAAACCAGGCAGTTCAACTCTTAGGTCTCTTCTTGGTACTGCTCAAAAATATTTCATGGCTCTCTATGCTTAGACATGAAGTACAATGTCTTCCGAAGCCTGCTCAGGCTGTCTTTCGGCTGCTCTTCTCAACTCCTCAGCTCCTGTCCCAGACTCACCCTGTAATTTAGCCCCCTTTTAATGGCCCCTATGATCTAAACCTATGACTTGTCCATTTACTTATAGATTCAAGAAATAATGAATTCTGGTACTTTGGGTTCAACAGGCCAAGATTCCAACCTTGATTTTTTTTTTCACATCTGTCTTTAACATTGGTCCCTTTATTGGGGATTGGCTGCGCACCCGTACAAAGGTACAAATGCCTACAGGAAAAATCCTTATTTCCTTGCCTGTGTAGTCACACACTGTTCCAGGTCCTTTTTCCTTATTCTCAACTTTTTTTTCTGAGCCAAATGTCCCAAATTCCTTCCTGGGACAGAGACAGAACCTACCAATTGTCACCCTGGCTGCAGAGGAATCATAGTTCATCCAAAACGATATCCAAGAGGTAATAGTGGTAAGGACAGTAGGCCAGTAGACCTGTACAAGGTAGCTGTTGACTTCCCTCTGAACTTGGAACTTCAGGATCAGGCGTATGTAGGAACCTGGCAAGGAGACACATTGGAATTAGGGTGGCAGGACTGAGGGGATTTGCAGCAAAAGGGTGGAGAGGTACAGGATGAAGGAGGGGAGAAGGGAAGAGCAATGGGCAGTTCAGCTTCTAATTCTCCATCCAGAGGCATCCAGCTTGGGCAGACTGCAGATCTGGTTCTGTTTGCTGCACTGGCAGGCTGGTGACAATGGCCTATCTCAGAAGGCCCATGAGCACAGCAAGTCTTCTCTCTCCACCTTCCTTTCTCACTTGCTCCAGGTTAGGTGAAGTTTGGAATAGGAGAGGCAAGAGATATTCTCAAGCTGCAAACAGATGGAGGGTGAAAGGCCAGCCCCGAAAGGAGCACGAATCTTTTACACCTGCAGAGTGTTGCGAACCTGGCTAAGTGCTTCCACAGCCATTCTTCATTGGCAGAGGATGAGCCATTGGGGCTTTATTAAGGGGTCCTGGGGCCAGTAGGAAATGGGAAAGGAGACATTCAGAGAGTGTAAGAGCCAAAATCAGAGGATGCCAGGAGATTATGGAGGTGCAAGGGGAACATGAGACAGGAGAGAAGGAAGTGATCAGACCCACCTGTGTAGAAATACACCTCCTTGCTAGTAATCATTCTCCCCAGGAAAGTGAAGTGAGGGATATGCAGCTCCTCGGTTATGTGGATGGCATTCCCATTGTCATCCCATAATAATATGATGTCTTCAACCGTGTAGCCATCTGGGAAGGAGAGAAACAGACAGGTAGTCTCAGATTCTTAGAAAGAAAGAAAAGCACAAAAAAGATATGCTGCAAGCTCCTACCCACTAACTGGCGCACACTTTTCCCAGAGGATGTTTACACTCTAAAGACCACCTGGTCCCAGATGCCATTTATACATCTATATATCAATGAATCATCTATCATCTATCTATCTCTCCACCATCTTTCTCTCTTTATTTCTATCATCTATCTATCCTCCATCATCTATCTATTTTGGACAGAGAGAATGGGGGTGAGGAGGGAGCACAGGAGACACACTGTGCCTTTTACTGTCAATTCAGCCTCTGATTTCCTGATCACCCCAGCTCCAGGAAGGGAAGAGGTGGCCATAGGAGACATACGTACAGCTCTCCACTACCAGTTTGCAGGTCTGCTTGTCCATAGGGAATTTATGCAGATCCAGAGAACAAGCTGCTGTGGTGGTCAGTCTGCAAAGGAAAACAAAAAGGAAGGAGAAAGTGAGTCAAGCCTACACAAAAACCATTGTTGAGGAAACTGCAGGGGTGGGGAGGGAAGAGTTACCTCAAGGACTGACCCATGTGTAGACAGGAGAGAGGAAGTTTGTATGTGACAAAGTAACCAAGAGACCTGGCAGCACATAAACAGAGAACACCTGTCAGAAAACTACAGGGTGTCAGATGGGAAGGGCCCTGGAGGAAACTGAATGCAGAGATAGAAAGGGGTGCTTCCTAAAGTAGTGAGACCAGCAAGAGAAAACTGTATGCCACACAAAATCAGCTGAGACTCACATGTGTAAAGTGTACATGTACGGTTGGGAGCCTTGATCCAGGCCTGCCTCTGGCCAGATCTGCACACATGCCAGAGGTGCAGGCCTATGTGGATACTGGGGACTAGCAAAATGCCAGCGGGTGCTAAATGGACAGAAAGGATGAACATGTTTGTGGCGGACCATGGCACTGTTGGCAGTACATGAAGTGGGCAGGAGCTTTAAGTTGCAATGTGGTGGGTGCATCCATAGAGGAATCTGAGGAGGGGTCTCAGAGGCACTGAGAAAGTGGGAGAAGTGTCCAGTGGGAGAAAAGATAAGACACAAGCTCTCCACAGCCTCAGCTGGGAGGCTCTGCTCCACCCCTTATTCTGCCCTTCTCATCTGGTAACCCCAGCTGAGTCTCTTTCAATTGCTAGCTCGAAGTAATTTCCATTTTGTACACTGGATATGGTGTGTGAATGCACTTATGAGTGCATGTGTGATTTTCTTCCTTCCATGAATCCTCCATGCAGTATTATTCAGCTATTGCCCCCTTTAAGTAGAACAAGTGTGACCAGTGACCTGTTCCCTGTGAGTCCTGTTATTTTCTGACTCCAGAGCCTGGGTCTGTGGGAAGGTGGATGGAAAAAGGAAGGAATGCAGCAAGAGCTCCCCAGAGAAAGAGAAATCCAGATATTAGATCTGTAAAAACTATAAGAGCTGAACCCTGGTAGCTACTTCACAGACACATTCTGAGCTGTCCTGATCTCTTATACATGTCTTTGGAGACAGTTTGTAAGAGATGCCACTGTGAGGAGAGCCTTGGTGACTGTCTGCTATGCTATAATTAGACTAGTGAGGAGTTTCAGCTTGCAATTGTTCTGTGTGCGTGCAGAGCCACAGACAAGAGACCCACACCACACACACCTTGCCCCTCCACCCTCCTGGGGTTCTTGCATGATGCACATATGACTGATGGCAGAAAGCAGCCCCCTCCCTCGTTCACTGCATGGACTTCAGCATTCATCTTCTCCCTCCCTCACTGCCTGGGAGAGAAAAGACAGAACAGAATGCATGCAACACTAGGTGGAGGGAGAAGTCCTTCAGTTGAGGGAATCAAGGAGGATTTCTTGACCAAGGGGGCATTTGAGTTAGGGATTTCAGGGTGGGAAAGGTTTCAACTCATGGCAAGGGGGAAAGGACTGACCAATCCAGACAGAAGGAACAGCAGAAGCCAAGGTGTAGAGACAGAACAGCTAAGGGCATCTGTGGGAAACTGTGAAAGTTTCACTTTGGCTACTGGGTAGAACAAGTGAGGGGGGATGTTCAAGACAGGCTTGGAAAGCAATGGGTGCCTTTGTGTGTCCCTTAGAGTGTGTCTGTAGAATATTCAGTAGGAAAAAGGAAGTCTGCTGGGACATCCCCAGACCTCTAGGGTACTCACTGGATGCCATACCGCACCATTCCATCCGGGTGAAGCTGAAACACACGATTTTCCACAGTCACATTATGCACAAAACCATCCTTGCTATTCAGAAAGTAGCAGTCAGGGACCCACAACTTCTCATGCATCCGATAGTCCAGGGTCAGGTTCAGGGTGGTCTCATAGTATGCTAAGCGTGAATCTTTCCAAGTCTGATGAAAAAACATCGTGACTGTATAGTCCTGGAAAGACAAATGTAAATTACAGCTGTAAGTTTGGTTGTCCAGCACTCCATTCTTGGTGTGTGTGTGGTGTGTATGTGTGTGTGCACTTGTGTATGCAAGTGTATGAAGTATATCATAACTATATACAAGTGAAACATACAGGAAATTAAAATCCAAGTTAAGAAACAGAATATTACCAATAACCTTAAAACACCAATGTATCTCTTCCAGAAGATATTTCCCTCACACTCCCAGCAGTAACCATTTTGCTAGATTTTATGATAATTCCCTTGCTTTGTGTTAGAGTTTTATTGTCTATTTATTTCTAGAAAACATATTGCTTAGTTGGACCTGTTTTGAAAATTTTATCTGAATGAAATAATACTGTATATATTCATAGTTTGCTTCTTTCACGCAACATTATTTTTGTGAGATTAACTTGGCGGACATGTGTAATTATAATCTGTTCACTTGCTTTGGTGGATAATATATGAATATCCCATGCATTTGATCATGTGAGCATATCTATCAAAACCATGATGAAATAGAAATGATGAAGTAGAAGTTCCACTTTATCTCCCTGCCAAGAGCCAACAGTTGCTTCTGCTTCGTCAACATTGGCATTGTCTGACTTTTGACTTTTGCTAAACTGGTGTGTAATGGGTTCTCGTTGTGGTTTTATTTTGCTTTACTAACAAGGCTAAGCATCTTTTCATACGTTTCATATATTTATCTGCAATTTAGTTTTCTTCACAGATGTAAAATTCTTGTTCACGTTCTCTGATAATTTTTCTATCGGTTTAAAAATATTCTTACTGATTCACAAAATAATGCATATTTTGAATATCAGCTCTTCATGTTGCAAATATCTTAGTCCACTGTGATTGATCCTTTCACACTTGTTATAATGGTTTTGTTTGTTTTGTAAAACAGAAGTTCCACAAACTTGGTGAAACAGAATTTCAATATACTTGAGGTTACCAGATTTATTTTTTTTGTGGTCTGTGTTTTCTGTGTCTTTTTAAAGAGATCCTTACTGATTGCAAGACACAAAGCCAGTGTTCTACACTCTCTTTTAAAAGCTTTATAAGCCTTTTCACTTGTAAGTCTGGAATCCATCTGGAGTTGCGTTTCTGGATGTGGTGTGATGTAGGGCTTGAATTAATGTACTTTTTATTCCCAAACCTACCTTGTTCCTTTATGTGAGTTCTGTCACAGGTCAGAACTACTGGACTTGGCTTATGAGCCTGCTCCTTGTCTCATGTCCCCTGTTCCCAATCCCATGGCTAGAACTAACACACTTACCATATTCACTTCTGAGATCTGTTCAATGCTGGTGACATAAATAGATATTCTCACAGGCACAGGGGCACCTAGAAGACGGAAAGATGCAATTACATGAAAGGTAGAATAAAGGTTAAGAGCATAAACTTGAGAGCCAGACTGCCCGGGTTTGAACCCTCTTCGCCACTTGTTAGTTGCGTGATCCTCAGTAAGTCGCCTAACCGTGCTGAGTCTTAGTGTCCTCATGGATAAAATGGGGATAGCGATAGCACTGGTGTCATAGTTAGTGCAGGCGAAGAACTTAGACCAAGGCCTGGCCCATGATATGTGCAGAGGTAGGGGTCAGGGCAAAATAGAGAGAACGTAAAGGGACGAAGCACTCCTTCTAAACATTTTCCTGATAAAAGCTGAAAAGCAATTAGTGCCAAGCATGAGCCAAGATTCATGGTTGTGTGTGTGCACGTTTCTGTGTGTGAGTGAATGTTTAAGTGTGTTTGTGGGAGTACTTGTGTGTTCATGTGCAGGTGAATGTGCCAGTGTGTGTAAGCATGTTTGTGTATAAGTGAATGCATGAGCATGTTCGTGTACTTGAGCGTGTTGTATAGAAGTAAATGTGTGAGCATGTGAATGTTTGTAGGTGTGCTGTGTGGGAGTGAATGTATAATTGTGTTCATGTGCAAGGGAGGGTATGAGTATACATGTTTGTGAGCTTGTCTGTGTGAGAGTGAATGCATGAACACATATATATGAATTTATGTGAGCCTGTCTGTGTGTGAATATGTGAGTGTGGTTTTGTGGCATTGAGCATATTAGCATAAGTGTGTTCCATAAGTATGACTGTGTTCATATGGAAGTGAGAGTGCTTTATTGCATGTGTGTTGGGCTTGTGAATGTGTGAGTGTGTGCGTGTATTAGAATGTGTGAGCCTGAGTGTGTGTATGTATTAGAGTGAGCCTTTCATGTGTCAGTATATTTGTGTGTCCATGTGTGAGTGAATGCATGTGCATGTTCATGTATGTGAATTAGTTGTGTTGACATAAGTGTACATGAGCATGTTTGTGTATTGTGTGATATGTCCAAGTGTACTGGTATACTCATGTATATAGAAGACTATATTAGCATGTTCGTGTATGTGAGAATTGTCATGTGGGTGAATGCAAGAGTGTGTGTAAGCATGTTAATGTGCATGTACCTATCAATGTAGATGTGCATATTTTCAGCAGGTGAGTGAATCTATGAGAATATTGTAAACACATTCATGTGTGTGAGTGAATGTGTGTTTCTGTGTATGAGAGCATGCTCATGCATGACTAAAGGCGTGATTATGTTTATGTGTGTATGTGTGAGCATGTGCTTGTGTGTGAGGATGTTAATATGTGTCTTCACGTTTTTGAGTAAATTTGTGAGTGTGTTTGTGTATGTGAGCAAATTTGTGTGTGAGTGAATGTATGAGTATATTCATATGTGTATGTAGATGCGAGAGCGTGTTTGTGTGTGTGTTAATGTGTGAATGAATTTGAGTGTGGTCTCATAACATGTGTAGTAAATGTGTGAGCATGTTTGTGTGTGTGTGAGCATGTTAAAGTTCATGAATAAATTCATGAAGGTGTTTGATGTGTATGTTTGTGCGAGTGAATGTGTGTGCATGTGAGTGTTAATGTGAATAAATTTGCACGTGTTTGGGAGCATGTTTGAGTGTGAGCGAATGCATATATTCATGTGTGTATGTGGATTTGTGACTATGTTTGGTGTATGTAAGCATGCTAGTGTGTGAGTATAAGTGAATGTGTGATCACGCTCAGTGGGTGTGTCTATGTGTGAGAATGAATTTGTGAGCATGTTCATCTGCGTGAGTGCACAGGTGAGGGTGATTGTGTGTGTTAATGTGTGAGTGTGACAGCATGGGAATGTTTGTGTTAGTGTACTTCTGCCTCCTAGCTTATTTTCATACCCAGTGTTAGCACTGTCCATTGGCAGGACTCAAATGTGGTCATGGATGTGAAAATATGTAGTAAACTGTAAGGCACTGTGGGCAAATCCATTTTTATTGTTCGCTCATCAGCTCAAAGCTTTCCACATCCAGCCCTACAGCACAGCCCTTAGTCTCCGTGTATTACATCACACTGCTGCTAGGGGAACACACATGATACTTGCAATTCAGCCTGCTGGTTTTACTGCAGGCTGATTGCCCAGAAGCTGAGCTGCGAAGAAAGAAATGTGTTATTCCAAGCCCAGAGCTTCACAAAGGAAAGCACTATTGGGAATAAGCATGTGAATAGCAGCCATGAAGTAAATGAACCTGTATTAGGGTACAGCCCAGACTCCAGCATCCAGGCCTGTTGTGAACAAGCCCCAGTGAAGTGTTATGTGGTGACAGGAGTTCTGAGAAGCACATTTCTTGATGACTGCCTTTCAGGCTCCCCACATGACTTTAGAGAAGGGAAGCTGTGTTAGGCAGGCAACAAGCTCCAGAGAGGCCAGGCAGCCAGCTACACCTCTAGTGTTAGACTTCCCTAGACCATTCCGCATGACTCAGGCAACTCCTTTCCTTGTGGTGGAATGCTGGGGACCCTAAAGGGCTAGGCCAGAAACCTGTTGAAGGACTCCTAGTTGAAGGGTACGTGGGAGCTGAAATGCAGCTCACATTCCCCTCACCAAGCTCTGAGTCCTGGCACAGGGATACCACTTGGAGGAAGGGAACATTCTTCTAATTTATCCCCTTAAAGTGGAAACTTTTGTGCTAGTAGTGGTCAGGATGAGAATTTAGATGCGGAATCCTACATCTCTAAATAGATAAAGGGGATGGGGGATGATTAAGGTCCTGATAAGGAGTCTAAATATCATGTCTAGGATAATGGTCTCAGACCATCACTGTCCCATCCTGCCCCTTCAGGAAGGCAGAAAAAGTGGTGGGGGGTAATCACCTCCCTATCTCCTGGAACCCGTGGCTGCCTCCACTCCACTTCCCACCTAGCAGATGCATGAAGGAATGATGAAAATAGCTCATTCATTCCTTCACAGTATTGGGTGCCTATGTCATGCCAGGTGCTAAGCTAGGTGAAGCCCTCAAGGTCTGCCTTTTGCCATAATGCAGAGTCCCAGTTCTCTTGCCCAGAAGGAATTGGCTTTGTTAATTATCTCTGGATCTTTCTCCTCCTTTTCATCTTCCTCCTCTTTTCACTGTCCCCCATATGCTAGGAAGGACTAAGGCTCTCCTGTTTGAAGTGGACCACAGTTAAGTGAGGCCCCTGGATGTGGGGTATGTGTGCGGAAGTGAGGGGGGATATGCTCCGAAACTCTCACAGAGGGGAATTTGATTCTGTGTCTAGTAGGGGGCCATACAGGGAGTCCTGGGGCCCTCAAACTCTGACTACCTTGGCCCAGCTATCCCATCAGTGGGTCTCTCCTCCCACACCCACCGTGCAACAGCCTCAGACCTAGAATGTGTGGTGCTCTCTTCTGTTTAAATGCTAGAAGGTCCTGAGTTATCCTTGCCCTCTCACCTTCACTTGCTCTTTGGCTAAATCAAGCCAGGGATTCACCTTTTCTCACCTGTTGCAGGTGTGCACGGCCACAAGGCTTAGGGTAACTCTGCGCAGAGATTGATTCTTGCCCCTGCTCCCTCCCCCTGGCCCTGGACGCCTGCAGAGATATCAACCTGGCCATGAAATAGTGGGGAGAACGTGGTTGGTGCCCTCCAACGGTTGTTGGTCAGCCGCTGCTGAGAAACGTGAGAAAGGCAAGACAAAAAACAAAGTAGCTACTCCCATGTCTCCCATTTGTGCTTGCTGCCCGAAGTCGCTGCCATACAAGGACGTGCTGCCGGTACTCTAACACCTGGATTCTGATATGGTTAGACCTCTATCCCTTAGGGACCCACCCAGAAGAGGTGCTGCTGTTTTTGCAACAAAAGCCTACTTTCTGCCCTTTCTACCCTAGCTTCCCAGCATGCTCTCAGCTTGAATCCCTTGGGCTGTGCCTTCTGTGCTCACACTCTGGAGGGAGCACAGGAGCAAAGGTGAAGCACCACTTCAGGGTTCCGCCTCCAAAGCTTAGGGCCCAGGACTACCACCTTGGTTTTCAAGGGGATGCTCCCCAGGCCAAATTAGTCAATCTCAGGGGCCGAATTCTCTCAGCTGTTTGTTCTTAGGGTGGTGACAAAGTGTACTTGGAAGACCTCTATTCATATGCACAAATGCAGAGCATTAGCTTTCATTAACCCTTTAGAGCGGGAGCATCCTTTGAGCTGGAATGTGGCTAACCTCTGTTTAATGCACCCTTTCTTTTCCTTGTCCTTGATCTAGGTTTCCTAGGTGTCCCCTGGGCTAGAGAATGCTGAATTGGCTATGCACAGTCCGGGTAGGTTGCCTGTCATTTAAAGCTGTGTGGTCCAGGCTAGTCACCCTTTCTAAATGGGAGGCTAAGTACAAAAATGAGGGAGAAACTCATGTACGATTTTCCTGGGGGTTTGTGTGTCAGTTTCTTTGTCATTTCTAATCTCGGGACCAGAGATCTGAGTGCTGAGGAATTTGGATTTTATTTGGCAGTTAGATAAAAGCATTAAAAGTTCCTGAGGTGATCGGGCTGGATTTATAAAGACCACACAACAGACTGGGAATGAGGGAGCCAAGCCGGAAGTGCCCAGGGCCTGGGAGGGTTAAGTACACTAGATGGAGAAGACCATGCTCTCAGTTTTGAAAGGGCAGAATGGGACAAGTGGCCAGGGTGTGAAGCATGTGCTGAAGAGCTGGAGCAGAAAACTCGAGCTTAAGAAACGCGCGCGCTGCATCCTGTACACACACTTCTGTGCTTAGCTCTTTGCTAGCCACAACACTGTAAGGGGAACGTGAAGGAGGTAGAAGCCAGAGAAGTGAGAGAAATTACAGGGTGCAGAGGGCCTGGTGGTGTTTCCTTGTTGATCTCTGCAGAGTCAGGAAGGTGGGATCTGCAGAGGCACAGGTGTGGAGCCTGCGGGGCGCCCGCCGTTGGTCAGCCCTGCTTGCTGTATCAGCTCTAGGACACCTAATCCAAGTTCTCTAGTGTCTGCATATGGCTTACCTCCAAAATTCGGTCTCAGGCGGACATCGTATCTCGACAGCACCCTGTCCAAAATCTTTTGAACCACAGCTTCATTTGCACAACTTTTGCTGAAACAGAGAAGCCATAAGTAAATGCTGGTCGACTTGGGGCCGACTTGCCAGTGGTTGCCTTGCTAGGGGCTTTTCTTGTCCAGCACATACGCAGACATGTCCAGTCATACGTGTACACACCGTCTCTCCCTGCTCCCCTCCCTCCCCATGGTGAGTCAGCCAGAAGCACAGCAGTGACGCAGACTCCTCTTCCCCTCACCCCTTCCCAGCTTTAATCCAGAGGGTGGGGCTCAGAGATCCCTGTTACCAGGCAGGACTTGGGGGGGCAGTTGAGGAGATGAGGCGGAGGCGGTAGGAGAAGGGGAGAGGAGGAAGAGTGGTTAGATGAAAGCCCTCAGAAAAATCTATTACTTCAACCCTTTCAAGAACCCCATCTTGCAATCAGCCTGGACGCTGTTTTCTAGGTTGGTGGGGGTCCTCCTTCCAGGGGCACCTGATTGCCCCAGGAAAAGTCATCTTTCACTCTCAGTGCCCTCGGAAGACGAGCTCAAAGTCACATTTCTCCTTACCTGGGCTAGGGCTGGGCATTTTTAAGTCAATTTTATGTCAACCTTGTTTCTGTACACCACTGTTTTCCAGACTTGGCATATGGCATGTGACACACAGAGAGAGCCTTGCTGATGTAGCTAAGATTTACGGCCATCATCCACCCAAAACCATTTCAGATTCATGGGGCTCAGAGCTGTCCTCAAAAAGACATTTATTCTAGGAGCAGGTATCTCTCTTGCTAAGCATGTGCTTCCACCCTGGAGGTGTCTTGGGTGAGCCTAGGTAAGTGGACCCAGCTCAGCTCTGCAGAGAACTGGCCTTTCCAGAGCTCTCTCACATGCTCACCCAATTCACCTAGACCTTCAACACGACTCCTTTCCCCCAAAGGGCTTGTAAATCAGAACAGGCCCTGGCATCACTGTGACTCTTTGAGTCTTTGACGCATTGCCCGGTGAACGTCAGCCCCTGCAAATGTGTGTGTGTGCGCGTGTGTGTGCGTGCACATGTATGCATGTTCACTGGCGCAGTTTGGTATGTTGGGTTGAGGGCACTGCAGGGCTGTCTGCTGGAACCTTGCCAAACTAACCCGCCCCCTTTTATGAGTACATGTTAATTTCTGGCTTGCCATTTAAATATTGTTAAAAATTATTCCTAATCATCTTGAATCAGAAATTTCATGTTGCAACATTCCAAAGTGTGCACGTGAATTATTCCCAAATTAAAGCAGTGCATTCCCACCTGTTTTCAAGCACACATTACCCATGTACTAATGCTCAGGATCTGTGTGATTTACATGTAAAGGCTTCAGATATTCACACACCCAAACAAACTTGAAATCAACGAGAGAAAAAAACCTGAATCTTTAAATATTTTCACGCGAGTAAGTATAAAAGTGACCACACGGTTTGTGGTTATTCAGACACGATAGCACTGTCTGGGCTACAATGCGTGTGAGCAAATCATTTCTATCTGCGGCATGGGAAAGAGTCCCTCACCCCTCAACACATGCATGCACACGTGCGTGCCTCAGGGAATGGACTAAAATCTAGACTCAAACAGGTGTCTTTCCTATGTTTTGTGAATTGCCCATCATCCTGTACCCTCTTCCCGAATCCCACAGGTGCCAAACTGGGGAAAAGCTGCCAGGAACCTTAAATTCTTGGGGATGGATGGGCAGATCCTGGGACGAGGGCAACCCCCGCCACCACCCTTCGGGCTGCGGTTTGGGCACAAGCGGGGCTTGGTCAGGGGCCGCAGTAACAGGTGGGTGGAAACACAGGGCTCCATTTCAACAACCCCATTCCACCTCACCCCTTCTAGGGGCCAACAGGCAGGGCCCGCTTGCTAGAGCTCAGCGAGCCGGGGTCCGATCCACCCCAGCCCGCTCCGTCCAAGAGGCCAGAGGCCATCTTCCCGTCCCCATTCCTGTCCCCCCTGCCTAGCCTGGGGGTGCCCGCTTACCAGTTGAAGAGGTTCAGGACGACTTCAGGCACAGCGGAGGATAACTCGAAGCGGAATTTCGGGATGGGACTGGGGTAATTACCCTCCGCGAGCCAGGTCCTGATGAGCAGAAGGATCACTGCGGCTCGCAGCATGCCTCGGATGCCCATGGCTGTGGCGTTCTGGGCGCCTGAGGGCGCGGGAGAAGGGGCCGCGAAAAGGGACAGAGGTGGGGTGGGGAGTGGGTCTCTACTGGGGCCGGGGGAGGAGGGATTGCTGGCCCTTCCCCAAAGAGATGCCTCTAAGGAGAGAGCAGCGAGGGCACGGGAAGTTGGGGGTGCGGGGGGTCAGCCGGGATACCGGAGAAGAGAGCCGGGGCTGAGCAACCACCCAGCAGCTTTGCCGGAAGCAGCGCCCTCCAAGGCGCGCCCGGCAGCTGCAAGGTGCGCTCCGTCTGCGGCCGCTCCTGGCTGCGACTGGGCACAGATCCCAGCTCGCTGCTGGCTCCGCCCACTCCGACGGCAGCACCGGCCCAGCCAATCAGACAGGTGTCAGGAGCCGCACAAAAAGGCGCGCGCTCCTGCCTCCGCCCGCAGCCTGCGCGCCGCCCGGCCCCCGCCCCTTCAGGCTTCTGCAGTCATCCCCCGGCCATCTCCAGATGCAGACAGGGCGGGGCCGGGCTGGGGGAGGGGGAGGAGGGCTGGCTCCTCGGGGGGCTGGGTCGGGAATCCGCCTCAAGGGGCACTGGGTCCTGTTTCTTCTCTGCAAAATGTAAAATGTGTGTTTCTCTTGGAAGAGAGAGCCTATGCCCAAGAGTTGTATTTAATGGTGAAGCGAGTGTGGTAATTTGACTGCCATGGCTGAACCTGCATTCTGAAAGACTTGGGCAATTTTGGAGATCAGGAGGGTCCCAACTGCTGGTCATTCCGTACCCTTGAGCCTTCACTAACTCGGCGTGCCTTGCCTCTGGGTGAGGTCGAGGGGGAGCCTAATGGGTTTTGCGACAGGCCTGTGGCCACAGCAGGAATGCTCCTCCATCAGGATGGACATTGGGCTCCAAGAGACCAACAGCTGCTTAAGACTTAAATTTCCTAGGATGCTCTTCACCCCAAGTTTGGGTACTCAGGAAAAAAGTCAGGGAACTGGAAGACCTCACCAATTGGGGTGTCTCTGAGATGTGGTCCAAGGCCAACACCATAGAAGGGGAAAAGAAGGCAAATGTCAGTGTTTGGGGTGTTCAAGGGAGTTAGGCACTGGAGACCAGGGTATGCCAATGTTCCTGGGTTATGACCCTATCTTATGGAAAAGCCTGGCATCTTGACTAGAGGGCTCGTATTCTTTTCACTACCCGACACTGACCCTAGGGAACAGAAAAAATGTTGGAGGATACGAAATGCCTCCGCCCAATTTCCTATGTCCTTCCCATCCCATGACAAGTGGCCTCGTCAGAGTTCATGGGGCAAAATGGGTAATCAACAAATAGAACAGAAAATGAAATACCGCATATTCTCACTCATAGGTGGGTGATGAATAATGAGAACACATGGACATGGGGAAGGGAGTACTACACACTGGGGTCTATTGGGGGGAATAGGGGAGGGACAGCGGGGGGTGGGAGCTGGGGAGGGATAGCCTGGGGAGAAATGCCAAGTGTGGGTGAAGGGGCGGAAGGCAGCAAAGCAGACTGCCATGTGTGTACCTATGCAACTATCTTGCATGTTCTGCACATGTACCCCAAAACCTAAAACGCAATAAAAAATAAAAAATTAAAACAAACAAACAAACAAAAACAAATAGAGCTGCCATGTTCACCAGCACGTCACCTCCTACATCAAAGCATTGAGAACAGTTGCAATCAAAATGGAGTTCAGGTTTACTCTTGGTTAACTAGAGCATTCACCGAGATACACACTATTTCCCCGTTTTTTCCCCTCAGTATTTGATGAAATGAGTTGAAATTGCTTGTGCCCAGCAAAGAATGACTTACCTGGTAGATCAAACGTTTTGCATAGCTGAGGGTTTAACTCTTTTACCACTTTAAAATCATTTTAGAACCGAACTTTTATAACAAATGTCTCTCATAGTTTCCTGCCTTCTTTTAATGAGCAGAGCACCTTCACACTTTTCTTTCCCATCTGTCCTCTTTCCGTGGCCATTGCAGTAAGAAAGAAGAATGGTGGGACCCATTTGTCATGATCTGAGAGCAGATTAAATGCACTGCTACTGATATTAGTCCTGCCACATCACCTCTGGTCACACGGACATCCTTGTAGAGAAAATCATTGTTTACCAAAAATGGTAGGGCTATTCCAGGGAATTTTGTCCAACCACGTGGGTTGTAATGTAGGGAAACTGAAGCCAAGAGAAGAAAAAAGGATTGGCCCAAGGTCACACAATAGCAGAGGCTAAAACTAAAAACCATATTTTCAGGTTTGCTTACTTTGAGAAAGAAGAGTGTTCAATCTAAGTCAGCTTTGACTAGAAGTTCAGGCAACCACCAGCAGGTGGCAGTAGATTTGTTTGGATCTGCTCCGAAGCCAATGTTCCCAGCACTGAGGAATCAAATTCCACAGGCAATTGGTCTGATCCCTCATTTGTCAGGGGAAACAAGCCTGAAGCCTGAAATTTTGTTCTGAAGTACCCTTGTGACTATGAAGATTGACAAAAAGTTATGGCAACGATGAATTATCTTCCGGAACTTACATCTCAGAAGGCCCTCCCTTACTTCAGGTCTCTCTAGAGGTAATGCTTCATTGAAATTTCTGACTCACAAGAAAGGATAGCCCAAAACGCAACAAGAATTTGTGCTTATTGAGCATTTGTCTAGTTAATTTATTATACTATCCATAAAGAATCTAGGTTGAATAAGCTTAAACCTGAATATGGGATAATGGTGTAGGGGAATGATCACTGATCTGGAAGTTAGCCCATCTGTGTTCTGAGCCAGCTCTGCCCACGACACTGAATATTCCAGTTTGGCTGGAAGGTAGAGTAAGTTTGGAGGTAAGACAACAGGTGAAAAAGGTAAGAGGTGAGACATTAGGAAGAACCTGACTTTGTAAGCACCGCACCACACACTCAGTGCACAATAAATTCTTGTGTTATGAATGAGGCAAAAGAAAGAATCTGGGTCCTAATTTTCCAAACTACAAATTTTTATTTTATTTTAAAGTTAACAGTAATCTTATGAAGGATTTGTGCAAGGGAATGACACAATCAGAGTGGCATCTTGGGAGAATCTTTTTGAAGGAAAAACTGGGAGAAAGAGGGACTGGGGGCAAGAAGAGCACACATGTCCTTCTGTAATGGCCAGCTAGGTAGCTTGGACTAACGGTTCCAGTGAGGACGATGAGAGACCCCTTCGGTTTAATGGTGACCCACAAGTAACCAGCCCTTGTGTGGTCTTGTAACCTAGATACTCATCACCTGGGCAGTCCAAGGAACCTAAAGCCCTGACCTTGGATTAAAGTGGCCTTGAACAAGTAGTAACCTCAGGCATTTGAAAATATCCCAGGAAACGAAAAGACTCCCAGCTGGAAGGTGTTATCATATTGGGTCTAGAATAATTTGTACAATAATTTTTCAAAACATGCCAGTGTATATTCAAAGATAACTTGGCATAAAAGGAGAAAACATAGACCATGACAGCCAGTAGAAAAGAATAGACATCAAAAACAAACTCTTGAAGACTCCAGATATCAGAATTATGTGACAAAGACCACAATAACTATGGTTCTCTCTATTCCAAAAAATTAAAAATAAGTTTGAAAATATTTTAAATTTTTTGGAACGGAAAATTATGTGTAAGGAACAGAAAATTATAAAGTTTAATAGAGACAATTAGAAAAAATCAGGGTGAAAAAGTCAACTATAACTAGTTTAGTTATACTAAAAACTAGAACAATGAAACTTGAGAATGTAATGGATAGGCTTAAGAGAAAGCTAAACACAACTAAAAAGAGATTTATTGTATTGGAAAATAGGTTATAAGAAATTGTCCAGAGTTCTGCCTGGAGAAACAAATTACCTGGAAAAATAAAAAAGGGAGGATGAGAGACACAACTAATAGAGTGAGAAGGTCTGCCATATATATATTTAATTGAAGATGATGGCTGTAAATGTGAATTCTCAGATTCAACAAGCCCAGTGAATAATAAGCAAGATAAATAAAAAGAAGTCTACTCCCAGGCACATCATAGTGAAATTGAAGAAAGCCAGAACAAAAAAGGCTACACTACTGGTCCAATTAAAGATAATAAGATCATGACTTCGAGCAAGAACTGGAGACACTGGGGATAGGGGATGGGAATTAGGCCCTGGACTTTAGAATGCTTTTACTCATTTTTTTTTCCATGTTAAAAAAGACAATTGTTAGAACAACCTGACACCTACGAGCCCTCCCTAGTTGTCATGTTTGGAAGGCCATTGTCCTATCAGTGTGTGTCCCTCATCTCATGGGCCATCAAAGAGACAAATATATTCTATGGGTGTGAAATGCCAGTTGCTGCTGAGCTCTACAGCTGGAGAAATGCGCTTCTATATGACTTCCTAAAAGAAACCAGAATAAAAGTGAATCTTTGTAGAAAATTTCCCTTCTGCACTTTGGCTTCACTCATGCTGCAGCACAGTAACATTCCTGCAGGGGTTTATATTATAATAAACTGAGCTCCTTGTTTGTTACTAAATTAATAGCCTCCTGTCATGGGTAGAATAGAGGGAATTCTGCTCTATATGGGAAGTTGCATTAGAGCTCCTGCGTTTGGTTCAAAATATTTCATGCATTTATTCTACTTGAGGGACAAACATTTTTATGTACACTTAAGGACTTTTCCACCATCACAGAAATTCCTTTTTCCAAGAGAGGAGAGTGGGAGGGCAGGAAAGGCTTCTCTATTGCCTAACTTCAAATCAATAAGAGTTCTGTCTGACAGTGAAGACACAGACTTACCTTCACTTGGAGCATGCAGTATGTGACCCACAATTTTGACTGACATAAAGGGAGGCCATGCTGAATTTTTGATTCTGAGTTTCCATATTTTCTCTTCACTTTTTCTGGGCATGTGCAATTTATGTAGGTCACAGCTCCCTCTCTCCCCCAAGCCTGTGGAAATGGGCACTGTAATAGCTATAGCATCTTCTAAAAGCATCTCCCTCCCTAACTATGGAAGGGCAGGAGCAGTGAGAATACTCCATTAACTCTAGGGTTTTTCTCCCAAGGACAGGTTACATCATAGTGTGTTAAAAGGATATTTGATTATGAACTTGAAAATCTAGATTGGAGCTCTGTCACCAGCTATTGTACCTAGGCATGTGTCTCAGTCTCTGAATTTCAGCTCTATCATTCAGAGTATGGGGATGATAATAATGCCTACTTGTTAATGTGACAATCCAGACAAAAGGAACTCCCTTTCCATCACAACTTCCTAGCTTTGGGACCTAACCTCCCTTATCCAGTCAGATTTCTCCTTTCTCCGTCTGGAAAGGCTGCAGTCACTACCAGATGTAGCCACTAGGGGGCCTCAGATCCAATGGTCTAATTGTGGAACAAACCTTTCCATTTATTAAATAATTGTTTCCGGCTGGGCGAGGTGGCTCATGTCTGTCATCCCAGCACTTTGGGAGGCCGAGGCGGGCTGATCATGAGGTCAGCAGTTCGAGACCAGTATGGTCAACATAGTGAAATCCCGTAGTGAAATCCCATCTCTACTTAAAATACAAAAAATGAACGAGGTGTGGTGTTGTGCGCCTGTAACCCCAGCTACTCAGGAGGTTGAGGCAGAGAATCGCGTGAACCCGGGAGGCAGAGGTTGCAGTGAGCCCAGATTGCTCCATTGCCCTCCCGTCCGGTGACAGTGCGAGACTCCATCTCAAAATAAAATAAAATAAAATAAAATAATTGTTTCCCTGAATCCAACAACAGCAAAACACCTTATTCAGAAGCTCACTGGAACAGAGGGGGATAAGCACAGGGAGCAGAGCTCTTTTTGAGGGAGGAAGCTTTAGTGCACAAATAGATAGACCTTTATATCTACACTGGGACCGTAGCTGCCATCAGCTCCTCTGCCCCACAGTGAGGGTGCTGATGGCTAACTTCTGTGCATCCCTGCTCCTGTTCCCAAGGGGGGAGAAACATTGATCCTGTATAAATCATTAACAGATATCTCCTGGAGATGTGGAGGGCACAGCCAGAGTGGCCATATATGGTACACCTGGTGAGAAGGGTTGCTTTCTTAAGTGACTCCCTTAGCTCTGTGATATGGTTTGGCTGTGTCCCCACTCAAATCTCATCTTGAATTGTAGTTCCAATAATCCCAGCTGTAGTGGGAGGAACCCGGTGGGAGGTAATTGAATCATGGGGGTGGTTACCCTTATGCTGTTCTCGTGATAGTGAGTTCTCACGAGATCTGATGGCTTTATAAGGGGCTTTCCCTGCTCTTGCTTGGCACGTCTCCTTGCTGTCGCCATGTGAAGAAGGATGTGTTTGCTTCCCCTTCAGCTATCGTTGTAAGTTTCTTGATGCCTCCCCAGCCATGCTGAGCTGTGAGTCAAGTAAACAAACCTCTTTGCTTTATAAATTACCGAGTCTTAGGTACGTCTTTGTTAGTAGCATGAGAACGCACTAATACACCAGGTTAATCTTGCACCTGTCCTTAATTCATTTTGGGTATCACAACCCCTGTTAGCTCCTAATTAATATTCTCTGATATCTTTAGCCATGTGCACTCTGCTCCTCCCTCAGGTTAAGTTCTACCTGACCAGAGGATTTTCTTTTAGACATCAGTATACTCTGCATTTGTAACAGCAATAATTAATAATAAGGCATTGAATCTTTCAGCAACTCTAGTCCCTTGTACTTCTCCAAATTGCTCAAAACCTCACCTTTCTTCACGATCTCTGAGACAGAGTCAGTAGTACTCACTTCAAACCGAAGGCCCCTTTCGGTTAACTGGGGCCATGTAACCGGTTTTAGGCAATGAAATGCAGACATAAGTGGCACAGACTCTTCCCAGGATGAGGCGTTTGACAGTCAGTTTACCATCCTCAAGCTCTGTCTTTCCTTGCCTTGGTGACCCTGAAAGCCGTATGTTGAAGTGGGAATATCAAATATGGAAAGAACCTAGACCCTGAGTCCTCTGATAGAGGATGTGACCTGCTTCTGACCATATGTGACCTTGAAATCAAGCTTTGGTATGCTAAGTTGCTAAGATTTAGGGACTTAGTTATCATTTCAGCAAACTTAGCCTAGCTTGATAAATACACTCTGACACTCCTCTCAGTGCCTGTACCATTATTCTAAAGTCCCATGTACAATTCTTTCTGCATGTTTCACAGGTAGCTTGAATCCAAGATTTCCAGTCTCCTCCTAGTACTCTTCAAATATGCTCCTTTTGGTGTGTTTTCAGTCTCTGTGGACTGACATTCAGTTGGAACCTGGTTGGGACCTATAAGAGCATTTCCTTCTATCTCCCTACCCTCATAATCAGAAAGTCATCACTCATTCATTCATTCACTGTTTGATGTGTCAGGTACTACTCTGAGAACAGGAATATAAAAGTAGAAAAAAAACAGTAAAAGAAATCCTTGATATCGTGGAGCTTATATAGGAGCAGAAGGCAGAGTACACAGAATTGAAATGAATAAAGTATCTGGTTTATTAGATGATGATAAGTGCAACAAAGAAAAACAAATCAGGGAAGGAGGGTAGAGAATGCTGGGCAAATGGGGTGGTAATGACTGGAGGATGAAGATGTTATTTTAAATAAAGTGGTCAGGGAAGGACTCGTGAAGGTGACCTTTGAGCAGAGACCTTAAAGAGGAGAGAGTGTAAAACCATATAGATATCTGGGGGAAGACGATTCCAGGAGAGTGGACAACAAAGGCAAGTGCCTGAAGTCTTTCGGTGTATTCAAAGAATAATAAGGAGGCCAGTGAGGTTGGGACACAGTGAGTGAAGGGGAAAAGAAACAGGATGTGAGGCCAAAGTATAACCAGGGGCTAGATCATGGAGTGACGTGCAGACCATAACAACTTGGACTTTTACACAGAGTGAGATAGGAAGCTGATGGCAGATTTGGACATAGGAATGACATGAGCATATTTATGTCATGACAGTGGAATCAAGCTCTTTGCTGATTGGAGAATAAGCTCTCAGGGTGGGGGAGGGTGGAAACACAGAGACCAGTTGGGAAGCTGCTGCAGTAACCCAGGTGACAGACGATGGACTCAGCAGACCAGGGTGGTAGCAGTGGAAGTTGTGAGATGTGATCAGATTCTGGATATCTTTTTCAAGGCAGACTTGAAAGGATTTTCTGACAGATCAGATAGGGGATATGAAAGGAAAAAAATGAGTTACAAAGGACTCCACGAGTTTTGCCCTGACTAGTTGGGGTAACTGATTTGCCATTTATTGAGCTGGATAAGACTGGGAGGAAGAAATTAAAGTGCATGAATGGCAATAATTTTGTTTTGAACATTTTAAGTTTCCTTTGATGTTAGCATAGGAATTTGAATACATGATCATCACTTTCTCTGCCCAGCACATTTCTCCTCATCCTTTAAGGCCCACCTCAGCTGTGATGAAGCTTTTCTCCTAACTGCCCAAGCAAAGATAGTGACTTTTTCCTACATGCTATAAGGGAGACTTTGACAGTCCTTTAGAACAGCATTTTACTCCTGTACTGTCATCACTGACTTTCACCTCTCTTACACAACAGACTGGGCACTCCTTTAGTCCAGGGACTATTTCTGGTTTATCTTGTGTCTGCCTAAACCCAGTCCAGAGTCTGGGTTACGGTAGGCACTCAAAATGTATTTGTTGAAGGAAGCATCCCAGACATGAAAAGAAGCTTTTCATAACCTGGAGCTCATGAAAAATGAAGACTTGCAAGTGGCCATCTTATTTATTGGTTGGAAGGCTCGTCGGTGACCCCCTGGGACAGCAGAAGCCTGAGAGCCACATTGAGGAGTCAGGAATAGGACACTATTCTGCAGGTATTGCTATGTGGCCTTTTTTGCCTTTCATTTTGATAGTCTTGTCAGTATTTCTCAAGTGTTTAGGTGATGAAAGGGATCCAGATTTGTGTCTCTCATTTACTCCTTTGGAGTATTATCATAATTGACTCCTGTTTGGGGATAAGGCTTCAGGAGGTGGTACAGGGAGAGTGATTCCCACTTACCTTGGCTTTGCTGCGTGGCTTCACTACCTGTTTTTCAATTTGACCTTTGAGATTATCTCTGTGATGCTTCTCCCAACTGAGTCCTCAAACCCTGCTCCTGCCCGCCCCCCCTGCTCAGGCCTTCATCCCTGTCTTGTAATTGGTTTGCACTTTTGGTGTTCACCCTGTGTTTAATCCACTCTGATTCCAACTTACCCTTTTAGCTCTCTCCTCCTCCTCCTTCCTGTGATGTCCACTCAGCTCCAGTGCAGAGGGGCTAGTGGCCTTTCTCTAAGTTACCCCTACTTGGCAGATACTCAGTTTATCTCCTTCATCTGCCAAAATTCAATCTATCTTTTAAACCCAAGAGCAGATACCCTTTTCCCTGAAGCTAGCTGTGAGGGTTTTGACTGGGTGGCTCTATTTGTGCCCTGATCACATGATACCTTTTATTAGAGTCCTGTGTGTGCATCTTATTTCCCTTAAAAGTCTGGGAGCTTCATTTCTCTCACCAGTAGCTACATTTTCTCCATATCTCTCCTCATTTTGAAAACAAACTCTTTTTGTTCACCATGATTTTTCCCCTGAATCCCTACCTCATTAAAGAAATAATTGAATAAACCCAATCAGGGTTTCTGTGGGTTGTACTGAAAACTAATTTTAACACCTGACATCCTAAAAGCACAAATTACATAAGTAATTTTAGGGACTAATTGACAATGTAGAAGTCTGAGTAAAAAAACAACTCAGGCTACAAATGATTGATCCTGCTGAATGTTACCTAAGTGTTCTTAATTAATCAACAAGGAGCCGCATTTGCTCCCTGGGTGCCCTTTTCTCTCCTTTAGAAAAGCCAAGCCCAAGGGAAAGGTGTTTAAACTATTTATTTGATTCATTTCTTAGCTTCTGAGCTTGACTAACTTAAGCCTTTGGTTTGTTCTTGAGGATTATGGAGTTTTTAAGAATTGAGCCATTCTCTAGTTTGCTCTTCGGGATGTGGGCATATTGTATTCATCTAATCCCTTGAATTTACAGAGTGGGCTAGCATAGAAACCAGAAGTGAGTATAGCATTTATTTGGGCAGCATGAATTTCCATAAAACAAGATGACAGGAACTCACTGCAGTCCTTCTGACAGCTCCCATGTTCCTGGTGTTTATAAGAACATTGCTATAGTGAATCGTTGCCCTAGACAAATTTCTTCCACATGATGCCTAATGAGTTGATGTGGAGCATGAAGGGCCAACATGCCCTAGTGGACAAACAGCCACCAAAGCTCTGTTTACGAACATTTTGAACACTAAAGTGTGACAAAGGGCTTTCAGAATGGGGTGCACTCATATTCACGTGCCTGACACTGTTCCACAGTTATTATGACCAGGAAAGCTTTTTTTTTAATAAATAGAAGATGCTACTTGGGAGTCAGCTTTAGAAATGAAGTCAAAATGACTCTTCTTGTGTTCCATTAGATGTAAATATACTCAGACAGTTTCTTTCCAATGAAATCTGCTATTAGAGAACTCTGCTTATACAGTACTTCACTTTAGATTCACTTAGGTTTATTAAACTAAAGCTTGTTCCAGACACCTAATTTGCAAAATGTACTCACTATTCCAGCTTAGTACTCAGAAAATGGCCACGCTATTCCAGAAATCAATAACAATAATTTGCTCATCACAATGGTGCTGTAATCTGGGTGCTATTATCCTTCAATTTTCCAGCCAGGAGTGAAGAAAACATGATGGGGGTCAGAGCTTGAGCTCTGAAGCCACACAGCCTGGGTTTGAATCCCAGCTCTTATACTCATTTGCTGTGTGACCTTCAGCAACTTACCTAACTTCCCTGTGCTTCAGTTTCCTCACCTCTAAGGGGGATAGTTATAGGACTTCCTTATGGTATAAAATGAATTAATACATGGAAAATATCGAAAACAATTGCCAAGCACATGGTCAATGCTCAAATAATGGGAAATCTTCTGGAGTTAGGTGGCGGTTTTCTGGCCAATCAGTAAGACAAACGGGATGAAGAGAATAAAAATGTGGGTCATTGGAGCAGGCTGGACTTATCCATAGTTCCTCGGATAAGCTGTGTGGTTGGGGCAGAAGCAGATGGATAGGAGGGTTGCAGAATGCAGGCCAGAGGGAGTTGGTGCTTGGGATGTGTCCCAAATGTGTCTGCTCCAGCCCACAGCTTCTAAAGCCCAGGAGATGAATAGAGGCCTCTTCCTACACAGATAAGACTATAAGATTTGAGAACCCTGAGTAATATGCAAACTACTAAGGTCAATGAACCATAATTCATTTTAAAAAAATTAATTTACCTTCTTAATTTAGATGTGGCAATTTACAAAGCAACGGACCACTTGGCATAAATTTTCTTTGGGGGACATGGAGCACAGTTTTTGGCTTACACAGTAGGGGCATCAAAAACCCTAACAAGGTGGGACCATCTTGAAATTTCTAATGATTTGACTTGGCTTCATGTTTTATTGGTACAGAGTTTCATTCAAAGCTCTCAGTCCATGTTGAACTAAATTATGACTCCCTTTACTTTCTAGTCACACTGTCAGGGAAATTTCTATAGCAGCAGCTTCAGCATTTATACCCTGCTGTCAAAACTTCATCTCAGATATCCATGTGGACATGTTGCTGCTTCATAATGGAGCACAAGGTAAGATACAGGATTTGTTCACATTTCCAGTTTGGTATAGTGAGGTATAGTGTGCTTAAAAAAGGCCAAATACCAACCCACCCCACCAGAGAGAAAAGGAGAAATACAACCCAGCATAGTGTTTCTTGGCTTGAGTAAGGTTAGATATCATGCCCCTCACTTGGAATTGGATTTTAGCTTTGACTATTCAAAAGTTTTCATATTCAGCAACACTGGCAATGAGTGAGAAGAAGAGCCCCTTAGTATAGAGAGATTCACCAGGCTGCTAAATAGGTGGACTCAAGATGCTACAGTATCCCTCCATCCTTTTCTTTCTTCTTTTAAAAAAACAACATATCTACAGCCATCCAATCTTTGACAAACCTGACAAAAACAAGCAGTGGGGGAAGGATTCCCTGTTTAATAAATGGTGTTGGGAAAACTGGCTAGCCATGTGCAGAAAGCAGAAACTGGACCCCTTCCTGACACCTTACACTAAAATTAACTCCAGATGGATTAAAGACTTAAACATAAGATCTGGCACCATAAAAACACTAGAAGAAAATCTAGGCAAAACCATTCAGGACATAGGTGTAGGCAAGGACTTCATGACCAAAACACCAAAAGCATTGGCAAGAAAAGCCAAAATAGACAAATGGGACCTAATCAAACTCCACAGCTTCTGCACGGCAAAAGAAACAGTCATTAGAGTGAATCGGCAACCAACAGAATGGGAACAACTTTTTGCAATTTACCCATCTGACAAAGAACTAAAACAGATTTGTAAGAAAAAAAACAAGCCCATTCAAAAGTGGGCAAAGAATATGAACAGATACTTTACAAAAGAAGACATACATGAGGCCAACAAACATATGAAGAAATGCTCATCATCACTGGTCATCAGAGAGATGCAAATCAAAACTACATTGAGATACCAACTCACACCAGTTAGAATGGTGATCATTAAAAAATCTGGAGACAACAGATGCTGGAGAGGATGTGGAGAAATAGGAACACTTTTACACTGCTAGTGGGAGTGTAAATTAGTTCAACCACTGTGGAAGACAGTGTGGCGATTCCTCAAGGACCTAGAAATAGAAATTCCATTTGACCCAGCAATCCCATTACTGGGTATATATCCAAAGGATTATAAATCGTTCTACTATAAGGACACATGCACACAAACGTTCATTGCAGCACAGTTTACAATAGCAAAGACCTGGAACCAACCCAAATGCCCATTGATGATAGACTGGACATGGAAAATGTGGCACATATACACCATGGAATACTATGCAGCCATCAAAAACGATGAGTTTTTGTCCTTTGTAGGGACACAGATGGACCTGGAAACCATCATTCTCAGCAAACTGACACAAGAACAGAAAATGAAATACCACATTTTCTCACTCATAGGTGGGTGTTGAACAATGAGAACACATGGACACAGGGAGGGGAGCACTACACACTGGTGTCTGTTGGGGGGAAATAGGGGAGGGACAGCGAGGGTTGGGGAGTTGGGGAGAGATAGCATGGGGAGAAATGCCAGATATAGGTGAAGGGAAGGAAGGCAGCAAATTACACTGCCAAGTGTGTACCTATGCAACAATCTTGCATGTTCTTCACATGTACCCTAAAACCTAAAATGCAATAAAAAATACCATATTTATTAAGGTGTGATCGACATACCCTACAACTCACTGTATTAAAGCATTGGATTCAATATATTTTAGAGTTTTCAGAGTTCTGCAACTGTCACCTCCATTTAGCTTCAAAACATTTTCACCACTCCCAAAGGAGACCCTTTACACATTAAGCAGTCAGTCCCCATAGACCCTTCCCCCAAGCCCTATCAACCACTGAACTACTTTCAGTCTCTATGAATTTGTCTATTCTGGACATTTCATATAAATGGAATAATGCAATATGTATCCTTTTGTGACTAGCTTCTTATACTTAATGTTTTCCATATTCATCCATGTTGTAGCATGCATTAGTACTACATTTCTTTTTCAGGCTGAAAAATATTCCGTTGTATAGATGTCCCCCATCTTGTTTCTGTATTCATCAGTAGATGGACATTTGCATGGTTTCCACCTTGCAGTTATTGTGAAAAGTGTTACTGTGAAAATTAAAATATATGTCTTCATTGTGTACACAACATGTGATAACATCTGTTTTCAATTATCTTGGGTATATGCCTAGAGCAGAATCGCTTGGTCAAATTGTAATTCTATGCTTAACTTATAAAAGAACCACCAAAGTGTTTCCCATTGAGACTACACCATTTAAAATTCCCTTCAGTAATATATGAGGGTCTCATGTCTTCATATCTTTATCAACACTTGGCATTTACAACTTTTTAAAATTATAGCTATACTAGTGAGTAAAGTAGTATCTCATTGTGTATTTTTAAGAACAGCTTTATTGAAATATAAATCATCTACAAAAACCCATACATATTTAATAAGTACAATTTGTTTTTTTTTTTTCCCTATCAATGAGAGCTTGTAAGGCTGCTCAGGTTGGCCTTGAACTCATGGCCTCGCCTTTGCAAGCGCCACGACATCCGGCCGGAGCCACTTTAGGCCCTAATAAGTACAATTTGATGAGCTTATACATATGCACATACCCTTGAAACCATCACCATAATCAAAGCAATAGATATACCCATCATCTCCAAAAGTTTACTTATGCTCCTTTTTTGTTCTGTTCTGTTTGCTTTTTTGTTGTAAGAACACTTACTGTGACATCTACTCTTTTAACAAATTTTTAAGTGCACACACCATGTTATTTTGATTACTGTAGCTTTGTGATTTATTTTTAAATTAAGAAGTGTGAGGTCTCTGGCTTTGTTTTCTTTCTTAAGATTGCTTTGGCTATTCTGGGTCTTTTTTAGTTCCATATGAATTTTAGGATTTGTGTGTGTGTGTGTGTGTGTGTGTGTGTGTGTGTAAAGCTATTGGGATTTTGATGCGGGTAGCATTGAATCTGTAGCTCACTTTGGGTAATATGTACATTTTAACAATATTGAGTTTTCCAATCCATGAACACAGGATGTCTTTCTATAGATCAGTTTCTTCTTTGATTTCTTTCATGAATGCATAGTTTTTAGTAAACAAGCCTTTCTCTATGCTGGTTAAATTTATTCCTAAGTATTATATTCTTTTTGATGATATTGTAAATGGAATTGTTTTCTTAGCTTCCTTTTAGTATTGTTCATTGCTAGTACAGTCATTCATCACTTAATTATGGGGATACATTCTGAGAAACATATCATTAGGCGACTTAGTCATTGTACAAATATCAAAGTATACTCACACAACATAGACAAACCTATACAGCATGTTACAGTACTGAATCCTGTAGGGATTATAACACAATGATAGATATTTGTGTATATCAACATGTCTAAACATACAAAAAATATAGTATATAAGGCAAACATGGTACATCTGCTTAGGGCATTTACCATGAAGGGAACTTGCAGAACTGGCAGTTACTCTGGGTGAGTCAGTGAGTGAGTCGTGAGTGATTGTGGAGGCAAGTGATTGTGTCCTATAGTGTCCTATACAGCAGTGGGCATAGGACATTATTGCACCCTACTGTAAACTTTATAAACACTGTATATTTATGCTATACTAAATTTATAAAAAATATTTCTTCAATTATAAATTAACCTTAGCTTACCATAACTTTTTTTTACTTTATAAACTTTTAATCTTTTTGACTGTTTTTTAATAACACTTGGCTCAAAATACATCATATAAATGTACAAAAATGTTTTCTTTCTTTATATTCACTTTCTAAAGCTTTTCTCTATTTTAATTTTTTAGTTTTTACTTTTTAACCTTCCTTGTTAAAAACTAAGACACTAGAACACATATTAACCTAGGCCTACTCAGAGTCAAGAATATCAATATCACTGTCTTTTACCTCCATATTTTGTCCCATTGGAAGGCTTTCAGGGGCAGTAACACACATGGAGCTGTAATCTTCTATGATAACAACGCCTTCTTCCAGAATACCCACTGACCCCAGTGTGTAGTGCTCCCCGCCCTGTGTCCATGTGTTCTCATTGTTCAACACCCACCTATGAGTGAGAACATGTGGTATTTCATTTTCTCTTCTTGTGTCAGATTGCTGAGAATGATGGTCTCCAGGTTCATCCCTGTCCCTACAAAGACAAAAACTCATCATTTTTGATGGCTGCATAATATTCCATGGTGTATATGTGCCACATTTTCCCTGTCCAGTCTATCATCAATGAGCATTTGGGTTGGTTCCAGGTCTTTGCTATTGTAAACAGTGCTGCAATGAACATTCGTGTGCATGTGTCCTTATAGTACAACGATTTATATTCCTTTGGATATATACCCAGTAATGGGATTGCTGGGTCAAATGGAATTTCTATTTCTAGGTCCTTGAGGAATCGCCACACTGTCTTCCACAGTGGTTGAACTAATTTACACTCCCACCAACAGTGTGAAAGTGTTCCTGTTTCTCCACATCCTCTCCAGCATCTGTTGTCTCCAGATTGTTTAATGATCACCATTCTAACTGGCATGAGATGGTATCTCAATGTGGGTTTGATTTGCAGCTCTCTAATGACCAGTGTTGATGAGCAATTTTTTATATGTTTTTTGGCCTCATGTATGTCTTCTGTTGTAAAGTGTCTGCTCATATCCTTTGCCCATTTTTGAATGGGCTTGTTTTTTTCTTATAAATCTATTTGAGTTCTTTGTAAATTCTGGATATCAGCCCTTTGTCAGATGGGTAAACTGCAAAAAGTTGTTCCCATTCTGTTGGTTGCCGATTCACTCTAATGACTGTTTCTTTTGCTGTGCAGAAGCTGTGGAGTTTGATTAGGTCCCATTTGTCTATTTTGGCTTTTGTTGGCATTGCTTTTGGTGTTTTGGTCATGAAGTCCTTGCCTACGCCTATGTCCTGAATGGTTTTGCCTAGATTTTCTTCTAGAGTTTTTATGGTGTTAGGTCTTATGTTTAAGTCTTTAATCCATCTGGAGTTAATTTTAGTGTAAGGTGTCAGGAAAGGGTCCCGTTTCTGCTTTCTGCACATGGCTAGCCATTTTTCCCAACACCATTTATTAAACAGGGAATCCTTTCCCCATTGCTTGTTTTTGTCAGGTTTGTCAAAGATCAGATGATTGTAGATATGTTGTGTGGCTTCTGAGGCCTCCGTTCTGTTCTATTGGTCTATATCTCTGTTTTGGTACCAGTACCATGCTGTTTTGATTACTGTAGCCTTGTAGTATAGTTTGAAGTCCAGTAGTGTGATGCCTTCCACTGTGTTCTTTTTGGTTAGAATTGACTTGGCTATGCGAACTCTCTTTTGGTTCCATATGAAGTTTAAGGTGGTTTTTTCCAGTACTGTGAAGAAGGTCATTGGTAGCTTGATGGGGATAGTGTTGAATCTGTAAGTTACTTTTGGCAGTATGGTTATTTTCACGATATTGATTCTTCCTACCCATGAACATGGAATATTTCTCCATCTGTTTGTGTCCTCTCTTATTTCGTTGAGCAGTGGTTTGTAGTTCTCCTTGAAGAGGTTCTTTACATTCCTTGTTAGTTCTATTCATAGGTATTTTATTCTCTTTGTAGCAATTGTGAATGGCAGTTCATTCCTGATTTGACTCTCTTTAAGTCTGTTATTGGTGTATAGGAATGCTTGTGATTTTTTCACATTGATTTTGTATCCTGAGACTTTGCTGAAGTTGCTTATCATTTTCAGGAGATTTTGGGCTGAGACAATGGGGTCTTCTAGATATACAATCAGGTCTGCAAATAGAGACAATTTGGCTTCCTCCTTTTCTATTTGAATACCCTTTATTTCTTTTTCTTGCCTGATTGCTCTGGCTAGAACTTCCAGTACTATATTGAATAGGAGTGGTGAGAGAGGTCATCTTTGTCTAGTGCCGTATTTTAAAGGAAATGCTTCCATTTTTTGCCCATTCAGTATGATATTGGCTGTTGGTTTGTCGTAAATAGCTTTTATTATTTTGAGATACATTCTGCCAATACCGAGTTTATTGAGGGTTTTTAGCATAAAGGGCTGTTGGATTTTGTCAAAGGCCTTCTCTGCATCGATTGAGATAATCATGTGGTTTTTGTTTTTAGTTCTGTTTATGTGGTGAATTACATTTATAGACTTGCGTATGTTGAACCAGCCTTGCATCCCCGGGATGAATCCTACTTGATCATGATGGATAGGGTTTTTGATGTGCTGTTGCAATCGGCTTGCCAGTATTTTACTGAAGATTTTTGCATCTATGTTCATCATGGATATTGGCCTGAAGTTTTCTTTTCTTGTTGAGTCTCTGCTGGGTTTTGGTATCAGGATGATGTTGGTCTCATAAAATGATTTGGGAAGGGTTCCCTCTTTTTGAATTATTTGGAAGAGTTTCAGAAGAAATCGTATCAGCTCCTCTTTGTGTGTCTGGTAGAATTCGGCTGTGAACCCATCTGGACCTGGGCTTTTTTTGTGTGGTAGGCTCTTAATTGCTGCCTTGACTTCAGATCTTGTTATTGGTCTATTCATAGTTTTGGCTTTCTCCTGGTTTAGGCTTGGGAGGACACAGGTGTCCAGGAATTTATCCATTTCTTCCAGGTTTACTAGTTTATGTTCAAAGAGTTGTTTGCAATAATCTCTGATGATGGTTTGAATTTCTGTGAAATCTGTGGTGATAGCCCCTTTATCATTTTTTATTGCATCTATTTGGTTATTCTCTCTTTTCTTTTTTGTTAATCTGGCTAGTGGTCTATTTTGTTGATGTTTTCAAAAAAACAGCTCTTGGATTTATTAATTTTTTGAAGGGTTTTTCTTGTCTCTATCTCCTTCAGTTCTGCTCTGATCTTAGTTATTTCTTGTCTTCTGCTAGGTTTTGAGTTTTTTTGATCTTGCTCCTCTAGCTCTTTCAATTTTGATGATAGGGTGTCAATTGTGGATCTCTCCTTGCTTCTCATGTGGGCACTTATTGCTATATATTTTCCTCTAGAGATTGCTTTAAATTTGTCCCAGAGATTCTGGTATGTTGTGTCTTCGTTCTCGTTGGTTTTGAAGAACATCTTCATTTCTGCCTTTATTTCATTGTTTATCAAGAGCCAGTTGTTCAGTTTCCATGAAGCTGTGCGGTTCTGAGTTAGTTTTTGAATTCTGAGTTCTAACTTGATTGCACTGTGGTCTGAGAGACTGTTTGTTATAATTTTCATTCTTTTGCATTTGCTGAGGAGTAATTTACTTCCGATTATTTGGTCAATTTTAGAGTAGGTGTGATGTGGTGCTGAGAAGAATGTATATTCTGTGGATTTGGGGTGGAGAGTTCTATAAATGTCTATTAGGTTTGCTTTTTCCAGGTCTGAGTTCAAGCCCTGGATATCCTTGTTAATTTTCTGTCTGGTTGATCTAATATTGACAGTGGAGTGTTAAAGTCTCCCACTATTATTGTGTGGGAGTCTAAGTCTCTTTGTAAGTCATTAAAAACTTGCCTTATGTATCTGGGTGCTCCTGTATTGGGTGCGTATATATTTAGGATCGTTAGCTCTTCTTGTTGCATCGATCCGTTTACCATTATGTAATGTCCTTCTTTGTCCCTTTTGATCTTTGTTGGTTTAAAATCTATTTTATCAGGGACGAGAATTGCAACTCCTGCTTTTCTTTTGCTCTCCATTTGCTGGGTAAATCTTCCTCCATCCCTTTATTTTGAGCCTTTATGTATCCTTTCATGTGAGATGGATTTCCTGGATACAGCACACCAATGGGTTTTGGCTTTTTATCCAATTTGCCATCTGTGTCTTTTGATTTAGACAAAAGACATTTAGTCCATTTGCATTTAGGGTTAATATTGTTATGTGTGAATTTGATACTGCCATTTTGATGCCAGCTGGCTGTTTTGCCCATTAGTTGATGCAGATTTGTCATTTTGTTTATGCTCTTTACCATTTGGTATGTTTTTGGAGTGGCTGTTACTGAATGTTCCTTTCTATGTGTAGTGCCTCTTTCAGGAGCTCTTGTAAAACTGGCCTGGTGGTGACAAAATCTCTGAGTACTTGCTTGTTTGCAAAGGATTTTATTTTTCCTTCACTTATGAAGCTCAGTTTGGCTGGATATGAAATTCTGGGTTGAAAGTTCTTTTCTTTAAGGATGTTGAATATTGGCCCCCACTCTCTTCTGGCTTGTAGAGTTTCTGCCAAGAGATCTGCTGTGAGTCTGATGGGCTTCGCTTTGTGGGTGACCCAACCCTTCTCTCTGGATGCCCTTAGTATTTTCTCCTTCATTTCAACCCTGGTGAATCTGATGATTATGTGCCTTGGGGTTGCTCTTCTTGCAGAGTATCTTTGTGGTATTCTCTCTATTTCCTGGACTTGAATATTGGCCTGCCTTGCTATGTTGGGGAAGTTTTCCTGGATAATATTCTGAAGAGTATTTTCCAGCTTGGATTCATTCTCTTTGTCACATTCAGGTTCACCTATCAAATGTATATTAGGTCTCTTCACATAGTCCCACATTTCTTGGAGACTTTCTTCATTCCTTTTTGCACTTTTTTCTCTAATCTTGCCTTCTTGTTTTATTTCATTGAGTTGGTCTTCGACCTCTGATATCCTTTCTTCTGCTTGGTCAATTCAGCTGTTGAAACTTGTTCATGCTTCGTGAAGTTCTTGTGTTGTGTTTTTCAGCTCCATCAGTTCACTTATATTCCTCTCTAAGTTGTCCATTCTCATTAGCAGTTTGTCAAATCTTTTTTCATGGTTTCTAGTTTCTTTGCATTGTGTTGGAACATGTTCTTTTAGCTCACAGAAGTTTCTCATTACCCACCTTCTGAAGTCTGATTCTGTCATTTCATCACACTCATTCTCCATCCAGCCTTTTTCCCTTGCTGGTGAGGAGTTGTGATCCCTTGTAGGAGGAGAGGTGTTCTGGTTTTGGTTGTTTTCCTCCTTTTTGTGCTGGTTTCTTCCCATGTTTGTGGATTTATTCACCTATCATCTTTGTAGTTTATGATTTTCAGATTGGGTCTCTGAGTGGACATCCTGTTTATTGATGATGAAGTTATTTCTGTTTCTTAGTTTTCCTTCTAACAGTCTTGTCCCTCTGCTGTAGGACTGCTGAGGTCCACTCCAGGCCATGCTTGCCTGGGAATCACTTGCAGCAGCTGCAGAACATTAAGGGTTGCTACCAGTTTCTTCTTCTGCTATCTTTGTCCCAGAACGATGCCCGCCAAATGTCAGTCTGATCAGTCCTTTGTGAGGTGACTCTTCGGATATAGGGGGGTCAGGGGACTGCTTGAGGAGACAGTCTGTCCTTTATAGGAGCTCAAGTGCTGAGCCGTGAGCTCTGTTGTTCATTCAGAGTTGCTGGGCAGGTACATTTAAGTTTGCTGCAGTGGAACTCATAACCCCCCTTTTTTCTCCCAGGTGCTCTGTCCCAGGGAGTTAGGGCTTTATTTATGAGTTTTTATTGTGCTGCTGCCTTTTTTTTCAGAGCTGCCCTGACCAGCGAGGAGGCAGCCTAGTCACTGTTTGCCTGCAGAGGCTTTGCTGTGGGCTCCACCCTGCTGCCATGTGAATTTCCCTGCAGTCCTGTTTATATGGGTGTGGTTAGAACTGCGTTGGCAATGGTGGCCCACCTCTGTAATGGCAGACTCTCTCTGTAATGGCAGGGCACCTCGGCAATGGTGGGCTGCCTCAGCAATGGTGGACTACCTCCATAGGGGTGGAGTGCCTTGGTAATGATGGACGCCCCTCCCCCACAGAGCTGGACCATCCTGGGTTCAGCTGTGCTTGCCGTGAAACTCTCAAGTCAGAGCGTTTCCTACTGCTGTTTTTTTTTTCTTTTTTTGTGGGGGTGGGACCCGCCAAGCCTGATCACCTGGCTCCCTGCCTCAGAGCCTTTTTTTTTTAAAAGTTGAATGGCCAAATCTCTCCCAGGTATTCCATTTGCCTGCTGAAAAGGCGCTGGGATCTGTGTGATTTCCCGTGAGGTGACCCACTGCAATGGCTGAAACAATGGCATTGAGATTCGTGGCGCTTTTTGCCCAGGAATCTCCTGGCCTGGCTCCCCATTTCAGTCCCCTGTTTAATCAGATGAATGGGTGACTCTGCCTTCCTGGAACTCCAATCACCAGCTTAAAAGGGCAAGCAGACCAGTGTATTTTGTACGGAGAACTGCTGCGCTGGGGCACTGGCAAAACAGCTGCACCAGCCAAAACAGCCACCCTGGCAACCCGTGGGGCTCCTCCGCCTGGGAATCTCCTGGTCTGTGGGCAATAAAGATCCATCTGGAAATGCAGCATCCACTCACCCTCTGCACTTTCACTGGGAGCTGCAATCCCGAGCTGCTCCTAAATGGCCATCTTGGATTTTCCCTCCAACCTGTATTTTTCTTTTCTTGTTTGACTTTGATATCAGAGTAAGCTGACCTTATGAATGAGTTAGAAGGTTCTCTCTACTTTTCTATATTTTGGAAGAGTTTGAGAAAGATTGGTATTAATTTTTTAGAAAAATGATAGAATTATCCAATCATGCCAGTTGGTCCTGGGCTTTTCCTTGTTGGGATGTTTTGATTACTGAGTCAACCTCTTTAATTGCTGCAAGTTTGTTCAGATTTTGTATTTACTCTTCAGTAAGTTTGGTAGTTTGTATGTTTCTAGGTACTAGTTCACTCATCTCCTTCAATCATTCTTGGAAAAATGTTTATTGACATTGTACCATGTTCAGGCACTGTGCCATGCACAACTAGTCACATGTTCTGCTTCTGAGGAAGTGAAATTTTAGTAGGAATATACACAATGAAACAAGGGATTCCAATACAGCATGATGTTGTAATATGCATAAGAGTAGGTCTCTGAATCAGGCTTGAGGTCTCAGGAAGAAAATTGGGTGCATGGGGTGGGGGTGATTGGAAGCTTTAATTCTTATTCTTTCACATCTTTTTAACATCAATTCTGCCTCAATTTATAAACAAGTCTATTTAAGAGTAAAATATAAAATCCAACCACTTTTCTATACCTTCACTTATTCATTCTGGTCCAGTTATCATTATTTCTTGACTTGCTATACAAGTCAAACTCCTACTTTCCTTTCATTCTTCCCTGGCTCACTTCATGGAAGCTCTACTTGTCTACTAGCTCTTCCTGAAACACACCAATAACACCCCACCTCAGGGTCTTACATTTGCCATTTCTTTGTACCTGGAATACTCTTCCTCTAGATAGGTGTGTGGCTCAGCTTTCTACTTCATGCCAGTCATCTTCTAATCCAAGGTAGCCCAATTTCACTTTCTATGACATTACTGTCTTGATTTTCTACAGAGCATGCATCACTTTCTGGGATCACTTTGTTTATTTGATTTTTTTGTGTGTATCATCTAGAATATAAGTTTCATGAAGGAAGAGGCCATGTCTGACCTTTTCAGTGTATTCCAGGGAAAAGCAATTCCTAAACCCACTGGAAATATAGCTAGGAATTCAGAAAGAGGAAGAAGAAATAGAAAAGGCTGGACATTTTTGAGCACTACTAGGATGTTTAAGGAGTGTTAGAAGGCAAAGTGCCAAAGACTGAAAACTCAAATAACCTGCTAAAGGTGGCATTTTCTGAAGAATATTCTTACAATTGTGAAACAAAAAATTATATATACAAGCAGTGTGAATGACAGCCAGACCTGTGTCTGCAATGGGTTCCATTGGCATACAATTAGAAGGCTCATTCATGACCTGCTCTGTGGCTCATTTGGTATTTTCTTCCAAAAATGTATGTACTTGGTCTTGTCTGGTCACCTGGGAAGTAATAAAGCAGGGCATTTGGGCTCTTTTCATTGCAAAAAAAATCATTTGCAAACCTCTCTTGTGTATTCAACTCAGCACTAGACATTCTGGGATGAGTGTAGGGAAGGGAAAAGCTATAGATCTTACCTACAAAGAAGGTGGGTAGGTGAGATACTGTCCAATAAAGGTCAGGGAGCTGACTAGGAAAGGACTATTCTGTAGGAATCAGATGATTTGGATGCTCTGGAGAGGGAGGAGGCCAAGATGACAGAGACTCAGAAACCACAGCATCAGTAAACAGGAGACTCTGAAGTGCTTTGTAACTAGGGTAGAATTCAACATCTAGCCTTCCAGCCCCAACTACCAACAGCTCCCAGGCCACAGACCATAGGCATCAACTGAACTACCCAGGACAACTGCCAATGCCCTGTGTCCCACCCATGCCTGGGCCTCAGGCAGCTTGTTTTCTCATTTCTGCCATCCACATTATAGTCTCTGTGGCACTGTAAATCCATAATCACAAATCTTATCCAGACCTTCCATGCTGCTTAGCATTCCTACTTTGTTTCTTATCTCATTCTTTCTCCACAATTATAGTTTATCTTATACATGCTCCTTAAAAACACTTTCCCACAGCAGATTACCTTACTCTCCTACTTTATGGAGAAAATAGAGAACTGCAAAAATCCAAATGGGAATTTCCTCTGTTTTCTGTCACTAAACCTCCGGTTGCTTGTGTTGGTCTCCAGCCTCTTGTCTTCCAGGCAGAGTTTGCACACTGAGAAAACTCCTGGGGTCACTGATAGGGTTTGGCTGAGCCCATCTAACAATGGAATGCTCCACTGTCTTGGTATTTTTGTCCACATGACCAAATCTAGTTTGTGACTGAATTGATCAGATATTTTTATTCATGCAACCATAACTGAATGAAATATCAGATGCTGCAAGGTGGATTCCCCATGTTTCTGAATCCCCTGTATTAGAATCTCTATGTGTGCTTATTGAAAATAATATTTCCATAAAGTAATTTCTATGTACACTAAGTTTTGAGAAGTACTGATATTGACCATAGCTAATTTGTCCAGTGAAAAAGTTCTGGAATGGGCCTTCTGACCCAAATGAAGGTGGACCTGCCTATACTGTAGCTGTAGTTCTTTAAAAGGTAGGGTCAATCACAAACCAGAGAAATCCACTTAGACCATCTTTTTTTCAGACAAATTTAAATGCTCCCATAGCTATCAAAACACACATACCCACCCAGAGCTTGCTTTAATGCCTGGAGGAACATGTTAGCCCTCAGCCTCAGCACTATAAATGGGTTCAAGTGTGGGAATATAACAGTACTGTACAATATTCAAGACATTTGCAAAAGAAAACACACCTACAGAAAAATGCATAGAATGTAACTATATGGCATAAAGAATAATTATGAGCTGGACATTCATGTAACCACTATCCATGTCAAAGAAAACATGACCAGTCCCCCACAAGTCTCTCATGGTCTTTCCCAACACCAGCACCCCAGTTAATGTTTATAGTGTTTTCTTAATGCATGCCTCATGTAGTATGTATTTGTCTGTTTGGATTATTTGACTCAATGTTATATTTGCAAGATTCACCCAATTTCTTGCATATAGCCAACTTTGTTAATGTTCTTTCCTGTGTGCTATCCCATTGATGGATATGTCACCTGTTGTATACCCATTCAACTAGTTTTAGAATTTGTATTGTTTCCAGTTTGTGACTATTACAAGTAATGCAGCTCTGAGCCTTCTGGGCTGTGTCTCCCAAGGCATGTGTGCATGGGATTCTTGAGTCTAAGTGCCTAGCTGTAGTATTGCTGGGTCTTTGGGTAAACATATTTTAAACTTTATGGGATACTGACAGGGTATTTCTATTAATGTCTAAATATTTATTAATTCATTCAATCTAAAAGTTAGTAATATGCTGTTTCATTTCCAGACATTTTGGCTTTTATTTATTTATTTATTATTAGCTTTTATTTTAAGTTCTGGGGTACATGTGCAGGATATGCAGGTTTGTTACATAGGTAAATGTATGTCATGGTGGTTTGCTGCACAGATCAACCCATCACCCAGGTATTAGGCCCAGCACCCATTAGCCATTCTTACTGATGCTCTCCCTCCCCCCACCCTCTCAATAGGCCCCAGTGTGTGTTGTTCCCTCTCATATGTCTATGTGTTCACATTGTTCAGCTCCCACTTGTAATTGAGAACATGCAGTGTTTGGTTTTCTGTTCCTACATTAGTTTGCTGAGAATAACAAAGTGTACATTTTGTATTTTAAGTGCCATCTTTGTGTTATTAACTTCTGCCTTAGCATTATGATCAGAGAGCCTAGTTTGTATGACTTAATCCTTTGGAGTTTATTCATGCTTTTTTCTCCTTTCCTAAATTCATATTTTACTTCTGTAAATCAGCAGTGCACCTCTAAATAATATATATATATATATATATATATATATATATATATATATATATATATTTTCTTTTTGTTGTTGTTGTTGGGCATAGAGTTTTATATTGTCAAATCCCTCAGATTTATTACCATGTCTTTGATATCACTGCTTATTTTTGTTTGTTTTAACTCTTTCTTAAAGTGGTGGGTTAAAATCACTAGCTGTGATTATTAATGTATGTATTTCTCCTGACAGTCTTAAAACTTGGTCACCTAATGATGTAGTGTAAAAATACGAGAGTAAAAATTGACATAGCTATAGGGAGAAAAAAGCAATCACAATTGGATATTTTAACACATTTCTCTCAGTAATTCCTAGAACAAGCAGAACAAAAATCATTTAAGTACATGAAAGATTTGAAAAAAGTGATTAACAAACTTGACCTAATACAGATTATATATATATATATATATATATGCAACCTCTACTTCTACCTCTACCTATCTCTGCCTATATCATCTATATCTATCTGTACATCTATGTCTACAACTGCAAACAACTGAAAAGTACAGCTTTTTCCAGAAAATGTATAACATTTTTTTAAATGACCACCTTATGTCTGAAAGAGTCTTAACAAATTGCAAAGGATTGAAACCATACAGATCATGTACGCTAACCAGAGTGGAATTCAGCTACAAATTAACAAGAAATAGGCAACTAGAAAAATCTTTACACGTTTGAAAATAGTCAATTTAAAATAACTCATAGATAAAAAATAAATCATAATGGGTATTTGAAAATAAATTGAACTGAAAAATAATGAAAATACCAAGCAACAAAATTTGTGGGATGCAGTTAAAGAATCAAAGGAAAAGAAAGAAAGCATTAAAATTAATGAGCTAGGTATTCTTTCCAGAAGTTAGAAACTGACACAAGAACAGAAAAAGAAATACCGCATATACTCACTCATAGGCGGGTGAGAAAAATGAGAACACATAGACACAGAGAGGCGGTCTACTATACACTGGGGACTGTTGGGGGAAATGGGGGAGGGACAGCAGGGGGGGCTGGGGGGGATAGCCTGGGGATGAATACCAAGTGTGGGTGAAGGGGAGGAAGGCAGCAAAACACACTGCCATGTGTGTACCTATGCAACTATCTTGCATGTTCTGCACATGTACCCCAAAACCTATAATGCAATAAAAATTAAAAAAAAAAACTAACATTTATAGTGTATTAAAAATATGAAGTACCAACTAAAAACTCTAATATAAAATGTGTATGACTTTCACAGAGAATATGACAGAATCATATTGGGAGACAGCAAACAAGACTGAACTCAATACAGATACTATATTCATAGATTGAAATGCTCAATATTATAAATATGTCAACATTCCTTCAATTTACTGATAATTCAATGTAATGACAAAAATTCTATCAGGTTCTATTTCATAAAATTTTTCAATCTAATTTGAAAATTTATATACGTTAGCAAAGATTCAAGAATAATCAAGATACCCCTAAGGAAAGTAGTGAGGAGATTTGCTCTGCCAAATATCAGTTTAGGGCTATACCAATTAAGACTGTGAAGTCCTAGCTCAAGATAGTTCACAATAGGAAACCCAGAAACATCTCCACTCCACCATCTTCTCTGAATGATCCCTTAATTTTTAGGCCTTAACTGCAACCTCATTATTCACTGAAGACATAGCTTACCCTGAAGTCCTCTCTAGTGGAGAGTCTGTTCTCTCATATGTCAAATACCTTAGTGTCAGAAAAGAGATGGGTTTTCCTCAATCCTCTGTTGCTTCTAGGGCAAAAAATATCTGTCCTTTTGAGGTTTCAGCCATGCTGCTATGTCATCTTCTATGCCTCCTTCATGCTAGCATCCATTGACCTCCTAGTTATTCTGACTTAGCTTGAGCTTGGGGAATCTGGCTTATGCTCTGGCTCATGGTCTTTCCCTCTGCTCCATCCTACCATCTTTCAGATGACTTCAATATCCATATCAGCCACCCAACAGTTTGACTTTCTCATTTCTAGTGAACTTTTCTACCCTGTAGTAGCCACACACATATACACATACAGTTTGGGTTCATTCTTCACCTGAAACTACTCTACCTCTGACAGCATAAGTTAAAACATCAATTTTGGATCACAGCCTCCTAGCCATCCTTCTCTTTAATTCTCCTATCCCCTCTACCCCTGTTCATTGATTTTATTGAGATATCCATCCCTTGAGCTATCTATTTCTTGCCCACCTGTCCTCTCTTCTTTTTCTCCCTCATCTCCCCATTGATTTGATTTGGTGAAACTCTCCTCTCTACTTGCTTTTTCTTGTTTCTATGCAGACTTACTAAGTTGTAAATACATCACTACCACTTATTTTCTTGTATTTTAAACATCTTTTTGCATTACCACATTCAGTGGTGATCCACATCCAATTGTTTGTTGATTCTAAATCAACATAGATTCTTCTCTATGTGCCTTTGCCAACTATCTTAGATCAGCCCTTCAGCCTCTCTCACATAAATTTCTGCTGTAATATGCACTGCATTGTTGCCCGTCTCTGACCCTTTTTCCACACTGCTTCCAGAATGACATTTCTAAAATACAAGTTACTTCCCTAATTAAAATTTTTTGGTGGCTTCTTCTAGCCTTAAGGAAAACACCAAACTACTAACTTGGGTATCCAGAATCCATGCCTGCCTCTTTACCCACATTTTCCACCATTCCACCTTGCAAAATCTTTTTGCTGCAGTCACACTGAAACATTGGCAGTACTCCAAGTGCATAATAATCTTTCATGTCTCTATGACTTTCTTTGAAATTGCTGTTCCCTTTGCTTGGAGGTCCTCTTCCCTGTCACTACTCTCTCTAAGTAACTCCTCATCTTTCAAAAAAGCTTACCTCATTCTCCTGTGTGCTCACTTTGCAGTATGTGACACTTATCCAAATGAATTCTGGTCATTACTCTGTTAGCCAAGATACATTGAGCTAGCCACTAGAGCTTGTGCTAGACATCAGACTTTGAGAAACTCTCAGGTCAGAGACCATGCCTTGTTTTTTGAGCCTCTGGTTGCAAGATCAAGGCCAGGTATGCAATAGATGGTCTTTTAATAAATTTTTATTGATTAAATGAAGAAATGAATGAGTTTTCCGTCTCGCTTGGACTTCAACATGGTCGTAATGACACCTTGGGAAAAGTAATAAAATTGTTTTCCCAGACTTTGAAAACTTGTTTAGCAAAATACAGAGCTAAACGTAGAGCTAGAAAACAGTAAAAATCTCTTATTTTGTATCCAAAATTAGATGTGAGTCAACTAGGTTGCTGTAAAGGCCTCACAGAGACCTGTGTTGTAGATATAGCTTGGCAAGAGACCACCCCAAAATGAATCCTTGAATTTGTCAATGAGTTTTAAGAGAGCAAGAAACAAATTTGAATTTAACATGCAAATAACTCTTGGAAGTCTGAGTAGTTGGGATACATTATGGAGACGGATTTCAAGTAGGTTTTTACAGTTTGGGGTCTAAGCAGGCCAACTTTCACATGGTTTAGAGTACGCTAAATACTGCATGAAGTAGGATCAATGTCGCTGACTTTTCTCAGCTACACTGAGGAACCCTACAGCCCACACTAACTGAAAGACAAAGCTGTTGGTCCTAGTGCAGCTGTGAGGAGACTTGCAAAGTAGTCTCCAAAGCTAAAAAGTCAGGAAAAAAGAGTTTTAAAGAAGTGTAGTCTCTGTCATTACTCTTGTTGTACAGAAACACAGGACACAGAGCAGGGAAAAAATAGTACAAAAGTTGGCAGTCTCTCCATGGGGCCAACTTTTTCAAATTTTCTTTCACTCCTCCATCCCCAAACCATGGAGTTAAAGGTGGCAGTTGTCTTCTTGTGGGGTGCAAAGGAGTGTTTGAAATAAGACACAGTAATGAGAAACCTCCTTATGCCTTCTTCTCTCAGTTCGGACCAAGATCAGGCTAGAAACTCCCTACTTAGAGCCCAAGGCCTGACACAGCTCCACTGCGCCCAGGAAAAAGGAAGGCCATGACACTCCTGTCCTGTTCCCTCACCATAACCTTTTCCAGGTCTGCCTGATAGTCATCAAGAACACAAGGCAGAATGCAAGAGGAGGGACTGAAAGCACTCAAGAAAGATCCTGAGAGAGTTTGCCGAGGCCAGCTCTGGCAGGGCAGGAAAGAAAGAGCTGAGTTCTCCTTTTGCCAGTCCTCTGGAGCTCTTCTTTCCTCCTGCCCCTTTGGATGCCCATATCACAAATCTTGATTAAAAGATAAATACCGATGGATGGGGACCAAAGATTTGTTGGACCATGAAAATCATTAGTCTCCAGGCTCTGGAAGCTTCCTGGGATTAATTTTGGGAGGTGTTTCTTAGTTTAGAGGGTTTGAGAGTAGGGGAAGCCAGGAGAGGAGCAGGCAGAGAGCTGTATTGGCCATCTTGTTGATTGCTACATTTCCAGAATTTAGAATTGTGCCTGGCACGTATTAGGTGCTTAGCAAAGTAAATTATTATTAGCTGACTGACTGAATGAACAAAGGACTGTAATAAAGGGCAACACTTCAACAATAAAATTTATACAGAGCACAGAGCTTGTTTAAGTGGCATCGAATAAGTTGGTATTACCAAGTGTGCAGAATTAGTAAAGCCTTTGTATAAATCTTCAATGCCAGGTTAATTTTTGTATATAGCAGAATCCATAAAAGTTTCCTCATAGGAATTTGGCATGATCAGAGTTAGGTTTTATGGGGTTCCGTTTGGCAATATTGTGAAAAATATATCTGTGGGAAAGTTTTCTGTGAAAATAACAGAAAGTTAGGAAACTATGCAGGAACAAGAGTTCAGGCAAGAAGTAGTGAAGGCACCAGTAAGAATGACTATTATGTAAAACGTTGAATAATAAGGATGCTGGTGAAGCTGCAGAAAAAAGTGAATGCTTATACACTGTTGATCAGAAAGTAAAATAGTTCAGCCACCTTGGAAATCAGTTTGGAAATTTCTAAAAGAACTTAAAACAGAGCTACAACTTGACCAGTAATCCCATTACTGGGTATATATCCAAGAGAAAATAAATGATTCTACTGAAAAGACACATGCATTTGCATGTTCATCACAGTGCTATTAACAATAGCAAAGACAGAATCAACCTGGGTTTCCATCAATAGGGGAATTAGATAAAGAAAATGTGGAACATATACACCATGCAATACTATGCAGTGATTAAAAGAACAAAATCATGTTGTTTGAAGCATATACATGCAGCTGGAGGCCATTATCCTAAGTATATTAACACAGGAACAAAAAACTAAATATATGTTCTCATTTATAAGTAGGAGTTAAATGCTGAGTGCGTATGATCATAAACATGGGAACAATAGACACTTGGGACTACTAGAGAGAAAAGGGAGGGAGGGGGTATGGGCTGAAAAACTACCTATTGGGCACTATGTCTGGGTGATGGAATTTCTACCACAAACCTCAGCATCATGTAATAAATCCGTGTAACAAATCTGCACATGTACCCCTTATAACTAAAAGTTGAAATTATAAAAACAACAAAAACAAAATAAAAAAGTAAAACACCCAGTCACCTCTGCAAAAATGCAAGTTGAGCTGAGTTTACACTCTTCCCCACTGAGATGTTTTTACTTAAAAAAGTCTATTCTTACAAAAATAAAAGAAGTAATAAAGGTAACAATATTGAGGTGGTGAGACTATGGAACAAGTAGAGCTCTTATTCTTTGTTGTTGGGAGTGTAATTAGTACAACCACTTTTCAGGTAAACTGATATTACCTAGTAAAGTTGAATTTGAGAAAATTCAATAAATAACCTGGAAATTTCACATCTAGGCACATGCTCTAGATCAATTGTTCAACCTTGGTATTATTAACATTTAGAGCGAGCTAATTCTTTGCTGTCGATCAGTTTAAATGTGTCCCTCAAAATTTACGTGTTTTAAACTTGATCCCCAATGCAATACTTTGGAACAGTGGGATTTTTAAGTCATGAGAGCTCTGCCCTCATGAATGGATTACTGTAGTTATTACAGGAGTGGATTTCTGATAAAAGGATGAGATTGCCCCTCTTCTCTTCTCTCTCTCACCATCTCTCTGCTGCCACGTGATACCTTCTGTCCTGCTATGACACAGCAAGAAGGCCCTCACTAGATGCGGCCCCTTGATCTTGGACTTTCCAGTCTCAATACTATGAGCTAATAAATTTCTGGTCTTTGTAATTTACCCAGTTTCAAGTATTCTGTTATAGCTGCACAAAACAGATTAAGACATTTGTGGATTGTATTCTAAGCATTGTAGGGTACTTAACAGCATCCCTGACCTCTATCCTACTAGATGACAACAGCACCCCCACTCCAAGTCATAATAACAATAGATGTCTCCAGACATTGATAAATGTTCTCTGGATGTGGGCAAAATTGCATCCAGTTGAGAACCATGACTCTAGAGAAACTCTTTTACACGAGTATCAGGAGATATGCATGAGAAGGCTCACAGAGCATCCTTTGCAAAAACATAAAACTGGAAACAACCCACATGTTTATCAACAAGTGAATGAATAAATTATGGAATTTTAGTATCATGGATAACTATTCTGGAGTGAAAAATAATTACTGCAGTTACACAAATCAACATAGACAAGTCTCATAAACCAAGTTGGGAGAAAAAAGGAAGAAGCCAAAATATAAGACCTACTGTGTGATGGCATTTGTACTAGTTCCCAAAAGAGACAAAATGAAATAGCATATTGTTTAAGGGAAAATACCTATAAAATGAACATATAAAGAAAAACAAGTGAATGATTAATGAATTCAAGATAGTGGTTACCTCTGGGAGGTTACCCCAGGGAGAGCATAGGTGGGTTTCAGAGGCCTTGATCATATTTTAGCTCCCGTGTTTGGCAATGGATATGCAGATTTTCCTTTTACTATGATGTATTCCTTATGTATATATGAAATAATTTTTTATTATTTTAAGAAAATGATGGGGTCTAAAATAAGGCAGGAGGAGTGGAGGACACTAGACTATTGACTAGAATCAATAACTAAGTAGATATTAAGTGAGAGAAACAGGAAAAACAACTTTTAACTGTCTCTTGAGTGGATGCAGGAATAATGTTAAGCTTGTTTTATTCATAGACTTGGAAATGAGATCAATGGCTTTATATCTTCTCAATAAACAAACATGAGCTGTTGTTTAGGCTTCTGAAAAATCTAAAATTCACACCTCAAAATTGATCTTACTATAAGATGTGAGTCATGGGACTTGACTACATGTGCTTCACAATGAAAACAAAACTGTATTGTTTGAGAATTCTGCCCTGTTAGACTTCTTACTCATTTATATTCCTTGAAGTCATAAACATCTGTAAATAGGGGGCTTAGTGATTCATTTTCTCTAAATTTAGCATTGTTAGTACTTAGCATTCCCAACTGGTATAGAAAGTTGTTTCCAACTCTGTCAATCACCCTACCTCCCTTTATTCTCCCAATGGTCACCCTCCAGGTAGAGGAATACAAAGCAAATTGGTAGCCAAATCACTTCACAAGACTGAGCCATGAATTTGGAAAACATCAGAACATCTTAACCTTTCCCCTGTGTAGTAGACCAATTTGTTAGACACTTGGGTTTTATGTACAAAATATGCAGATATGAAACTGAAAAATTTTGGGCAATATTAAACGACTTTTCAATGCTGGGGTGATAAAATTAATACTGTAAAGAGTGAAGAAATCATTGAAGGTTGATAAGCAGGTGAATGTCACTTTTTGGGAAACTTAATCTGTCAGTAAGTACAGGATGGCATGGACCAGGGGGAGACTCTGGCAGGGGAGAAACTTGGGGCCAAACAGAGGACTCGAGCTTATTTCTGCTATGTCTTAGCCTTCAAGCATTGGAGAGAATTGAGAAGAAACAGGAACCATTCAGCTGCTCCAATGGACTCAGTTGCAGCTCTTCTCTGCCTAATCCTTCAGCCCCTCTGGCTCTAGAGATCTATTGCAACCTTCTCTCAAATATTCCTACTCCTGTCCAAGAGGTGTTTTGCAATCATTGGTGATTGTTCTGAAAATGAAGGAAGCAAGGTTTTCCTGAGAAGATGGGTGTCCAGGGATATCTCAACGGGTTGTTAGATGCTGGCTGCACACTAGGCCAATTAAGCTCTCCTCTGGGAGGCACAGATGGACACGTTTACACTTCAGGGGGAAAGAAGATCAAAGAACACCCCTGCTGACTTGAGATTTTTGCAATAGCTCTTCAGCTCTCACCTCAGCAGGTGGTGAAAAGCAAGTGCCTTTCCTGCCAACAGGTTCATTTGGAAAGTCCAAGCAGATCAGCACCCCAGACCTAACCCTGAAACTTGGGTTCAGGACCCCAAGCACAGATTTTGAATCTAACTTTACTAAATGGGGTCCTGTCATTCTGTTTCTCAGAGCTTCAGTTTCTCCATATGTGGAGTGAAAGCCATGACAATCCCTGCATTGCCTACCTCACAGAGCTGCAGTAAGGGTCCCATGAGGTGGCAGCTGTGAAAGCACTTGGTAAACTGTAAAGAGCTGTGCTCCAGGGCTGAGTCATCACTGTGGTTATTATACAAGAGGATCTTTACTGAGCTGAGCAATGCTGTGGACCCTGTAGTGCTTAAGAATTCCTGGTGCTGCTGCAGCATTTGAGGATTTGACTTATAAGACAACACAATTAGAAAAAGAAACTCAGTAACGTTCATTGTGAAGTAAAGGTAACACAGGAGGCATTGGTGAGGGGACCTGGGAGCCATCAGTGAGGAGGGACCACTGCTGCTGGCTCTATCACCCCGATCCCCTACTGACTCCACCACCCACTCACTCCCTCCTTTGAACATCTCTCTGTTCATTCTTTGCTCCTCTTCCTTTTACCATTAACTGTGTTCATCTCACAGTCCATCCTCTGAACCTATTTTTTTTCCATTTTACCAAATTTTTTTTATTCTCCACGTTTTTCTTGCTTCCTGAGCTCTCTCTTTTGCCTGTCATGGTCTGTCTCTGAATTTCTCTCTCTCTCCCTTTCTGTTTTTAACCTCTTCTCTCTCTCTCTCTCTGTCTGTCTGTCTCTGTCTCTCTGTCTCTCTCTCTCCCTGTCTGTCACACACACACTTGCATACTTTTTAAACCAATTCTTTCTGCTGCTCTGGTGAGAGGCTCAGGAAGGAGAGCCTACCAGCCAGTGTTGCTAGGCAACCCAGCATCACATGGCCAGCCACACATTTTCTGCCTGCTTCTCCTTCAGAGCTCTGCTATCTGACTCTGTATTACAGCTCATACTGAGCAGGTCTGAGTAAAGAATAGGCCCATTGGATCACTTATAGTTGGCCTAAGGTGTCAGCTTTCCTCTGAGATATCTAAGTTGCTGGAAACACAGAAGGAAAAAAAAAAGCCAAGGAAATAAGAATGATAGCAAGATGACATTCATTTGTACAAACAGTTCTTAAATTGGTATCCATGAAACTCTCAGGTACACTATGGAGAGGCCACAAGGGCTGCAAAATCTAATGTTTATTCTTACTTGTACTTTTTTTTTTGTTGTGAGGATTTATAGTCTTTATCAAATTCTCAAAGGGAGTAACATTTTCCAGGAAGTTCTTACATGTATTTCCAACTCCTATCAAGTTGTCTATGATGACTATTTTGCATTGTTACCCCCACCCTCCACATCTCCCACTTACTTACCCTGCTCTGACCTGCATAGGTTGCTTTAGTGGACTCCCTTGCCCTCTGGCTTCTAGTTGGGTTCAGCCAGTGGAAGTTTCTGATAGTAAATCAAAGGGAAGAGTAGGAGGAGAGTGAGGGCAGAGAATTTATTCCCTTGACCCGCTTCCAGGAATTTGTTGTACACCTGTACTGAAGAGCAGATCTTGTCTGGCAGTGCTCTCCATATAGATACCATCTTCTGGTTTCTGGTAGCTGCTATTCCTCTTGCCCCTTCAGACATAGGTATAGTAAGAACTCCTTCAGTTAACATCCCAGGGAAGCTTGTTTGTTTCTTTAAACCCTGGCCACACCTCAGTAAACATTCCTCAAAATTTCCAGTTTGAGACAGTTATATATTTGTCTCTAGGATCCCAACTAATAATTGGAATCATAAAAAATTAAAAAATGGAAGCAAGAGATAGGGATTTGGAAGTTATGTTCAAATGACAAGTATTTGAGTAGGTGCGGCTGTTTCCAAAACCCAGTTTTCATGACCAGCATTCTATCTCATATGGTTTCACATTGTTCCACCAGAATTGATCGTTAGGAATGGAAGGAGCATGACTATTTGATGGTTCCTAACTAACAAGAAACCTTGTAGCAATGGGTGTTTCACCAGTCTTGATTCCACGGGAAATCTCCAGACAGTTCCTTCTCATCTCATGTTGCCCAGGTGTCCAGGAGTTAAAGAGGGTCCTGGACTGCTGAATGGCTGTAGTCAGACATTCTTTCTGGCAAATACTTGATCAATGGGCTCCTTGGCACATGGCTCTCTGGTGCTGGCTGCTGATAGAGTTTTCTTCCAGCGAAGCACAATGTTCCCTCTCTTCTGACTCCATTTCTTTCTCTGTGGTTTCTCACCTCTTTCCTCCCCAGTCTGTGGAATCTAGGACAGGAGAAGAAAACTAGGTTACAAATGCTTCCAAATCTTCTCTGCCTTACACCTCTGGCTTTTGAAAACTCAAGAGCAAAGATTTTGGAACCTTTCTTCTCTGGTTACATTCTGACAACTTTGCCTAAAGCCATGGGTGACTCATGTTTAGCATCTTGGCTGGGAGGGTGGTGGGAGGGAGGGTCTCAGGTAAAAGTAGTCAAGTGCAGAAGAGTAAAATGCACAGCTGAATGTTCCAACGCCTTATGTTGTCACAACGACTTTGTACTGGCTATAGATGGATTGAAGATCCAGCATAATTTAGTCATAGAAGTTCCCCTGCTTTTTTTCTGAACTAGGAGTCGTTTTTTTGAATAAGTTTGTGAGTGAAGAACAGTAGAAACAAACAAACAGGGAGGACAAAGAATTTTCTGGACTCTTCATATGTGTGAAAGGGTCCCATTTGTAATTAAGGACACCTTTTGGGAAGTCCTTTGTAACCAATCAGACACAATGTTAGGACTTAGAGATCCCACTTTGCCAGGTCAATTGCATATTTTCACTTTCTCTTTTTCTGTTTTCAAATCTGACTGGTCATTCTACAGATCCTTGAGTAGAGCTTGCAGCTGCTAGTCATGTTCACCTAGACTAACATGTTGTCCTGATGGACAATGATGAGTGGGATACTGAAGTCCCTTGGGATTTTGCTGAGAAGGGCTGGAAATTACAGAATCAAAACAGCATGACATTGTATGCAGAGAGTCCATGTCTCAGGAAGAATGTTTTATTTCATTTATTGCCTTTGTACACCCAGACTTGATTATAGGCTCCCTGGTGGTTTCACTTTGTGAACCATCTGGCTTATCAAAAATGTTTGAATAATTCTGGAATGAGAGGAAACACTTACCCATTTCTTACCATTAATTGGTAAAGGATAGTAATCAGGATGGAAGGATTTTTTCCATTATTTCTATTTGTACAAACACCCCAGCTGGTGATGTATGTGTTTGTGTAGGGGAAGGGCTTGGGGTGGGGCAGGTTGAATGAGTACATCAGTTCCCTGTGAAATTGCTTGCATCACAAGTAGATGATTGAGCCATGTGGGTCCTTCAGAAATCGGACACTGGGTCAGAGATGTTGGAGCACAAAATGTTTATTGGGGAGCATCTGTGAAAAATAAAAGGGAGATGAAGCATGATTGGGCTAGGAGAGCCTTATATCGCAATACTTATCTGACAGAGTTTCAGCCAATCTAAGAGAGCTCTGGAGTAAAAATTTCCCATTAGAAGAATTCTGTGCTGGGAAGAAATGGCCAGCCCTTTGCTAGTGCTTGACTCTGGCCTGTCCAAGAAGAACGTGGCCTCATTTTAAAAAGTGAGATATATCCTAAAATTGCTAATAGCTGGAGGCTGTCATCTCACTTCATTCTTTGCAGCCAAACTGGAAGTTCTTGCTTGAAGGGAGACTCTAATGGTAGACCTCAATGGTTGCCACAGTGATCTGCTGAGTTTAGTGGCAGAAGTGTGACTTGGGTCACGAAATGATGTTTGTTCTATAAACTTGCCATCCACAAAATTGACTGGAGCCTCAGGGACACTCAAAGCCAATAGAGATAATTTCTTTTTAAGTATTCAAATCCACAGTGAATCTCAGTGTTTCCACGGAGGCTTTCATCATCATCATCCATCCCGTGACACACTAAGCCCTTGGGGCTCTAGAACTGATCAGACAAAAATCTTCATAATAACCTGGTTCCTTGGAAGGCCATCTCTCAACTTCTGAGAGGATTTGCTTTTTCTTATTTTGTACTGGGGTTACCAGACTCTATTGCATATATTTGAAGGGCCTTTGCCTACCTTCTACCTGCAACTTAACATATCTAGTGTCACTTAAGATCGTCTACTTCTAGAGTATAGTCATTTGTGCAGGCTCATTTTACATAGTCGAATTGACTGCTAGCCTGGTATGGAAGAATTTGATGGACTGATTCTACTTGGTGTGTGAAGAGTGGGAGTAAACTCTGGGCTAGTATTATTTATGATACCTAATAATTATTGAGCACTTACTTGTTGGTTACTGTGTTAAGGGCCTTACATGATTTTTCTCATTTAATCCTTAAGTGACAACAAATGTGGTATGCACAATTATTATGCTTGTTTTACTTATGAGAAATTAGAGACATGAGAGATTAAATAACTTGCCCTAATTAATGTCAACAAGTATGAGGTGGAGCTGAGATTAAAGCCCAGGAGGTCTGGCTCCAGAATCCATGGTCTTAATCACTGCACTGTGACACAGGCTGCCTCCTCTGATGCAGATTCTGTATGTAATCTCAGCTATATGGACTTTGTCTCCATCTTAGAAGATGCAGGAAATAGTAAAAGACAAAGAGAAGATAATTCAGAAGAAAGTCATTAGACATAAAAGCTCAATTCTGATTCTACTGGGGCATAAAGATAGTCGGGCATCCATAGAAATGGAGGTGGCAGTGACAGCCAGCCAAACTAGTCAGAGAATGGCATGGTAGGAATAGGTACAGGTAAAGGATTGCCCAGGAAGTTGTACACCTTAACTCATAAGAACACTTGCTACAAGGTAAACTCTAGCATTACAGGTCATTTTACTCCCTTACGGCTAGAAATAATGTCATGTAGACAATAGTCAGTAGTGAGACAGGGGTCCTGGGAGTCTTGTTATGCATAAAACTGTGGTAGAATCCCAGTTCCAGCCAGGCCAAGAGTCAAGTTTAGGGGAGTTAAGAAAAGTAAGGAAAAGCAACCAGGCCCTATATGTCCAAGCTGATTGGCAGGTAGAGTCCATATACCAGAAATTCAGAGTCCACAAGCAACCCACACCAGTACATAGGTCAGATGCTGACACACGATGGAAGTCTTTTGGGCTCTGCATGCTTGAATTCTGCCTTTTGTATCAAGCTTTCTGATGCTAGCAGTTGCAAATTGTAGTTAGAAGGTGAGGAGCCTGCTGGCAATTCCCATCCCTGAATATGAAAAGAGGTACCAGTATTCCCTCATGCCCAGATGTTGTGAGTCTCAATGCTACTTGCAGTTTATTCATGTTTTACATATGTCTGCTATGATTTTAGCCACATTATGTAGAAAAAATAAGCAATTAAAGTACTAGATTCAATTTTAAATTAGTCAGGAACTTAGCTGCCACACCACTGTCAATACTGGTCTTAGTTTTCAGTAAATTAATCCTTCACAAGAAGTATTTAAAAATTGCAATTCTGTCTGGGCATGGTGGCTCATGCCTGTAATCCTGGCACTTTGGGAGGCCGAGGCAGGCAGATCACTTGAGCTCAGGAGTTCAAGCCCAGCCTGGCCAACATGGCAAAACCTCATCTCTTCTAAAAATACAAAAATTAGCTGGGCATGGTGGCCTGGAATCCCAGCTACTCAGGATGCTGAGGCAGGAGAGTCACTTGAACCCAGGAGGTGGAGGTTGCAGTGAGCTGAGATCATGCCACTGCACTCCAGCTGGGGTGACAGAGTAATAGAGTCAAGTAGAAAAGTGAAATTACTCCCAATACAATTTTAAGAAAACAAAGGCTTTAAGTGGCAGTCAGAGAGAAATATATTTTTGTGAGAAATAAAATTTGCTGCAAAATGTAGTTTGAATTGGAAAGCACAGGTTAAGTACTTTAACTTGGAGCAGTAATTCAGATGCAAATGGATAAACAACATTCCCCAAACTATATTTTTCCTAGAAAATAAAACTAAATCTAGCCTCCCTACTTGTTCTCTGTCTAACTTGGACTTGACCATCACAACTATCAGAAAAATCAGATCAAAGACCTGGGTCTTGTGTTTTGGGGGAAAATTATACCAAATAACAGATTCTGTTGACTTCTTACTGAATATCTTTTTCATCAACCCTTTGTCTTTCTCCTTCTCTTCCCTTTCTCCAGCCTTCCCTATGTCAACCCTTGACTTTTTGTTAATGAATTTCAGAATAGTTAAAACATAGCATTCCAAATTGCTTTTGGCTTCCTGGTAGTACCTGCTTTTAGGCTACATTTTTCTTTCCAAGTATATGTAGTCAGGAAATATTTTTAGAAGAGTAGATTAGAGGTTGGGGGAAAAAAAAAAACCTAGTCCAACAGTGTTCTATTCTCCTTTGCTCTATTTAAGAATCATTAGTACTTGTCAAACACTTTGTGCTTCTCTCACTTAGTCTGGACTTTTCCCTGCCATAGCCCCATTCTTCCTCTCATTTTCTACTGGATGATGAGCTCCTTGAGAGCAAAGTCTGTATCTTATTCATCTTCATGTTGCCAGCCTCTAAGTCAGAAGCAAATCTTCAACAAAGTATTGCTGAATTAGTATCCTACTCCTACTCTGCAGCAGTATTTCTGTCTTTGATGTGGTCAAATAGTCACCTTTCATTAATTAATTAATTTAAGATGTTTATTTTTGGATTGTTACTCTGCTAAAGAGTCTGCTCTTATGAAGCACATAGGCAATAACAAAAGTCAAATAGACGAGCTATGGAATATGGTAAGAGGACATATTGCAATATGCTGGGATGACCTAGGCACAGAATCTAACTAGGTAAATAGTGTCAGGGAATGTTTTTTAATATTCAGTATTAAGGCAATATTTGATTTGAGTCTTGAAGAATGTGTAGAATTTGGTTACCAAGTAAAATAAGAGGGTAGTCAGCAGGGCGAGCAGCAAGTATAAATGCACAAAAGCAGAAGGCATAGAGGGTTCAGGAAATTCAAGATGACTGGAGAGTATAGTATGGAATGGAAAGATGAAGGTTGACAAGTAGTGAAGGCCCCAATAACACAGCACATTATATGTCAGCTTGAAGGGATTAAACTTTATTATGTGTCCAACAGAGAGTAACATCAGTTTGTAACATATGACTCTGGTAGCAATATGAGGGATAAACCAGGGAAAGCAGGATTGTTTGCAGAGAACCAGGTGGGAAGCTATTGCAGTGGTTAAGGTAAAAAATGATGACTTGAACAAAGGTAGTGGCAATGAACATGGAAATGAGGAAATGGGCCCAAATGATATTTAGAAGATTGAACTAAAAAGAATCACATAAATATGGAAGGGTGAGAGAGGTAGAGAGTCATGAACAACTCTGAAATGATAGTGCCAAGTACTTGAAGTAGAAGGAGAAACAGACACAGGCAGGGGGAAAGATTAATACAGTTTGGACACGAATTTGAAGAACATGTAGTATATCAAAAGTCAAAATGGTATCCTTTAGGAGGCTGGATAGGAGAGGTAGGGGTTCAGGAAAGAATTGTTGATACGGATTTTTATGACATCAGCACAGAAGTGATACTTGAGATAGTAATATGTGAGATCAACCAGGGAGTGAGAAAATAGGCCAGGAGAGAGCCTTGACCAGTACTAATGTTTAAGGAACAGGTAAGAGAGGTTCTGAAGAAGACTGAGCTGTACCAGCCAAAGAGGCTGTTAACTGTTAAAATCAAAGGCTATGAGGTTTCCAGAATTGGAAAATGACCCGAAGCTTCTGCCTTCTTTGGTCCCTTGCCACTCTGATTTTAGCTCCTAGAGATTAACTTCCTTTAATTTCTTGCAAGATCAGCTATGCATTCATAAGGAAATTTGCTGTAATTTGTCTACCTGCATAGTTTGTGGAGCAAACCAACATTTCAGAATACCCAATCCACCATACTGACAGGAATATTCTACTGTATTACTTTTAAAATTAAAAATATTGTTTTCAACTTGATAAAGGGAATTTATGAAAAAAACCCTAAAGCTAACATCATACTTAATGGTGAAATATTGAATGCTTTTCCCTAAGATCAAGAACAATACTGCTCCCACCTTTCCCATTCAATGTTGCACTGAAGATTCTAGTCAGTGCAATCATTAAAAACAAAACAAAACAAAACTAAGAATTAAAGGGACAGGCGCAGTGGCTCACACCTGTAATCCCAGCACTATGGGAGGCCGAGGTGGGTGGATCACCTGACGTCAGGAGTTCGAGACCAGCCTGGCTAACATGGTGAAACCCCGTTTTGTAATCCTAGCTACTTGGAAGGCTGAGGCAGGAGAATCGTTTGAACTCAGGAAGCAGAGATTGCAGTGAGCTGAGATGAGCACCACTGCACTCCAGCTTGGGCAGCAAGAGTGAAACTCCATCCCCCCCAAAAAAAAGAATTAAAAAGCATACATATTAGAAAGGAAGAGATAAGACTGTCATATTTTTGCAGATAACATGCTCATCTATGTAGGAAATCCTATGATTTCTGTAACAAACAGTAGAACTAATAAGTGAGTTTGGCAACATTGTAGGATACAAGATCAATATACAAAAATCAATTAAATTTCTATATACTAGCAATGAGCAATTGGAAATTGAAAGGAAACATTCTAGGTCACAATATAATAAAATATGAAATACTGAGAAATAAATCTATCAAACAATATGGATGATCTATGCAATTAAAACTAATAAACATCACCGATGGAAATTAAAGAAGATTTAAATAAATGGAGATCTATGTCTTGTTCATGGGATGAACTCAGTACTAAGATGTCAATTCTCCCCAGATTGATCCATAGATTCAATGCAATCTCAATCAAAATTCTAGCAGGCATTTTTTTGTAGACATTGACAAACTAATTTTAAAGTTCCCATGGAAATGCATAGGAATATAAAAGAACTATTGATATATACTATTATAGCATGGATAACTCTCAAAATAATTATGCTGAGTGGAAGAAGCTAAACAAAAATGTACATGCTGTATGATTCAATGTATATGGAATTCTATAAAATGCAAAGTAGTCTATAGTAATAGAGTGCAGATCAATTTTTGTCTAGGAGTTGGGGATTGGGAAGGGATGGGAAATAATGGTTGCAAGAGAATGAGGAAATGTTCTGGGGTGATGAATATGTTCACTGTTTTCTTTAGGGTGATGGTTTTGCAAATATGCACAAAAATGAAATTTTATACTTTGTGTTCATTTATTTGTATGTCAGTTATATTTCAGCTGATAAAAGAAGTTGATTAAAAAAAGATATACGTGAAAAAAGAAAACAGGCTCTCACAGACTGGTTACCTGGATCACAAACTTACAAATTTGGAGCAATCATCAATTAACCTTAGTTTTCCAAATGCAGGTGAACTTCTGCAAATCCGCCTCAGCAATTCTGCTTCTGTAGGGCATTCTATATTTACTTTTTTTCCTTCATCTCTCTGAATCTATAATTATTTAATATGTTTCTGGCAGCAATTTTTAATTTACCTGTAAAACAACATTAGAAAAATAATGAAGTAAATTACTATACAGGATGGATGCAGGTATAAACTGTAGCATCTTTTATTTTGCAATAATAATATCAGAACTCCAAGTGAAAACTGATTTAATGCTGCAGATAAAATGACCAGAGATGTATAAATTGGATGACTCCTTTTATGAACACAATCTTAAAATATGACCTGTTTTTACTCTTAGAAACTCATTCTCATTTGGTCTATTTTAATCCTACCAATTTATTTTAAAGCTGACATCATATCTACTCTGCTCTAAGTATTATAGTGGCCTTTGGCCAAAAGCAATACAACCTTCATGTGATTAGAATATTAAGAAAAGGTTATAAGAGAGAAAATAGTCGAATACCAGAGCTGTCAGAGATGTTCAGTAAGAGTGGTTTCAATGACAGAGTGCTTTCCTTCTCTGAGTCATGAGGATTATATGATACACTATTTGGATTCTCAACTTTGAGTAAAATCATCCCTTGAAAATACAGGCAAAATTGCATGTATATGAGGATATTTTTTTGTGGAGAGAAGGTTCAAACTTTTTATATCTTTCTTTACTTTCTTTGTAATTTGTGCACAGGTCATACCCTCTCTTCCAATTCCGAACCATTTATAGACTTATCCTTTTTTGAATGTAGGGTAGGGCATGGGCTTCTTATTGGAAGACACAGCTGTGACACTGGACTTGAAATTGGCAGCCTTGGGTCTGGTTCTGATTCTGGCATGTACTGTGTGTGTGTGACATTAGTCAAGCTGCCTTCTTATCTTTTGGCCTATTTCACTGTATCTTCAAATTAAGAGACTGGTTGAGAAGGATGCTTAACAGCCCTTTCATTTCCAACTTCCTAGGGTTCTGTGTACTAGGAAGCTATTGATTTTATGTTCCCTTTTTCAGGTCTTTGGTGTTTCTCTCATTTGCCAAGGCCCTGCGTCAGGGTTATATATTTCTCCAGCTACAACGGCTTCTAGTCTCGATGTATACCATTGCCCTGAATGACAAAGATATGGCTTTAACAATGACAAGGACTATTGCCTTTCCTCTGGAGGCTTTCAGGTTCTGAGGCATCTTGTCTCCCTCACATTTTTTGACAGAGGCTAAAACTTGGACCCCCATGGTGGCATGACCCACTTCCATAACCCAACTATCTGGACTTGATCAAACACCATTTATCAAGTTGTGATCACTCTTGTCATAGACCATCAGAGCAATAAGAACCAGTAGAAATCACCTAGTTCATCACTCTTTTCACAATCATCTCATTGTTTTACGATATGTGTGAGAATGAGGAGGGAGGGGACTTACAGAAAGACATACATGAAGTTCATAAATCAGGATTAAAACCTAGGAATTCTGACTCCACATTCAGTGCTCTGTCTACAGCACCTTTTTTTTTTTTTTGGTCAATTATATTGCCAGGCGTAATGTCTTGTTTTATCTGGCTATTCATTCATTCTTTCATTAAAAGCAATCATGAATGCTTACTATGTGCCAGTCATTGTGCTCAGTGCTGGAGAAAATGCTTCCAGGACCATGGAATATTATGCAGCAATCAAAAATGATGAGTTCGTGTCCTTTGTAGGGACATGGATGACTCTGGAGAACATCATTCTCAGCAAACTGACACAAGAACAGAAAATGAAACACCGCATATTCTCAGTCATAGGCGGGTGATGAACAATGAGAACACATGGACACAGGGAGGGGAGCACTACACACTGGGGTCTATGGGGGGAATAGGGGAGGGACAGTGGTGGGGGGGAGCTGGGGAGGGATAGCATGGGGAGAAATGCCAGATGTGGGTGAAGGGGAGGAAGACAGCAAATCACCCTGCCACGTGTGTACCTATGCAACTATCTTGCATGTTTTGCACATGTACCCCAAAACCTAAAATGCAATAAAAAAAAAAAAAGAAAATGCTTCCAGGAGCAAGTCAGCTCTGTCCTTAGGCACTTCCAGGCTATATACTATGGTCTTATTTCTTACAGTACTGCTTTGGGCTAAATGCAACAGAATAGGTGGTCTTATAATTCTCTACTCAATCTAGCATGCAATCACCTGTGCCCTCACCTCCTGCTGTGCTACCCTTGGCTCACTCAGCTCCAGCCATGCTGGCTTCCTTGTCATTCCCTGAACGTGCCAGGCATACTCCTGTCTCAGGGCTTTGCCATTGGCTGGTTCCCCTACCTTGATCATTCCTCTGCCAGGCAATGAAGGAGGAGTCAGTGCAAACTCCCTCACCTCCTTCAAGTTTCTGTTCCAATGTCAGCTTCTCAATGAGACTTACCTTGACTCAAAGTTGTGGCTTCCACCCCCCAACACTCCCAATCCTGCTTATTCTTCTTTCTGTTTTTTTCATGGCATATATTACCTTTATGCATGCTAAAGAATTGAATTATAATATTTCTTATTTATTATCTTTCTCCTCCTTCTGGGAGGAAAGTTCCCACAGAGCAGGGATCTTTTGTTTTGTTCCCTCCTGGATCTCAAGTATCTAGGACAGTGCCCAGCACAAAGCAGGTGCTCCATAAATATTTGGTAAATGAATGAATGGATTGCAGTTTAAGGATTTTAAAGGGTAGTTTGATTATACTTGATTTTCAGATTCTGTGTGGCCTTATTTTCTCCTTTAGGGCATTAGATACACAAAACTAAATTGATCAAGCTTCACACCTCAAGGCACACCAACATCACTGAATGATGGAAGACCCCTTTTTGCTTTATTTTCTTTTATTGTTTTCTATTTCATTTCCCATTCCTTCTCCACTTCCTTTTCTTGGGCCTATCCATGTATATTTAGGGTATGTCCATTCAATACTACTTCTATATGAATATTTAGAGGCATGTGTATCTTTGAAAAATCAGAACATCGTATGTGTTTAAAAAAAGCATCATATTTTAAATGCATATATTTCTTGCCTCTTTTAGGCAACATTATGTTTATGAAAGCTACCCTTTTGCTGCATGTAAAATTAGTTCCTTATTTCTGACTGTTGTGTACTACTTCACCTATTTAATGATGGACATTGTGGCCCTTGCTTCCCACAGTACCACTTTAGTAAACATTCTTTTATGTAACTCTTTTTGTATTTCAGTAAGCTTCTCTTGGCATATAATCCCAGACATTGAGGTTGCCTTTCATATCTTTTGTCCATTTTCCTAGTGGTATGTCTCTCTTAAACTTGCTACTTCGAAGGGATTTTGCTCATCCTAGATATTACTTTTTTGCTAGTTTTAGACATTGCAAATATCTTTTTCGCCCTCCTGTTAACTTTCGCTATGGTGTCCATTGTTGAAAAGAAGACTTTAATTTTGGTATGGTTAAATCCATTGCCTTTTTACCTTACTGCTTATACTTTTGGAGGTTTATTTAAGAATTATTTCTGTGTTATGAGGTCTCCAAATTCTTAGCTTGCTTTTATTGTCATCATAGAGTTACTTTTCACCTTTAGATCTTTAATCCATGCAAAGTTCATTTTTGTACATAGTGTAAATAAACAAATTTTCATTACTCCATACAATGAGCCAATTTTACCAATGCTATTTACTAAGTTATTTTTCTTCCACACATTAATTTATGATACCAGCTCTATCATATAGTAAGATCCCATAAATACACAGATGTGTTTCTGGACTACTTTGTTCCATTGGATAAATTTTTAGTTCCTGCTCTGCTACTGCACTATTTCTATTACTAGGGTTTTGAAATAATTATTAATACATAGTAGCTTTGTGTAGTGCTTGAAGAAGGTGCTTTCTGATTATTTTCAAAAGCAGTTTAAAGAGTATATTATAAATCATTCTATTATAAAGACACATGCACATGTATGTTTATTGCAGCACTGTTCACAATAGCAAAGACTCGGAGCCAACACAAATGCCCATCAATGATAGACTGGATAAAGAAAATGTGGTACATATACACCATGGAATACTATGCAGCCATAAAAAGGGTGAGTTCATGTCCTTTGCAGGGACGTGGATGAAGCTGGAAACCATCATTCTCAGCAAACTGACACAAGAACAGAAAACCAAACACTGCATGTTCTTACTCATAAGTGGGTGTTGAACAATGAGAACACATGGACACAGGGAGGGGAACATCACACAGCAGGGCCTGTCGAGGGGTGGGGGGGCTAGAGGAGGGATAGTGGGGAGGTGGGGGTATTGGGGAGGGGTAGCATTAGGAAAAATACCTAATGTAGATGATGGGGTGATGGATGCAGCAAAACACCATGGCACGTGTATACCTAGGTAACAAACCTGCATGTTCTACACAAAGTAGAAAAAAGAAGACTTTTTTTTTTGTATATATATATATATATATATATATATATGCAATATATATATTTCTTATACTCTTGAAAGCATTTACTGATTTATGCAATCACTTGAAAAACATTTCTTTTTAAACCTCTAATCTACAAATGTAGCAGTGAAGCAATGCAATTGGCATCTCCCCCGGAATAGAGTGACAGCAATTGTGTGTAAGAAATACTCTCTCATAGGTGGGTGAGAAAAAATGAGAACACATGGACACAGAGAGGGGGTCTACTACACACTGGGGTCTATTGGGGGGAATGGGGGAGGGGCAGTGGGGGGGTGGAGCTGGGGAGGGATAGCCTGGGGATGAATGCCAAGTGTGGGTGAAGGGGAGGAAGGCAGCAAAACACACTGCCATGTGTGTACCTATGCAACTATCTTGCACGTTCTGCACATGTACCCCAAAACCTATAATGCAATAAAAATTAAAAAAAAAAAAAAAAAGAAATACTCTCAAACTCAAGGCAAGTCAGTTTGGTTACTTTTTCATCAGATTCCAGCAAACAAACTATTTTCTCTGCAACCAGTGGTTGTCAGGAAGTCCTGCTATGTTGGTATTGATACCTCCAAAGTAAAATACTAGGGCTCCCTTTTCTTCAATCAGCTCCTTTGTAACATGTAACAGCTGCTGTTCCATGTTTAAATATCTTGTATAAATACATGACAAAGCAGTTCCCTTGTACATCATGTAGACTGGCCCACTAACTTTCTACTGAGGGTCTAGAGTTCTGGTATATTACCTATGGAGCTTTCTGAACATATGTGAACTGTCATGTTAGAAAATTTGTTTTTTTTAATCATAAGCAACTAAACCGTAAATTTAGTAACCCTGATATATTTTTCCCTTTAAATTTTAGGCCACAAGTCTTTTTGTGAAAAGTTCTATCAGAGAATTATTCATATCTAGGGAACATTGTAAATTAATTAAAAAAAGATGGTAAATTTAAATAACTAGAGCACCCCAAATTACACAGAACTAGAATTATACCATAATCTCCATTATTCCTTCTTGTGTGATTAAGTCTGTTATATGAGTAAGAGAAGAAGCCTCAGGGATTAAAACTTTCAGTAAGCAAAGAAGTTTAATTGTAGAAAAGGTTTGCAAAGCAGTCGAGGCTCTAAAAGTAATGACAAGTATTTAAAGTGGGGGAGGGGGGGAGAAAAACAAAAACCAGAAGATTAGATTAAAAAAACTAGAAGTTGCTGAATTTACATTTAGTTCATGGTGGAAAACAATACTTTTCTCACATTATTATCATTTTTTAAAGGACTGTAGCATATCTGTAGACACTGACATTACAAAAGGCAAGACAGAATTATTTTTGTTGGGGAGTCAGTAACTTTCAGGAAAGGCTTAAGGATTGGCTTCTTTTGGGGACTAAAACTAGGTAGGGTGTCCCTGGTTTCTGTTAGTTTATCTCAGGGTGTAAAGTATCTGTTCCCCCTCACTATAGGATGTTAAGTGTACAGTTACAATAAAAATGGCTTCAGAGCAAGGTGACATTTCTGAATCCATATGACTAATAAGAATTCCATAAATAAATAACAGAAGAAAATGGATAAGAGAAAATCACCAAACTAGTAATTGAATAGAATTTCCCTAAGCTGAAGAAAAAATATCAATCTTAAGTTTGAAAGAGTACCAGGCACTTAGTATAGCAAATAAAAATTAAAAATTAGTCAAAGCATATTAGCATGAAATTACAAAGCACCAGTGATAAAGAGCAGATTCTAAATGTATCCAAAGAGGTGGTGAAACAGGTTACAATCAAAAGAACAAGATCTCCAAAATCTGAGGGAAAATTCTCTTTGACCTAGTATTCCATATCTGGAAAATGATCAGTTAAGTGTGAGGGTAGAATACAGGCACTTTTAGATGATCAGGAATTTATTAAATTCAATCCCCATGCACCTTTTCTCAGTATCTTCCTTGAGTGAGCACTGTTTTCAATAGCAAAGACCTGGAACCAACCCAAATGTCCATCGATGATAGACTGGACTGGGAAAATGTGGCACATATACACCATGGAATATTATGCAGCAATCAAAAATGATGAGTTTTTGTCCTTTGTAAGGACATGGATGAATCTGGAGAACATCATTCTCAGCAAACTGACACAAGAACAGAAAATGAAATACCGCATATTCTCACTCATAGGCGGGTGATGAACAATGAGAACACATGGACACAGGGAGGGGAGCACTACACACTGGGGTCTATTGGGGGGAATAGAGGAGGTACAGCGGGGGGTGAGTTGGGGAGGGATAGCAGGGGGAGAAACGCCAGATGTGGGTGAAGGGGAAGAAGGCAGCAAATCACACTGCCATATGTGTACCTATGCAACTAACTTGCATGTTTTGCACATGTACCCCAAAACCTAAAATGCAATACAAAAAAAAAAAAAAAACAAAACAAAAACCAAAACAACATGCCTAGGAATCCAGAGAAGAACTTCAATCCTGAAAAAAGAAGAGATATAAATCTAGGAAAAGAAAAACGTGAGACTCAGAAAACGTTCAATCCAATCAAGGAGATCAATGAAAGGGAGTCCTGGGATGACAGTTGGGTAAGTGGCCTAGAGAACACATGGTCACCATGGATGCAGGAGGACAAAGGATTTGGAAAGGAGCATCTGGAAGTAAAGGGGATTCTGCAGATTTATTTGGATCTTTAGGAATATGGATAATCCTAAGAAGGAGATGATAGAGGCAAATCAAGAAAACAAGAAACGCAAATAAAGCCTTCAGGAAGGCAAAAATGTAGTATTAGGAAAATAATATAATACATTACTGAGTTGTGCAGCAAGCAATATTTAATAGTTATATTAATGTAATTACCATATATTGATTTTCAACTTTAAGAACCAACTATAGACAAAGCACTTTTAGACTTGCAAAACAGAACCTAAATGTTATCAACCTTGACAACAAAAGAATATAAGTTAGAGAGGCAGCAATAGGTAGGGAAGAGAAAGTGTTAAAAATTATTCATGACACTTGTTAAAGTTGATAAGGCAGACCTCATCCAAGAGAGTAAGTGGCGATAGGTACAGGGATCACTGCAATGGAGAGACTCCAGCATGGACAAGTGGGGATTTATAATCAAGGATCAGGGTGGGGGAGGGGGCATAAGTGAATAGAAAATTACTAAGAGGAAGTATCAAGGATAAGGAGTTTCTGGCTAACTTGACTGACAGGATTATTGCTGAAGGCAATTTCAGCTAACTAAAGATTTGGTCAAAGGAGAGAAGAAACAAAGGGAATAAGTAAGGGTGTTACATCTTCATTTTACATGGAGAGTCAAGGGATTTTATAGCTCGAGGAATAAGAAATAGAAGTACAAGTACAGGAATTTCTCATGATCTGAATCTAGCTCATTTCTGAAAACATATTGGAAAGCAAATATCCAGATAGCAGCAGCATTTTTCATGATTTGACTGAAAAAAACAACATTGCATTTGCAGCCCAAAGACCCCAACCCACTTTTTCTAGACATTACTAGAATACCCTGAAACATTTATATAACAACCAACCAAAGATTTCTGCATAATATAAAACATTGTAAACACCAATTACCTAATTATTTAACAGCTAAGGAGCTCATTAGTGAGTATATTTGTGAGCAATAGGCAATACCACTGTAGAGTATTGGCTCTGAACTTGATTTTCCCTGTGCCCTTCAGTGACATGTACGGTAATATAAATAAACAATGTAATGGCACATTACAAATACTATCTAAATATGACCCAGGTTTGGTAGTTCTCCTAGGAACCTGGGAGAAGTAAATGCTGGGACCCATTAAAAGAAAAACCATTAGAGTAATGGTGAGAATGATGATGACAATAATGCCTAGCATATTTAGACAAGGTTCTAACCTCATGTAGGAGTAATTCACAACCTAAACATTTTGGCTGACATTCCATGAGGATTCACTAGAGCAAATTCTCACTTCAGAGACTAAATTTTGGATAGACACTTTTACAAAGGGTTATAGCCAATTATTGTATAGTGAGAGTTCAGATAGCTAGGTAAAGGCAACACATAAAGGAGGCAAAAATGGTCTGTAGTTGTATGGGGAAGGAGGGAGAAAGAGTGCGTGCATGGCGGTGATGCTACTCAGTTAAAAGCCTTGTCTTCCAGAACTCTCAATAAATATCATTGAAAATGATAAAGCACCCAAGAGTAGTACAAGCAGATGGTTTAGAGATGTGGTTTGAGTCTCCAGCAGATAAAAATTAGAATCAGCTAAAAGGCTTCAAAGGAGTCCTTCTGGAGAGTAGGACTGGGGTCATGTAGGGAAATGTTGCTTTGCATTATTATTCTTTATATTGTTTGATTTTCAAAAGCCCAATGCACATACTTTTGCTTAAAAACCTTTAATATATATTTTTAAAAATGCAAAATATGGCCAAATCAAGACACACCTAAAATATCCTTCAAAGTTGCCTCATCCCACTCCTACCCTCTTTGATTCATTCTAAAGCTCATCCTCCTTAATTTTTTATAATCTGGCCCTAGTCTCTTGCTCTCTCTCTAGTCTCAGTGTCTGTCTTGTCCACAATTATATACATTGGCACAAAATTTCTTAGAGTTATCTGAGTATGCCATGCTCATTCATACCTCCATGTAATTGCACAGGCTTTTCTTTCTTCTTGGTCCACTTTCTACCCTTCTTCATCTGTCCAACTTCTATTGGCCCATAAAAGGCTAAGCTTTGTGAAACTTACCCTGAGTTCCCAGGCTGAGTGCTGTGATCCTCTTTTGTGTCCCCATAGAATGCTGTACATAACTTTATCTTAAAACGTTCCCTGTTATGTATTTTTGGCACCTTTGTTGAAGATAAATGAACTGTAAATGTGCGGATTTATTTCTGGGCTGTCAATTCTGTTTTATTAGTCTATTTTTATTTTTATGCCAGTACCATACTGTTTTGATTACTATAGTTTTTTTAGTGCATTTTGAAATCAGTAAGTGTGATGACTTCAGCTTTATTCTTCTTGCTCATGATTGCCTTTGCTGTTCAGGATCTTTGTGGTTTTTTTATGCATTTTAGAAAATTTTTTCTATTTCTGTGAAAAATGTCACTGATGGGGATTGCATTGAATCTGTATGTCAGTTTGGGTAGTATGGACGTTTTAATAGTATGAGTCATTCCCGATTCTTCTTAGTGCTCTTTGTTGGTTCCTTCTCCTTTACCTAACCTTTAAGTGTTGGAGTGTCTCAGGAAAGAAAAACAAAGACCCAGCTGGGTGTGGTGGCACACGCTTGTAATCCCAGCACTTTGAAACGCCAAGGTGGGCAGATTCACCTGAGTTCAGGAGTTCAAGATCAGCCTGGTCAACATGGTGAAATCCCATCTTTACTAAAAGTAGAAAAATTAGCCTGGCATGGTGACAGGTGCCTGTAATCCTAGCTACTCTGGAGGCTGAGGTAGGAGAATCGCTTGAACCCAGGAGGTGGAGGTTTCAGTGAGCCGAGATGGTGCCACTGTACTCCAGCCTGGGTGACAAGAGTGAAACTGCATCTCAAAAAAGGAAAAACAAAAACAAAAACAAACAAGAAACAAAGACCTAACCAATCAGCAACCCCCAAATTCAGTTGTCCTTGTTGGGGTATAGCATAGGCAAAGAGGGTGAGAAGCTGTTCATACTCACATGTTCAGATTTGTTTTGTCATTATGCTGATTAAAAGTCTTTTAAGTCTCCTTATTGCCCTTAGGATGAAACTCTGTTGTCTTCTAGAGCCTCTTCTATTGTCCTTTTCTTGCTTGCTGTCTCTGCTTCACTATGGTCTTTTTTCAGTTTCCCAAAGGTGACCAGTTCTCTTTGCCTGGATTGCTGTCTCTCATTCTCCCCCTCCACCAATATTACCTCTTAAAATGCATCTTCCCTGGACTTCACTTTCAATCTGAATCAAGTATTACTGTGAACCCTTGGCAACCCTGTACCTTCTATTCTATTGGTGCATTCTACTGGTGGATTCAACCAACTGCAGATCAAAAATATTTGGGGGAAAAAAGCTATCCATACTAACTAAAATTGGTAATTATATACTTATGTGCAATATTTTGCACACATAATGCCTGTGGTGCTCGTTGTTCTTTCTTCAGTACCCAGTAGTAGGACAAGTATCAGAGGAACTCAAAACATACTTGTTTTGTGAATAAACAAATGAAATTCTGAGGCTCAGTTTCTCCAACTTTAAAATGGAGATGAAATGTTCTTCCATTGAATAATATTTATAACATTCTTGCATAAAAAATATACTGTCTAATTCTATGGAAACGTCAAGATAGATAAATTTTCATGAGGAAATCCATTAAATTTATTGATTAGGAGGTGATTGGTGAATATGGAGAGTGGCATGGAAACCAGAGTGCAATTGCTTAGAAAGCAGGTAGTCAAGTAAGAGGAAGAGAGGGACAAGTCTATAATTGGAGGAGTGATAGGACTGAGGCATTCAAAAAAATTTCTGAGATAAAGAGATGTGCATCTGTTTGCAATTCTATTAGTAGAATGGGAGAGTGTAAAAGTCAACTGGACGTTATGTTAGGTGAAATGATCCAGCTTGAAAAGGACCAATACTGCATAATTATACTTATATGAGATACTAGAGTAGTCAAACTCATATATAGAAAAAAATGGTGGTTGCCTTGGGCTGAGGGGACAGAGGAATGAGGAGTTAGTGTTTAATGGGAGTGGAGTTTCAGTTTTGCAAGATGAGGAAACAGTTCTGGATGGTGGTGATGGTTGCACAACAGTGTGAAGGTACTTAATGTCACTGAATAGTATACTTAAAAATGGTTTAAATGGTCAATTCTATGTTATACATTAAAATAAAGATGAAATCTAAACTGAATTTAATTATATTTTTGATAAATCATTTTCAAAAAATCGAAAATATGATTCTACTGCAAATATAGAATAAACACATGCCAAATATTAAAAGAAAAAACCATTGAGATGTCTCCTTAATTTCTTAGTAATGGCTTTGATACATAAGGACAAACCCCCCTACTTTGTGATCACAGAGTGAAGCTGATGTGACCCTGACCCCTTGGCCATAGCTTACTGGTCTAAGCAGAGACACCCGACACAATATGTGATCTTTCAAACTGGATAAAAAGCTCCTCTTCAGTGGGCTCTGAAAGAAACGTGAGATTGAATAACAGAGTACAACACAAAGGGGAGAGAGACATTCTTCCCTACTTTTCAAAACTAATATTTAGTTTTGTAATTTTGAGAGCTTATAGAGGCAACAAATGGATTCCTCCTATACCCAGAAAAACAGCACAAAAGAAAACCATTCCTGGCAAAACAGTAGCCCTTGCACAACCTTCCGTACCTGGCGGAGCAGTGCTTAATTGTCACTTGATGGAGTCTGAGAAGAGCCCTTGAGAAGAGGGTGAGGGGCTCTTCTCTCTGATGGATTGTCACAGTTCAGAGCTGTGCAATGCTGTGTAGTTGGCCCTCTGCAAACATGGGTTCTGCATCTCTGAGTTAAACCCATTTCAGATAAAAATATATATTTTTAAAAGGTTAGTTGCATCTGCATTGAACATAATCAGACTTATTCTTGTCATTATACTCTAAGCAATGCAGTATAACAACTATTGACATAGCATTGTCATTGTATTAAGTATCGTAAGTAATCTAGAGATGCTTTAAAGTATACAGGAGTATGTGTGTAGGCTATGTGCAAACACTATAGCATTTTATATAAGGGACTTGAGCATCTGTGGATTTTGGTATCTGAGGGAGTCTAGACAGAGACACCAATCCCTCACAATACCGAGGGAAGGCTATATATACTTTAATAGCAGTAGCATGAGCTCTGGCAGAAGAGTGAAGACAGTGTTGGACTCTTGTGTCTAGCAGAGCAGTGGGGTGGGGTGCTTATTGGAGCAGCAGCATGGAGGGAACAGCATGGCCCAGGGGTGCAGCAGTCATTCCAGTGGGAACAAATTGTGAGCACAGAAGAGACACCTAAAAATGCTTGAGGTGGACTTTGCAGGAAACATGTCAGTGAAATTTGAATTATTGCTCTCAGTGTGACTTTATTTGTCTTCATAAACCAGAGAGGCAAAGAGAGGCCTGCTAATGTGGTGCTATCATAGTCTGTTTTGTGTTGCCACAACAGAATACTGAGACTGGGTAATCTGTAAAGAAGAGAGATTTATGTCTTACAGTTCTAGGGGCTGACAAGTTCAAGATGAAGGGGCTGCCTCTTGTGAGGGCCTTCTTGCTGCATTATCCCATGTCAGAAGGGAGAGGGAGAGGAAGAGGGAGAGGGAGAGGGAGAGGAAGAGGGAGAGGGAGAGGGGGAGGGGGAGGGGGAGGGGAAGGGTGAGGTGAGGGTGAGGTGAGGGTGAGGGTGAGGGGCTCTTCTCTATAAAAAGCCTATTCCTGAGATAATAACTTTAATCTATTTATTAGGGCAAAGTTTTCATGACTTAATTACTTCCTAAAGATCCCACCTCTTAATGCATTGGGGACTAAATTTCCAACACATGAACTTTGGGAGACACATTTAAACCATAGCAAGTGCCATGGACAGCATTACCTAAATGTTATTTTGGGAGCTCACTCTGGGGGTTGCGGACAACCAGTTAGTTGGAACTAGCACTTCCATTCTTCCAGAGGGTATATTATCTCTAAGTTCTGCTTCTAATGGGACTAGCAGTTCCTCCTCTAGCAGGGGACTGACAAAATCCCACATGTCCAAAGATCTCCCAGTGCTGAGCTATTGGCACTTCCAAACAACTCCTAGAAATAATTAGCACCTTAAGGTTGAAGTCTTAACTCCCAAATACTTCCGAATGTGACTGTATTTGGAAATAGGGTTTTTAAAGGGGGCAATTAAGGTAAAATGAGGTCACTATGGTTGGCCCTAATCCAATCTAACTGATGCCTTATAAAAAGAGAAGATTAGGACACAGACACACATAGAAGGAAGATCATGTGACATAGAAGGAAGATCAAATGAGGACAAAGGGAGAAGATGCCATCTACAAGCCAAAGAGAGAGCCCTTAGAAGGAACCAACCTTGCTGCCACCTTGATCTCAGACTTCTGGCCTCCAGAACTATGAGACAATACATTTCTGTTGTTTACTCTCCCCAGTCTGTGGTACCTTGTTATGGCAGCACTACTGGACTAATATGCAGGGGAAGTTAAATTTTCTTTTCTCATATGCTCCTTGGCTATTGGAGTTCTTTCTCTATAAAGCCTATTTCTGAACTCAGTGGTACTCAACCTTGAGCATGCATCAGCATGCCCTAGACGACTTGTTAAAACACAGATTACTGGGCTCCACTCTAGAGTTTCTGACTCAGTAGTTCTGGTGTAGAGCCAGATAATTTGCATTTCTAACAAGTTTTCATAGGCTGCCGATGCTCCTGGTCCATGTGATATTGTGGGATTAGTTCTGAGCTTTGAATACACCAACAGGTGATAATCCATATGTGACTTACCTGAAAGATAGTGACAACCATGAAGAAATTCACCTGGCACTACAACTATGAAAGCAGAACATGATAACAAGGGGGCATGTTTAGTGCCCCCCACCCCAAACTCCATTGGTGATATTGGAGTAGAAGCTGTCAGCAGCCTCAACGCTTGCTGTCATCTAGGACTAACCCTAACCCTCTAGGAGGTGAGCCAGTGGGGGATAGGTGGGGCTGGTAGACATACCCAAAGGTGACTTGCAATGAATCATGCTTTTGTATAATCCCTTCCCCTAGAGTGTGGACGGTACCTGAGACTTGATTCCAAACAATAAAATACGGCAAAGATGATGGGATATCACTTCTATGATTATGTTACAATGTTTGGGACTGCTTACTAGCAGAGTGGAGAGACCCACTGCCCTTGAAGAAGCAAGCCATGTTGTGAGCTGCCTCAGCCTCTAGGACTTGAGGGAAGCCTGCAGTAAAGAGGCAGCAAAAGCCAGGGCCCTCAGTCATGCCACACAAAGAAACAAATCATGCCAGAAACTATGGGGGCTTGGAAGAGTACATTAAGCTCCAGTTGAGAATGCAGCCTGACAGACACCATTATTGCAGTCTTGTGAGACCCCAAGAGAGGACCCAGCTAAGCTGTACCCAGACCCCTAACCCAAGGAAACTGAGAAAATAAATGTGTGCTATTTATAGCTGCTACACTTGTGGAAATTTGTTACACAGCAATAAGAAACTAATATGGGGTGAGATGGGGTGGGGGAAAAATAGAGGATAAATATAGCCAGTTGCTGTCCAATAAATAGGCTAGTAACTTTGCTATAAGTGATTGCTTTGTTTCCAAGCCTGAGGCCAGCAGTTGCTTCTGAAGAGGCCCCAGACTGTCAGAAACTCGAGAACATGAGGCTAGGCCTAAGGTGGAGAATGATTATGTAAATACCTTTTTGCACAGAATTAATTGGCAAGTTTAGCAGCACCACCTCAGCATCTCACCACATTTGACATTCAGTGACTCAGGAACCCAGGAGCTAGTTTGCATGCAGGGTTCATAATAGATCACGGGCTAAAAACTACTGGTTTAAACAAAATGAGCTTCTAATTCTGGGAGGCTCATTTAGTTGCCCTTATTCTCAAGTTGCGATTCTTCCCACTACTTGGAGAAGACTCCCAGCTGGAGCTCTGATGCCCAGTCTGATACGGCATCTACTGGTCACGTAGGTTTGTTCACTCAAAATTTTTTTCTGAATTCTAATACACAGAGCTCATTGTTTGAATTTGCAGACCTAGTGAAATGCAAGTCATGGGAAAAGTCTGTAACAAATTGATTGTAATGGTGGCAGAGTAGAGGAAGAGAGCATGCAGCAGCAGCAGCAGCATTCCCTTTGCAAAAAAAAAAAAAAAAAAAAAAAAAATTAAATTTCCATGCAAGTGCCTGCCCTCACTGAGGTGAAAGTAAAAGGTTTTCCCATCCTCTCTAGGGATCTTAATGAAGTTCTTGTTCTTGTCTAGGACTGTTCCTCCTTGACGACCTCTCTATGAGTTTGTTTGGTCTGCCATAACAAAGTGCTACAGACAGGATAGCTTAAACAACTGAAATGCATTGTCTTGCTGTTAGAATCTGAGATCTAAAGGAAGTTAGAAATCTGAGATCAAGGCATGGGCAGGGTTGGTATCTCCTGAGGCCTCTCTCTTTGCCTTGGCAATGGCCGTTCTCTCCTCCCTGTGTCTTCACTTGATCTCTTCTCTGTATATGTCTGTGTCCTAATCTCCTCTTCTTATAAGGACATTACTCAGATTGTATTAATGTCCACCCCAATGACCTTACTCTAACTTGATCATCTCTGTAAAGGCCTTATCTTCAAATACAGACATATTTTGAAGTACAGGGGTTAGGACTTCAATATAAGAATTTTGGGGGAGCGGGGGAAGATGGCACTGTAGAAGCAACTCAGGATTACAGCTCTCTGTGAAGGCGCAGAGGGTGAGTTCACGCTGCATTTCCAGACAGATCTTTGTTGCCCACAGAACAGGGAAATTTCCAGGTGTAGGAGAGACACGGGACACCAGCGCAGCTGTTTCAGCTGGCAAGGCCATTTCGGCCAGCGCTGCAGCAGCACTCCGCACAAAATGCACTGGTCTGGGTGCCCTGTTAAACCAGCAAATTGAGATTTGGGAGGGCAGATTAGCATATTCATTCAATTAAATGGGACTTAGACAGTGAGCTAGGCCAGGAGATTCCTGGTAAGCGAAGTTTGAGCTGGTACAGTGGGTCGCTGCATGGGAAATCACACAGATCCTGGTGCCCTTTCAGCAGGCAACGGAAACACCTGGAAGAGAGTCAACCGTTCAACTAAAAAAAACAAAAGGGCTCTGAGGCAGGGAGCCAGGTGATCAGGCTCGGCGGGTCCCACCCCCACAGGGACAAACAAAATGGTGATTCAAAATGCTTGGGGTTGACAGTTTCATGTTGGGCACAGCTGAACCCAGGATGGTGCAGCTCAGTGGGGGGGGGGCGTCTGCCATTACCGATACATTCTGCCCCTACTGAGGTACTCTCCCATTCCTGACGCAGCCTGCCGTTGCCGAGGCAACCCACCATAACAGAGAGACTCTGCCAATACAGAGGTGGGCCACCTTCACCACAGCAGTTCTAACCACACCCATATAAGCAAGACTACAGGGGATTACACACGGCAACAGGGTGGAGCCCACAGCAGCAGGTCAGAGCCCATGGCAACAGGGCGAACCCCATGGCAGCAGGGCGGAGCCTCGGCAGGCAAATAGTGACTGAACTGCCTGCTAGCTGGGCAGGACAGTGCAACGGATACTCATAAATAAAGCCCTAATCCCCTGAGACAGAGCATCTGAGGGAAAAAATGGGTTTTATGAGTTCTGCTGCAGCAGACTTAAATGTACCTGCCTAGCAGCCCTGAATGAACAACAGAGCTCACAGCTCAGCACTTGAGCTCCTATAAAGTATGGACCATCTCCTCAAGCAGCTCCCTGACCCCCGTATACCCAAAGAGTCACCTCCAAAAGGACTGATCAGACTGACATTTGGCAGGCATCATTCTGGGACAAAGATAGCAGCAGAAGAAACTGGTAGCATCCCTCACAGTTCTGCAGCTGCTACACGTGTACTCCAGGCAAGCAGGGCCTGGAGTGGACCTCAGCAGTCTTACAGCAGAGGGGCCAGACTGTTAGAAGGAAAACTAAAACAGAAATACTTCATCATCAACAATCTGGGCCTCCACTCAGAGACCCAATCGAAAACTCAGCAACTACTCAGATGACAGGTGGATAAATCCACAAAGATGGGAAGAAACCAGCGCAAAAAGGAGGAAAACACCTGAAACCAGAACACCTCACCTCCTACAAAGGACCAAAACTACTCACCAGCAAGGGAATAAAGCTGGACAGAGAATGAGTGTGATGAAATGACGGAATCAGACTTCAGAAGGTGGGTAATGAGAAACTTCTGTGAGCTAAAAGAACATGTTCTAAATCAATGCAAAGAAACTAAGAACCTTGAAAAAAGATTTGAGGAAATGATAACAAGAATGGACAATTTACAGAGGAATATGAATGAATTGAAGGAGCTGAAAAATACAACACGAGAAATTCGCGAAGCATGCACAAGTTTCAACAGCCGAATTGACCAAGCCGAAGACAGGATATCAGAGGTCAAAGATCAACTCAATGAAATAAAACGAGAAGCCAAGATTAGAGAAAAAAAGCACAAAAAGGAATGAACAAAGTCTTCAAGAAATGTGGGACTATGTGAAGAGACCTAATCTACATTTGATAGGTGTACAAGAATGTGATGAAGAGAATGAATCCAAGCTGGAAAAGGGATGGAGGACGATTTACCAAGCAAATGGAGAGCAAAAAAGAAGCAAGAGTTGCAATTCTCATCTCTGATAAAATAGACTTTAAAGCAACAAAGATCAAAAGAGACAAAAAAGGACATTACATAAGGGTAAAAGGATCGATACAACAAGAAGAGCTAACAATTTTAAATATATACGGACCCAATACAGGAGCACCCAGATATATAAGGCAAGTTCTTAATGACTTACAAAGAGACAGACTCCCACACAATAATAGTGGGAGACTTTAACACTCCGCTGTCAATATGCGACAGATCAACCAGACAGAAAATTAACAAGGATATCCAGGGCTTGAACTCAGACCTGGAACAAGAACTCCAAAATTGACCACATAATTGGAAGTAAAGCACTCCTCAGCAAATGCAAAACAACTGAAATCATAACAAACAATCTCTCAGACCATAGTGCAATCAAGTCAGAACTCAGAATTCAGAAACTAACTCAGAACCACACAGCTTCATGGAAACTGAACAACTGGCTCTTGAATGTTGATTGGATAAACAATGAAATGAAGGCAAAAATAAAGAAGTTCTTTGAAACCAACTAGAATGAAGACACAACATACCAGATTCTCTGGGACACATTAAAGCAGTCTCTAGAGGAAAATATATAGCAATAAGTGCCCATATGAGAAGTGTGGAGAGATCCAAAATTGATACCCTATCATCAAAACTGAAAGAGCTAGAGCAGCAAGAACAACAACAACAACAAAAAACCAAAACCTGGCATAAGACAAAAAATAACTAAGATCAGAGCAGAACTGAAGGAGATAGAGACACGAAAAACCCTTCAAAAAAATCAATAAATCCAAGAGCTGGTTTTTCGAAAAGATCAACGAAATAGACAGACCACTAGCCAGAGTGTTAAAAAAGAAAAGAGAGAACAACCAAATAGATGCAATAAAAAATGATAAAAGGGAAATCAGCACAGATTCCACAGAAATTCAAACCATCATCAGAGAATATTACAAACAATTCTATGCACATAAACTAGTAAACCAGGAAGAAATGGATAAATTCCTGGACACCTGTGTCCTCCAAAGCCTAAACCAGGAGGAAGGTGAAACCGTGAATAGACCAATAAGAAGGTCTGAAGTTGAGGCAGCAATTAAGAGCCTACCACACAAAAAAAGCCCAGGTCCAGATGGGTTCACAGCCTAATTCTACCAGACACACAAAGAGGAGCAGGTACCAGTCCTTCTAAAACTATTCCAAATAATCCAAAAAGAGGGAATCCTTCCCAACTCATTTTATGAGACCAAAATCATCCTGATACCAAAACCCGGCAGAGACTCAACAAGAAAAGAAAACTTCAGGCCAATATCCATGATGAACATCGATGCAAAAATCTTCAATAAACTACTGGCAAGCCGATTGCAACAGCATATCAAAAAGCTTATCCATCATGATAGTATATCTAGAAGACCCCATCACTTCAGCCCCAAAACTCCTGAAACTGATAAGCAACTTCAGCAAAGTCTCAGGATATAAAATCAATGTGCAAAAATCACAAGCATTCCTATACACCAATAACAGACTTAAAGAGAGCCAAATCAAGAACGAACTGCCATTCACAATTGCTACAAAGAGAATAAAATACCTAGGAATACAACTTACAAGGAATGTAAGGGACCTCTTCAAGGAAAACTACAAATCACTGCTCAATGAAATGAGAGAGGACACAAACAGATGGAGAAACATTCCATGTTCGTGGTTAGGAAGAATCAATATCATGAAAATGGCTATACTGCCCAAAGTAATTTACACAATCAATGCCATCCCCATCAAACTACCATTGAATTTCTTCACAGAACAGGAAAAAACCACCATGAACTTCATATGGAACCAAAAGAGAGCCCACTTAGCCAAGTCAATTATAAGCAAAAAGAACACAGGGGGAGGCATCACACTACCGGACTTCAAACTATACTACAAGGCTACAGTAATCAAAACATCATGGTACTGGTACCAAAACAGAGAAATAGACCAATGGAACAGCACAGAGGCATCGTGTTGTAGATAGGCGACACAGCATACTACAACCATACAACCTTTGATAGACCTGACAAAAACCAGCAATGGGGAAAGGACTCCCTGTTTAATAAATGGTGTTGGGAAAACTGTCTAGCCATGTGCAGAAAGCAGAAACTGGACCCCTTCCTGACACCTTACACTAAAATTAACTCCAAATGGATTAAAGACTTAAACATAAGACCTGGCACCATAAAAACCCTAGAAGAAAATCTAGGCAAAACCATTCAGGACATAGGAGTAGGCAAGGACTTCATGACCAAAACACCAAAAGCATTGGCAACAAAAGCCAAAATAGACAAATGGGACCTAATCAAACTCCACAACTTCTGCACAGCAACAGAAGCAGTCACTAGAGTGAATCGGCAACCAACAGAATGGGAAAAAATTTTTGCAGTTTACCCATCTGACAGAGGGCTGATATCCAGATTTCAGAAAGAACTCCAACAGATTTAAAGAAAAAAACAAACAAGCCCATCCAAAAATGGGCAAAGGATATGAACAGACACCTTACAAAAGAAGACATACATGAGGCCAACAAACACATGAAAAAATGCTCATCATCACTGGTCATTAGAGAGATGCAAATCAAAACCACATTGAGATACCGTCTCACGCCAGTTAGAATGGCGATCATTAAAAAATCTGGAGACAACAGATGCTGGAGAGGATGCGGAGAAAGAGGAACACTCTTACACTGTTGGTGGGAGTGTAAATTAGTTCAACCATTGTGGAAGACAGTGTGGTGATTCCTCAAGGACCTAGAAATAGAAATTCCATTTGACCCAGCAATCCCATTACTGGGTATATATCCAAAGGACTATAAATCGTTCTACTATAAGGACACATGCACATGAATGTTCATTGCAGCACTGTTTACAATAGCAAAGACCTGGAACCAACCCAAATGCCCATCGATGATAGACTGGACAGGGAAAATGTGGCACATATACACCATGGAATATTATGCAGCAATCAAAAATGATGAGTTCGTGTCCTTTGTAGGGACATGGATGAATCTGGAGAACATCATTCTCAGCAAACTGACACAAGAACAGAAAATGAAATACCGCATATTCTCACTCATAGGCGGGTGATGAACAATGAGAACACATGGACACAGGGAGGCGGGTACTACACACTGGGGTCTATTGGGGGGAGTAGGGGAAGGACAGCGGGGGGCGAGCTGGGGAGGGATAGCCTGGGGAGAATTGCCAAATATGGGTGAAGGGGCGGAAGGCAGCAAAACACACTGCCATGTGTGTACCTATGCATCTGTCTTGCATGTTCTGCACATGTACCCCAAAACCTAAAACGCAATAATAAAAAAATAAGAATTTTGGAGGGACACAACTCAGTTCATAACAACTTCTAAATAGACATTTCAGACAAGCATCTAGCTCAGTCAGAGAGTCTGCTTGTCATCAGGGTAATATAAATTTCTTTAGGTCAATGACAAGGATGTAACCGTATGAAGCTGGAGAGAGAGAGAGAGAGAGAGAGAGAGAGAGAGAGAATAGAGAAGGCATACCAGCTTCTAATTGCCTTGGGAATGGAAATGAGTATTCCCAGTGTAAAATGTACTCATATCCTTGCTGCTTCAATGTAACAAATGGTGTGACGACCACATGCCTTTAAGAACATTCGGGGATAGAGTGTTATATAGAACTTATTTGCAAATACCTACTTATTTTACCCTTTTGGGGTACCCAGTTTAGCTATGCTTCCCAGCCCTCCATACAAGTAAGTTTGTGCACACAGAAGAACCTTTATGTCTGCCTGAAGTTCCAGCCCCCTAGAGACCTGAACTGTATTCCTAGATCATCTGTTCCATGGTACTTGCATGACCTTAGACAAGTCTGTCTCATTTGTCTTTGAGACTTTCTTTCCCCATGTGTCCAGTGAGAGTTTTGGATGAGATGGTGGCTTTGGGAAGGAATGGGTTCTTTATCTAAGCAAAGGCAGGAATCTAGAGAGTGTCCAGTTATCTGTTTGAATTGAATTGTAGAAGGTGATCAGGATGAGAGTGAGAGTAGACGCTAGACAAACAGAATGCTTGGGGGAAGGATGGTGGGAAAATTTTATGGTAGATACTACCCACTACCTATGCATCGAGCCTTGCCCTTCTTTCAGTATTATATTTCATAGTATAGATTTAAAGAAAAAAAGTAAAAAAAAATGATTATCTCCTGTACTCTCCCACCTCATTACCTATTTCCATCATATTCTTTACTTTCAAAGTATATTTCATTTTCTATACACCATATGTATACCTGGTTGGATGAGGACAAATATCAGGTTGAGGTCCCCTCCTGAGCTACAGCAGGTTCTGCGTCCCTAACTGTGTCAGTCTCTGTCTCTGTTTTTCTTTCTGTTTCTCCTTTGTTCTATTGTATCCTTCTCTGCTTTTGTCTGGGAATGAATAAGTGTTAGTTTCTACAATGGACCTGTGATCTCGGTGGATGTCACCAATATTTTGAACATGGTTACAATCCTTGTTAGGTTGTTATTCTCCAGAAATCAAAGTGAAAAACAAGGAAGGTAAAAATATCTTAGATACCTCCTGCAATCACATGGAATGTACTCTTATTATTATTTTTTTGGTTATCCTTTACAAAGGCACATCATCCCTGTAAGTTTTACAATCAATTAATAACCTTTCTAATCATCAAATATTGCTGAAGAAAAAATATAATGACATTTAAATGTCAATTATCTTCATCATCATTTATTATCAGTAATAGTCATAATTTCAGAGATAAGTGAAAGTTGTCTGTGGGTATAGGAGTCCATACATTTCTCAGGAACTCACTTTGGTCCCCCTCCTTCACAGTGTTGAAGTTTGAGGGATAGTGATGCAGGTGTTCATTTTTAAGCTTAAGTCAGATCATCAAGGAGACCCCAGCAACACAGGGGTATTAACCATGTATTAACCATGAAATCAAATGATCTGAGTTTTTCTTAGGGTTGCTGCTGCAATGATCTATTACCTTTTACCATTTTATTTTCACAGATACTACTTCACAAACATTTTCTTTGTGCTCCTAATTCTATCACATTGCCTGTTTCCCAAATAACCCAAATTGGCACATATATCATATTAAGGATCCAGGAAATGGCTCCATGTCAACTTGCATCTGGGCAGCAGGTCCTTTCTTAAACTGGGTTCTGAGTGGCACATCTCTATATCTGCCAAAACATGCTTAATGTTTAGTATTGCTTTTATAACAACACAAGGATACTTTTTCCTTCTCATTTTTAAAAGTTGAACGTATGTCTCTGGACATATGGTCAACTAAACGTTCCACAGAAGCCCTGCTGCTAAAAAACACTCAGGAATGCTGTGTAAAATACAGTAAGCCTCTTAGCTGAGTTCAAGAGAAAGTAACAAACTAGTGCCTAGGTTCCTGAGTGGAGGTCAGCATGCACACTCAGATGATCCATCATGCCTGGCACTACCCAACTGCCAGTACCAGAAGTTCACTCCCAGGCCAGTACATTCATGCCAGAGACCAGCCCCAGGAAGTGATTCTGGAGCTCTCCTTCCAACAAATCTGGGTTTAGAGTAACTTATTGACATTTATAAGCTCCTTTAAAATCTTTCAGAAAATGTTCTTAGACTTTTCAGCCTCAGGGTTTGTCAGAAAACTGTGGGGAATGAGAGTGAGTGGTAGTGTGTCACTGTTTGTCTGGACCCATCTCCAATTGTGACTTAATTTTTAGCTGAAAGAAATTCTGAGTCATGGTGCTCAAGCCTCAATAGAACTTTGCGGATAAGCCTATTATTGTTAAATGATAGTATTTATATACTTTATGTAAGGCTTAGGGTTTAAAATTTTTTTTTTGAAAAGTGACTGGATTTCCCTCCACTGAATGTCACTCCAGGTAAGATGGTTTCTCCAGTCCCTTCTCCAAATACCAAACACCCCAATATCCTCAAATAAAGATGTTGGTATTGAATAAAATTATTTAAGTGTGCCACTGATTCTCAGCTGAGTATGTATAGATGAGAAAGGAGAACTTAGGAAATTGATTCAAAATACACATCCTCTTCTTTCTTACCCTCTTCTGGTTCCCTGCCCATCCCCTCCAAATGGAAACCAGTATGTAACTTTTACCCTCTTTTTTCTTGTCCATAGTTCCAGTGGTTTGGGCTCTTGTACTCAGGTTTTTTAGCAAAGTGTATTTTAAGTTCTGGGATACATGTGCAGACGTGCAGGTTTGTTACATAGGTAAACGTGTGCCATGGTGGTTTGCCGCACCTATCAACTTGTCACCTAGGTATTAAGCCCAGAATTCATTAGGTATTTATCCTGATGGTCTCCCCTCCTACCAACAGGCTCCAGTGTGTTGTTTCCCTCCCTGTGTCCATCTGTTGTCATTGTTCAGCTCCCACTTGTAAGTGAGAACATGCAGTGTTTGGTTTGCTGTTCCTGTGTTAGTTTCATGAGGATGATGGTTTCCAGCTTCATCCATGTCACTGCAGAGGACATTATGTCATTCCTTTTTATGGCTGCATAGTATTCCATGGTGTATATGTACCACATTTTCTTTGTCCAGTCTATTATTGATGGGCATTTGGGGTGATTCCATGCCTTTGCTATTATGAATAGTGCTGCAGTAAACATAAACATGCATGTATCTTTATAACAGAATGATTTATGTTCCTTTGGGTATATACCTAGTCATGGGATTGCTGGGTCAAATGGCATTTCTGGTTCTAGGTCTTTGAGGAATCTCCACACTGTCTTCTGCAATGACTGAACTAATTTACATTCCCACCAACAGTGTAAAGGTGTTCCTATTTCTCCACAGCCTCATCAGCACCTGTTGTTTCCTGACTTTAATGATCGCCATTCTGATTGGTGTGAGGTGGTCTCTCATTGCATTTTTGATTTGCATTTCTCTAATGACTAGTGATGTTGAACTTTCTTTTCATATGTTTGTTGGCTACATAAATGTCTTATTTTGAGAAGCTTCTGTTAATGCTTTTCATCCACTTTTTAATAGGGTTGTTTGTTTTTTTCCTGTAAATTTAAGTTCCTTGTAGATTCTGGATATTAGACCTTTGTCAGATGGATAGATTGCAAACATTTTTCATATTCTGTAGGTTGCCTGTTCACTCTGATGATAGTTTCTTTTGCTGTTGCACTCAGTTTTGAAGCTCTCAATGGACATATTCACATGGGCTTCAGCTCAGGGCAGATTTCAGGAAAAATGTCTAGGGGCAAGGAGTCAACCTTTGGAGTCATCTGACAGCCACCACATTTTTGCTACATGCTTAGGAGGTATCCTAACTTGTATCTGCAGATCATTCTAGAATTGAGACCTATTATTCCATGAGGAGCACTAGACTTTCAGAGGTGCAGTAAGGCAGACCATATTGGTTTAGTTGTCACTTTTATTAGCACATGATGTATTGTAGGCAGGATGATTGCTAAATGGAGAAATTCCCTTAAACTCAAGCCTGGCAGCTAGGGCTTAGTACCTGCTAGTGAAATTCCCTGATGCTGACACCTCGCTTTCTTGGAATATAAGTGTTGCCCACTTGTACATTTTTCATTATTGTACTTGGGCCACCTGTTGAGATGCTTAGACTCTTGTCATTCCACTTCTCTAAGCTGTAGCAATCACTATACAGCCCCTTTGCCTTCTAGAACCTATAAAAGAGCCTGTATTTTATGTACCTGTCCTGCTCCATTAATCCAGTACTTTTTCAGATCATCTTCTCATTCAGCCTGTTTTGTCCTGAAGTGAAGCAGGCCCTACCTAGCCCCATCCTCAGCTAGAATAGAAGCAACCATAAATATAAAAAGATTGAGTGAGGTGAGACCATACTTCTTTTTTTAGTCCTTTAGATTCACTAACAACTGGGTTATATTTATTTGCTCACATATCTGTCTTTCATACAAGGCAGTAAGCTCTGAGAGGAGTTAAACTGTCCACAGGACCTTGGCATAAAGTAGGTCCTCTCTGAATGCTGGTTGAAATGAAAATGAAAAGTGTATAACCAGCTACAGGCCCTCTAAGTGACTTCAAGTTCTCCTCAGGGCCTCCCAAGTGGTATTGCCACTGACCCTCAAGGGCCACAAGACTCCTTAAGAAGAACTGAAGGTGCTCTTATGGCAGGTAAGGGGTGACTGGGGATTTGCATCCATGCGTTACTTCCTCCAAATTCCTCTCTCTTTTCAGCTGTGAACTCCTCTTTAGGATTTGCAAGAAACTGTTTTGAGGAAGAGTAGTGACAACTGGGAAAAGGTTGTTGTTTTAATTTAAAAATGAGATGAGTCATTTTTAGAAAGTACCTACCAGTTAGTTTGAAGTCCATTACTGAGAAACCGTCCAAATGGAAATACAAGTTTTGTGGGCACTTGTAGAATGAGGTGACCATCAGAAGGAGATTGCATGGGGTTACAGAGTACAGATCACTCCAAACAATTTCATTTTTGTCCTCTCTCTTTTTTTTTTTAAATTTTTGATTGGGTTTTTTATTATCCTCATAGATCAGATAAATGTTGAACACAGTGTATCTGGATTTCAACACAGCATCCATCTGACAAAGCCCTTCCTGATATCTTCATGGGCAAGATAGACAGAAAGGGGGCTAATAAGAACATGATTAAGTTGATTTCTAATTGCTCAAATGACTATACCCCAAATTGACTGACTACATCATGAATGTTATCACTAGTTTATAGATGAAATAAAGGGAAGTTAAGTAACACCCATGATCACATAACTAGCCCTGGGCTATTTTCAAAGTAACTTGTATAAATCCAAGGGATTCTTAAATCAGTTTTTCCTTATCAAATGTGGCACAAAGTAATCTAATAATCATGTTCCTCTCTTTGCTTTGCTTTCCAATGAAATCAGATCATCAGGGCCTGTTTGCCTACAAAGATCAGTTTGAAGGAGAAAATGGAAGAAAGATAAGGAAAACTCAGAGGCTGTTATATAAATGGATCACAAAATGATTCCAAATGATAACACTGAGTTCTGAAGAAGTGAAACTAAATGGCTGGATAACTGCCTATCGACAGATGCTTTAAGATGATTTAGTTCTGCCTCAATTCATGTTAAAATAGAAACACAACATGTGAAATCGGTGGAGCATCTCATTAGGTAAAATAAGCTCTGGGTGAGCAAGTTAACAATGTGACCTAGATTGCAAGATTTTCTTTCCCAAGGACCATGTCACCTCTTTATTGTGTGACATGCTAGGTGTAAAAAGGAGGGTGAGGAATTCGCAGTGGGGCAATGTGGGTGTGTGCATGGACAAGTTTGGGCATGTATGTATTTGCATTTTTGTATTTAATCATATATGTGTGCCCAGGGATGTACAGTATGCAATTAAGGGAATATTACCAATATATGTACTTAGGCAACATAACACAAAGTAATCTAGTAATCAGCTCTCTCTTGTTTTTGCCTTCGGAAGAGGTACCCAGGGCATGTTAGCCTACAAAGATTGGCTTGAAGTAGAAACTGGGAAAAGGATAAATAAAATCAGAGTCTGCTAAATGTCTACATCATAGGAATTTTCTAAGTGATAACAGTGGGTTATAAAGAATATATAAGGAAAAGATAAAAACAACTGCCATTTCTGTTCTGAATATTACGGCTCCTACTGAAGTCTGTTATCACTAATGCCTTAGATAGGTTTGGCTCTTGATGATTTGCAAAATATTTTTACACACGTCATCTTGTTGGATTTTACACTGCCATAAAGTAAAAATTAGGGATGGAAAATTCCCACCAATTATCATTTTATGAAAAAGAAAACTGAGCACCAAAGAATGGTACAGCTATGTCCAAAGTCACACATGGGGACCATAACAAAGCTAAGAGTCAATTGCAGGTCTCTAGGCCCTTACCCAGTATTCTCTTTGTTAAGTCACATCGCCACCCTCTTTCGGAGGCATTTTCTGTGTTACCTCTTTGTACTACTTCTATTGTTTTTCATTTCCTTAGCTTCCAACTCCTCCATTCTCTTTCTGCCTTCCTCATAATTTCTTTCACTCCTGATTTGGATAGAATCCAAGGCATAAAATAGATGTGTGAGCTGGTGCCAGAAAACCATGTAAATTTCCCAGCTTTAACCCTGGGTGAACAAGAGTAGGGATATGTGGGGTGTGTGTGTGTATATATATGCACAAAAGTGTAGGGAATGGGGAATGCAAGAGGTGGGGTTCAGGCTAGGGTTGAGATCAGCAATGTAGAGAGTCAGGCCAAGAGTAGAACTTAAATCTTAACCATGGTTCTCAACATGAAGTTTCATAATAGAACATCAGCTCTACTAATCTCTTGACTGGTTTTGAAAACATACAGGTGTCTGTTCTCAATCAGCAACAAAACCTTTCACACTAACCATTGTTTAATAATAAAACCTAAAGTTATCTGTTTAAATGCTCAGGTAAATGAAACCATTATGCTAAGTTCTTCGCTTTAGATTTCAGTAAACCATATTGGATCTACAGGGTAGTATTACTTACCCCAAGCTGTTAGGTTACAACTTGTGGCCATGTGCATCTTTAGTAGAGAATTCCCCCTGAAAGTAAGCATATCTTTTTTCTATATGTTTTTAAAATGATTTTTTAATTGACACATAATAATTGTACGTATTTATGGGGTACATAGTGATGTTTTGATACATACAATGTCTAGTGATCAGATCAGAGCAATTAGCATATCCATCATCTCAAACATTTATCATTTCTTTGTATTAGGAACATTCAATATCCTCTCTTCTAGCTTTAAAAATATATGATATATCATTGCTAACTATAATAACACTACAGTGCTATAGAATGCTAGACTTATTCCTCCTATCTAGCTGAAATTTTGTATCTTTTAACAAATCTCTCATTTTCTCCCTTCCCTCTACTCTTTTCAGCCTCTGCTAGCCTCTGTTCTGCTTTCTATTTCTGTAAGATCAACTTTGTAAGATTCCAGATATGAGTGAGCTCATGTGATATTTGTCTTTCTGTGCCTCGCTTATTTCACTTAATATCCTCCAAGCTCATCTATGTTGCCATGAACAACAGTATTTCATTATTTATAATGGTGGAATAGTATTCCACTGGGTGTGTGTATACATATATATCTCACGTTTTCTTTATCCATTCATCCTTTGAAAGGCATTTAAGTTGCTTCCATATCTTGGCTATTGTGAATAGTACAGCAGTAAACACAGGGGTGCCAATATCTCTTTGATATACTAATTTCCTTTCCTTTGGATAAATCCCTAGTTATGGGATTACTGGATCATATGGTAGTTCTATTCATTGTTTTTTGATGAACCTCCATATTGTTCTCTGTAATGGTTGTACTAGTTTACATCCCCACAATCAGTGTGTAAGTGTTCCCTTTTCTCTGCACCCTTGCCTGCATTTGTTATTTTTAGTCTTTTTTTTAAAAAAATAATAGCCATTCTACCAGGTGTGAGGTGATATCTCATTGTGGTTTTGATTTGCATTTCTCTGATAATTAGTGATATTAAGCATTATTAATATACTTGTTTGGAAAAGATCTGCCCCTGTTAGAAAGCCGGCCCAGACAACCAGCCACCCTGGCCACATGGGAAAAATCTAACTTCCCGATGAGGAAGTTCGCCCTCCCCCACTTAACTTCCCAATGAGGAAGTTCGCCCTCTACATACCGTTCTGACCTTCCCGCCTGACTACAGCCACCTCCCGCCTAGTGACCGGCTGAACCAATCACCATCTGCCCTATCAGCTCTCTAATGACTTCCTGCCCAACAAGCTCTTCCCCCCGGAAGACTTCCTGCCCGACCGCCGGCCTGACCAACCACCACCCACCGAGTCAGCACCCCGCCAAGCCCGCCTGTTCCCACCCCTATAAAAAGCTCTAACCCTCTAGGCTCGGCGCGGCCATCTTCCTGCTTTCCCCTCTGGTTCGCCCGGAGGCTCTTTCTTCCCAATAAAGCCTGAACTTAAGGACTTTCTTCCAGCCTGCAATCCGGTTTATTCGAGCGAACTCTGTCTCTCCGTGGACAGTGGGTCGGACAATACTTTTTGGCCATTTCTTTCATGCTGTGCAGAGTAACCTGAGGCCAGCACATTATCTCCAAAGCTTTTGTCATGGAAACTCAAATCTGGGGAGAAAACAGATTAAATGCTTGGGATTTCCAGGCTAGGTATGGTGGGCATTTTAGCTCTCTGAAATGCCATTTATTACTCAACAACAAAAAATAGAAAATGAGGGTCAAGGAATAGAAGAAGAAATATGCTTCTGATATTTCAAATATGTAATGATACCAAAGAGATTGACATTATTTTTGTGATTTAAATTTCAGTTTGGTTTTGAGTTTCCTAGTAGCCGTGACAAAAACAGAAAATGGTCTGAACCACCCTTCCTGTCCCTGAGAATGTGACTAGCAGTAAAATTACTTCTTTGAAACATTACAAAAATTAAAGAACTTTCTTTTGCTCTTTACTGTATCCACCTCCAATTTAACCACTAATCTCCTATCAACATTTTTTGTAAGATAAATTTTTTTTAATCTCAGAAAAAATAGATATTTGAGATTGTGATGGACCCAACAACTATCTTGCATGTTCTGCACATGTACCCCAAAACCTATAATGCAACTAAAAAAATAAAATTTAATTAAAAAAAAACCTAGATGATGGGTTGATGGGTGCAGCAAACCACCTAGCCACATGTATATCTATGTTAAAACCTGCACATTCTGCACAAGTATTCCAGAACTTAAAGTAAAATAAAAAAAGAAAAAGAAAGGTTTTCATCTAGTAAAAAAGAAAGAAAGAAAGAAAGAAAGAAAGAAAGAAAGAAAGAAAGGAAGACTTTGATATGGCTAATTCAATCCATCCATTCCTGTCATTCCTTGGCTTGGAATTTACTTACAGAAGTAAGATAAGGTTTTGTTTTCTTTGACAGGGTGTATTAGTCCATTTTCATGCTGCTGATAAAGACATACCCGAGACTGGGAAATTTACAAAAGAAAGAGATTTAATGGACTTACAGTTCCACCTGGCTGGGGAGGCCTCACAATCATGGCAGAAGTCAAGGAGGAGCAAGTCACGTCTTAGGTGGATGGCAGCAGGCAGAAGGAGGGCTTGTGCAGAGAAACTCCCATTTTTAAAACCATCAGATCTCAAGAGACCAATTCACTATCACGATAACAACACAGGAAAGACCTACTGCCATGATTAAATCATCTCCTACTGGGTCCATCTCACAACACGTGGAAATTATGGGAGCTATAAGATGAGCTTTAGGTGGGGACACAGAGCCAAACCATATCACAGGGTCTTGCTCTGTCACCCAGGCTGGAATGCATTGTGCTGATCTTGGCTCACTACAACTTCTGCCTCCCAGGCTCAAGCGATCCTCCCACCTCAGTCTCCTGAGTAGCTAGGACTACAGGTGAGTGCCACCGTGCCCAGCTAATTTTGGTAGTTTTTGTAAAGATGGGGTTTTGTCATGTTGATCAGGCTGGCCTCCAAGGGATCCCAAAGTGCTGGAATTACAAGCATTAGCCATCATGCCAGTCTGGTAAGTTTGTTTTTAATCAATCATTTACTTAGGCAAATAAGTAAAAAAAAAGTCCATGTTTCTTACAGAGTGATTCCACTCCAAGAGACTAATTGTTTTCATACTTGCTAGTTTGGCAGTGCTTCTCTATGTTGGGGAGTGTTTAGTAGCTATTCTTTTTAAATCATACTTTAAGTTCTGGGTACATGTGCAGATTGTGCAGGGTTGTTACATAGGTATACACGTGCCATGGTGGTTTGCTGCCTCCATCGCCCTGGCATCTGCATTAGGTATTTCTTCTAATGCTATCCCTCCCCAATCCCCCCACCCTCTGCTATCCCTCCCCTAGCACCCCACCCCACAACAGGCCCTGGTGTATTATGTTCCCCTCCCTGTGTCCATGTGTTCTCGTTGTTCAACTACCACTTATGAGTGAGAACATGTGGTGATCAGTAGCTATTCTCTAAGAGGTGTTTGCATTCTCTGTATAACCTTTGCCATGCAAGACTAACATTTCAGAGACTATTCATTTCACCCCTGTTTTCTTGCAATTTAAATAAGCTGCTAAGTGGAAGGTGTGTTTTGGTTATACTATCATGTTATGAACAGCTCTGCATGATCAACAAAATTAAAAAGAATTATCATGATTTTCCACTAATTTACATTTTTTTCCATAGAGAGTTAACACTTTACTAAATCAACTATGCATAAACAGTAACTAGTATTAACATAAATATTAAGTATAAATAGGATATAATTTAAAGCAAAATTCAGGGAACTACAAACACCTGGGTACAATTAGGTATATTATTAATCTCTGTTACAAATTTTAATCTTTTTATTTGTTTTGCTTTGGGCTTTAATGAAAAAAATATTTAACCCTTTCTCTTACCTCTCTGCAGCATGTAAAAAGGCTTTGCCTTGTGTTTAGCATTCTAATTGTTGGAGTGAAAGTTATAGCATTCTGTGGTAGCCACGTGTAATGGGGTGGATAATTAAAATAATTCTCTTATTATGTGAATATGTCACAACCTATTATTAAGTTAATTCCCCAAGTTTCCTTCTTTGCAGAGATCATCTTTCTTGTAAGCTACTACACAAAAATTAGAATAGAATATGTTACAGTTGTGTTGGAGTTCCCCATAGTTCAGGCCTTAGATTCTGGACTCTCTTACTACACTTTAGTCTTAACATGATTTCATCTAGTGCCAAAGATTTAAATATCACTTTTGTGTATGGCCACAAAATTTATAACTATATTCAAACTGCATGTCTGATTTTCCACTTAAATATCTTGTAGTCTCATCAAACTTATCTTATTGAAAACCTAACCTGATTACTACCGTCTCAATTCTCTGCAGTCTTACACTTCAGTAAATGGTACTACCATCAACCCAGTTGTTTAAACTCAAAACTTAGGAATCATCGTTGATTCCTGCCATTTCTCATCCTCCATAGCCAGTAGGTCAGTGTGCCTTATTAGTTCTACCTCTTCTCCGCATCGCCAATGCTACCACCCTGGCCCCAGCCATCATACTGTATTGCTTCGACCATGGCAACAGTTTCTATTCTGAGCTCCCTGCCTCCTACCTTGCTTCCTCACATTCTATTTTCTTTCAAAACCTGCAAACCAGTCCATTTGGATCACCTATTGAAATACTTTCAAGACTTCCTGTAGCACTTGGAAAAAAAACCAAAATTATCCCCATAACTGTAAGGGTCTACATGATCTAGCTGCCTCCTAACTTGTCAACTATCTCCCTCAGGGAACTGAAACCCAGTTGAGTCTCCTTTGTTTTTTGTTAGCTCAAAGTACATTGCTATCTCAAGATTATATTATAATTGTTGTTCTCTGCTTGAGACTCTTTCCCAGGTCCTTTGAGTGTCTGGCTCCTTGTTATGCTTCAGGTCTTAGCTCAAATATCCTTTCTCAGAGTAGTCTTTCCTGATGATGCTACAGTGGCTGTAATGCTCCACTTAACTCTCTATCACATCTAGTTCTATTTCTTTCATAGCACTTACCACAAATTAAAAAGATCTTATTGATTTACTTGTTTCTGGTATGTCTTTCCCCTGCTAGAATATAAGGTTCTCAAGGGCAGGGACCTTGTATGTATGGACATTTCTGTTTTCCAGAATCTTAAGCTCCATCACGAACTACTGCCTACTTAATAAATATTTATTAAATTGCAAATGAAGGAATTAAATAGGTCTATCAACAGTAGTATGAATACCAGATTCCCTAATTTCTGCCTTTTTTAAAACCAACATTGGATTATTGTGGTCTTTCAAAAGAGTGAAACTTCTTTATACACTTAAGGACAACTTTGGGTTTTATATAATTAAAGTATGGTGAATAAAACCTTTCCTGCCTTATTGTTCCCATTGCTAGAGAACCAATTCTGCCAGTGATAGCTTCTGAATAACTCAATGGGCTAAATAGGGCCACACACTTCACAGACTTTCTAAGAATCCACTGCACACTCTAGTAGGAAGGGAGAGCCAGAGTAGGAAAGCACACTTTTCCATTGCAAATTGTACTGGGAGAAGCCTGGCTGGCATTTGATTGAGAAGAAATTCTTTGCAATTAAAATTTGCAATTTATTGAATCAGCCTGCAGTGGGTTTTTTTTTTCCATATCACAAGTAACCTAAATGCTACAAGATCTACCTGAGATGTCATAAGAAGACAAGGACATAGTTCAAGGCAGTGATGAGGGGATGGAGGGAGGAATTTCCTATTTACAATCCACTAACTTCTGACTTTTTTTTTGAGATGGAGTTTCGCTTTCGTTACCCAGGCTGGAGTGCAATGGCACGATCTTGGCTCACCGCAACCTCTGCCTTCTGGGTTCAAGCAACTCTCCTGCCTCAGCCTCCTGAGTAGCTGGGACTACAGGCGTGTGCCACCATGCCCGGCTAATTTTTGTATTTTTAGTATAGATGGGGTTTCATCATGTTGACCAGGATGGTCTCGATCTCTTGACATCGTGATCCACCCACCTCAGCCTCCCAAAGTGCTGGGATTATAGGCATGAGCCACTGCGCCCAGCCTAACTTCTGACTTTTAAATAAAGAGTTTAGGGTTATAAAGCTTATGCTTTCTTAGTACTAAAATTACAAAGACTACATGATGTTTAATAACGATTTTCTTAAAAAACTACACATTTCCAGCTACAAAATGCAAACTCTTTGAGAATATAACTAGACAAAAGTTAGAGTTGAAATCATAATGGAGGATAGGTGCATGCCTTTCCTACCCTAAATTCCTTAATATGCTGGAAAAATAATTTAAAATTTAAGTAAACACAAGACAACTAAAAGAATCACACAAGTGCAAACAAAAAATACAAATCCATCTAAAATATCCATGGACAAATTTTAAAAATTGACCATATTGTAAGGTACCAAAAATTTTAATTCCTGCATGAATCAGAATTGCCAAGGTTGTGCTGCAATTACAAATAAACCTTGAAATTTCAGTTGCTGGTCAAAGTCTCTTTCTTACACAAAGTCCAATGGAATTTGGGTTCCTCTCATCTATCTTAATCCACCTGATATGTAATCTTATATGTTGCCAACACAAGGCAAAGATAGATCTTTAAATTATCTGATATGGTTTAGATGTTTTGTCCCCTCCAAATCTCATGCTGAAATATAGTCTCCAACATTGGAAGTGAGGCCTGGTGTTGGGTTATGGGGGTGGATCCCTCATGAATGGTTTGGCACCCTCCTCTCTGTAATGAGTGAGTTTTTTCTCTGAATTTATGAGAGGGCTGGTTGTGTAGAAGAGTGTGGCACCTCCCCTTCTCTTACTTTCTGTCTTGCTTTGTGATACACTGGTTCCCCCTTCACCTTCCACCATGACTGGAAGCTTCCTGAGGTCCTCATAAGAAGCAGATGCTGGTACCATGCTTCCTGTACAGCCTGCAGAACCATAGCCAATATAAATCTCTTTTCTTTATAAATTACCCATCCTCAGGTATTCCTTTATAGTGAGGCAAATGGGCTAACACACCATCTCAGCCCCAAAGTGAGACATGCACCTTCTCACAACAATAAAAAACAACAAAACAGTAGATTTGATCCACAAAACCAAAAACCTTTTTTCCTAAAAATTAAATAAAATTGGTCAAATGTGACTTAAAAGGCCAGAAAAAGAAAACACAAATTATATTAGAAATGATAAGTGAGGTGTAACCACAGACCCAGAAGAAACTTTGTTAAAATATTGTATTTAACCTCTATTGGTAATTTTGTAATTTTTTTTACAAGATAATAAGAATAATGTCTGAATTCCTGATATAGCTTTAGAATAATTCCTATATAAAAATAATTAATAACTATAGAAGAAATTAAAAAGATAACCAAAAGTTTACCCCTAAAAGCAATAATAGGCTCAGGTAATTTTATGGGTGAGTTCTGTCAAATCTTTGAGAAACAGATAATCTCTATATTAAATGAACAGTTTTAAAGGACAGAAAAATATGGAATGTCAACTAACTCATTATACAAAGCTGGCAGAATAATGATACAAAAAATAAGCATGATAACACACAGAAAAAGAACTCTGGGTTAATTTGTGTACAATAATAACATGAACTTACTGAGTACATTCTGTCATGCCAGACGCGATTCAAAGCCTTTTAAGCACTACACTGCTTCCCAAAATAATGAAGAATTCCACCTTTAGCAGTGGTGGAATAGGTTGCTTTATACCAATCCTCCTGCTGAAAACAGTAAACAAATCTCAATAAAAATATTTCAAAGCACTTCTTTTTTTTTTTTTAAATTTTTATTGCATTATAGGTTTTGGGGTACATGTGCAGAACGTGTAAGATAGTTGCATAGGTACACACATGGCAGTGTGTTTTGCTGCCTTCCTCCCCTTCACCCACACTTGGTATTCATCCCCAGGCTATCCCCCCCAGCCCCCCCCACTGTCCCTCCCCCATTTCCCCCAACAGTCCCCAGTGTATAGTATACCACAGCACTTCTTTGGAGTAATCAGGGAACTAACAAGACAGGGAGGATTTTCAGGGCCAGGTCCCAGACAGAAGCCCAGGGAGGGGAATATGGTCTTTCATCCTGCTTTACCCTATTAAGAAATTATTGATTCTGAAAAGTAGTGGATGAGAGGCCAAACAGCTGAGCTGAGCTTTTGACAGATTCATGGAAATAATAAATTAAGAGCTCATGGATAGATTTAAGAACAGATTAAACAAAATAGAAAAGAAAATTAGTGAATAGGAAGATAATTTTGAGGAAAAAAATTTAGACTGAAGTACAGAAGGGACGAAAGAATAAAAAATACAGAAATGATGGTAAGAGAATATGACATAGTGTGAAAGAGTCTAACAAATGTGAGACTAGAATCCTAGAAGAGAAAGTGATATTTAAGTAGATAATGACCGAGAATTTTCTAAAATTGATGAAACATATTAAGACAAAGATTCTGAAAAGTCCTATAAAATTCAAGCAGGATGGATTTTCCAAGATGGCGTGGTAGGAACAACTCGGAATTGCAGCTCTCAGTGAAAGCACAGAGGCTGCTACAGGTGTACCCCAGACAAGCAGGGCCTGGAGTGGACCTCAGCAGTCATACAGCAGAGGGGCTAGACTGTTAGAAGGAAAACTAAGTAACAGAAATATTTCATCATCAACAATCTGGGCATCCACTCAGAGACCCAATTGAAAAGTCAGCAACTACTAAGATGAAAGGTGGATAAATCCACAAAGATGGGAAGAAACCAGTGCAAAAAGGAGGAAAACACTCGAAACCAAAACACCTCACCTCCTACAAAGGTCCAAAACTCCTCACCAGCAAGGGAACAAAGCTGGACGGAGAATGAGAGTGAGGAAATGACGGAATCAGACTTCAGAAGGTGGATAATGAGAAACTTTCATGAGCTAAAAGAACATGTTCTAAGTCAATGCAAAGAAACTAAGAACCTTGAAAAAAGATTTGAAAAAAGATTCGAGGAATCGATAACAAGAATGGACAACTTACAGAGGAATATGAATGAATTGAAGGAGCTGAAAAACACAACACGAGAACTTTGCAAAGCATGCACAAGTTTTAACAGCCGAATTGACCAAGCAGAAGAAAAAATATCAGAAGTCGAAGATCAACTCAATGAAATAAAACGAGAAACCAAGATTAGAGAAAAAAGCACAAAAAGGAATGAACAAAATCTCTAAGAAATGTGGGACTATGTGAAGAGACCTAACCTACGTTTGATAGGTGTACCAGAATGTGACGAAGAGAATGAATCCAAGTTGGAAAATACTCTTCAGGACATTATCCAGGAAAATTTCCCCAACCTAGCAAGGCAGGCCAATACTCAAGTCCAGGAAATACAGAGAACACCACAAAGATATTCTGCAAGAAGAGCAACCCCAAGGCACATAATCGTCAGATTCACCAGGGTTGAAATGAAGGAGAAAATACTAAGGGCAGCCAGAGAGAAAGGTCGGGTCACCCACAAAGGGAAGCCCATCAGACTCACAGCAGATCTCTCGGCAGAAACTCTTGAAGCCAGAAGAGAGTGGGGGCCAATATTCAACATCCTTAAAGAAAAAAACTTTCAACCCAGAATTTCATATCCAGCCAAACTGAGCTTCATAAGTGAAGGAAAAATAAAATCTTTTGCCAACAAGCAAGTACTCAGAGATTTTTGTCACCACCAGGCCTGCTTTACAAGAGCTCCTGAAAGAGGCACTACACATAGAAAGGAACAACCAGTACCAGCCATTCTGAAAACATACCAAATGCTAAAGAGCATCAACAAAATGAAGAATCTGCATCAAACAATGGGCAAAACAGCCAGCTAGCATCAAAATGGTAGTATCAAATTCACACATAACAATATTAACCCTAAATGTAAATGGACTAAATGCACCAATCAAAAGACACAGACTGACAAATTGGATAAAAAGCCAAAACCCATCGGTGTGCTGTATCCAGGAAACACATCTCACATGCAAGGATACACAAAGGCTCAAAATAAAGGGATGGAGGAAGATTTACCAAGCAAATGGAGAGAGAAAAAAAAAACAGGAGTTGCAATTCTCATCTCTGATAAAATAGACATTAAAGCAACAAAGATCAAAAGGGACAAAGAAGGTCACTACATAATGGTAAAAGGATCGATACAACAAGAAGAGCTAATGATCCTAAATATACATGGACCCAATACGGGAGCACCCACTTATAATAGGCAAGTTCTTAATGACTTACAAAGAGACTTAGACTCCCACACAATAATAGTGGGAGACTTTAACACTCCACTGTCAATATTAGACAGATCAACCAGACAGAAAATTAACAAGTATATCCAGGGCTTGAATACAGACCTGGAACAAGCAAACATGATAAACATTTACAGAACTCTCCACCCCAAATCAACAGAATATACATTCTTCTCAGCACCACATCACACCTACTCCAAAATTGACCACATAACTGGGAGTAAAGCACTCCTCAGCAAATGCAAAACAACTGAAATCATAACAAACAGACTCTCAGACCACAGTGCAATCAAGTTAGAACTCAGAATTCAGAAACTAACTCAGAACCACACAGCTTCATGGAAACTGAACAACTGGCTTTTGAATGTTGATTGGATAAACAATGAAATGAAGGCAGAAATAGAGAAGTTCTTTGAAACCAATGAGAACGAAGACACAACATACTAGAATCTCTGGGACACATTTAAAGCGGTCTCCAGAGGAAAATATATAGCAATAAGTGCCCACATGAGACTAGTGGAGAGATCCGAAATTGACACCGTATTATCAAAATTGAAAGAGCCAGAGGGGGAGCAAGATAAAAAAAAAACTCAAAATCTAGCAGAAGACAAGAAATAACTAAGATCAGAGCAGAACTGAAGGAGATAGAGACACGAAAAAACCTTCAAAAAATCAATAAATCCAAGAGCTGGTTTTTTGAAAAGATCAACAAAATAGACAGACCACTAGCCAGACTGATAAAAAAGAAGAGAGAGAAGAACCAAATAGATGCAATAAAAAACGATAAAGGGGAAATCAGCACAGATTCCACAGAAATTCAAACCATCATCAGAGAATACTACAAACAACTCTATGCACATAAACTAGTAAACCAGGAAGAAATGGATAAATTCCTGGACACCTGTGTCCTCCCAAGCCTAAACCAGGAGGAAGCCAAAACTATGATTAGACCAATAACAAGGTCTGTAGTTGAGGCAGCAATTAAGAGCCTACCACAGACAAAAAACCCAGGTCCAGATGGGTTCATGGCAGAATTCTACCAGACACACAAAGAGGAGCTGGTACCATTCCTTCTGAAACTATTCCAAATTATTCAAAAAGAGGGAACCCTTCCCAAATCATTTTATGAGACCAACATCATCCTGATACCAAAACCCAGCAGAGACTCAACAAGAAAAGAAAACTTCAGGCCAATATCCATGATGAACATAGATGCAAAAATCTTCAATAAAATACTGGCAAACCGATTGCAACAGCACATTAAAAAACTTATCCATCATAATCAAGTAGGCTTCATCCCGGGGATGCAAGGCTGGTTCAACATACGCAAGTCTATAAATGTAATTCACCACATAAACAGAACCAAAACCAAAAACCACAGGATTATCTCAACTGACACAGAGAAGGCCTTTGACAAAATTCAACAGCCCTTTATGCTAAAAATCCTCAATAAACTTGGTATTGATGGAAGGCATCTCAAAGTAATAAAAGCTATTTATGACAAATCAACAGCCAATATCATACTGAATGGGCAAAAACTGGAAGCATTCCCTTTGAAATGCGGCACTAGACAAGGATGCCCTCTCTCACCACTCCTATTCAACATAGTACTAGAAGTTCTAGCCAGAGCAATCAGGCACGAAAAAGAAATAAAGGGTATTCAAATAGGAAAGGAGGAAGCCAAATTGTCTCTATTTGCAGATGACATGATAGTATACCTAGAAGACACCATCTCCTCAGCCCAAAAACTCCTGAAACTGATAAGCAACTTCAGCAAAGTCTCAGGATATAAAATCAATGTGCAAAAATCACAAGGATTCCTATACACCAATAACAGACTTAAAGAGAACCAAATCAAGAACGAACTGCCATTCACAATTGCTACAAAGAGAATAAAGTACCTAGGAAAACAACTCACAAGGAATGTAAGGGACCTCTTCAAGGAAAACTACAAACCACTGCTCAACGAAATAAGAGAGGACACAAACAGATGGAGAAACATTCCATGTTCATGGTTAGGAAGAATCAATATCGTGAAAATGGCTATACTGCCCAAAGTAATTTACAGAATCAACACTATCCCCATCAAGCTACCATTGACTTTCTTCACAGAACTGGAAAAAACCACCATGAACTTCATATGGAACCAAAAGAGAGCCCGCATAGCCAAGTCAATTCTAAGCAAAAAGAACACAGCGGGAGGCATCACACTACCGGACTTCAAACTTACTACAAGTCTACAGTAATCAAAACAGCATGGTACTGGTACCAAAACAGAGATATAGACCAATGTAACAGAACAGAGGCATCGGAGGCAACACAACACACCTACAACCATATAATCTTTGATAAACCAAACAAAAACAAGCAATGGGGAAAGTATTCCCTGTTTAATAAATGGTGTTGGGAAAACTGGCTAGCCATGTGCAGAAAGCAGAAACTGGACCCCTTCCTGACACCTTATACTGAAATTAACTCTAGATGGATTAAAGACTTAAACATAAGACCTGGCACCATAAAAACACTAGAAGAAAATCTAGGCAAAACCATTCAGGACATAGGAGTAGGCAAGGTCTTCATGACCAAAACACCAAAACCATTGGCAACAAAAGCCAAAATAGACAAATGGGACCTAATCAAACTCCCCAACTTATGCACGGCAAAAGAAACAGTCATGAGAGTGAACTGGCAACCAACAGAATGGGAAAAAAATCTTTGCGGTTTACCCATCTGACAAAGGGCTGATATCCAGAATTTACAAAGAACTCAAACAGATTTACAGGAGAAAAACAAACAAGCCCATTCAAAAATGGGCAAAGGATATGAACAGACACTTTACAACAGAAGACATACATGAGGCCAACAAACACATGAAAAAATGCTCGTCATCACTGGTCATTAGAGAGATGCAAATCAAAACCACATCTCACTCCAGTTAGAATGGCGATCATTAAAAAATCTGGAGACAGCAGATGCTGGAGAGGATGTGGATAAATAGGAAAACTTGTACACTGTTGGTGGGAGTGTAAATTAGTTCAACCATTGTGGAAGACAGTGTGGTGATTCCTCAAGGACCTAGAAATAGAAATTCCATTTGACCCAGCAATCCCATTACTGGGTATATATCCAAAGGACTATAAATCGTTCTACTATAAGGACACATGCACACGAATGTTCATTTCAGCACTGTTTACAATAGCAAAGACCTGGAACCAACCCAAATGCCCATCGATGATAGACTGGACAGGGAAAATGTGGCACATATACACCATGGAATATTATGCAGCAATCAAAAACGATGAGTTTGTGTCCTTTGTAAGGACATGGATGAATCTGGAGAACATCATTCTCAGCAAACTGACACAAGAACAGAAAAACAAATACCACATATTGTCACTCATAGGCGGGTGAGAAAAAATGAGAACACATGGACACAGGGAAGGGGTACTGCACACTGGGATCTATTGGGGGGAATGGGGGAGGGACAGCGTGGGGGGAGCTGGGGAGGGATCGCCTGGGGAGAAATGCCAAATGTGGCATTTATTGGGTTTTGGTCTTTAGGTTTAGAGTTTCTATCAAATTTATAAATTTTACCCATTATTTCAAATGTGGGTGAAGGGGAGGAAGGCAGCAAAACACACTGCCATGTGTGTACCTATGCAACTATCTTGCACGTTCTGCACATGTACCCCAAAACCTAAAATGCAATTAAAAAAGTGTTTTATATTTATCTGCATATTTAAAGTTTCCAGGGCTCTTTATTCTTCTGTGTAAATTTAAATTTCCATTTATCTTTTTTATTTTCTGCCTGAAGAAATTCTTTTAGTATTCATTGTAATGCTGGTGTGTGGATGATGAATTTTCTTAGCTGTTATATGTCTGGAAATGTTTTTATTTTACTTTTACTTTTGAAAGACATTTTTACTGAGTATAGAATTCTAGATTGTCAGTCGATTTTTTTTTTTACTTTCAATGCTTTAAAGACGTTTCTCCACTGTGTTTTGACTTGCATTGTTTCTGATGAGAGATCTGATTTAATCTTTATTCACATTCTGTATCTTACCTCTTTCCCCACTTTTGGTTGCTTTTAAGAGTTTTTCTTTTTATTACGTTTTTCACAATTGGATTTTTCTTAATGTGTGATTTTTTAAATTTTTCTTATGCTCAGGATTTATTGGGTTTTGGTCTTTAGGTTTAGAGTTTCTATCAAATTTATAAATTTTACCCATTATTTCTTTAAATAATCTTACTCACTTCTCAGCCTCTATGTTTTATTCTGAGAGTTTATGTTGCGCTGCCTAAAGTTTTGTCAGTTTTTTTTTGCAATGACAATGTGTTGTTAGTTTACTTCAGTGAATTTTTCATCTTAGATACTATATTTTTCTCTAGAATTTTAGTTTAGGTCTTTTAATATCTTCTATTTATTTCTTCATTGTCTTCATGATTTTCTCTACATATTTGTATACATGGCTGAAATTTATAACTGCTGTTTTATTGTCTTTGTCTATTCTGCAATCTGTGTTACTTATGTTTTCTATTCTATTGATTGATTTTTCTCCTTATTATGAATCACACTTTCTTATTTCTTTGCATGCCTGGCAGTTTTTTATTGGATTCCAGACATTTTGTTGCAGATTGTTATATGTTAGATGTTTTTGTATTCCATTATATTCCTTAGCACTTTGTTCTGGAACAGGCTAAGGTACCTAGAAAAACTTTGATAAGCTAAGCCTTGATTTTAAGCTTTGCTGGGCAGATCCATAACAACCTTGCATCTAGAGTTAATGTTCTTCAGTATTAAGGCAATACTCTATTGAGAAAAACTATTGGTACATTTATTCTGAGACTTACTTTTAATGCTACTGTCAATAGTATTTTATTTGATTTTATAATTGCTCATGGCTGATATACAGAAATATAGAAACCATGCTAAATTTATTTGTTACTTCAAATAATTTATAGATCCTTTTGAATGTTCTATATTCACATTTATACTACCTGAAAGTGACAATTTTAATTTTTCCTTTTCAATTACAATAGCAAAGACCTGGAACCAACCCAAATTTCCATCGATGATAGACTGGTCTGGGAATATGTGGCACATATACACCATGGAATATTATGCAGCAATCAAAAATGATGAGTTTGTGTCCTTTGTAGGGACATGGATGAATCTGGAGAACATCATTCTCAGCAAACTGACACAAGAACAGAAAATGAAACACCGCATATTCTCACTCATAGGCGGGTGATGAACAATGAGAACACATGGACACAGGGAAGGGAGTACTACACACTGGGGTCTATTGGGGGGAATAGGGGAGGGATAGTGGGGGGTGGGAGCTGGGGAGGGATAGCATGGGGAGAAATGCCAAATGTGGTTGAAGGGGCGGAAGGAAGCAAAACACACTGCCATGTGTGTACCTATGCAACTATCTTGCATGTTCTGCACATGTACCCCAAAACCTAAAACACAATAAAAAATGAAAAATTTGAAAAAAAAAAAGAAATTTGCCCCTCTTTGGTCTCATTTTCTGTTTTGTCTGCTTCTATGTAAGACATGCATTTTGCCTTTTAGCATGATTGTGAGGCCTCCCCAGCCACATGGTACTGTGAGTCAATTCAACTTCTTTCTCTTTATAAATTAATCAATCTCAGTTTTGTATTTATCAGCAGTGTGAGAACGGACTCGCACAGTTAGTCTTCTCTCCTTCTCTTATTTGACCAATCAGCAGCATAATCTTTCCAGCTCTAGAACATGAAAATTCTAAAATATATAACCTAAGTGATAAAAGAGAGCAAATACACATTACCTTAAGATTCCTCCAAGAAGAACAAGTCCTTATTCGGGAGCAGCTACTTAGACTATGAGTGTTTGGATTGGATGGAACTAGTCCTTGCTGTTGTAAAATTCTTATTTGAATTATGAAGTTTCATATCTTTTGAGCAGCTGAGTTAGCAGCATGGGGCATATGTGTCCTGCTTTAGTTCTGTAGAGAAAAACAGGCACTGTCTTTTCTGGTCAATCTTCCTCTTTACTGCTGCCCCAGCTGCTTCATGCATGTATTACCATCCTCTGCCACTGGGAGAAAGAAGCATAGAGATATGACTTGTATCATGGGCTATTCTCCAACTTCCCTCTCCTGGGGTAGGGAGGAGGAGAAGACAAACATAATTGCATTTTACTTATGGTGTACTTTCTCCTTTTTCCCACTTACCCATCATGCAGGTCTTTGCTTATATGCTATCTATAGTAAGTGTTTAGTGATGCCCAGAGCACCAAACTCTACTGTTGCTTTTAATAAACAACCCTCTTTTAGTTATAGCAAAGCTGACAGGTCTTAAGTTGGTGCTGTTTTACTCAGGATTCAGTCACTGTGAGATAAATTGGTGCTAGAGCCTCTCCCAAGTGTCACATATTGTGATAATCTGTGTTCTGAAATTTCCCCAAAACAATTTCTGTTTCCTTGGAACTTTGCTCTTAACTAAGTTTCAGTTGGCTGTTTTTCAAAGACTTAGCAGGTTCATAGGTTACCTCTCAACCTTGCTAAATTACTTATAATTTGTCTGAACTCTTCAATGTATAAATATAGTGGAATGGTTCTAATGGTGGACACAGCAGCCAGTGCAACAGAATTGTGAGGACAGACTTCTCCCATAGCAGAGAATTGGAGAGTACACTTTCTTAAATTTTCAGGGACCCCCAAGATGTATATACTGATGTTGAGCAGTTCCTTAGGGAGGCTAGTGGTAGAATAGCACAAGAACAGCTCTTTGGATATTTTAATTTCTGCTAAAGGAGATCTGAGTCTAATGTATACAATTATCAAAGCAATAAAATAATAAAAATAATAGTTGCTTCTTACATAGAGCTTACTATGTGCTGAGAGTACTGTTTTAAGTAACTTACCTATATTAATGCATTTAAACCTACGAAATAATTTTGGTCTAGAGCTGTGGACACTTGGAAGATTTCACCTAGATTTTAGAGGATGTATTGGAAAGCCTAAGAACCCAGGTGGAAACCAGTTGCAGGGGCAGAACCACCTCCACCAGGGCAATGGCTAGAGGAGCCACAGGGATGGGACTATGACTGGGACTGCATAATTGTAAAACTACCAGTGTGCAATGCCAGCCTGGAAAAACTTCAGGCATCCGACTCCAACCTGTTAGAGTAGCCATGTGAGGTGTGCCCAGGAAAGCCATGGGAGCAAAGCTGCCCAAGACCTTGGGAGCCCACTCCTCACATTAATATGCCCAAGAGGCAGCACATGATATAAAATACTATACTGGAGCTCTAAGATTTAATGTCTGCCCTGCTAGGTTTCAGACTTGCTTGGGGCTTATCATTCTTTTCTTTTGACCTATTTCTCCTTTTTGAAGTGGGAATGTTTATGAAATATCTGTTCCACCATTGTATCCTGGAAGTAAGTAACTTGTTTTTTATTTTACAGACTTGTAGCTAGAAGGAGCTTGCCTTGCGACTCAGATGGGGCTTTGAACTTTGGACTTTTTAGTAGATGCAGAAATGAGTTAAGACTTGGAACTATTGGGATTGAATAAATGCATTTCCTATGTAACAAGAACATGAGTTTTGAAAGGCCAGGAGGAGAATGCTATGGTTTGGATATGGTTTCTTTGTCTCCACAAAATATTATGTTGAAATTTGATCCCCAGTGTGGTGGTGATAGGAGGTGAGGTCTAGTGGTAGGTGTTTGGGTCATAGGGGTGGATCTCTCATGAATGGCTTGGTGCCAGTTTTTTGTGATAGTGAGTGAGTTCTTACTCTGGCATAACTAGATTAGTTCTCCCAGGAATGTATTAGCTCTCATGAGAAGTGAGTTTGTTATAAAGTCAGGATACCTCATGGGTTTTGTCTCTTCACACATGTCCACTTCCCCTTTGACCTTCTCCACCATATGATGCAGCTCAGAGATCTTCCGCACAAGTCAGGGTCATGCCCTTGAACTTCCTGGCCTACAGAACCATGAGCAAAACAAACCTCTTTTCTTTACAAATTGCCCAGTTTCAGGTATTCTGTTAGAAGCAACATAAAACAGACTGAGGCAGTCTCATTTCCATTTTATAGTTGGGGAATCTGGAGTTCAGAGGAGTTTAATGACGTTTGTGAGGTCAGAGAGCTAGAAAGTGATAAAACTGAGAGTTCAGCCCAATCAATTTTGACTCCAGAGTCTATGCACTTAACCACTTCTCAATTCTGCCCTTTCTCCTCCCATAATTCTCTGAGACTAGTACATTGTCCTTCGTTAACTCAACTTTTAGTAGCTATGCTTCTAGTAGCTGTAATAGTCTTGGGGAGTTACTTTATTTCCATGTGTCTCTGTTTCAATGTAAGCAAAATGGGACCTTTTTAACAGCGCTGGTGTGAGATTTATAAGAGTTCTCTTACATAAAGCATATAGCATTGTTCAGGGCACAAAATGGGAGTTGATGTTAACATAATTGGAATTTAAAAATCTAACCTTACCCAAGCCTTTACTACAAGGATTCTCAAACTTTCAGTACGCCAGAATCGTCTAGTCTATTTTAAAAATGCAGAATAGTTGGTCCTGCCCAAACACTGGTTCAGGAGTCTCATGTACAACACAGGAATTTCCATTAACAAGAGATTCTACTATAGATAATTCTAGAACTATAGTTTGAGAAGCACTATGTATGATAAAATTTCCTTTCCCTCCACATCTGCCCTGTTATTCTCTCTAAATATGTGTACAGCTAGGTATACGGATGCTGCATTATGGTAATATTCTATCTATATTTGACACAGGAATACAGCCTTTATGAAGATGCTGAATAGCACCTGTGAGGTCATTTACCAGGGGGAAAGAAGTATATTCATCAGTTTAGAGATCAGAATGCCAGATTTGAGTGGGAGGATCTTAATATGTAATAAACATGGGGGAATAAGTTTCTTTTTCATTTTCTCCCTCTTTCTTTCATATCACAGATGGTATTAGCTTGCTTAGGGGGACAACTTTGGGTAGTAGTTGGGATTTGACATCTTTTTGATGATAACAAAATAACACAGTAATCATGCAGTAAAGAAGGAATCAAGGCAAAGTATTGCAAGGTCCTGTCAGCTTTTCAGAGCAAGGCAGCAGATGGAGTAGCTGGGCCTTATATAACTGAGCTGTGTATCCTTTTGTCTTTTGCACTTCTTATGTTTGCTTCTTTTTTCTCTGTTAGTATTTAGAAAAATAATTTTTTTTCTTTGAAAACAATCCAATCTGTGTCAGTTATGCTAAGGGGACAAAATGTGAAATAGTTTGTTAGATAAAAGTGTTAAATTGCATTCATGAGTAAATCACATTCACAGAGAGAAAAGTGAGAGTCAGGGAAATGTAAAACTGGTACCTTAGACTCAGCAGTCCCCCTCCTCAACTTGGGACTTACTTTCTAGTACTAAACTCATGTTTGAATACTATAGAAGATGCATCAGCCAACTTAATCCTACTACAAAGATGGCTGAAGCAGTATTCCTCTCACAGCTGTCCCCAGGGTCAGAGCAGGCACGGACAGCACAGTTTAACACTGGTAATATGTTTAGGGCATACCATGTTATTCTCATATTCTCAGCTCTAGGGCCAGATTGTCATCCATCCTCATGACAAATTTGTAGCAATTCTTAGATGATATGTGTTTAACCAAATTTATCACTATTGCATATGAGTTTTAGTCCCTCAAGTCTTTGCTAGGGGTATTACATATTGTTTTGATATAGGATATACTTTGACTACAACTCTTCAAAGTTATTTTAATATGAAAACAGATAAAAGTACATGAAAAAATGTTTTAAAATGTTTAAAGCTTAATAAGGAGCAAAATACTAGTTATCTCATTCTAAGACTCTTAGGCAAATAAATGTAATATCCAGGTTTCAAGGCCAGAGATTATTCTGTTGGTGGTGGTAGTGCAGGGCTGGGTGGTGGGGAGTCAAACAATGACACTCATCTTTGATCCTTTCCTCATTATGACCCAGTCATCTTGAATCATTGACTCTATCAGAGAATTCCCATCCATAAAAGGCACTGACTTGATTTTGCCTTATGTAATATTTAGGTGAATACATTTCTATCTCGCCATTAGACTGTGAACTCCTTGATGAAAGGAACTGTGACTTTCAACTGAATTGTCTCCAAAATGTATTCTAAAAAAAATGCTCAGATGAAAAAATATAAGGAAAACAAACAAAAATCAGCTGTGTTAACTATACAAAATCAATTCTATATCTATAAGTCACTTCCATTTATAGCAATTTGAGATGACACTGAACTCTAATCATATCTGAGCATCTGGTCTCAGTAGGAGATATGGTGAGGCCCCATATTGCTCTTTCCAAGGAGATGAGCACAACAAAATTTCCTGTTCATTTCTTTTAGAATAAATGGCTCTCCAGGTGGCTTTCTTTCTACCTTACTCAGACAGATACTATTCATATCTTACTTGACAGTGGAGACACTAAATGCAGTCTCAGCTGATTAGCAAATAATTTGGAGATGCCTGTCAGTAAAAATATGTTAGTCAGGTTTGGCTAGACAATGCTGTGGTAACAGACTTCCCCTGCCCTATCTTGATGTACAAATAAAACTAACATTTCTTCCTTTATTTCAGTACCTTTCTAAGTCTGGTTGGCATGAGGATCTCTGTTACAGAGCCTCAGAGACACAGGCTGAGGGCATCTTATATTCTAATGGTGGAAGAAAGGAAACAGTGGATTTTCACTGCTTCAGCCTAGAAGTGGCTCATGCTCCTTTCACACACATTGAATGAACCAGAACTAGTAGTATGATGTTACCTACCATTATGGGCGATGAAAAATATAGAACAAAATGAATATTTGATGAGCTTTACTATCTCTGCAGAGACAAGCCAAAAGCAGAGTTTGAGTGGGTGTTGGTGAATTCTTGCATTAAGGAGGAATCTCATGACAGAGGGTTGGATGGTAGTGACAGGCATGAAAAGTTGGCAAAGAGAAAGTTTTATTCTAGATCATTTTGAATTTTGTGTAAAAGCAGCACAGCTGCTTTTTGCCCTCTTTATGAACTAAATTAGTTGAGTAAAATATCAGAATTCTAGAAGTTTAGATTCAGAAAATATCCTATTGATTACCTAACCCAAACTCCTGTTTGATGCATTGCTGCCCTGGAAAGAAAAAAAATATCCTTGTTAAATAGCTGTAAAGTGGAGATAACAATAGTAATGATCAATTAGTGTGGTTTGTGAGAATTCACTAAGATAATTGTTTGTAAAATGCTCAGAATGATGGCCTTATGCGTAGTAAGCACTATATAAATGTTACCTATTTTACTTAAATTGTTCTTTAATCTTATGGTAGGCTGAATAATGTCCCTCAAAATATGTCCATATCCTAATCCTATGAATCTGTGAATATTTTACCTTACATGTCAAAAGTGACATTGCAGATGTATTCATTTTGAACTTTGTGTGTAACAAGAGCTGTTCTATTTGATGGAGACAAAACAGTATGAAAATCAGGCAAACTGTTTACCCTCATGAAGATATTCTGGTAGGGGGATAGAAAATAAACAAGAGTTGGTCTGATGGTAAGTATGATGAAGAAAAAACAAGAAAGTAAAAGGGAAGACATGTGGAAGTGTGAGAGGTTGCTAATTTTTTGTATAGTAAGATAGTGAAGTCCTTTCTACTAAAGTTACCTTTGAATAGATACTTGGAAGAAGGGAGGGAGCCATGCACTGAAAGAGTATTCTAGGCAGAGGTGGGAACATACTTGATGTATTTGGGAATAGCAAGGAGTTAAGTGAAATTATGTAGAAAAACAGCAGTGGGAGTTAAAGTTGAAAAACTAATTTAGCATTTTATATGCCAAAATGAAGACTTTGGATTTCACTCTGAGTGATTTGCCAAGCTATTGTAAAAATTTTAACAAATGAGTGACATAATATTATATGTGTTTTGAAAGCCTAACTCTGGTTGCATTATGAAGAATAGGCAGTAGAGGTTCAAAGATGGAAGCAGGAACCTATGGGGCTATTGCAATAGGCCAAGCTGAAGATGGGGGTGGGCAACTAGAGTGGTAGCAGTGTAAATGGAAGTGGCCAGATTATGATTGTACTTTGAAATACAGCCAAGATTTGTCTATGGATTGGATATAGGATATGAAAAAAAGAATGAAGTAAAGATAACTCTGAAGGTACTTGTGTCATCCATAATGCAAAGGTTGTAATTACCATTTAATGATATTATGAAGACTATAAGAAGAACAAATTTAGAGGTAAAAATCTGGAGTTTGGTCTTGGATGTGTTAAGTTTGAGATTCATATTAAGGAAGAGATCTGGTCTGGAAATAGAAATTCTAGAGTCATTGGCATATAAACAAGGACAGTGAAGAGCCTAGATATCATTTAAGGAGTGAATACAGAGAAAAGGGAAAATATTTAAACACTAAGTTCTAGGACTTTCCAACAATCGAGGCAGAACAATAAATGGCCAGCAAAGGAGACTAATATGAGCAGCCAGGGCATAGGAGAAAAATTAAAAAGTGAGAATGTGGTATCCAGGAATCTCAATAAATAAAATCTTTCAAGAAGGAATGAGTAGTTATTTCTGACAAATGTTGCTGAAAAGTCACATGAATTATCCATAGGATTTAAATTTGGCAAATAATTCAGCAAAGGTGGAGTTAAGTGGTATGCAATATAAAAGTATCAGTAAACCCAATTCAAGAGGAAATCTGAAGACAGAAATTGGGAAGCAAAATGGTGTAACAGGAGGTTTTCACTTTAGTATACCCCCTGCAGCAACAATAATTTGTCAGCCACCCACAGGGGGGAAAAAAGTGTTTTTGTGGGATCTTTGAGATTGAGGTAGGAGTTTGTGAAACCTGAGTTGAGCCCAAAACTGGGAGAGGCCATTTTGAGAGATCAGGTCTGTGCCCTACCTTCTCACTGATTATGGTCCAGCTATAAACCTGGACACAACCCCATCCCCTTTTGGATTCAGCATAAGCCCCATTATCCTTGGTTCTGCCACCAGCACTATTTTCTAAGGGACATGGGGGGGGGGAGTCACATGCAACTTATCCCCAGGGGCAGATATTCAGACTTTGCTCCCACTGAGGAGCTTAAACCCATCTCCAGCCTCTCTCAACCATTGTCCAGGAGAGATCCTGTCTTTTCAGGGACCCAGTGAGAGACACAATGTCTATGCTAATTGAGGCAGCCCTGCAGACTTTGGTCCTATTTGTGTACCCTGAAACAGTTCCATGACTTAACTTCAGCACTGCTTAGCTGCAATCCAAGGTCAGTCTTGCCTGCCAAAGGACATTGATATGGTTTGGCTGTGTCCCAACTCAAATTTCACCTTGAATTGTAATAAGCCCCGTGTGTCAAGATCAGGGACAGGTGGAGATAATTGAATCATGGAGATGGTTTCCCCCATACTGTTCTCATGATAGTAAGTCTCATGAGATCTGATAGCTTTATAAATAGTGGTTCCCCTGCACAAGCTCTCTTGCCTGGCACCGTGTAAGATGTGACTTTGCTCCTCATTTGACTTCAGCCATGATTGTGAGGCCTCCCCAGCCATATGGAAATGTGAGTCTATTAGACATCTTTCCTTTATAAATTACCTAGTTTCTGCTGTGTCTTTATTAGCAGCATGAGAACAGACTAATTCAGACATACTCAGTGAACCAGTGAGAGCTTTCTAAGGGATGCAGTGGGAGCCACACTGGTCCACGCACCTGGTAACAGACTTGCTGTTTGTGGACCCAACTGCAGATCCAATTGTAGACCCTTGTTCCAACACCAGCCCCACTGACCAATTTCCTGGAGGCAGCCTTGTCTTCTAAAGGACCACATAGGATTCATGCTCACCTGAGCCTCAAGTAAAAGGCCCACCAACCATGGACTTCAATATAGATCCAGCAGCATCCATGTGACCCAGCTCCAACCACACTTAATTGTGATACCAGAGGAAATCCCGTCAGCCTGAGGACCCAACAGGAGAAAGTCACTGCTGCCAAAACCAGTTTGTAAAGACTGGAAGAAGTGTTTTCTCTTTCAAATGGACAGATACCAACACAAGGCTACATGAATCATGGAGAATCAAATAAACATGTCAACATCAAAGGAAACTACTAAATGACTAGTAATTGATACAAATAAATGAAGATCTACAAATTTCCTGACAAAATTTGAAACAATCATCTTACAGAAGCTTAATGGGATGCAAAAGGACTATGTTAGTCTGTTCTCACACTGCTAATAAAAACATACCTGAGACTAGGTAATTTATAAAGAAAAGATGTTTAATTGACTCACAGTTTAGCATGGCTAGGGGAGCCTCAGGAAACTTACAATCATGGTGGAAGGGGAAATAAAGACATCCTTCTTCACGAGGCAGCAGGACAAAGAAGAATGAGAGTAGAGCGAAGAGGGAAGCCCCTTATAAAACCATCAGATCTCACGAGAACTTACTATCACAAGAATAGCATGGGGGAAACTGTCTCCATGATTAAATTACCTCCCATCTGGCCCCTCCCACCACACATGGAGATTATGGGAACTACAATTCAAGAGAACATTTAAGTGGGGACACAGCCAAATCATATCATACCACCCCTGATGTCTCCTAAATTTTATGTCTTCACATTTCAAAACACAATCATATCTTCCCACCAGTTCCCCAAAGTCTTAGCTAATTCCAGCATTACTCAAAAGTGAAAGTCCAAAGTCTCATCTGAGCCAAGGAAAGTCCCTTCCACCTACGAGTCTGTAAAATCAAAAGCAAGTCAGCTACTTCCTAGATAAAATGAAGGTACAGGCATTGGATAAATATGCCCATTCCAAATAGAAGAAATTGGCCAAACCAAAGGACTACAGGCCTCATGCAAGTTTTAAATCCAACGAGGCAGTAATTAAATCTTAAAGCTCCAAAATAATCTCCTGTGCCACCATGTGTCACATCCATGTCACGCTGATGCAAGAGGTGGGTTACCACAGCCATGGGAAGATCTACCCCTGTGACATTTCAGGGTATAGCCCCCCCCACCCACAGCTGCTTTCATGGACTGGTATTGAATGCTTGTGGCTTTTCCAGGTGCATGGGGGCAAACTGTAGGTGGATCTACCATTCTGGGATCTGGAGGATGGTAGGCATCTTCTAACAGCTCCACTTGATAGTATCTTAGTGGGAGATCTGTGTGGGGGCTCTGACCCTGCATTCCCTTCCATGCTGTCCTAGCACAGGTGTTCCATGAGGACTCCACTACTGCAGCAAATTTGTGCCTGAACATCCAGGTGTTTCCATTCATCCTCTGAAATCTAGGCAGAGGTTCCCAAACCTCAGTTCTTGACTTCTACGCACCCACAGGCTCAACACCAGGTGGAAACTGCCAAGGCTAAGGGTTTACATTCTGTGAAGCCATGGCCTGAGCTGTACCTTGGCCCCTTTCAGCTACACTGAAGCAGCTGGGATGCAGGGCACCAAGTCCCTAGGCTGCACACAGCAGGGGCGTACTGGGCCTGACCCAGAAAACCATTTTTCCTCCTAGGCCTTCAGGCCTGGGATCAAAGGACTACCATGAAGGTCTCTAATATGCCCTGGAGACGTTTCTTTTTTTCCCCCCATTGTCTTGGTGATTAACATTCAGCTCCTTGTTACTTATGCAGATTTCTGCAGCTGGCTTGTATTTCTCCCTAGAAAATGGGGTCTTTACTGTTGCATTGTCAGTCTGCAAATTTTTCAAACTTTTATGCTCTGCTTTCTCTTGAATGCTTTGCTGCTTGGAAATTTCTTATGCCAAGTCTTGCTTTGGCTATGTGGGCTTATTTTTGGTTCCATAGGAATTTCAGGATTTGGTTTTCTAGTTCTGTGAATAATGATGGTGGTATTTTAATGGAAATTGCATTAAATTTGTAGATTGCTTTTGGCAGTACGGTCATTTTTACAATATTGATTCTACTCATCCATGAGCATGGGATGTGTTTCCATTTTTTTTGGTGTGTTGTCTGTTTACTTTCAGCAGTGTTTTGTAGTTTTCCTTGTAGAGGCCTTTCACCTCCTTGATTAGGCAGAATCGTAAATATTTTAATTTTGCAGCTATTGTTAAAGGGTTTGAGTCCTTGATTTGATTCTCAGCTTGGTCTCTGTTGCTGTATAGAAGAGCTACTGATCTGTGTACATTAGTATTGTATCCTGAAACTTGGCTGAATTCTTTTATCAGTTCTAGCAGCTTTTTGGAGGAGTTTTTAGGATTTTCTAGTTAAACAATTGTATCTTCAGCAAACAGCAATAATTTGACTTCCTCTTTACTTATTTGGATGCTCCTCATTTCTTTCTCTAATTTGATTGTTCTGAATAGGTATTCCAGGACTATGTCGAATGGAAGTGGCGAGAGTGGGCAAACTTGTCTAGCTCAAGTTCTCAGAGGGAATGCTTTCAACTTTTCCCCAATCAGTATTATGTTGGCTATGCATTTGTCACAGATGGCTTTTATTACACTGAAATCTGGTGGTATCACGTTATCTGATTTCACACTATTCTATAAGGTCATAGTCACTGAAACAGCATGGCACTGGTATAAAAATAGGCACATACCAATAAAACGTAATAGAGAGCCCAGAAATAAACCCAAATACTAAGTCAACTGATCTTCAACAAAGCAAACAAAAACATAAAGCAGGGAAAGGACACCCTATTCAACAAATGGTACTGGGATAATTGGCAAGCCACATGAAAGGCAATGAAACTGGATCCTCATTTCTTACTTTATACAAAAACCAAGCCAAGATGGATCAAGGTCTTAAATCTAAGACCTGAAACTAAAAATGCTAGAAGATAACATCAGAAAAATCCTTCTAGTCATTGGCTTTATCAAGGATTTCATGACCAATAACCCAAAAGCAAATGCAGTAAAAACAAAGATAAATAGCTGGGACTTAATTAAATGAAAGAGCTTTTGCATGGTGAAAGGAACAGTCCACCGAGTAAACAGACAATCCACAGAGTAGGAGAAAATCATCACAATCTATACATCTGACAAAGAACTAATATCCAGAATCTACAAGAAACTCAAAAAAGTTAGCAAGAAAAAACCAAATAATCCAATCAAAAAGTGGGCTAAGGAAAATTTTCAGAAAAAATGTTTTCAACTTTTCCCCATTCAGAATAGACAGTTCTCAAAAGAAGATATACAAAATGGCCAGTAACCATATGAAAAAATGCTCAACATCACTAATGATCAGAAAAATGCAAATGAAAACAACAATGTGATACTATCTTACTCCTGCAAGAATGGCCAAAATTAAACAATCAAAATATGATAGATGTTGGTGTGGATGCAGTGGACAGGGAACACTTCTGCATTGCTTGTGGGAATGTAAACTACTATGACCACTATGGAAAACAGTGTGGATATTCCTTAGAGAACTAAAAGTAGAACTACCATTTGATATAGCAATCTCACTACTGGTTATATATCCAGAGGAAAAGAAATAATGATACAAAAAAGATACTTGCACATGCATGTTTATAGTAGCACAATTCACAATTGCAAAAATAAGGAACCAACCCAAATGCCCATCAATCAACGAATAGATAAAGAAACTATGGTATATATATATATTCCATCATATATATATATGATGGAATACTACTCAGCCATAAAAAGGAACGACTTAATGACATTCACAGCAACCTGGATGGGATTGGAGACTATTATTCTAAGTGAAGTAACTCAGGAATGGAAAACCAAACATTGTATGTTCTCACTCATAAGTGGGAGCCAAACTATGAGGATGCAAAGGCATAAAAATGACAGAATAGACTTTGGGGACTCAGGGAGAAGGGTGGGAAGGGGGTGAGGGATAAATGACTACAAATCGGGTTCAATGTATACTGCTCAGGTGATGCATGCACCAAAATCTCACAAATCACCACTAAAGAACTTACTCATGTAACCAAATACCACCTATTTTCCCCAAACCGATGGAAATAAAAAATAAAAAAGAAGACATTTCTTCTGCCAGATACCCTAAGTCATCTCTCTCAAGTTCAAAGTTCCACAGATATCTAGGGCAGGGGCAAAATGCCACCAGTATCTTCACTAAAGCATAACAAGAGTCACCTTAGCTTCAGTTCTCAACAAGTTCCTCATCTCCAACTGAGACCACCTCAGCCTGAAATGCATTTTCCATTCTATTGTCAGCATTTTGGTCAAAGCTATTCAACAAGTCGCTAGGAAGTTCTAAACTTTCCCACATCTTCCTGTCTTTTGAGCCCTCCAAGTCTAAGAAGTTCCAAACTTTCCCATATTTTCCTGTCTTCTTCTGAGCCCTCTAAACTGTTCCAACCTCTCCCTGTTAGCCAGTTCCAAAGTCACTTCCACATTTTCAGGTATTCATATAGCAGGAAGCCACTCTACCAGTACCAATTTACTGTATTAGTTTATTCTCATGCTGCTAATAAAGACAGGCATGAAACTGTAAATTATAAAGGAAAGAAGTTAAATTGACTAACAGTTCAGCATGGCTGGGGAGGCCTTGGGTAACTTACAATCATGGTAGAAGGAGGAGCAAACACATCTGTTTTTTAGAAGATGCCAGGAAGGAGAAGAATTAGAGCTGAGCCAAGGGGAAAGCCCCTTAAAAAACCATCAGACCTCACAAGAACTTACCCAATATCACAATAATGGCATGGGGGAAACTGCCCTTATGCTTTGATTACCTCCCACCAGGTCCCTCCCACTACACATGGGTGATCATGGGAACTACAATTCAAGATGAGATTTGGGTGCAGACACAGCCAAGCCATATCAAGAACACACATAGAAAACTAAATGAAATGAGGAAAACAATACATGAGCAAAATAAGAAGTTTAATAAAGAAACAGAAACCATAAAAATAACCAAACAGAAATCTTGGAGCTGAAGAATATAATGACAGAAAAGACAAATTCAAGACAGAGCTACAACAGCAGACATGAACATATGATTTCCCACTACTGGGTATTTACCCAGAGGAAATGAAATAAATATCTTGAAGAAATATCTGCATCTCTATGTTCATTTCAGCATTATTTACAATAGCTAAGATATAAAGGCAGTCTGTGTCTATCAGCAGATGAATGGATAAAGAAAACGTTGCACATATAGACAACGGAGTACTATTGAGTACTGTGAGACAGAGCCACCCATTCCCCTGAAAAAAAGGGAGCTGAAGGCAGGGAGCCAAATGATCTAGCTCATTAGGTCCCACTCCCACAAAGACCAGCGAACTGAATCCCACTGGCTTGAGAGTTTTGCAGCCTGCACAGCAATTTCTGCTCAACCCAGGACAGTTGAGCTCGGTGTGGGGAAGGGTGTCTGCCATTACTGAGGTAGTCCACCATTACCTAGGCAGTCCACCATTACTAAAGCAGTCCATCATTATTATGACAGTTCCAACCTTACCTGTGCAAACAAAATCACAAAGAAGTTTACACAGCAGCTGATTGGAGCCTGTGACAGCTCAGCAATGCCTCTGCAGGCAGGCTGTGACTAGACTCCCTCCTTGCTGGGCAGGGCATCTCTGAAAAAAGACAGCAGCACATCAGGGACTTATAAATAAAGTCCCATCTTCCTGGGATTGATTACCTGGGACAAAGAACAGTTGCGAGTTCCACTGCAGCAGACTTAAATGTTCCTATCCAGCAGCTCTGAAGGGAGCAACAGAACTCACAGCATAGCACTTGCACTCTGAAAAGGGACAGACTGCCTCCTCAAGTGGCTCCCTAACCACTGTATATCCAAAGAGACACCTCATACAGGAGAGCTCTGACTGACATCTGGCAGGTGCCCTTCTGGGACAAAGCTACCAGAGGAAGGAAAAGGCAGAAATCCTTGCTGTTCAGCAGCCCTTGCAGGTCATTCCCAGGCAGGCAGGGTCTGGAGTGGACCTCTAGCAGTCCTGCAGCAGAGGGGCCTGACTGTTAGAAGGAAAACTAAAAAACAGAAAGAAATAGCTGGAACATCAACAGAAAGGAGGTGGTCCACTCAGAGACCCCATCCAAAAGTCACCAACTTTAAAGACCAAAGATAGATAAATCCACAAAGATTGGAAGAAATCAGCACAAAAAAAGATGAAATCACCAAAAACCAAAACACCTCTCTTCCACCAAGGGATCACAACTCCTCACCAGCAAGGGAACAAAACTGGATGGAGAATAAATCTGATGAATTGACAAAAACAGGCTTCTGAAGGTGGGTAATAACAAACTTCTCTGACCTAAAGGAACATGTTCTAACCCAATGCAAAGAAACTAAGAACCTTGAAAAAAGGTTAGATGAAATGCTAACTAGAATAACCAGTTTAGAGAAGAACATAAATGACTTGATGGAGCTGAAAAACATAGGACAAGAACTTTGCAAAGCATACACAAGTTTCAATAGCTGAATTGATCAAACAAAAGAAAGGATCATCAGAGACTGAAGATCACCTCAATGAAATAAAACAAGAAGGCAAGATTAGAGAGAAAAGAGTGAAAAGAAATTAACAAAGCCTCCAAGAAATATGGGATTATGTGAAAAGACCTAATCTACCTTTGATTGTACCTGAATGTAATGGGGAGAAAGAATCCAAACTTGGAAAACACTCTTCAGGATATTATTACCCAGGAGAACTTCCCCAACCTAGCAAGGCAGGCCAACATTCAAATCCAGGAAATACAGAGAAGACCACAAAGATATTTCTCAAGAAGAGCAACCCCAAGGCACATTATCATTAGATTCACCAGGGTTGAAATGAAGGAGAAAATGCTAAGGGTGGCTAGAAAGAAAGGTCAGGTTACACACAAAGGGAAGCCCATCAGACTCACAGTGCACCTCTTGGCAGAAACCCTACAAGCCAGAAGAGAGTGGGGGCCAATATTAAACATCCTTAAAGGAAAGAACTTTCAACCCAGAATTTCATATCCAGCCAAGCTTCATAAGAGAAGGAGAAATAAAATCCTTTACAGACAAGCAATTGCTGGGAGATTTCATCACTACCAGACCTGCATTACAAGAACTCCTGAAGAAAGCACTAAACATGGAAATAAACCAGCCACTGCAAAAATGTACCAAATGGTAAAGACCATTGACACAATGAAGAAACTGCATTAACTAACAGGTAAAACAACCAGCTAGTATCAAAATGGCAGAATGAAATTCACACATAACAATATTAATGTTAAATGTAAATGGGCTAAATGTCCCATTCAAAAGAGACAGACTGGCAAATTGAATAAAAAGTCAAGACACCCATTGCACTCCAGCCTGGGTAACAAGAGCGAAACTCCATCTAAAAAAAAAAAGTCAAGACCCATCAGTGTGCTGTATTCAGGAGACCCATCTAACATGCAAAGACACACATAGACTCAAAATAAAGGGACAGTGGAAGATTTACCAAGGAAATGGAGAGCAAAAAAAGCAAGGGTTGCAATCCTAGTCTCTGATAAAATGGACTTTAAAACAACAAAGATCAAGAGAGACAAAGAAGGGCATTATGTAATGGTAAAATGATCAATGCAACAAGATGAGCTAACTATCGTAAATATGTATGCACCCAATACAGGAACACCCAGATACATAAAGCTGTTCTTAATGACCTACAGAGACTTAGACTCCTGCACAATAATAGTGGGAGACTTTAACACTCAACTGTCAATATTAGACAGATCTATGAGACAGAAAATCAGCAAGGGTATCCAGGAATTGAACTCTGGACCAAGCGGACCTAATAGACATCTACAGAACACTCCACCCCAAACCCACAGAATGCACATTCTTCTTGGTACCACATCACACTTACCCTAAAATTGGCCACATAATTGGAAGTAAATTACTCCTCAGCAAATGCAAAAAAAAAAAAAAAAACCAAAAAACATAAATCATAACAACTAGTCTCTCAGACCACAGTGCAATCAAATTAGAACTCAGGATTAGGAAACTCACTCAAAATCACACAACTACATGGAAACTGAACAACCTGCTCCTGAATGATGACTGGATAAATAATGAAATGAAGGCAGAAATAAAGATGTTCTTCAAGACCAATGAGAACAAAGGCACAATGTACAAGAATCTCTGGGACACATTTAAAGCTGTGTCTAGAGGAAAATTTATAGCACTAAATGCCCAAATGAGAAGTGAATAAAGATCTAAAATTGACACCCTATTGTCACAATTAAAAGACCTAGATGACCAAGATCAAACAAATTCAATAGCTAGCAGAGGACATGAAATAACTAAGATCAGAGCAGAACTGATGGAGATAGCGACCAAAAAAAAAAAAAAACCCTTCAAACAAATAAATAAATATAGGAGCTGGTTTTTTGAAAAGATTAGCAAAATAGATAGACTCTAGCCAGACTAATAAAAAAGAAAAGAGAGAAGAATTGAATACATTCAATAAAAAATAATAAAGAGGATATCACCACTGATTCCAAAGAAATACAAACTACCATCAGAGATCACTACAAACAGCTCTATGCACATAAACCAGTAAATCTAGAAGAAATGGATAAATTTCTGGACATTTACACCCACCCAAGGCTAAACCAGGAAGAAGTTGAACCGATGAATACACCAATAACAAGGTCCGAAGTTGAGACAGCAATTAATAGCCTACCAACCAAAAAAATTCCAGGTCCAGATGGGTTCACAGCTGAATTTTACCAGAGGTACAAAGGGGAGCTGGTACCATTCCTTCTGAAACTACTCCAAACAATAAAAGCAGAAGGAATCCTTCCTAAAACTTTTTATGAGACCAACATCATCCTGACACCAAAACCCTGGCGGAGACACAACTGAAAAAAAAAAATTTCCGGCCAATATCCATGATGAACATCAACACAAAAATCTTCAATAAAATACTGGCAAACTGAATGGAACAGCACATCAAAAAGCTTATCCATCATGATCAAGTAGACTTCATCCCAGGGATGCAAGGCTGGTTCAACATATGCATATCTATAAACATATTCCATCACATAAACAGAACCAAAGAGAAAAATCACATGATTATCTCAATAGATGCAGAGAAGGCCTTAGGCAAAATTCAACAGCACTTTATGCTAAAAACTCTTAATAAACTAGGTATCGTTGGAACATGTGTCAAAATAATAAAAGCTGTTTATGACAAACCCACAACCAATATCATACTGAATGGGAAAAAACTGGAAGCATTCCCTTTGAAAACTCACACTAGATAAGAGTGCTCTCTCTCACCATTCCTATTCAACGTAGTAGTGGAAGTTCTAGCCAGACCGATCAGGCAAGAAAAGGAAATAAAAGGTATTCGATTAGGGAAAGAGGAAGTCTAATTCTATTTGCAGATGACATGATTGTATATTTAGAAGTGCTCCAACATCTCAGCCCAAAATCTGTTTAAGATGATAAGCAACTTTAGCAGTCTCATGATACAAAATCAATGTGCAAAAATCACAAGCATTCCTATACATCAATAACAGACAAACAGAGAGCCAAATTATGAGTGAAGTCCCATTCACAATTGCTATAAAGAGAATAAAATAGCCTAGGAGTAAACTAAGAAAGGATGTGAAAGACCTCTACAAGGTGACCTACAAACCACTGCTCAAGGAAATAAGAGAGGACACAAATAGATGGAAAAACATTCCATGCTCATGGTTAGGAATAATCAATACAGTGAAAATGGCCATACTCCCCAAAGTAATTCATAGATTCAATGCTATCTCCATCAAGCTACCTATGACCTTCTTCACAGAACTGGAACAAAACACTTTAAACTTCATATGGAACCAAAAGAGAGCCCACATAGTTAAGAGAATCCTAAGCAAAAAGAACAAAGCTGGAGGCATCCACTACCTGACTTCAAACTACACTACAAGGCTGCTGTAATCAAAATAGCATGGTACTGGTACCAAAACAAAGATATAGATCAGTAGAACAGAACAGAGGCCTCAGAAGCAATGCCACACATTTCCAACTATCTGATCATTGACAAACCTGACTAAAACAAGCAATGGGGAAAGGATTCCCTGTTTAATAAATGATATTGGGAAAACTGGCTAGCCATGTACAGAAAGCTAAAACTGGACCCTTTCCTTACACCTCAGACAAAAATTAACTGCAGATGGATTAAATATTTAAACATAAGACCTAACACCATAAAAACCCTAGAAAAAAACGTGGGCAATACCATTCATGACATAGGCATAGGCAAGGACTTCTTGACTAAAACAGCAAAAGCAATGGCAACAAAAACCAAAATAGACAAGTGGGATCTAATTAAATTTAAGGGTTTCTGCAAAGCAAAAGAAACAATCATTAAAGTGAACCAACAGAATGGGAAAAAGGTTTTTCAATCCATCCAACTGACAAAAGGCTAATATCCAGAATCTACAAAAACTGAAACAAATATACAAGAAAAAACCAAACAACCCCATCAAAAAGTGGGCAAAATGTATGAATAGACACTTTTCAAAAGAAGACATTTATATGGACAACAAACATATGAAAAAATGCTCATCATCACTGGTCATTAGAGAAATGTAAATCAAAACCACATTGAGATACCATCTCATGCCAGTTAGAATGGAGCTCATTAAAAAATCTGGAGACAACAGATGCTGGAGAGGATGTGGAGAAATAGGAACGCTTTTACACTGTTGGTGGGGGTGTAAATTAGTTCAACCATTGTGGAATATAGTGTGGTGATTCCTCAAAGATCTAGAAATAGAAATACCATTTGACTCAGCAATCCCATTACTGGGTATATATCCAAAGGATTATAAATCATTCCATTATAAAGACACACGCACACACATATGTTCATTGTGGCACTGTTTATAATGGTAAAGCCTTGAAACCAACCCAAATTGCCATTAACAATAGACTAGATAAAGAAAACGTGGCACATATACGTCATGGAATACTATATAGCCATAAAAAGGATGTATTCATGTCCTTTGCAGGGATGTGGATGAAGCTGGAAATCATCATTCTCAGCAAAGTGACACAAGAAGAGAAAACCAGACACCACATATTCTCACTCATAAGTGGGTGTTGAACAATGAGAACACATGGACACAGTGAGGGGAACAACACACACCGGGTTCTGTTGGGGGATGGGCGGCTAGGGGAGGGATAGCAGGGTTAGGGAGATTGGGGAGGGATAACACTAGGAGAAATACCTAATGTAGGTGACAGAGGGATGGATGTAGCAAACCACCATGGCATATGTATACCTATGTAACAATCCTGCAAGATCTGCACATGTACCCCAGGACTTAAAGTAAAAAAAAAATTAGCTTGATTGTGGTAATAATTTTACAATGTATACTCTATCAAATCATTATACATTGTATACAGTTCAACTGTATACAACTTGAATTTTGTAATCATGCCTCAATAAAACTTGAAAAATATAAAAAATTGGGGATAGTGAGTGAGGTTAGATGACTTTTTAAAAGAGTGTTGCTTTAAAGGGAGCAAATAAATGAGATTGTGGCTGAGAGAAGACGTGGGTTTAAGAGAAGGATTTCAAGAATTAGATGTATCACAGAATGCTGATGAGGATTCTCCAGTAAAAAGAAATAAATAGTGATGCATGAGAGAGGGTAATTTATATATGGTATTATCCTTCAAAGAACAGAGAAGTTGACACACAGTTCACATGTGGAAGGGAAAGAGCAAGCAAGGACAGTTTATCCATAGTCACTGAAAAGAAGGCATAATATGTATGCATGATGCTGGTGGGCAAGGAGATATGGGAAACTTGTAGACATTCGCTTCTGGTGGCCTGAATTTTCTTAATGAAATAGAAAGCAAGAGTATCAACTGAGAGGGAGGGTGGGAAAGAGGTGTGGCAGTTTTAGTAAGAAGAAGATGGGAAATGGTCTTCTTGGAGAGTGGGAAAATGGATAGAAAGGACATGTGGCAGGATTGTTGAATGGCACCAAAGATCAACTTGAATTTAGACAGGCCAGCTTGGTTATATGTTTTTGGTCTAGTTACATTCACATATTCAGCTGCTAGGTCAGGCACAGCCTGAGAGTAGGCATTGAATTAGATTTAACCAGAATTTTGTTTTGCTAATTGCGTATGATAAAGGGAGATAGAGACAAGGAAGTTCATTGTGTTGTGTCCACAAGAAAGTGATTAGAATGATGGACCATGGACTTTAAGGTAGATAGGGAGGAATGTGATGGCATGAGTGAGGGCAGGAGAAAGTTGATAGAATAAATGAACTATAAGATTTATCTTGGTACTCAATCAGCTGAATGCTTGTGTCACCCTTGGATACTGAGAAATATCCTAAGCCCCATGCAGCAGCAGGCAAAATTCGAGTTAAATGTGAGTACTGGAATACATTCATATCCTGTTTTCAGGTAATGTGGAATTGTGCAAAGTACACTGGAATGGGGGACAAGTGTGAATAGCTGAGGGCTCTAGTCCTGGTTCTTCAGTGTCTTGTTGCCTGTCTTTGAACAAGTCATTGCTCTTTTGGGAGTCTCAGTTTATTCATTATTTGAAATGCAGAACATGATCTTTGGTTCATTTATATTAATTGCAGGGAGGAATCAAGTGAGATAATAAATGCAAAGGCATTTGACAAAATGGAAAGTATTATAAAAGCTACGATTTCTTTGTCACAGTAGTAATGATGACAGGAATAATAATGAAACATTATTGTGTGTTTTTTACATCTCAGAGATTGTTTTAATTACTTTACATGTATTATCTCATAATTCCACTTACAAATAAATAAACTGAAGCCTAGAAGGTTAAAATCTTTTGTAAGGTCAAAAAACTATTTTGAGTATGCAGTTTATACACAGATCTGTTTGTCTTTAAAGCTGCTGTCTTTTTGGTCAACACTTTGTTTATAAAATTAAGATATCTGGGGAGCGGTTCCAAGATGGCACCATAGAAACAACTCAGGATTGCAGCTCTCAGTGAAGGCGCAGAAGGTGAGTCCTAGCTGCATTTTCAGGTGGACTTTTGTAGCCCACAGAACTGGCAAATTCCCAGGTGTAGGAGAGACACAGGAGAGCAGTGCAGCCTGCTTGCATGGCCATTTTGGCCGGCACCATGCTGCGGTGCAGCGGTAGCCCGCACAAAGCTCACTGGTCTGGGTGCCTTGTTAAACTGGCAATCTGAGTTTTGGGAGGGCAGATTGACATGTCCATTTGATTGAACGGGACTTGGATGGTGAGCCAGACCAGGAGATGCCTGGAAAACGTGATCTGAGCTGGTGCAGTGGCCAGCGGCATGGGAGATCGCACAGATCCCAGTGCCCTATCGGCAGGCTACTGGGGCGCCAGTGAGAGAGTCGACCATTCAGCTTGGGTAGAGGAAGAGAGAGAGAGAGAGAGAGGACGGACTCTGAGGCAGGGAGCTGGGTGATCAGGCTCGGTGGGTCCCACCCTCACGGGGACAAGCAGAACAGCGTTTGGAGGTGCTCGGGGCTGAGAGTTTTGCTGCCGGCATCTAGGACGGTGCAGCCCGGTGGGGGAGGGGTGGCCGCCACTAAGGACGCAATCCACCCCTACTGAAGTACCGCCCAGGGCTGACGCAGCCTGCCATTGCCGAGGCAACCTGCCATAACAGAGAGACTCCACCAGCAGGGCGGAGTGCTCCACAGCAGAACGAAGCCTGCGGCAGCAGGGCGGACCCACGCTAGCAGGGTGGAGCCCCGGTAGGCAAATAGTGAATAGACTGCTTCCTAGCTGGGCAGGACAGTGCAACACATACTCATAAAGCAAGCCCCAACTCCCTGAGACAGAGCATCTAAGGGGGAAAGAAAAAACGGGGGTTTTATGAGTTCTGTTGCAGCAGACATAAACACATCTTCCCAACAACCCTGAATGAACAATGGAGCTCACAGCTCAGCACTGGAGCTCCTATAAAGCACAGACTGTCTCCTCAAGCAGCTCCCTGACCCCTGTATATCCAAAGAGTCACCCCAAAAAAGGACTAATCAGACTGACATTTGGCAGGCATCATTCTGGAACAAAGATAGCAGAAGAAGAAACTGGTAGCATCCCTCACTGTTCCGCAGCTGCTACAGGTGTACCCCAGACAAGCAGGGCCTGGAGTGGACCTCAGCACTCGTACAGCAGAGGGGCTAGACCATTAGAAGGAAAACTAAGTAACAGAAATACTTCATCATCAACAATCTGGGCATCCACACAGAGACCCAATAGAAAAATCAGCAACTACTAAGACAACAGGTGGATAAATCCATAAAGATGGGAAGAAACCAATGCAAAAAGGAGGAAAACACCCAAAACCAAAACACTTCACCTCCTACAAAGGACCAAAACTCCTCACCAGCAGGGGAACAAAGCTGGACGGAGAATGAGTGTGACGAAATGACGGAATCAGACTTCAGAAGGTGGATAATAAGAAACTTCAGTGAGCTAAAAGAACATGTTCTAAATCAGTGCAAAGAAACTAAGAACCTTGCACTTATTATTGTGTTGGCAGTGGGTTTGTCATAAATAGCTTTTGTTACATTAAGGTATTTCTCTTGTATGCAGACTTTGCTGAGGGTTTTGATCATAAAGCGATGCTGGATTTTGTTGAATGCTTTTTCTGAATCTATTGATATGGTCATGTGATTTTTGTTTTTAATTCTGTTTATCTGGTGAATCACATTTATTGACTTGCGCATGTCAAACCATCCCTGCATCTTTGGTATTAAACCCACTTGATTATGGTGGATTATCTTCTTGATATGTTGTTAGATTTGGTTAGCTAGTATTTTGTTAAGGATTTTAGCATCTATGTTCATTAGGGATATAGGTCTGTAGTTTTTTTGTTTTGTTTTGTTTTGGTTGTGTCTTTTCCTAGTTTTGGTATTAGGGTGGTGCTCGCTTCATAGGATGAATTACAGAAGGTTTCTTCTTTCTCTATCATGTGGAATAGTGTCAAAAGTATTGGTACCAATTCTTTTTTTTTTTTTTAATTTTTATTGCATTATAGGTTTTGGGGTACAATTCTTATTTGAATGCCTGGTAGAATTCGGTTGTGAATCTGTCTGGTCCTGGATTTTTTTGTTGATAATTTTTTAATTACCATTTAAATCTTGCTGCTTGTTATTGGTCAGTTCAGGGTATGTAATTCTTCCTGATTTAAGCTAGGAGGGTTGTATTTTTCCAGGAATTTATAGCATACATGATTATTAACTATGGTTATCATGCTGTGTAATAGACCACTAAAACTTATTCTTCCTTTCTAACTAATGCTTTGTATCCTTCGGCCAAAATCTCCATTTTTTCTGTATCCCCTTCACTCTGTAGCCTCTGGTAACCATCATTCTACTCTCTGCTTCTATGAGGTTGACATTTTCAGATTTTACATGTAAGTGAAATCATGTAGTACTTGTCTTTATGTGTCCAGCTTATTTTACCTAGCATTATGTCCTCCAGGTTCATTCATGTTGTCATAAATGACAGGATTTCCTTCTTTTTATTTTTGGTGAACCTATGCTTTCATTTCCCTTGGAGAAGCATCAATATTTCATTCAATTGTTGTCAGATAACATACTTTGTAGGATTTAAGTATTTTGATTAATCTTGAGAATTACTTTTGGCCCAGTAATATTCTTTCATATTGGATGTGCCATAACTCTAAAAAGTAATGTATATCTTGTAGCTGTAGTTTAGTATTTTACAAATTCCAGTAAGTTCAAATTTGCTGAGAGTGTTGATCACTATAGTGTTTCTGTTACTATTTTCTTTTGATCAGTTATTCTATCAATTCCTGAGAAAGACATACTAAAATTTGCAATTCTGCCTGTGTATTTCTTTTTGTCTCTAATTTTGTCAAATTTTGAGTTTCATATTTTGAAGCTCTGTTATTCATCATATTTGATTATTTTGTTGTTTTCATAAGTTAAATATTTTATTATTAGAAAATCTCTGTTCATATATCCACCAATAAATAAACCTATTAAGACTTTATTTTGAAGCATACTGTCTTTGATATCCATATAGCTAATCCAGACTTTTAAAAATAGTCTTTATTTTTTAGAGCAGCTTTAGGTTCACAGCAATATTAAGCAGAAGGTACAGAGTTCCTATATACCCCCTGCCTCCTCACATGCAAGACCTTTATTATCAACATCTGCCATCTGAGTGATACTTTCCTTACAATTGATAAAAGTACATTGACACATCATTATCACCTCAAGTCCATAATTTACATTAGGATTTACTGTGTGTGTGTGTGTGTGTGTGTGTGTGTGTGTTTGTTTTCAGAATCTGGCTCTGGCTCTGCCACCCAGGCTGAAGGGGAGTGGCAAGATCTCCGCTCATTGCAGCCTCTGCTTCCCAGGCTCAAGCAATCCTCCCTCCCAACTCAGCCTCTTGAGTAGTTGAGACTACAGGCATGGACCACAACACCTGGCTCATTTTTGTGAAGATAGGGTTTTGTCATGTTACTCAGACTGGTTTTGAACTCCTAGGCCCAAGCAACCTACCTGCCTCAGCCTCCCAAAGTGCTGTGAGCCCCTGGACCCATACAGGATTTACTCTTGATATTATACATTCTACAAATTTGGACAAAAATGTGTAATGCCATGTATCCACCATTATAGTATTATACAGAGTAGTTTCACTGCTGAAAAATTCCTCTGTTCTCTGCTTGTAATCCCTCCCACTCCCCAGTCCTTGTGTGTAGTTCTTTTATTTTTCCAGCTTTATTGAGGTATAATTGACAAAAGTTATATATGTTTAAAGTTCACAAAGTGATGTTTTGATATATGTATACATTGTGAAATAATTACCACAATAAAGCTAATTAACATCCATTAGCTCACATAGTCACAATTTTTTGAGGTGAAAATATTTAAAATCTACTCTCATTTAATTTTGAATATATATATATATATATATATATATATATATATATATATATTATATATATATATAGTACTATTAACTACAATGACCATGCTATACACTAGATCTCCAGAACTTGTTCATCTTGCATAACTGAAACTTTGTATGATGCTTTGACCAATGTCTTCCCATTTCCCCTAACCCCTATCCCCTGACAACACCATCTTTCTGTCTGGTTCTAGGAGTTTGACTTTTTAAATTCCACACGTAAGTGACATCATGCAGTTTGTGTCTTTTTGTGCCTAGGTTATTTCATTTAACATAATATCCTCCAGGTTCATCCATGTTGTTGCAACTGAGAGGATTTTTTAAAATAAAAAACTGAATAGTGCCATTGTATATCTGTGTGTCTGTGTGTGTGTGTGTGTGTGTGTGTGTATATATATACACACACACTATATATATACACATATATGTATATATAATATATAATCATATATAAATGGACACTATATATGTATACAACATTTTTATTTATCCATTGAAGGACACTCAGTTTGCTTCCATATCTTGGCTATTGTTAATAATGCTCAAATGAACATAAGAATGTAGACATCTCTTCAAGATTCCAATTTCAATTTCTTTGGTTATATACCCAGAGGTGGGACTACTGGATCATGTAGTAGTTCTTTTTCTAGTTTTTTCAGGAACTTCATACTGTATCCCACAATAACACTATCAATTTGAATTCTCATCAACAGTGTACAAGGGTGTACTTTTCTCCATACCTTCACCAACTCTTGTTATTTTTTTGTCATTTTGATAATTGCCATCCTAACAGGTGTGGTGATATTTTATTGTGGTTTTGATTTGAGTTTCCCTGATAGTTGGTAGTGTTGAACATACTTTATTATGCATATTGGCAATTTGTGTGTCTTTAAATGAGAAATGTCCTTTGCCCATTTTTAATCATGTTATTTGTTTTCTTGCTATTGAGTTGTTTAAATTCCTAATATATTTTAAATATTATCTTCTCTCATAAATATGTTTTAAAAACATTTTCTTCCATTCCATAGTCTTTTTATTCTTCTGATAATTTCATTTGCTATGCAGAAGCTTTTTTATTTCATGTAGTCTCATTTGTCTATTTTTGCCTTTGTGTTGTGTCCTTTTGAGATAATAGCCAAGAGAGTATTTCCTGGAACACTGTCAAGAAGATTTTTTTCCTATTTTTCTTCTTGGAATATTATATTTTCAGACCTTACATTTAAGTCTATAATCCATTTCGAGTTCATTTTTGCATATGGTGTAAGATAAGCGGCCAATTTTATTCTTCTACAAGTGGATGTACAGTTTTCCACACACCATTTATTGAAGAGAATATCCTTTCCACATTGTGTGTTCTTGGCTACTTTGTCAAAGATCAATTGACTGTAAATATGTAGATTTATTGCTGCTCTTTCTATTCTGTTCCTTTCGTCTATTTGTCTACCTTTAGGCCAGTACCATTCTGTTTTGATTACTATAGCTTTGTGGTATATTTTAAAATCGGGTAGTGTGATGACTCCAGTTTTGTTCTTCTTCCTCAAGACTGCTTTGGCTATACAGGGTCTTTTGTGTTTTTATACAAGTTTTAGGATGTTCTTTCTGTTTTTTTGTTTTAAAAAACGACATTGGGATTTTGATAGAAATTGCATTGAATTTGTAGATCACATTGAATAGTAATTTTTAAAATATGAATTCTTCCAAATCATTAGTATGAGATATCGTTCCATTTATTTTGTCTTGTTTAATTTTTTCATCAATGTTTGATAATTTACAGCATCCAGATATTTCACCTCCTTAATTAAATTTAAACCTAAGTAATTTTTTTCTATTGTAAATGGGATTATTTTCTTAATTTCTTTTTCAGATAGTTTATTGTTAGTCTATAGAAATATTAACTACTTTTGCTTGTTGGATTTGTTTTCTGCAACTTTACTGCATTGGCTTATTAGCTCTAAACAGTGGGCCTGGAGCCTGGGGCCATGGAGGTGGGTCTGACACTGGAGTGTGCCTGGAGCCTAGGCTGTGGGGATTTTTCTGGAGACCAGGTACATGTGGAATGACCTAGCAGTGGGGAGGGCCTGGAGTCTGGGTTTGTAAGGGTTGACCTGGTACCCAGGAATACTGGGGTTGTCCTGGTGCTGGGGTCTCCAGTGAAGTCACGTGCTCACTTCACCTTCCCACATATTGAGAGTATCTCCAGATTGCACTGTACAGGCCTGAGGAAGAGGTGATGGAGTAATGTAAAACTGTTCTTCCTACCCACATCTATGCATGTTTTCTTATTTCTGTGCTCCACTTTCTATGCTCCAGGTGCTGTATCTATCATTCGGATTCCTTAGGATTTATAAAGATATTTTCATGTATGTATTGTTATTCAAATTGATGTTCTGAGAGGGGATAACTGCTGAACCATATTCTGCCATCTTGCTGACTTTATGCCTCCTCAGCATTTCTATGCTTGTTGCTGGCATAGCATTTTTTTCAAGCCTTTTACTTCCAACCTAACTGTCTTAATATAAAGTGAAACCTTTGTAGATAACATATAGTTTGGTCTTGCGTTTTTATTCCATATTGAAAATTTATATCCTTTAATTGGAGTATTTGATAGATTTAAATTTAATATAATTATCAATATGGTTGGATAATTTACTGGGATCTATTATTTAATATTCATTTTCTATTTGGATAATCAGTTTCTTGTTTCCTTTTACTCTTTTCCTGTGTTAACTTGAATTAATTAGATATTGGTTTAGAATTGCATTTTAATTTGTCCATTGCTTTCAGCCATCTTACTTTGCATTAATTTTTAGTGAGTGCTCTAGTGATTGTCTGAGATATCCTTAAATTTACTTCCTTCTTTTTGGTGGGTGAGACGTAGGTAAGAACACTTAACATGAGATCTATCCACACAACAAAATTTTTAAGTGCACAATACAGTATTGTGAACTATAGGCACTATGCTGTACAGCAGATCTCTTGAACTTATTTATCTTGCAGAACTGAAACTTTATACCCATTGAACAACAACTACCAATTTCCCCCTTGCTCCCCAGGCCCTGGCAAACATCATTCTATTCTCTCCATCTGTGAGTTTGACTATTTTAGTTACCTTGCATGAGTAGAATTATTCAGTATGTGTCCCTCCGTGACTGGCTTATTTCACTTAGCATAATGTCCTCCAGGTTCATCTATGTTGTCACAAGTAGTAGGATTTCCTTCTTTTTAAAAATGAAATAATATTCCATTGTATGTATATATCACCTTTATCCATTCATTTGTCATTGGACACTTAGGTTGCTTTCATACTTTGGCTATTATGAATAATGCTACAACAAGTATGAGCATGCAGATGTCTCTTAGAGATCCCTATTCAACTATTTTGGATATGTATTCAAATATGGGATTGCTGAATTATATGGTAGTTCTATTTCTAATTTTTTGAGGAATTTCCATAGTGTATTCCACAGTAGCTGCGTCAATTTACATTTCCACCAACAGGGCACAAGGGCACCCTTGTCTCCAGAAATTTGCCAACACTTGTTTTCTCTTGTTTTGATAATAGCCCTCCTAACAGATGTACTGTGATATCTCACTGTGGTTTTGATTGGCATTTCCCTGATAATTAGAGGTGTTGACCATTTTTATTTTATTTATTTTTTATACTTTAAGTTCTGGGATACATGTGCAGAATGTACAGGTTTGTTACATAGGTATACATGTGCCATGGTGGTTTTTTACACCATCAACCCATCATCTACTTTAGGTATTTTTTCTAATGTTATCCCTCCCTAAGTCCCCCACCCCCAACAGGTCCTGATATGTGATATTCCCCTTCCTGTGTCCGTGTGTTCTCTTTATTCAGCTCCCACTTATGAGTGAGAACATGCAATGTTTGGTTTTCTGTTCCTGTTAGTTTGCTGAGAATGACAGTTTCCAGTTTCACCCATGTCCCTCCAAAGGACAGGGACTCATCCTTTTTTATGGCTGCATAGTATTCCATGGTGTTTATGTGCCACATTTTCTTTATCTAGCCTATTATTGATGGGCATTTGGGTTGGTTATAAGTCTTTGCTATTGTGGACAGTGCTGCAATAAACCTACATGTGCATGTGTCTTTATAGTAGAATGATTTATAATCCTTTGGGTATATATACCCAGTGATGGGATTACTGGATCAAATGGTATTTCTGGTTTTAGATCCTTGAGGAATCATCATTTTTAAAAACACCTGTTATACATTTTATATCTTCTTTGAAGAAATGTCTATTCAGGTTTTGCCTATTTTTAAATTGGATCATTTTCTTGCTTCTGAGTTGTTTGAGTTCCTTATATATTTCAGATATTAATCCTTTATCAGATGTATGGTTTGGGAATGTATATAAGAAATCATTGCCAAGAACAAAGTCAAAAGCTTTTCCTCCATTTTTTAAGGAGTTTTGCAGTATCAGGTATTACAATTAGAACTTTAATATACTTTTAGTTAATTTTTGTGTATGGTATATGAGTCCAATTTTATTTTTTTGCATGTAGATATCCAGTTTTTCCAACACCAGTTGTTAAAGGGATTATTTTTCCCCATTGTGTATTTTTGCTACTATTGTAGAAGATCACTTAACCATATATGTGTGGATTTGTGTTGGGTGCTCTTTTTTGTTCCATTAGTCTACATGCCTGCATTCATGCTAGTACTATACTGCCTTAATTACTACAGCTTTGTAATATAGCTTGAAATTATGAAGTGTGATGACTTTCATTTTGTTCTCCTTGCTCATGATTGCTTTGTCTGCTTTGGCTCTTTGTGGTGCCATATAAATTTTAGAAGTATTTTTTCTATTTCTGAAAAAAAAAAATGAAATTTTCATGGGGATAGTATTGAATCTGTAGATTTCTTTGGTAGTATAGACATATTATCAATACTAATTATTCCAAATAATTAACTTAACATGTCTTTATATTTACATGTGTCTTCTTTATTTTTTTATCAATGTCTTATAGTTTTCATCATACAAATCTTTTTCCTCTCTAGTTATGTTTATTCTCAAGTATTGAATTTTTACATAGTATTGTAAGTGGGGTTGTTTTATTAATTTCCTTTTAGGATAATTTGTTGTTAGTGTATAGAAATGCAAGTAATTTTGTATATTGGTTTTGTATCCTGCAACTTTATTGAATTCATGTATTATTTCCAACAGGTTTTTTTTTTGTCATTAGGTTTTTGATGTATCACCTGTGAACAGAGTTAATTTTACTTCTTCCTTTCTGATTGGATGTACTTTATTTCTTTTTATTGACTAATTTTCCTGACTAGGGCTTCTAGTCCTATGATGCATAGAAATGGGGAGAGGGGTAAACTTTGCGTTATTCCTCATCTTAAAGGAAAAACTTAGTTTTTCACTATTGTGTATAATGTTAGCTGTGGGCTTATCATATATTGCCTTAATTATTTTGAGGTATAGTCCTTATGTACATGTGTACATGTGTTTTCATTGTTCGACTCCCACTTATAAGTGAGAACATTAAGTTTTTCATTTTCTGTTTCTTTGCTAGTTGCTGAGAATGATGACTTCCGGCATTATCTATGTCCCTGCAAAGGACATGTTTTCATTCGTTTTTATGGCTACATAGTACTGCATGGTGTATATGTACCACATATTCTTTATCCATTCTACCATTGATGGGCACTTGGAGTGATTCCCTGTCCTTGCTATTGTGAATAGTGCTGAAATGAACATACCTGTGCATATATTTATAATAGAATGATTTATATTCCTTTGGGTATATACCCAGTAATGGAATTGCTGGGTCAAATGGTATTTCTGCTTCCAGATCTTTGAGGAATTGCCATACTGTCTCCCACAATGGTTAGACTAATTTACATTCCCACCAACAGTGTAAAAGCACTCCTATTTCTCTGCAATCTCACCAGCATTTGCTATTTCTGACTGGCATGAGATAGTATCTCATTGTGGTTTTGATTTGAATTTCTCTAATGATCAATGATGTTGAGATTTTAAAAATATGTTTGTTGGCTGTCTGTATGCCTTTCTTTGAGAAGTGTCTGTTTATGTCCTTTGCCCACTTTTTAATGGGCAAAGATTTTATGATGAAACCATCGAAAGTAATTGCAAAAAAGCAAAAATTGACAAATGAGATCTAATTAGACTAAAGAGCTTCTGCACAGCAAAAGAAACTATCATAAGAGTAAACAGAGAAACTACAGAATGGGAGAAAGTTTTTTTTTGCGATCTATCCATCTGACAAAGGTCTAATACCCAGAATGTACAAGGAACTTAAGCAAATTTGTATAATTTTTTTTTTTGAGATGGAGTCTCACTTTGTCACCCAGGCTGGAGTGCAGCGGTGTGATCTCGGCTAACTGCAACCTCCGCCTCATTGGTTCAAGCAATTCTTCTGTCTCAGCCTCCTGAGTAACTGGGACTGCAGTCAAATGCCACCACACCTGGCTAATTTATGTATTTTCAGTAGAGACAGGGTTTTACCATATTGGTCAGTCTGGTCTCAAACTCCTGACCCCAGGTAATCCACCTGCCTTGACCTCCCAAAGTGCTGGGATTACAGGGGTGACTCACTGTGCCCAGTCTGTATGATCCTTTTAATGTGCTGTTTAATTCAGGTTATAATATTTTGTTGAAGATTTTCAAATCTATATTAATCAGGGATCATTTTCTATAATGTTTTTTTCTTGTAGTGTTCTTCTATGGCTTTGGTATTAGGGCAATACTGGTCTTCTAAAAGCATTTTGGAAGTATTTCCTCTGCTTTGATTTTTTGGAACAGTCTGAGAAGGATTAGTGTTAATTCTTTAAATATTTGGTAGAATTCATCAATGAACCCATCAGGTTCTGGGCTTTGCTGTGTTGGGTTGTTTTTGATAACTAATTCAATCCTCTTACTTGTTAATTTTCTGTTCATGTTTTCTATGTCCTTATGATTCATTCTTAGTACATGTTATAGTTCTAGGACATTGGCCATTTCTCCTAAGTGATTCTATTAATTGGTATATAATTGTTCATAGTAGTCTCTTGTGATCCTTTGTATATCTGTGGTATTATTTGTAATATCTCCTCCTGTATTTTCTCTTTGTTTTTTATTTTTTTCCTGTTAATGTTTTGTCAATTTCATCTATCTTTTAAAAACTATGCAACTATCTTGCATGTCCTGCACATGTACCCCAAAACCTAAAATGCAATTTAAAAAAAGATGCAACTCTTAGTTTCACTGATTTTTATTTTTTTAAATATTTTCTTCATTAATTCTGCCCTAATCCTTATTATTTCTAAAGTTAGGTTGTTTATTATTTTTTTTAATGTAAGCATTTTTTGCTATTCACTTTTCTTTCACTACTGCTTTTGCTGTATCAGATCTCATGAGCCTTATTCACTGTCACAAGAATAGCACAAGAAATACTGGCCCCCATGATTCTGAGGCCTTCCCAGCCATGCAGAACTGTGAGTCCAATTAAACCCCTTTTTCTTCCCAGTCTCAGCTATGTCTTTATCAGCAGCATGAAAAGAAACTAATACAATAGGAAAGAACTTGGTATTGCCATTTTGATATTGTTTTCTATCTTGTAGGATTTTTTTTAATTCCTTTTGTTTATTCTTCTCATTTTTTAATGATTTTTTAAAAATAGTGATATCCTTAGGTTCTGTTCTCTTTTTCTTTTGTGTATTTTCAATAGATATTTTTATTTGAGGTTACCATGAGGCTCACATAAAATATCCTCCGGTTGTAATGGTTTATTTTATGCTGAAAACAACTTAACTGCAATTGCATAAAAAACTCTACACTTTTAATTCTCCCCTCTCTACTTTATGTCATTGATATCACAATTTACATTTTTTATATTTTGTATCCATTAACTCACTTTTGTGGTTATTATTATTAATACTTTTATTTTTTAACTTTTGTACCAAAAGTGATTTAAATCCAATCATGATATTACAGTATTCTGTATCTTTCTACATATTTAGGGTTGCCAGTGTGTTTTAGACTTTCATATGCTTTTGTGTTGCTGCTTAGCATCCTTTCATTGCAACTTGAGAAACTCCCTTTAGCATTTCTTCTAAGATAAGTCTAGTGCTTCTGGTCTCAGCTTTTGTTTGTTATCTCTCCTTCAATGTTTTTCCAAATTTTTTATTGTGATAAAATATACATATAATATAACTTACCATCTTAACCATTTTTCAGTGGCATTAAATGCATTTATAATGTTGTGCAACCATCACCACTATCTATCTTCATTATTCTTTTCATCTTGTAAAATTGGAACTCCATACACCATAATTGGTAAGTCCCCATTCCTTCCTGTTCCCAGCCTCTGGCAACCACCACAAAACACTAGCCCCTAAGACAGTGAACTGAAAAACCTGAAATATTAGTTGCATGCTTTACTCTCCATTTTCCTGAGAGAAAAATCATGGGCCAAGATGATCTCACTTGGTGCCAAGTTTTGCTGGTTTGGGGGAGGAGCTGACATGGGAAAAGTAAAATTGCTCTTTTAAACTGTTTCAATGGGACTGTTCTCGTGTTTTGTGCTCATCTGGGATATTCAACATCTTTACTAGATTCTGGAAGTCTCTTGAAGGTATTTTGATTAATATATTTTTGTTAAATATGAGTATCTGTAAGGAGATGAGGGTTGGGGCTGGGGCTTATTATTCTATCATCTTGCTCCTCCATGCATCTCCACTCCACTTCTCCATGCATCTTTATCTTTTCAAAGTCTACTAAAATTTAATATTGTATTGCCTCACATAAAGTTTAATGACCTTGTCAATGTCTAGACTGGTTTGTTGTTATGCACTCTTTCATATTATAGTTTTCATGCACATTACGTCTATGTATCCTATACACTGTACATTGTAATGTTATGATTTTCCATTATATTCTCATATTTGTATCAAATAAATTAAGAGCAAAATATTATTTTATATTTATCCACATGTTACTATTCCTGATGCTATTTATTCCTTCCTAAAGATCCAGCTTTTCATCTGGTATCACTTTCCCTCAGACTCAAGAATTTCCTTTAGTATTTTTTATAGTATGAACATGCTAATAACAAATTGTCCTAATGTTAACTTATATGAAAATGTCAGTGTTTGCCTTTATCAATAAGGGATATTTTTGGTAAATGTAAAATTCTACATTGAAACAGTTTTAACAAAAATTCAGCACTTTAAAGATGTCTTTTTTTTCTTATGATGGGTCACAGGTCAATTTTATTCTGTTCCTCATTAGGCATTTTTTCTATGTAATGCTTTCAAGGTTTTCTGTTTAAATTTATTTTTCAAGTAGTTTGACTATGATATTCTTGAGCACAGTATCTTGCTTGGAGTTTATTGAGCTTGTTGAATCTGTAAATGTATATGTTGTATTATATTTGTTTTTTTTTTCCAAATATCTCTATTGAGTTAAAATTGATAAACACAAACCTGCACATATTTAATGTATTCAATTTGATGGTTTTTCATTATATTTGCAAATGTATAGCCATTCTTTTAAAAATAATTTTAATTCTTCAGAATATTATCCAGGAAAATTTCCCCAACAAAGCAAGGCAGGCCAATACTCAACTCCAGAAAATACAGAGAACACCACAAAGATATTCTGCAAGAAGAGCAACCCAAAGGCACATAATCGTCAGATTCACCAGGGTTGAAATGAAGGAGAAAATGCTAAGGGCAGCCAGAAAGAAGGGATGGGTCACCCACAAAGGTAAGCCCATCAGACTCACAGAAGATCTCTCAGCAGAAATTCTACAAGCCAGAAGAGAGTGGGGGCCAATATTCAACATCCTTAAAGAAAAGAACTTTCAACCCAGAATTTCATATCCAGCCAAACTGAGCTTCATAAGTGAAGGAAGAATAAAATCTTTTGCCAACAAGCAAGTACTCAGAGATTTTGTCACCACCAGGCCTGCTTTACAAGAGCTCCTGAAAGAGGCACTACACATAGAAAGGAACAACCAGTACCAGCCATTCTAAAAACATACCAGATGGTAAAGAGCATCAACAAAATGAAGAATCTGCATCAACCAATGGGCAAAACAGCCAGCTAGCATCAAAATGGCAGTATCAAATTCACACATAACAATATTAACCGTAAATGTAAATGGGCTAAATGCACGAATCAAAAGACACAGACTGGCCAATTGGATAAAAAACCAAAACCCATCAATGTGCTGTATCCAGGAAACCTATCTCACATCCTCTCCAGCACCTGCTGTCTCCAGATTTCTTAATGATGGCCATTCTACCTGGCATGAGATGGTATCTCAATGTGGTTTTGATTTGCATCTCTCTAGTGACTAGTGATGATGAGCATTTTTTCATGTGTTTGTTGGCCTCACTGTTGGTGGGAGTGTAAATTAGTTCAACCATTGTGGAAGACAGTGTGGCGATTCCTCAAGGACCTAGAAATAGAAATTCCATTTGACCCAGCAATCCCATTACTGGGTATATATCCAAAGGAATATAAATCGTTCTACTATAAGGACACATGCACACGAATGTTCATTGCAGCCCTGTTTACAATAGCAAAGACCTGGAACCAACCCAAATGCCCATCGATGATAGACTGGACTGGGAAAATGTGGCACATATACACCATGGAATATTATGCAGCCATCAAAAATGATGAGTTTTTGTCCTTTGTAAGGACATGGGTGAATCTGGAGAACATCATTCTCAGCAAACTGACACAAGAACAGAAAACGAAATACCACATATTCTCACTCATAGATGGGTGAGAAAAATGAGAACACATGGACACAGGGAGTGGGGTACTACACACTGGAGTCTATTGGGGGGAGTAGGGGAGGGACAGCGGGGGGCAGAGCTGGGGAGGGATAGCCTAGGGAGAAATGCCAAATGTGGGTGAAGGGGAGGAAGGCAGCAAAACACACTGCCATGTGTGTACCTATGCAACTATCTTGCACGTTCTGCACATGTACCCCAAAACCTAAAATGCAATAAAAATTAAAAAAGAATAATAATTTTAATTTTAATTTTTGTGGGTATATAATAGGTATATTTATAGGTATATGAGATGTTTTGATATGGGCACGCAATGCAGAATAATCATATCATACAAAATGAGGTATTCATCCTTTCAAGCATTTATCCTTTGTGTCATAAATAATCCAGTTATACTATTTTAGTCATTTTTACATTTACAACTAAATTATTATTGATTATAGTCACCCTGTAGTGCTATTATTTACTAGGCCTTATTCATTTATTCTATTTTTTTCTACCCATTAACCATCACTCCTGAATACACTTCCCAGCCCTAGTTATCACTCTTCTGCTCTATATCTTCATGCTTTCAATTGTTTCAATTTTCAGCTCCCACAAATAACTGAGAATACACAAAGTTTATCTTCTGTGCCTGGCTTAACACAATGACCTCCAGTTTAATCCATGTTGTTGCAAATGACAGGATCTTATTTTTTTATGGCTGAATAGTACTCCATTGTGTATATATACCACATTTGCTTTATCTATTCATTTGCTGATGTACACTTAGGTACCTCCTAAATCTTGGCTACTGTGAATAGTACTGCAATACACATGGAAGTAAAGATATCTCTTTGATATACTGATATCCTTCTTTTTGGGTATAAACCTAGCAGTGAGATTGCTGGATATCATATAAGGTCACTGTATTTTTAGTTTTTGAGGAACTCCAAACTGTTTTCCGTAGTGGTTGTACTAATTTACCTTCCCACCAACAGTGTACGAAGGTTCCCTTTTCCCCACATCCTCACCCGCATTTGTTATTGCCTATATTTTGGACATAAGAAATTTTTACTGGGTTGAGATGTTATCTCATTGTAGTTTTGATTTGTATTTCTCTGATGACCAGTGGTGTTGAACACCTTTTCATATGCCTGTTTGCTGTTTGTATGTTTTATTGTGATAAATGTCTATCTAGATTTTTTGGCCATTTTTGAATCAGATTTTAGATTCTTCTTTTTCTTTAGAGTTGCTTTAGCTCCTTATATATTCTAGTTACTAAATCTCTTGTCAGATGGGTAGCTTGCAAATATTTTATCTCATTCTGTGAGTTGTCTCTTCACATTTTTGATTGTTTCATTTTCTGGGCAAAAGCTTTGTAATTTGATGTGATCCTGTTTGTCCATTTTTGCTTTGATTTCCTGTTCTTGTGGAGTCTTTAGGTTTTTCCAAATACAAGATCATATCTGCAAGGAAGGATACTTTGACTTCTTCCTTTCCAATATGCATGGCCTTTATATCTTTCTATTGTTGGATTGCTCTAGCTAAGTCATTCAGTACTATGCTCAATAACAGTGGTGAATGTGGGCATCCTTGTTGTGTTCCAGATCTTAGAGGAAAGGCTTTCAGTTTTTCCCCATTCAACATGATATTAGCTGTGGGTCTTCTGTACATAGTATTTGTTATGTTGAGGTATGTTCCTTCTATACCCAGTTTTTTTTAAGGTTTTTCATCATAAAGGGATGTTGAATTTTATCAAATGTTTTCTCAGGATCTATTAAAATGGTCATATGATTTTTTTCTTCATTCTGTTGATATGATGTATCCCTTTAATTGTGTATGTTGAACCATCCTTGCATCCCAGGGATAAATCCCACTTGGTCACAATGAATGATCCTTTTAGTGTATTGTTGAATTTTGTTTGCTAATGTTTTATAGAGGATTTTCCATCAGTATTCTTCAGGGATATTTTCTTGTAGTTAGATTTTTGTTTCAAATATCTTTTTCTTCCTCTTCTCTTATTGTTTGCCACCTGGGACTCCAGTTACGTTCATAACTTTTTGATATTATCCTATATATTTCTAACACTCTGCTCATCTTTTTCAATCTTTTCTTTTTTAATCCGTACTTCAGATTAGATAATATCACTAGATTTTTCTTCCAGTTAAACTACTCTTTCTTCTGCCATTTTCAACGTGCTGTTAAGCCCACTCAGTGAATTTTACTTCAGATATTATGACTTCCTATTTGTTCATTTATTATACATCTGTTTTTCTTTATTTCTCTAAGTGTAGTTATGATGGGTGATTCAAAATTCTTTCTCCTAATTCAAACATCTGACTTCCTTAGGGCTGATTGCTAGTGAGTGTCTTTTTTTTCCCTTGGATATGAGTAATATTTTCCTATCATTTTGCTTTAGTAGTAATTTTTGAATGTACCCTGAGTATTGTAAATTATATACTGTAGTATACCTTTATTATTTTTTTCTCTAGAACACTGATTTTGTTTATTTTATTTTGTTTGTTTAGTAATGTGGCTGAAGTGAAACTCCAAACTCTCCCTCATTGGCAGCACTGAAAATTCTGTTTAATTTTTTCAGCTTTATTTAGACTTTTTGGAATCTGTCCCCACATAAATATTTCATGGTTCCACCAGACAGCTGGGTGGTTTATACACAGAATTTGGGGCTTCCTCTTCTTAGCTTTTAAAATTCTTGGATTTCTCTCATGGATTTTCACTACAATGGTCATCATGAATTCTGTCTTCTGGTTTCTTCAGCCACTTGGACTGCGAGCAGTTGTGTGTGGCAGCTAGCTGGTACTGGTTTGTGAATGTCTACTGTGCACATCTCTATTCAACTCCATGTTCATGGAATTATCCATGGTAGAAATATTTACACTATGGAAATTGGCAATATATGAATTCGTGTTTTATTTATTTTCCTCAATATCCAGTTGTTAAATATTTAACAGTTGCAACACTGATTTTAGTTTCTCTAGAATTTATTCACTGCTTTGGCCTGGGGCTGCCATCAGGCAAAAATTTCCAGAAAAAGAAAAACTCAGTATTGTTCCCTCCTTTCAAATATTAATTCCCTTTTAACTTTTGCCTGTTTATGGGTTACTTTCCAGTACATTCAATTCTTGTATTATATATTTGGTCCACTGTTTATTATTGTTATCTGTATCAGGGTTGGTTTGATAGAGGCTTCTTCACCATGCCAGAAGTTGTCCTAATAAAGGAATGTGTGTGGTTTTTGTTTGTTTGTTTGCTTGCAGTGAAGTAGGAAAATTATGAAAATGCTATAAATTTTTCATAGAGATATAACTGTGTGATTTAGAGAAGAGTTTTTTTTTGTTGTTGTTCAGAGAGTAACTTAGTCCAACTTATTTGTGTTAAAATATCTTTTCTTTAAAAAAAATAATGGCACCCAGATGGTTTATTTGTTTGTTTAGTGTCTGCATTAGATGAAAAGTTATCAATTGTAGTAAATTGAATAGTATCCCCTGAAATTCATATTCATCTAGAACCTCAGGATGTAACCTCATTTCAATGGTATGGTCTTTGCAAAAGGAATTAGTTAGAGATCTTGAGATAAATTCATTCTGGATTTAGGATGGGTCCTAAATCCAATTACTGGTTTCTTTACAAGAAAAAAGAGGGAGATTTGGGTACACGGAAATCAGAGGAGAAGACCATTTGAAGATAGAGGCAGAGATTCAGTGATAAGCCAAGGACTACTGGGAGCCACCGGAAGCTGGAACAGATAAGAAATCGTTCTCTAGAATTTTGGAGGGAGTGTGATCCTGTCAGCACCTTGATTTTAGACTTCTGGCCTTCAGAACTGTGAGACAATAAATTTCTGTTGTTTCAAGCTACTGAATTTATGGTAATTTGTTAGGGGTTCCTTAGGAAACTAATACATCAACCTTATGCCAGTTCATATTTCTTTTTGTCAGTATACTAATCTATTCAATCCAATGGACATTGATGCAAACAAATCTACACATAAAAATGAGTACCTACGCAGGAAAAAGTATTTATAACTATATGCCCACATGCACGCTTGCTTTGTGTGCAAGTTACATATTACTTTTGCAGACAAAGTTACTGTACCTGCAGTCAGCAATCTGAGTACTGACCTTGACTCTGCCACTGAGTCACTATGACTTTGTGTGAGCTATGTTTTCTATTTAGTCTAGTTTCTTTTTCTGTACAATGGTATGATTATCTTTATGAGCCAATGACCCTAAGCTTATAAATACCCATCTATCTTCTACTCAATGTATGGATACATGCTTTTGAAGATGTATAGGTGTGTAGCACATGTATTTCATTGGGTAGGAGTAGGGAGCATTGGAAAGTTGGGAGAAAACCCAACAGGATGGTAGTTTAAATAGAAATGGCACACTATGGGCAACATTGTAAATGCCTATTATGTCCCAGTCACTGTATGTATATTGACACTAGTATACTTAAACACTCTATATAACTCACTTTCAATTAGACGCTCTCTGAATTTTTCTGACTTACTGGACTAGAAATCACAATATGATGAGTTTGATTAAGAAGGGAGGAAGGCAGCAAAACACACTGCCATGTGTGTACCTATGCAACTATCTTGCACGTTCTGCACATGTACCCCAAAACCTATAATGCAATAAAAATTAAAAAAAAAAACTTTTATACTGATCATTATATGTGAGCAGATGCCGAATTCTTTGATAGAAAAAGTCTTTACTCATGTGCTTATATCTTATATTGGAATTGTCCCTGAATCACAAAAGATAGAATATTGAATCAATGTGATTTGGAGTCCCATTTGGGAACCCACTTTTGGAGAACTTTTGAAATTTGGTAGTTTATGTTTTGTTTTCTGAGGGCAAACTTCTTCACCTGGAATTTTCCTGTCTTTAGATTCCTAGACTATTAGTTCTGTAAGGGTCCTTTAAGATCATCTAATTTCATTACCATTCATTTAGTCATTGAGGATATTGAGGGCCAGATTGAAGAACTCGTTGAAAGCAACACAGCAATTTTCAGAGGCAGAACTCAAACCCAAGTTCCTTTCATTTATTTTTAGCCAGGATTTTTTTTTCCATCCTATGCTGCATTGTTACCGTGCTTTGCCTAGGTTGCTTTTTTTTTCTTTTGACCCAATGGGAATATAATTATTTTATATTTTGAGTCAATAAATCTCCTTCTCCCCACTTTACCCCTTGTGGAAACTCATGTATAGGCCCACACAATTACATACACCTATATTCCCTTTGGAATTTTTGAAAAGAAAGCATTGTGGTTCTGCTGCTTGTCTGTCTTCCCTACAGGGAAGCTAGAGCTGCACTTCTACTAGGTTGAGGGTGGGTGTGGAAGTGAGGTCAGTAGGGGATCAGTGTGGCCAAACTCTTTCTTCTTAGTGGAGTATGAATGACAACCCCTTTGATGTACATTTTTCTAGCTCATTATTGTCCCCAGAGATGGAATCTGAACAGACAGGATTGTCAAACCTTTATTTGGAGCCTGGGTTAGAAGGTATGCCCATAGGGATGTAAGGGAAACAGAGGGAAAAGGAGGAAGCTCACTCTTCAATCTTGGAGCAGCAAGTAAGCATCACATATCAGCTACCGTAACCCATACTTCCTTTATCCTCCTATTAGCTCTTACCCTTTTGCTCTCTTTCTCTTCCCTTTGCTTCCTCTGCTCCTCCCTTTCTTTCTGGACTTCCCCCTATTTCTCTGTTGGATGCCTTAAGGAATAAAATACTACTTTAGTATTTCATAAAAACAACCACATCTATAGTCTTGCAGTGCTGTATTCAGAGCCCCAGCACAGCCGCGTGCTAAGCACCAGTGGTGAACCTAAAGCCAGCAAAGGGGGAGGGGAGAAGGGGAGGGGAGGAGGGGAAGGAGAAACTGACAGAGACGGAGGGAGGCAGATTGAGAGAGAGAGGGAGGGAGGGAATGAGAGGGGGGAGGGAGGGAGAGAGAGAGAGAGAGAGAGAGAGAGAGAGAGAGAGATTGAGGGGGAGAGGGAGAGCGTGAGCGCGCGCAAGCTAGCGAGCAAACCAGAGAGACAGACCGAGAGAGGGACCAGGAGAGAGACCCAGAGAAAGAGAAGAAGCCAGAAGCCGAGCTCTGCAGGGCTCAACCTCCAACTTGTTTCAGTTCATTCATCCTTCTCTCCTCTCCGCTCAGACTATAGAGCTCGGTAAGAAACATTGATGTTGCTTCTTCCCCCTCCCCCAAGCTCAGGTCTCCTTTAGCGATAGCATCTCTCCCCCGTACTGAGAGTCTCCTTGGGTTGGCAGGGAGGCGAGGCATGCTCTGCAGCTGTGATGCTATCCTGGGTTCCCCAGTGGGGCTGGTGGAAGCCCAGAGGCGGCATCTGAGCAAGGAGACACTGGGGTAAAACCCGATTTGAGGAAGGGGGGTTGCGATGTGGTATATGCGTAATTTGCTTCATTGTCAGTGAAATGTTTTGTTCCTCTTTGGAAGCAGGTCAGCATTGACCTTGCAAATTGCTTGGGGGGCCCCAGCAGCTGCTGCAGAAAGCCACGGAGTGGCCCCTAGCAAAAGCAGACAGCACTGTCATGACCCCCCAGACAGCCCCAGGCACCAGGGATGGAGTAATGGCTGGAGCTTTCTCCCTTCTTTAACTCTTTCTCTGCAGCTGCTTCTCACTGCTGGAAATAAGAAAGGAGGGTACCTTGCAGCCTCTTTCCCCATCTCCCCATTACCTCCCCCACATGCAAGTGAGTAGAAAGTTGTAAATAACTGCTTCCTTTAAAGCAGGTTGAGACCTCCCCACTTCCTTTAAGGGGCTCACGGTGGGGTCAGCCCTGACTTCCTCCACAAACTTAGGAGGCTTGCCTTGTTTCCCTGAGAGAAGCTCCATTGCTTGCCCACCCTCAATTCCAGGTAGTTGAGCTGACATCCTTGACCAGAGATTCAGATACCCCACCCCATCGCACTCATAGGCATCATGTTAAGTCCAGCTGTGTCCTTGGAAGGGAGGAAACACCTGATGGTTTGTCTGGAACTGGCTTCCCAGTTTGGTGCTCCTCTGACTGTGGCTGCGGGTGGCATGGGCAAGAAGACTGGGGGAAGGGTGGCTGTTGGATTTATGAAAAGCAGGGTGATGAGGTACGATTACTAGCATGAATAGTTTGGGTTACTAAGAGCCAGCAAGTTCTGGTTGTCTGGAGCTATGCAAAGACTGGTTGAAGCTCTTGTATTATAGCCCATCTGAACTGGTAGGGGAAGGGATCTAATTGTTTGATGGGAGCTTTTAAAGTGAGTGATACTGCTGGGTCTGTGATAGTAATTATGACATCCTTAATACTAATTGCTAACATTATTGAGTGTGTAGTATATTTTGGATTCTGGGCTGAGGATTTAGTGTGTATTACTTCATTGAATTATTGTAGCAGAATAGTGCATTGAATAACAGACACTATTATTATCTTTGGTTTACTGATGAAACTGAGGCACAGAGAGGTTAAGTAACTTATCCAAGATTACAGAGCAATTAAATGTCCCAGTTGGAAATTAAAACACTGGCAATCTGGTTCCAGAATCCATGGTCTTAACCATTAAGCACTACTGCCTTCCTGGGGAGATTTTTGCACCTTTGTCTGCTAGGCAAGTGTAGACACAATAGGTGTAGTGTGGCTTGACGAAATTTTTTTGGGAAATAATGGCCTCGCCTTTGTGTAGAGTAATAGGCACTTAGGCTGGAGCCAGTCTTTACCTGGATTTCTGGAAGGGGCTGCCCAAAATACTTTTATTGACCAGCTTGCTTTCCTTTGAAAATCATGCTTGGAAGGATTGCACTTTTCATAACCTTATCCAACCAACATGCTCTGAACTGTGCCTTTTAGAAACAGACCTTATTCTTATTTCCCGAGCATTTGGTGTTATTCTGTGCCGAAAATTTTAGAATACTAAAACCTTGGAACTGGAAGGAGCCCGAAAGGTCATTAATTAAGCTTTTTTTCCCTCCCCCACCAGTACTTGAATTTATCATAAGCATCTAATTTGTTGACTGATTTCTATTTGAACTCCCTGCAGTGATAGAGAGCTCATTAGGTTGTTCTTTGTGTCTTGAGCAACTCTGATTGTCAGAAAGTATTCCCCATTATAAGCCAAAATCTGTTTCCCAATAACTTATATTCATTGGTTCTTTGGGAGCATCTGGAACAAATATGCTTTTTCTTAATTGTAGTTCTTCAGTTAGTTGAATACAGCAATCATGCCTACCTCTTAAGCCTTGGATCTAATAAGACCACAGAGTAAAGGATTATCATTTACTTCATGCTGAAAATTAGACTATTCTTAATATGGCCTAATAGCCCACTTGTTTGTTAGCCACAAATTGACCCTACTGAGTTTTCTAAAGCAGCCCTAATAGTGTATGCTCTCCTCCTTGGATGAGCTTATTATCTGGTGTTAACTGGCCTGATGGGAGCAAGGAAGGTCATTTTCATATTCCCAAAGACCAGAAATTGGTTAGTACTAGTCCTTCTAAAGCCCCCAGAATGTCTATGTGGCATCCAGACAATAAACATGGGAAAATTTGAGTGGCAGGCATTTTTATAAAGAAAATTATGAAATTTTCTAATTTCACAAAAAAGTTATGAAATGTTCTAATTTAATTAAAAAAATCACTACATTTGAAATAATGGTAGTTCAAGGTTTATACAGTGTCTAAAAGGTAGAATAATAAACTGTTATATCAGAAAACACCTCAGGAATAGTGACATCACTGAGGGGATACAATACAGTGGGACTGGGTGGAAAAGGGGTGAGTATGTGGTCACTAGAATGGAACACTGACTTGGCTGTTAGCAAATTTGGATTCCATTCATAGCTCTGATGATTTGCCAATTATCTTGGACACATGACTTCCCCTCCATGTTCCTCAGTTTTTCCATCTATAAGATGTTGAGGCAGACTGTATCTCTAAGGGTCTTTCAACTCTGAATTTCTCCATCAGAAGTAAGCTATAACATTCCAGGCTTATGAGGGGTTTCGGAAATTGTTAGGCCAGTGCTTCTCAAACTTTAATGTGTAAAAATATCTCCTGGGAGGCCTCTGTTCTGTTCCATTGGTCTATATCTATGTTTTGGTTCCAGTACCATGCTGTTTTGATTACTGTAGCCTTGTAGTATAGTTTGAAGTCCAGTAGTGTGATGCCTCCTGCTGTGTTCTTTTTACTTAGAATTGGCTTGGCTATGTGGGCTCTCTTTTGGTTCCATACGAAGTTTAAGGTGTTTTTTTCCAGTTCTGTGAAGAAGGTCATTGGTAGCTTGATGGGGATAGCATTGAATCTATAAATTACTTTCAGCAGTATGGCCATTTTCACGATATTGATTATTCCTAACCATGAACATGGAATGTTTCTCCATCTGTTTGTGTCCTCTCTTATTTCGTTGAGCAGTGGTTTGTAGTTCTCCTTGAAGAGGTCCTTTACATTCCTTATTAGTTGTATTCCTAGGTATTTTATTCTCTTTGTAGCAATTGTGAATGGCAGTTCATTCTTGATTTGGCTGTCTTTGAGTCTGTTATTGGTGTATAGGAATGCTTGTGATTTTTTCACATTGATTTTGTATCCTGAGACTTTGCTGAAGTTGCTTATCAGTTTCAGGAGATTTTGGGCTGAGACGATGGGATCTTCTAGATATACAATCATGTCGTCTGCAAATAGAGACAGTTTGACTTCCTCCTTTCCTATTTGAACACCCTTTATTTCTTTTTCTTGCCTGATTGCTCTGGCTAGAACTTCCAGTACTATATTGAATAGGAGTGGTGAGAGAGGGCATCCTTGTCTAGTGCCATATTTCAAAGGGAATGCTTCCAGTTTTTGCCCATTCAGTATGATATTGGCTGTTGGCTTGTCGTAAATAGCTTTTATTATTTTGAGAAATTCCACATATACACCATGGAATATTATGCAGCCATCAAAAACAATAAGTTTGTGTCCTTTGTAGGGACATGGATCAACCTGGAGACCATCATTCTCAGCAAACTGACACAAGAACAGAAAATGAAATACCACATGTTCTCACTCATAGGCGGGTGTTGAACAATGAGAACACATGGATACAGGGAGGGAGCACTACACACTGGGGTCCGTTAGGGGGAATAGGGAGGGACAGCAGGGGGTGGAGAGTTGGGGAGAGATAGCATGGGGAGAAATGCCAGATATAGGTGAAGGGGAGGAAGGCAGCAAATCACACTGCTACGTGTGTATCTATGCAACTATCTTGCATGTTCTGCACATGTACCCCAAAACCTAAAATGCAATAAAAATTGGGAAGAAACATGTCAAAAAAAATGATGGAAATTCATTTGGAGACATTAAAAAAATATCTCCTGGGTATCTTATTAAAATGCAAATTGTGATTCAGAGAGCCTGTGGGAGGGATCTCGGATTTTGCATTTTAATAAGCTATTAGGTGATCCTGAAACTGCTGTTCCACTGACCACACTTCAAGCAGCAAAACTCTAGTAGAGTACTAGTCAAACTCTCTTAGTAAAGGAAAATATTTTTTGGTTTGTTCGTTTTTCCTAATCCATCACAGAAGACTGCTAATTTAGTAAAATAAATTAACCGTGAACTACTAGAAAATGAAAGAAAAGACATATAAAACATAAGCCCACATTTGTATTATTAGGTTCAACAGACATAAAGTAATTTTTCAAATTGCTGTAAAATTTTCTAAGTGCTTACTCTCGACTTCTGTAGTTTGGTTCTTCCTGCCTGGTAATAAAAGTTCACAGACAGGCACTGATTGAAGGGCTACATTTTGAGTGCAGTGGTCTAGGCTACCTGCCCATCTAATTTAAGAGACCTGAATTAGGCCAAGCCTTAATTTCTAAATCACCTGTAAGATGATCTTTTACCTTTCAGTTAGGTATCTCCTTTAATGAAGAACGTGTTGTGACAGCCAAAATGTTTGTTTTTTCTTAAAACTCTTAATTTCCTTAGAGCTTCTACAAATTACACTTTCAGTTACATATTTCAAGTGGGCAAGGGGCTGTATCAGTTCAGTTTATTATACCATTAGCCATTAGCCTAGTGTATGACATAGAGTAGGTGCTTAATAAATGTTTGTTAAATAAATGAATGAACCATTTGAAATTAGTTGTGGGGTCATACATTCAATAAAGGAAAGGTAATTTGTACTTCATTCTGCAGTGGGGAGACAGGATTCATCCCATTTAAAAAATTTCTTACAGTGGATAAAAGGCCAACTTGACTACTTCAGAGAGGTACTTGGTATCTCAATTTTCTTTTGAAGGGATTTTAGGAAGCCAGACAAATACTTTATGTACTCTACATCTCAAGTCTTTACTTTTAACTCAGACATGAATCAAATCAGTCATTCAGCACATTAGTTTTTTTAAAATTAATTTATTCAGTAATATGGTTAGGCACGGAAGAGAGGTTACAAAGCTGGGCAAAACAGCCATGGTCCCTGGTTGCTTGGGGCTTAAAGTTTGATGGGGAAGAGGACATTAATCAGATAATTATATAGCCATGACATTCCGCTTAATAACAAATGGTATGAAGAAAAAAATATGGGGGTGGGGCTATGAAGGCACACAACAGGAAACTGATCTAGTTTTGAATTTATGCAAAGCACCCTTGAGGAAGTGATATTGAGGTTGAGTAGAGACTTGTACGGGGTGGGGTAGAGAGAATGGAGGTGGTGGAGCAGTTTTCTAGATGGAGGGGAGAGCGTGTACAAGGGCTCTGTGAAAAGAGAAGCATAGCAAATTTGAGAAGTGTAACAAAAGCTGGTGTGGCTGGAGTGGGCCATTATAAGGCTGTTGGTCTTTATTGTAGAAAGAATGGGACTGGTTAAAACGCTTTGAGCAGGATGACTGACACAGCTTAAACAGAATCCATTCAGTATAAGGTTACTAAGTGCCTATGATGAACCAAAGATAATGTGGGAGATACAGAATTATTTAGGAATAGCTTCTTCCCTACAAGATGGGCACAGACTAGTAGGAAAGAGAAGAAATACACAAACAACTACAGGACCAGGAGATGAGATCTACACCCATAAAAGAGAAGAAAAGGACTTTAAGTAGATCAAAGACATCTTCCTAGAAGTGATATTTTAAATTAGCTTTGAAGATTAGACAAACTTTGAGTATGTGGAATTAGGGGATGGGACAGGTATTCTAGGCAGAAAGGCTAGTTGTGTTGGAGTAAAGTGTATGCAGAAATACTTACATGAGATGTGTTTGGCAAGATAGGTGGAGGGCTTGACTATAAATCATATTTAATGCTAGATGGGAAAATTAGAACATTATATGAAAAAGAGATGCAACTCCCTCATTTTATGGATGAGCAAACCCATCCTGAGAGGGTGAGTGACTTGACTTGCCTGAGGTCACACAGGTAGTACTATTGTTTTCGCTCAATAAAAGGTACTGAGCACATTTGAAAATATGGGATTGGAGCTCTGGAAAGAAGTCAACTGGAGAGAGTGATTTGAGAGTTATTGCCTCTCAATACTTAAAATAGAATAAAAGAGATCCAGGGGTGATACTTTAATAATGCTTTCTTTTTTTTAGGATATAGGGGAAAAAGATGAACCTTGCACAAAGTCTACAAAGTATAAAAAGTCAGGGGTATGAAAGGAAAATTAGAAGAGTACAGTGTTACAATGGTGTCTAATCTATTTATTACATACATATCGTTTACTAGGCATGGAGAATATAATGGTAAGCAAAACAGACAAAGTTGTTGCCATCCTGGGCTCATGGTTTAGATGGCAACATAGACATTATTCGACAAACCACTGAACTATATAGTAACAAATTGTGATTCATATGTAGAGGAAAATGTACCACTTTAAGAAGAAAGATGTGGTCACCTTTATTGAACTTCACAGCAGAGTTGAGTAGTGATAAACGATACGTGGATTTTAACAGTCCTTTCCACTCTGATGGTCACAGTGCTTACCAACACTTCAGTTGGATGATGAATATCCATTTTGTGAAAGTTTGGCAGATGATTGTTGTGAAATAGTGAGGGAAGGTAAGGGTCCCTCTAGGCTTATGTCCCAGCGTCTTTCCCAGATCCTCCAACTCTCTCGGTTCCACAATTTATAGAAAGAGGCACCTGATTAACAAAATATGAAGAATTTGATGTTAAAAATCCCTCTTAAAATGGGATTTCTGATAGCGTAGTCCTGGTTTGAATACTTGGTTTGTTGTGACTTACCGCTTGTCTTGTTTGACCCTAAGTTTCCATAACTGTAAAATAAGGTGGAGTGTTGGAAAAGGATTTTGAACAGGGTGACTGACATGGCCTAAACTGAATCCATTCAGATATTTACAAAAACCCTTCAAGCTGTAGGGTTCTATAGTTCATATTCTGCTCCATACTGTGTTCTCATGGTTCTGTGCAGATACTTCAGGTTCGGTCACTAATATAAGCAACACTAATAACTTTATACAGAATTCTGAAGGTTGATAATTTTCGTGGAAGTATTCAGACTTTGGAAGAGGTCATTAGAACGCACCTTCCTTGTTTTATCCTGAGGTGATTGAAATTGTGACTGTCCTGAGAGTTAAAGAAAGAACTTACTATATTGTAAAATTTATAGTAAGGCTGGATGTTAGGTGATATTTCTATTACTGCTGGTTTGAAATAAACTAAAGTCTCTGAAAATAAGATGGGGCAGGATACTGTTAAATATATACAAGGTGATTATCTCATTCTGAAATGTAATGGTCCAGGTAGTCTCTTCCCGTTGGGAAGATACATGCTTTATAGCATGATGTTAAACATATTGATATCTGCACAAAGTGTGTCGCCTAACTATGCACAGAAAGGGGAATAAAACTCTCCAGGATGTATATTTTGAAGGGTTCTTTTCTCTTTAAAAACTGATTTCTTAAAAAAATACAAGTATTACATATATTTTTTCACGAGAAGGGGAAGTAGATAGAGATGGAATTATGTAAATGATCATAGCATGAAACAACTTTTTAAAAGAGTACAAGAGGAGCTCAGAGATGGCAGGACCCTTAACAATCATGTAATGGCAGTCTTATCATCCAGTACATATGGTCATCATGTACTGGATGATAATGTGTGAATGGTTCTAGAAAAGGTTGCTTAACACCCCCAGATAATAGACAGCTTGATTGTTAGCAAGTTATTCTTCATACTGACCTGAAATCTATCTTCTGGATCTAAATGATTGGTCTTGCACCTTAGAGCAACAGCAATACTGAGTAATTGCTAGTCCCCTTCCTCCTAATGGCCATTCAAATGTTTAACCATGGTTTGTTCTTCTTGTCATCTATTCTTCAGTCTATATATTGCTAGTTCTTGAGCTTATGTAATATGTATTTTGAGAACCTTCTACAACAGACACTTCCATTTTCAGTATTCCTTTTAATATATGGTGTCCAAAACTGGGCCCACTACTTTAAGCATGGATGGCCAGCACTTCCATTAAAAACATTGTGTATATTTTCTAATATACCTTAAGATTGTAATATCTACCATTAAATTGTTTTTCCTGATTATAAAAGTAAAACAAACAAACTAATTATAGAACATTTGGAAAATGAAGAGACATTTACAAAAATCACCTCTAAATCCCTAGTCCAGAGATAACTTGCTGTATTTCTTTAAAGATGTGTTTCCATGTTTATATAATTGGGATCACATCTTACATGTAATATTTTTGATCTGGCTCTTCCCTTGGTATTATATTGTGATCATTCTCCCACATCATTCAGCAGTCTTCAAACAATTTTTAATAGCTGCATACTTTTTCAGTTTTCAATTTCTACCATAATTGTATGACAGTTCACACATTGGTCATTTAAATTATTTTTGCTTCTTTGAACCTCACCTTTTATAGGTCTTTATTCAAATGTCATATTTGAATTCTAAATGATCTCACATAAAAATGCAAACCCATCTTTCCCAATATTGACTCTTCCCCTTTCTTGGTTTACTTTTTTTAACCCCTTGGTTTGTGTCATCACCTAATAGACTATATACATTACATCTATTGTCTGGATTCCTGTTTTAGGGTGTAAGTCCCTCAAGCACAGGGATTTTCCCCCCTTTTGTTCAGTCTTATGTCCCCTAGAACTTAAAATAATGTCTGACGTATTGTAGATACTTACTAAGTATTTGTTGAATGAATTATTAAGATGAGTTTTTGTAAAGGGCATTACTGGGTCTGAAAACTCTAACTATTTAAAGGCTTTTGATAAATATGTGGTGTTCCACTGTATAAGATTGTTGATTACTGCACATACACCTATGACAGTGCTGTCTACTGTCATTGTTTTAAAAGCTTTTACCAAGCTGATAGGGACAAAATGGTCCCTTACTTGATGTGTTTCTTTTATTATATGAGATTGAATACTTTTTTATATTTCTTGATCAATTTTGTTTCCTCTCTATGAACATCTATTCATGGTCTTTGTACATGTTTCCATTAAGATCTTACATTTTTTTATTTGTATGGAAAACAAGTATTTAGTAGACATTAGACCTTTTTCTGTTAAATGGAGGGAAAATATTGTACTTACATTTTAAATGTTTATATTTAAAATTTTATATTTTAAATTGACTTTTATGCATAGCAATCTTAATTTTATGTAATGATATTTATCTTTTCATTTGTAATTTCTTCTGATTAATTTGTGTTTTAAAATTTCTTCCTCATTAAAAATTGGATAAATTCTTAAATGGATTTAGTTTTACTCGTTATTGCTTATGTTTAATCCCTCTGGAATTTATTTTGCTGTGGTGTGAGGCAATTTTCTAAATTGTTTTCCCTGCCAATTGTTTCATAGCACCAAATACTGAATAATTCATTCATTCCCACTGTTCTGTAACATATATAAATTGTAACATATAATAGATTCTCTTTGGAATTTATCTAGTTTTCATCTCTTTCAGTCTGTCTCTTCTTGTCCTAGTTACAAAGTTTAAATACTATTGTAGCTTTAAAATATTTTTGTAAATTGTATTTTAAAGTTCTGGGGTACATGTGCAGATCTTGCTGGATTGTTGCATAGGTACACACGTGCCATGGTGGTTTGCTGTCTCCATAACCCCATCACCTACATCAGGCATTTCTCCCAGTGTTATCCCTCCCCAAACTCCCTGCCCCCCACTGTCCCTCCCCTAGTTCCCCATTCCCCAACAGACCCCAGTGTGTGATGTTCCCCTCCCTGTGCCCATGTGTTCTCATCATTCACCACCTGCCTATGAGTGAGAACATGTTGTGTTTGGTTTTCTGTTCTTGTGTCAGTTTGCTGAGAATGATGGTTTCCAGATTCTATCCATGTGCCTACAAAGGACATGAACTCATCTTTTTTATGGCTGCATAGTATTTCATGGTGTATATGTGCCACATTTTCTTTGTCCAGCTTATCATCGATGGGCATTTGGGTTGGTTCCAGGTCTTTGCTATTGTAAACAGTGCCGCGATGAACACATAAGTGCATATGTCTTTAAGATAGAGTGATTTATAATCCTTTCGGTATATACCCACTAATGGGATTGCTGGGTCAAATGGTATTTCTATTTATCGATCCTTGAGGAATCACCACACTGTCTTCCACAATGTTTGAACTAATTTACACTCCCCCTAACAGTGTAAAAGCATTCCTATTTCTCCACATCCTCTCCAGCATCTGTTGGCTCCAGATTTTTTTTTTTTTTGAGACGGAGTTTCACTCCTGTTACCCAGGCTGGAGTGCAATGGCACAATCTCGGCTCACTGCAACCTCTGCCTCCTGGGTTCAGGCAATTCTCCTGCCTCAGCCTCCCAAGCAGCTGGGACCACAGGCACACGCCACCACGCCCAGTCATTTTTTTTGCATTTCCAGTAGAGACGGGGTCCCACCATGTTGACCAGGATGGTCCCGATCTCCCGACCTCGTGATCCACCTGCCTCAGCCTCCCAGAGTGCTGGGATTACAGGCTTGAGCCACCGCGCCTGGCTGGCTGCAGATTTTTTAATGATCGCCATTCTAACTGGTGTGAGATGGTATCTCAATGTGGTTTTGATTTGCATCTCTCTAATGACCAGTGATGATGAGCATTTTTTCATATGTTTGTTGGCCTCATAAATGTCTTCTTTTGAAAAGTGTCTGTTCATATCCTTTCCCCACTTTTGAATGGGTTTTTTTTTCTTTCTTGTAAATCTACTTTAGTTCTTTTTTTATTCTTGACATTTGTCAGATGGGTAGATTGCAAAAGTTTTTTCCCATTTTGTTGGTTGCCAGTTCACTCTAATCATTGTTTCTTTCACGGTGCAGAAACTCTTAAGTTTAATTAGATCCCATTTGTCTATTTTGGCTTTTGTTGCCATTGCTTTTGGTGTTTTAGTCATGAAGTCCTAGCTTATGCTTATGTCCTGAATGATATCGCCTAGGATTTCTTCTAGGGTTTTTGTGGTGTTATGTCTTATGTTTAAATCTTTAATCCATCTGGAGTTAATCTCAGTGTAAGGTGTAAAGGAAGGGGTCCAATTTCAGCTTTCTGCACATGGCTAGCCAGTTTTCCCAACACAATTTATTAAACAGGAAATCCTTTACCCATTGCTTGTTTTTGTCAGGTTTGTCAAAGATCAGATGGTTGTAGATGAGGGTATTACTTCTGAGGCCTCCGTTCTGTTCCACTGGTCTATATCTCTGTTTTGGTACCAGTACCATGCTATTCTGATTACTTTAGCCTTGTAGTATAGTTTGAAATCAGGTAATGTGATGCCTCCAGCTTTGTTCTTTTTGCTTAAGATTGTCTTGGCTATGTGGGCTCTCTTTTGATTCCATGTGAAGTTTAAAGCGGGTTTTTCCTGTTCTGTGAAGAAGGTCAATGGTAGCTTGATAGGGATAGCATTAAATCTATAAATTACTTTGGGCAGTATGGCCATATTCATGATATTGATTCTTCCTAACCATGAGCATGGAATGTTTTTCCATCTATTTGTGTCCTCTCTTATTTCCTTGGGCAGTGGTTTGTAGTTCTCATTGAAGAGGTCCTTTACATCCTTTGTTAGTTGTATTCCTAGGTATTTTATTCTCTTTGTGTCAATTGTGAATGGGAGTTCCCTCGTGATTTGGCTCTCTGTTTATCTGTTATTGGTGTTTAGGAATGCTTGTGATTTTTGCACATTGATTTTGTATCCTGAGACTTTGCTGAAGTTGCTTATCAGCTTAAGGAGATTTTTGGCTGAGACGATGGGGTCTTCTAAATATACAGTTATATCTTCTGCAAATGGAGATAATTTGACTTCCTCTTTTCCTAAATGAATATCTTTTATTGCTTTTTCCTGTCTGATTGCTCTGGCTAGAACTTCCAATACTATATTGAATAGGAGTGATTAGAGAGGGCACCCTTGTTTAGTGCCAGTTTTCAAAGGGAATGCTTCCAGTTTTTATCCATTGAGTATAATATTGGCTGTGGGTTTGTCATAAATACCTTTTATTATTTTGAGATATGTTCCAACAATACCTAATTTATTGAGGGTTCTTAGCGTAAAGCGTGGTTGAATTTTGTCAAAGGCCTTCTCTGTATCTATTGAGATAATGATGTGGCTTTTGTCTTTGGTTCTGTTTATGTGACAGATTATGTTTATAGATTTGCCTATGTTGAACCAACCTTGCATCCCTGGGATGAAGCCTACTTGATCATGATGGATCAGCTTTTTGATGTGCTGTTCTACTCAGTTTGCCAGTATTTTATTGAAGATTTTTGCATCAGTGTTCATCATGGATATTGGCCTGAAAAATTTTTTTTAGTTGTGTCTCTGCCAGGTTTTGGTATCAGGATGATGTTGGTCTCATAAAATGAGTTAGGGAGGATTTCCTATTTTTGTATTGTTTCAAATATTTTCAGAAGGTACAGTACCAGCTCCTCTTTGTACGTCTGGTAGAATTCGGCTTTGAACCTGCCTGGACCTGGACTTTTTTTGGTTTGTAGGCTATTAATTGCTGCTTCAACTTTGGACCTTGTTATTGGTCTATTCAGGGTTTCAACTTCTTCCTGGTTTAGTCTTGGGAGGGTGCAAGTGTCCAGGAATTTATCCATTTCTTCCAGATTTACTGGTTGATGTGCATAGTTTTTCTGTAGTAATCTCTGATGATAGTTTGTATTTCTGTGGAATCAGTGGTGATATTCCCTTTATCATTTTCATTGCATTATTTGATTCTTCTCTCTTTTCTTTTTTATTAATCTGGCTAGTGGTCTATCTGTTTTGTTGATCTTTTCAAAAAAACAGCTCCTGGATTTACTGATTTTTTTGAAGGATTTTTTGTGTCTCTGATCTTTGTTATTTCTTGTCTTCTGCTGTCTTTTGACTTTTTTTTGATCTTCCTCCTCTAGCTCTTTCAGTTTTGCCTATAGGGTGTCGATTTTAGATCTTTCCTCACTTCTCATGTGGGCATTTATTGCTATAAATTTCCCTCTAGACACTGCTTTAAATGCATCCCAGAGATTCTGGTATGTTGTGTCTTCGTTCTCATTGGTTTTGAAGAACATCTTTATTTCTGCCTTCATTTCATTGTTTATCCAGTCATCATTCAGGAGCAGGTTGTTCAGTTTCTATGTAGTTGTGCAGTTTTGAGTGAGTTTCTTAATCCTGAGTTTTAACTTGATTGCACTGTGGTCTGAGAGACTATTTGTTATGATTTCCGTTCTTTTGCATTTGCTGAGGAGTGATTTACTTCCAATTATGTGGTCAATTTTAGAGTAAGTGTGAGGTGGTGCTGAGATGAATGTATATTCTGTGGATTTGGGATGGAGAGTTCTATAGGTATTAAGTCTGCTTGGTCCAGATCTGTGTTCAAGTCCTGGATATCTTTGTTGATTTTCTGTCCTGTTGATCTGTCTAATATTGACAGTTGAGTGTTAATGTCTCCCACTATTATTTTCCAGTAGTCTAAGTTTCTGTAGGTTGTTAAGAACTGTTTTATGTATCTGAGTGCTCTTGTTTTGGGTGCATATGTATTTAGGATAGTTGGCTCATCTTGTTGCATTTATCCTTTTACCATTATGTAATGTCCTTCTTTATCTCTTTTGATCTTTGTCGTTTTAAAGTCCACTTTGTCAGAGAGTAAGATTGTAACTCCTGCTTTTTTTTGCTTTCCATTTGCTTGGTAAATCTTCACCCATCCCTTTATTTTTAGCCTGTGTGTGTCCTTGCACGTGATATGGGTCTCCTGAATACAGCACACCAATGGGTCTTTATTTTTATCCAGTTTGCCAGTCTGTGCCTTTCAATTGGGGCATTTAGGCCATTTACATTTAATGTTAATATTATTATGTATGAATTTGATCCTGCCATTTTGTTATTGACTGTTTGTCTTGCCCGTTAGTTGATGCTGTTTCTTCATTGTGTCATTGGTCTTTTCCATTTGGTATGTTTTTGCAGTGGCTGGTACTGGTTGTCCCATTCCATGTTTAGTGCTTCCTTCAGGAGTTCTTGTAAGGCAGATCTGGTGCTGACTAAAGCTCTCAGCATTTGCTTGTCCATAAAGGATTTTATTTCTCCTTCACTTATGAAGCTTAGTTTGGCTGGATATGAAATTCTGGGTTGAAAGTTCTTTTCTTTAAGGATGTTGAATATTGCACCCTGCCCCCGACTCTCTTCTGGCTTGTAGGGTTTCTGCTGACAAATCTGCTGTGAATCTGATGGGATTCCCTTTGTGGGTGACCAGACCTTTCTCTCTGGCTGCCCTTAGCACTTTTTCCTTCATTTCAACCCTGGTGAATCTGATGATTATGTGACTTGGGTTGCTCTTCTTGAGGAATATCTTTGTGGTGTTCTCTGTATTTCCTGGATTTAATGTTGGCCTGCCTTGCTAGGTTGGGGAAGTTCTCCTGGATAATATCCTGAAGAGTGTTTTCCAGCTTGGATTCATTCTCCCCATCACATTCAGGTACTCTGATCAAGCATAAATTAGGTCTTTTCACATAATCCCATATTTCTTGGAGGCTTCGTTCATTTCTTTTCACTCTTTTTTTTCTCTAATCTTGCCTTCTCATTTTATTTCATTGAGTTGATCTTCAATCTCTGATATCCTTTCTTCTGCTTGGTAGATTCAGCTATTGAAACTTGTGTATGCTTTGTGAAGTTATTGTGCTGTGTTTTTCAGCTCCATCACGTCATTTGTGTTTTTTTTCTAAGCTGGTTATTCTAGTTAGCATTTTGTCTAACCTTTTTTCAAGGTTTTTAGTTTCTTTGCATTAGGTTAGAACATGTTCCTTTAGCTCAGAGAAGTTTATTACCGACCTTCTGAAGCCTGCTTCTGTCAATTAGTCAAACTCATTCTCCATCCTGTTTTGTTCCCTTGCTGGTGAGGAGTTGTTATCCCTTGGAGGAGAAGAGGTGTTCTGTTCTTTGACAATTTCATCCTTTTTGCACTGATTTCTTCCCATCTTCATGGATTTATCTACCTCTGGTTTTTGAAGTTGGTGATTTCAGATTGGGTCTTGAGTGGATGTCCTTTCTGTTGATGTTGAAGCAATTTCTTTTTGTTCTTTAGTTTTCCTTCTAACAGTCTGAACTCTCTACTGTAGGACTGCTGGAGGTCCACTCCAGACCTTGTTTGTCTGAGCATCACCTGTGTGGGCTGTGGAGTAGCAAGGATTGCTGCCTAATGTTTTCTCTGGTAGCTTCATTCCAGAAGGGTACCTGCCAGATGTCAGCCAGAGCTCTCCTTGGTTGGAAACGTGGAGATCATTCACCTTCTGTGTCTCTGTCACTGGGAACTGTGCTCCAGAGCTGTTCCTATTTGGCCATCTTGGCAAAAGTCTCTAAAATAATTTTTATTACCTCAGCTCTTCTACTTATTAGCTGTGTAGTCTCTTTAAGCCTAAGTTTGTTTATCTGTATAGAATAGCAGTAACATTTATTTTTATGCTCTTAATTTTGTGAAGGGGCTCCTTCTACTACAATTTTTGCTAATTGATTATGCAGAAAATTAATATTTATAATTTTAACTTCTTTTTTTACTTTACTCATATTTATTATTATGAATTTATAGTTTACAAGTTATTGTCTTTTTTTCAGGAAATTTAAGGGAAACTCAGAGAATCAAAACAATGAACAAGTAACCACATATATATTACTCAGAGTGAACAACTGTTAGCATTTTATCTTTTTGGTTTCTGATATGTTTTAATAATATAAACAGAACATTATAGATACACTTTAACTTCATTCCTTTCCATATCCTACAAACATGACATTCGGGGCCACTCACATTTGCTTAAATTTTTAGTCAGTTGCTTCTTCTTACTGATTTGTAAGATATATATATATATATTTGCATATATCTGCTTCCATAATGTTACTTCTCTTTCTATTTTGTTTATGGGGTCCTTTATCATTACAGAAGTTTTAAGTTTTATCAACCTGAAGGTTTATCAATCTTTTCCTTCATGAATTGTGCTTTTTGTATCATGCTTAAGAGATATTCCTGATGCTATGATCATAAAAAGTGTTCTCCAAAATTTCATTGAAGAGTTTAAGAAATTTTCTTTATAGTTAGTGCTTTAATTCATCTGGATTTTATTCTCGTATGTGATGTAAAATATTAAGCAGTTTTTTCCATGTAAACTACCATTTGTTTTAAATATCATTTATACACAACTAGTTTAGAATGCAAACCTCATCACATTGCCTAAGTTTTTTACATGTTTGGGTCTTTTTCTGGGCTCTCTATTGTGTTTCATTAATCTGTTTGTCCACATTTGTATTGTTTTACTTATAAATGCTTTAAAACAAATTTGGTATTTTTAAAGTCATCAAGTTACTGTTCACTGCCTTCACCCACACTCACACCTCTTTTTTTTTTCTGAATTATGTTAATTTTGGCCTTTTGTTCACTTACTTTAGTTTTAAAATGAGATTATCAAATTACTAGAAACTCATGTTTCTTTTTCTTAAAATTATATTTAATCTGTAGAATGATTTGAAGAGGAATTGACATCCTTTTGACAGAGAGACTTCCTATTCCTGAATATGTTGTATCTTGGCATTTATTCAGGCTGTTTTGCAACCTTTGATGAAGATTGGTAAATTTATTGATAATATTCTTACATATTAGATTTACTCTCAGGCAACTTTAATTTTCAGTTAGATTTGTTAACATATAATTAGCGTAAAAGAAAGCTTACCCTTTGTAAGTGTACAGTTTAAGTCCTGACACATGTATATGATTGTGTAACCACTACCACCAGTACCACCACAATAAAGATAGAGAAAATTTCCCTTAGCATTAAAGGTTGTTTTGTGCCCCTTTGCAGCCAATTCTTTTCTTCTACCTACAATTACAGGAAGTCATCTATCTGTTTTCTGTCCTTAAAGTGTTGTTTCTTTTATTCTATCACATCAATGGAAACATTTGGTATGTAGTCTTTTGTGTCTGGTTTCTTCTAATTAGCACATACTTTTAAGATTCATCCATGTTGTTACATATTTTCATTATTGTTTATTCTTTATTATTGCTGAGTAATTTATTCATTCAACAGTTTATGGACATTTGTTTTTTTCCCACTATTTAGCCATGATAAATAATGCTGTCACAATGCTGCTATAAATGTTCTTGTACAGGTTTTGGCTTCACATTTATTTTTATTTATACTAGGTAAATACCTAGAAGGGGACTTTGGCAGTTAAATAAATGTCTAACTTTATAAGAAATTGTCAAGCTGTTCTCCAAAGTGGCTATATAATTTTACATTCCCACCAGCAGTGTATAAGAATCTCAGCTGCTCAATATCCCCACCAGCACTTGGTATTTTCAGTCTTTTAAAAAAATCAGGCCTGGTGCAGTGGCTCATGCCTGTAATCCCAGCACTTTGGGAGGCTGAAGCGAGCAGATCACTTGAGGTCAGGAGTTTGAGACCAGCCTGGCCAACATGGTGCAACCCTGTCTCTATTAAAAATACAAAAATTAGTCTGGCATGTTGGTGCATGCCTGTAATCTCAACTACTTGGTAGGCTGAGGTAGGAGAATCAAATCACTTGAACTCTGGGGGGTGGATGTTGCAGTGAGCTGAGATCGCATGCCAGTGCACCCCAGTCTGGGTAACAGATCTTTTCACTCTCTGTAGTTTTGTCTTTTCCAAAATGTCATATAGTTGAAATCTTACAGTATGTAGCTTTTAAGACTGGTGTCTTTCACTTAGCAACATGTATTTAAGATTTTTCCCTGTATTTTCATGGCTTGATGATAACTCATTTCTTTTTATTGCTGAATAATATTCTATTGTGTGGTTAGACACTTAGACTGTACCACAATTTGTTTATCCATTCACCTACTGAAGGACATCAAGGTTACTTTTAAGTTTTAGCAATTATGAATAAAGCTGCTATAAGTGTTTGTGAGCAAGGTTTTGTGTGGATATAAGTTTTCAACTCATTTGGGTAAATATCAAAAAGTGCAATTGCTGGATCATATGGTAAAACTATGTTTAGCTTTGTAAGAAACTGCCTGACTGCTTCCAAAGTGGATTTATCATTTTGTACTCCCATCAGCAATAAATGAGCATTCCTGTTGCTCCACATGTTTACCTACATGAAGTGTTGTCTAGGTTTTGGATTTTAGACATTCTAATAGGTGTGTAGTGATACATTGTTGTTTTAGTATTCAATTCCCTAGTTACATATGAGTTGAGCATCTTTTTACATGCTTATTTGTAATCTCATCTTTTTTGCTGAGCTATCTCTTCAGCTCTTTTGTTCATTTTTAACTGGGCTGTTTGTTTTCTTATTGTTCAGTTTTAAGAGTTCTTTATATATTTTCAGTATAAGTTCTGTACCAGATATGTGTTCTGCAAATATTTTCTCCTGGTCTATTATGGTTTGTATTTTCATTCTCTTAACAGTGTGTCTCACAGAGCAAATATCTTCAATGTTAATAAAGTCCAATTTATCAGTTTTTACTTTCATGGATTATTCTTTCTTTTCTCCTACGTTATCTTCTAGTTTTATGGTTTTGTATTTTACTGGTTATGACCCACGTTGAGCTAATTTTTAAGAATGTCTAGATTCATCTTTTTTCTGCAAGTGGATGACCAGTTATTACAGAACCATTTGTTGAAGAAACTACCTTTCATCCCTTGTATTACCTTCACTTCTTTGTCAAAGATCAGTTGACTATATTTGTGTAGGTCTATCTATTTCTGGGCTATTTTGTTCCATTGACGTATTTGTTTATTCTTTTACCAACACCACATTGTCTTGTTTCCTGTCAGATAGTGTCAGTCTTCTAATTTTATTTATCTTCTTTAGTATTGTGTTTACTATTCTGGGTCTTTTGTCTTTCTGTATGAACTTAAAAATGTTTGTTGATATCTAGAAAATAAATTGTTGGGATTTTGGTTGGGATTCCATATCAGTTGAGAAGAACTGACCTTACCAATAAGGAATCTTTCTATCCAGCAATATTGAGTCTTCCTATTCATGACCATAGAATATTTTTCCATGTATTTAGATCTTTGATTTATCTTATCAGAGTTTTATAGTCTCTTTAAAGATATCATATACATTTTTGTTAGATTTATACCTGAGCATTTCATCTTTTGGTGGAAATGGAAATAGTGCATTTTAAATTTTGAATTCCAGTTGTTCATTGCTGGTATATAAGAAAACTATTGACTTTTCAAGATTAGCCTGTATCCTGCTTTGTCAATCTTTCTAGTGAGTGTGTAATGGTAGCTCATTGTGGTTTAATTTGCATTTTCCTATGACTAATGATACTGAACATTTTCTCATGTGCTTATTAGCCATCTGTGTATCTAATTTGGAGAAACGTCCATTCAAATTGTTTGCCCATTTTAAAATTGGGATATTTGTGTTCTCATTATTGGGTCATTATATAATACAGTATATAATATTAAATAAAATACAAATTCTTTAAAAGATATGTGTTTTGAAAATATTTTCTGTCCTTCTGTGGCTTTTCTTTTCATTGTTTTAATGGGTTTTCTATTATGACTTGCACCTTTTGTATTCTAAGAAGTCTTTGCCTTAACTAAGTTCAAAATAATCCCCTCTTGTTTTGTTCTAGAGTTTTGTAGTTTCTGTTTTTTGATTTATGTCTTTGGTGCATGTTTAGATGGCTTTTGTCTTTGTGGCAAGGTAATGTTCCACGCATATATAATATATTTTTTCCTTATGTAGGTCCAATTTTTCCAGTCCAATTTGTTGACAAGATTATCTTTTGCCCATTGAATTACCTTGGCATCCTTGTCCAAAATCAACTGACCAGGTATGGATGGATCTACTTCTGGACTCTATTCTGTATATTTGATCTATTTGTGTAACCTTGAAACTAACACACTGTATCAATTATTATAGTTCAATGGTTCTCAACTTGGGCAATATTCCCCCAAGGGACATCTGGCAATGTCTAGAAACAGTTTTGTTGCCATAACTGGAGGAACATGCTCCTGGCATATTAAGGGTAGAGGCCAGGCAGCTACTTGAACAATAAAGTATTGCTCTGCTCCAAAATTTTAACATTGTTGAGGTTTAAAAACTGCAATGACATTATAGTAAATCTTGAAATAAAGCATTTTGGATCCTTTAACTTTGTTCTTCATTTAAAAATTATTTTTGAAAAAAAATTAAAATGTGTTCTTGGTTATCCTAGATCCTTTGTATTTCTAGATAAATTGATAAATCAGCTTTTCACTTTCTCCTCCAAAAATGCTACTGAAAGTTTTATTAGGATTGGGTTAAATCTATGGATCAATTTGTGAAGAAATGAAATCTTAACTATCTTGAATCTCCTGATATATTAAGATGGTATAACTTTTTATATTTTATTTTTTCTTTAAATTCTCTTAACAATGTTTTGTATATTTCAGTGTATAGGTCATGCAGATATTTTGTGAAACTTATATTAAGTAATACATGCTTTTTGATGCTATTACAAATGGTATTTTTTATACATTTTAACTTCTGATATTTATTATTAGTGTATAGAAATACAATTAATTTTTGCATATTGATATTGTATTTTATGACCTTACAAAACTTAATAGTTCTAGTAGCTATTTTGTTTGTTTTTAGATTCTTGGTATTTTCTATGCAGATAATTATGCTGTCTGGTAGTAAACACAGTTTTAATTCCTATTTTCCAAATTGTATCATTTCTTCTTGCTGTGTTTATTTTATTTTATTTTTGCTGTATTTGAACTGGATAGGACCTCTAGTAGAATGTTGAATGGATGTGGTTAGAGCAGATCTCCTTGCCTTGATCTTCGTTTTATTGCAGGAAATATTCAGTCTCACCATTAACTGTGGTGCCAGCTTTGGATTTTTCTCACATACCATTTATAAGTTTGAGGGAGTTCCCTTCTATCCATAGTTTGGTGAGGAATTTTATCGTGAATGTATGTTCATGATCTTGAATATTTTTCTGTATCTATTCAAATGACCTTTCTAAGTCTGTTGATATGGCGAATTATACTGACTGACTTTTAAGTGTCGAACCACTCTACCAATTCCCATAGTACCAATCTATTTAGTCATGATGTATTATTCTTGATATATATTTGGGTTTAATTTGTTACTATTTTATTTAAGGCTTTTTTTGTGTCTGCACTCATTAGATATATTGGTCTTTAATTTTCTTTTCTTACAATGCATTTATTTGATTTTGGTAAAGAGTCACTCTAGTCTCATAAAATGAGTCAGAAAGTGTTTTTTCCCCCTTTTATGGAACAGTTTATGTATAATTAGTATTCTTTCTTCCTTAAGTACTTGGTGTATTGGTCAGGCAGGTGTTTATTAAGTATTAACTTACATGATCACAAGGTCCCACAATATACTGTCTGCAAGCTTGAGGACCAAGACAAGTCAGTCCGAGTCTCAAAACTGAAGAACTTGGAGTTTCAATGTTTGAGGGCAGGAAGCACCCAGCATAGGAGAAAGATGTAGGCTGGGAGGCTAGGCCAGTCTCGCCCCTTAACATTTTTTTGCCTGCTTTATATTTGCTGGCAGCTGATTAGATTGTGCCCACCAGATTAAAGGTGTGCCTGCCTTTCCCAGTCCACTGACTCAAATGTTAATCTCCTTTGGCAACACCCTCACAGACACACCGAGGATCAACACCATGCATCCTTCAATACAATCAAGTTGACACTCAATATTCACTATCATACTTGGTATAATTCACCAGTTAAGCCAAGGTTTTTAAGTGTGAATTTAACTGTAAATTTAGTATATTTAATAGATAAGAAGTATACAGGTTGTCTATTTCTTCTCAAGTGAGAATTAGTATTATGTCTTGCAAATATTTTGCCTATTTCATTTACATTATTAAATTCATTTCCAAGAATTTGTTCACAGTATTTTCTTTTTTTAAAAAAATTTTTATTGCATTATAGGTTTTGGGGTACATGTGCAGAACGTGCAAGATAGTTGCATAGGTACACACATGTCAGTGTGTTTTGCTGCCTTCCTCCCCTTAACCCACACTTGGCATTTATCCCAGGCTATCCCTCCCCAGCCCCCCGCACTGTCCCTCCCCCATTCCCCCCAATAGACCCCAGTGTGTAGTAGACCCCCTCCCTATGTCCATGTGTTCTCATTTTTCTCACCCGCCTATGAGTGAGAATATGCGGTATTTCCTTTTCTGTTCTTGTGTCAGTTTGCTGAGAATGATGTTCTCCAGATTCATCCATGTCCCTACAAAGGGCACAAACTCATCGTTTTTGATGGCTGCATAATATTCCATGGTGTATATGTGCCACATTTTCCCAGTCCAGTCTATCATCGATGGGCATTTGGGTTGGTTCCAGTTCTTTGCTATTGTAAACAGTGCTGAAATGAACATTCGTGTGCATGTGTCCTTATAGTAGAACAATTTATAGTCCTTTGGATATATACCCAGTAATGGGATTGCTGGGTCAAATGGAATTTCTATTTCTAGGTCCTTGAGGAATCGCCACACTGTCTTCCACAATGGTTGAACTAATTTACACTCCCACCAACAGTGTAAGAGTGTTCCTAATTCTCCACATCCTCTCCAGCATCTGGTGTCTCCAGATTTTTTAATGATCGCCATTCTAACTGGCATGAGATGGTATCTCAATGTGGTTTTGATTTGCATCTCTCTAATGACCAGTGATGATGAGCATTTTTTCATGTGTTTGTTGGCCTCATGTATGTCTTCTTTTGTAAAGTGTGTGTTCATATCCTTTGCCCATTTTTGAATGGGCTTGTTTGTTTTTTTCCTGTAAATCTGTTTGAGTTCTTTGTAAATTCTGGATATCAGCCCTTTGTCAGATGTGTAAACTGCAAAGATTTTCTCCCATTCTGATGGTTGCCGATTCACTCTAGTGACTGTTTCTTTTGCCGTGCAGAAGCTGTGGAGTTTGATTAGGTCCCATTTGTCTCTTTTGGCTTTTGTTGCCAATGCTTTTGGTGTTTTGGTCATGAAGTCCTTGCCTACTCCTATGTCCTGAATGGTTTTGCCTAGATTTTCTTCTAGGGTTTTTATGGTGTCAGGTCTTATGTTTAAGTCTTTAATCCATCTGGAGTTAATTTTAGTGTAAGGTTTCAGGAAGGGGTCCAGTTTCTGCTTTCTGCACATGGCTAGCCAGTTTTCCCAACACCATTTATTAAACAGGGAATACTTTCCCCATTGCTTGTTTTTGTCTGGTTTATCAAAGATTATATGGTTGTAGATATGTTGTGTTGCCTCCGATGCCTCTGTTCTGTTCCATTGGTCTATATCTCTGTTTTGGTACCAGTACCATGCTGTTTTGATTACTGTAGCCTTGTAGTATAGTTTGAAGTCTGGTAGTGTGATGCCTCCTGCTGTATTCTTTTTGCTTAGAATTGACTTGGCTATGCGGGCTCTCTTTTGGTTCCATATGAAGTTCATGGTGGTTTTTTCTAGTTATGTGAGGAAATTCAATGGTAGTTTGATGGGGATAGCATTGATTGTGTAGATTACTTTGGGCAGTATAGCCATTTTCATGATATTGATTCTTTCTAACCACGAACATGGAATGTTTCTCCATCTGTTTGTGTCCTCTCTTATTTCGTTGAGCAGTGGTTTGTAGTTTTCCTTAAAGAGGTCCCTTACGTTCCTTGTGAGTTGTATTCCTAGGTATTTTATTTTCTTTGTAGCAATTGTGAATGGCAGTTCGTTCTTGATTTGGTTCTCTTTAAGTCTGTTATTGGTGTATAGGAATGCTTGTGATTTTTGCACATTGATTTTATATCCTAAGACTTTACTGAAGTTGCTTATCAGTTTCAGGAGCTTTTGGGCTGAGATGATGGGGTCTTCTAGGTAGACTATCATGTCATCTGCAAATAGAGACAATTTGGCTTCCACCTTTCCTATTTGAATACCCTTTATTTCTTTTTCTTGCCTGATTGCTCTGGCTAGAACTTCCAGTACTATGTTGAATAGGAGTGGTGAGAGAGGGCATCCTTGTCTAGTGCTGGATTTCAAAGGGAATACTTCCAGTTTTTGCCCATTCAGTATGATATTGGCTGTTGGTTTGTCGTAAATACCTTTTATTACTTTGAGATATGTTCCATCAATACCAAGTTTATTGGGGGTTTTTAGCATAAAGCGCTGTTGAATTTTGTCAAATGCTTTCTCTGCATCAATTGAGATAATCATGTGGTTTTTGTTTTTGCTTCTGTTTATGTGGTGAATTACATTTATAGACTTGCATATATTGAACCAGCCTTGCATCCCCTGGATGAATCCTACTTGATCATGATGGATAAGTTTTTTAATGTGCTTTTGCAGTCAGTTTGCCAGTATTTTATTGAAGATTTTTGCATCTATGTTCATCATGGATATTGGCCTGAAGTTTTCTTTTCTTGTTGAATCTCTGCTGGGTTTTGGTATCAGGATGATGTTGGTCTCATAAAATGATTTGGGAAGGGTTCCCTCTTTTTGAATTATTTGGAATAGTTTCAGAAGGAATGGTACCAGATCCTCTTTGTGTGTCTGGTAGAATTCGGCTGTGAATCCATCTGGACCTGGGCTTTTTTTGTGTGGTAGGCTCTTAATTGCTGCCTCAACTTCAGACCTTGTTATTAGTCTATCCATAGGTTCGGCTTCCTCATGGTTTAGGCTTGGGAGGACACAGGCGTCCAGGAATTTATCCATTTTTTCCTGGTTTACTAGTTTATGTGCATAGAGTTGTTTGTAGTATTCTCTGATGATGGTTTGAATTTCTGTGGAATCTGTGGTGATTTCCCCATTATCGTTTTTTATTGCATCTATTTGGTTGTTCTCTCTTTTCTTTTTTATCAGTCTGGCTAGTGGTCTATTTTGTTGATCTTTTTGAAAAACCAGCTCTTGGATTTATTGATTTTTTGAAGGGTTTTTTCGTGTCTCTATCTCCTTCAGTTATGCTCTGATCTTAGTTATTTCTTGTCTTTGGCTAGGTTTTGAGTTTTTTTGATCTTGCTCCTCAAGCTCTTTCAATTTTGATGATAGGGTGTCAATTTTGGATCTCTCCACTCTTCTCATGTGGGCACTTATTACTATATATTTTCCTCTGGAGACCACTTTAAATGTGTCCCAGAGATTCTGGTACGTTGTGTCTTCATTCTGGTTGGTTTCGAAGAACTTCTTTATTTCTGCCTTCATTTCATTGTTTATCCAATCAACATTCAAGAGCCAGTTGTTCAGTTTCCATGAAGCTGTGCGTTTCTGAGTTATTTTCTGAATTCTGCATTCCAACTTGATTGCACTATGGTCTGAGAGACTGTCTGTTATGATTTCAGTTGTTTTGCATTTGCTGAGAAGTGCTTTACTTCCAATTATGTGGTCAATTTTGGAGTAGGTGTGATGTGGTGCTGAGAAGACTGTATATTCTGTGGGTTTGGGGTGGAGAGTTCTGTAAATGTCTATCAGGTTAGCTTGTTCCAGGTCTGAGTTCAAGTCCTGGATATCCTTGTTAATTTTCTGTCTGGTTGATCTGTCTGATATTGACAGTGGAGTGTTAAAGTCTCCCACTAGTATTGTGTGGGAGTCTAAGTCTCTTTGTAAGTCATTAAGAACTTGCCTTATATATCTGGGTGCTCCTGCATTGGGTCCATATATATTTAGGATCATTAGCTCTTCTTGTTGTATCGATCCTTTTACCATTATGTAATGACCTTCTTTGTCCCTTTTGATCTTTGTTGCTTTAAAGTCTATTTTATCAGAGACAAGAATTGCAACTCCTGCTTTTTTCTGCTCTCCATTTGCTTGGTAAATCTTCCTCCATCCCTTTATTTTGAGCCTTTTTGTATCCTTGCGTGTGAGGTGGGTTTCCTGGATACAGCACACCGATGGGTTTTGGATTTTTATCCAATTTGCCAGTCTGTGTCTTTTGATTGGTGCATTTAGCCCATTTACATTTAGGGTTAATATTGTTATGTGTGAATTTGATCCTGCCATTTTGATGCTAGCTGGGTGTTTTGCTCATTGGTTCATGTAGATTCTTCATTTTGTTGATGCTCTTTAGCATTTGGTATGCTTTTAGGATGGCTGGTACTGGTTGTTTGTTTCTATGTGTAGTGCCTCTTTCAGGAGCTCTTGTAAAGCAGGCCTAGTGGTGACAAAATCTCTGAGTACTTGCTTGTTCATGAAGGATTTTATTTTTCCTTCACTTATGAAGCTCAGTTTGGCTGGATATGAAATTCTGGGTTGAAAGTTCTTTTCTTTAAGGATGTTGAATATGGGCCCCCACTCTCTTCTGGCTTGTAGAGTCTCTGCCAAGAGATCTGCTGTGAGTCTGATGGGCTTCCCTTTGTGGGTGATCCGACCTTTCTCTCTGGCTGCCCTTAGTATTTTCTCCTTCATTTCAACCCTGCTGAATCTGACGATTATGTGCCTTGGGGTTGCCCTTCTTGCGGAGTATCTTTGCGGTGTTCTCTATATTTCCTGGAGGTGAGTATTGACCTGTCTTGCTAGGTTGGGGAAATTTTTCTGGATAATATCCTGAAGAGTGTTTTCCAGCTTGGATTCATTCTCTTTGTCGCATTCTGGTACACCTATCAAATGTAGGTTGGGTCTCTTCACATAGTCCCACATTTCTTGGAGATTTTGTTCATTCCTTTTTGCGCTTTTTTCTTTAATCTTGGTTTCTCGTTTTATTTCATTGAGCTGATCTTCGACTTCTGATATTCTTTCTTCTGCCTGGTCAATTGGGCTGTTGAAACTTGTGCATGCTTCGCGAAGTTCTCGTGTGTGTTTTCCAGGTCCTTCAATTCATTCATATTCCTCTCTAAGTTGTCCATTCTTGTTATCATTTCCTCGAATCTTTTTTCAAATCTTTTTTCAAGGTTCTTAGTTTCTTTGCACTGATTTAGAACAGGTTCTTTTAGCTCACTGAAGTTTCTCATTATCCACCTTCTGAAGTCTGATTCCGTCATTTCGTCACACACATTCTCCATCCAGCTTTGTTCCCTTGCTGGTGAGGACTTTTGGTCCTTTGTAGGAGGTGAAGTGTTTTGGTTTTGGGTGTTTTCCTCCTTTTTGCGCTGGTTTCTTCCCATCTTTATGGATTTATCCACCTGTCATCTTAGTAGTTGCTGATTTTTCATTTGGGTCTCTGTGTGGATGCCCAGATTGTTGATGATGATGTATTTCTGTTACTTAGTTTTCCTTCTAATGGTCTAGCTCCTCTGCTGTACAAGTGCTAAGGTCCACTCTAGGGCCTGCTTTTCTGGGGTACACCTGTAGCAGCTGTGGAACAGTGAGGGATCCTACCAGTTTCTTCTTCTGCTATCTTTGTTTTAGAATGAGGCCCACCAAATGTCAGTCTGATTAGTCATTTTTTGGGGTGACTCTTTGGATATACAGGGGTCAGGGAGCTGCTTGAGGAGACGGTCTGTGCTTTATAGGAGCTCTAGTGCTGAGCTGTGAGCTCCATTGTTCATTCAGGTTTGCTGGGCGAATGTGTCTGCTGCAACAGAACTCATAACCCCCCCCCTTTATTTTCCCCCTTAGATGCTGTGTCTCAGGGCATTGGGGCTTTCTTTATGAGTATCTGTTGCTCTGTCCTGCCCAGCTAGGAGGCAGTCTATTCACTATTTGCCTGCCAGGGCTCCGCCCTGCTAGCGCGGGTCTGCCCTGTTGCCATGGGGCTCCGTTCTGCTGTGGCATGCTCTGCCCTGCTGGTGGAGTCTCTTTGTTATGGCAGGTTGCCTCGGCAACAGCAGGCTGCGTCAGCCCTGGGTGGTACTTCAGTAGGGGCAGATTGCGTCCATAGTGGCATATGCCCCTCCCCCACCGGGCTGCACCATCCTAGATGCCGGCAGCAAAACTCTCAGCCTCGAGCGCCTCCAATCGCCGCCCTCCTTCTCCCCGTGAGGGTGGGACCCACTGAGCCCTATCACCCAGCTCCCTGCCTCAGAGTCTGTCCTCTCTCTCTCTCTCTCTTTTCCTCTCCCCATGGTGAACGGTTGACTCTCTCACTGGTGCCCCAGTAGCCTGCTGATAGGGCACTGGGATCTGTGCGATCTCCCGTGCCACTGCCCATTGCACCGGCTCAGATCACATTTCCCAGTAATGTCCTGGTCTGGCTCATTGTCCAAGTCATGTTCAATCAGATGGATATGCCAATCTGCCCTTCCAAAACAGGGCACCCGGACCAGTGAGTTATGTGCCCGGTGCTGCTGCACTGTGGTGCCGGCCGAACTGGCCATGCGAGCCGGCTGCGCTAGCGTCCCATGTCTCTCCCACACCTGGGACTTTCAACGTTCTGTGGGCAAAAAAGGTCCATCCGAGAATGCGGCTAGGACTCACCCTCTGCGCTTTCACTGAGAGCTGCAATTCTGAGTTACCTCTATGATGCCATCTTGGAAGCCCATCCACAGTATTTTCTTATTATCCTCTGAATTTTTGTAAGATCTGTAGTGACCCACTTGTCTTTATTTCTAATAATGGTAATGTTTTCTCTTTTTTCTCATTATCCATGTAAAAGTTTACTAATTTTATTTATCTTTTCAAAGAACCAGCTCTTAATTTCATTGATTTACTGTCTTCATTCATTATATTTCATTGAATTCTGCTCTTATTTTGATTATTTCCTTCATTTTGTTTGCTTTAACTTTAATTTCTCTTCATTTGCATGTGTCTTAAAGTGGAATCTTAAACCATTGATTTGAGTTTTTCTCATCTAATATGATATTTAATGCTATAACTACCCCATCTGCACTTTTTAAGCTGTATTACATAGTTTTTTGATAATTATATTTTTGTTTTGTGGCCATTTAAATTAGGATTTTTTTCTATTGCATTTTCTAATTGATATCTGTAAGTTGGTTTTTATCTGGTAACCTTGAAAATTCTTTGTTTTTGAATTATACTTTAAGCTGTGGGGTACATGTGCAGAACAATGCAGATTTATTATATAAGTATACACATGCTATGGTGGTTTGCTGCACCCATTAACCTGTCATCCTTATTAGTAACCTTGAAAATTCTTATTCATTCTTATAATTTGTTGGTTCTTTTGATTTTTCTTTTCTCCTACAAATGAGAACAATTTTGCCTTCCTTTTAATATTCTTATGTTAAGTTGTTATTTCTTTTCTTGTTATTTTGGCTAAGACTTAAAATAAAACATTGATTACTGATAGGGATGGGGCAGTCTTCTTGTTTCTGTCTTGAGTGAGCTTGTTTCTAATGTGTCTCCATTGTATATGACATTTGCTCTAGGTTTCTGGGTAGATATTCTGCATCAGATAAAATAAATTTCATTGTATTTCTAATTTGCTAAGATTTCTACCATGAATGAGAGGAAAATTTCATTGCATAATTTTTTTCTTCATCTATTGAGATACTCCTATACTTTTTAAATAATATGTTAATAATCTATTTTAAAAATTGCTGGTGGTAAATCAACGCCTTTTTTGGAATTGTGAATTGCATTGATTATTCAATATTAAACTGTCCTTTCATTTCTGAGAAAAATCTACCTGATTACGGATTAAGTGTGGCTAGATTTATTTGTTTTCCCTTTAAAAAACTGTGTATATATTCTTAAGCTGGTATTACCAATACTGTTCACTTTTGATATGAATATTGCATTAAGCTAAAAAGTAGTTTGTATAGCTTTCATCTTTTTCCAGTTTCTGGAACAGTTTGCAGAAGATAAGAATTAACTTTATTTTTATAGTGTAATAAAACTGATTTGGGATCCTGGTGTGATCCCATTCTTTTTTTATTGCATGTAAAGTGTGAGGAGGGAGATTTGATAGTTAATCTCCTGGTTCAATTTCTGTTCAGATCCATTAGTTTTGTTTTTTGTTTGCTATTTGCGATTTGTTTTCCTAGGAAATTGTCCGTTTTTTCAGGTTTTTAATGTAATGGCTGAAGTTATTCATAATATTCTCTTATGATTTTAAAAACATTTTGTTTTTTGTTAAAAGCATATGATTTTTAAAAAGTTTTTCTTTTTTTTAAAAGCATGTGAGGTCTTAATTTAAAATCAAAAGTTTCTTCATGATTTATTAAAAACAACAGCAAATCCCTGCCCAGCTTCCTAGAAGCAACCATTTTCAACCATTTCAGATTATTCTTTTGGTATCTATACCCTATTTCTAAATAACAGGCATATACTGATCGGTCTTAATTTTAAATATTTATGCAAATGTATTAAGTTCCTACTCTGGAAGATAAGTATTCAGAATCTTTGAAATCTTCTGTACATATATAAGTTTCTTCTCCCACATTCATACTCTTTTAATTTTTTGTTAATGTTATTATGATCATATCAATGCCACTTATAGCTGAGCCAGAAAACGTGTTGTATTAGTTTCTCATTGCTGCTATAACAAATTACCACAAACTTAGTGACTGAAAACAACACAAATTCATTTTTTAAACAGTTTTGCTGGTTTTCCAGGACTAAAATTAAGATGTTGGCAGGGCTTTGTTCCTTTTTGGAAGCTCTGAAGAGAACTTGTTTGCTTGACTTTTGCAGCTTCTAGAGCCTTCCTGCATTCCTTTGTTCCTAGTCCCTTCCTCCATCTTCAAAGTCAGCAATGACCAGGCAAGTTGTTTTCACATCATATCACGCTGACACTGACTTTTTTGCGTCCCACTTCTGACTTTTCTGCCTCCCACTTCCACTTTTAAGGACACTTGTGATTACGTTGTGTTTACTCAGATAATCCTAAGTAATCTATTATAAGGTTAGCTGATTAGCTTCCTTCATTCCATCTGCTATTTAATTCCTTTTTGTCCTGTAGCATAACATACTTGCAGGTTCTGAGGATTAGGATATTCACATCTTTGGAAGGCCATTATTCTGCCTACCCTATATAATAGCATTACTTTTCATTTTCTGTGCAAAGTTTAGTTTAGTTTTCATTGGAATAATTGTCTTTTTAAAATGTGCCTATCATTTAGGTACTTACCACTACTTCAAGCTCAAACTCTCTTCCAGTGTTGACATGTCTTCTCAGTAAATACAGACATAAATGATATTTTATTAGTTTTAGCTTATTGAAATTGTTTCTTTACTCTTCTGCCATATTACAATCTAGACTGGCTTCTCTCTCTGCTTTGTTCATAGATATCATCCTGCAATCTCCATCACTGTCCTTACATTTCCTTCATTTCCTTCCTGTTTCTCTTGAGTTGAAAACATTGCTCCACTACCTTTTAGCTTCCAGAGTATCTGTTAGGAAGTCTGAAATTATTGTTGAACATCTGTGCTCAATTTAGTCTTTATTTCTCTTGAAACATGTAAGATATTCTTTTCATCTGTTGTGTTCTAACACTGTTGTAGGTTCTTGTGAATGTATTTTCATCCATTGTGCTGATAATCAGTTGACTTTCAAAAAAAGGCCTATGGGATTTTTCAAAATTATTTCATTGCTATTCTTTCTTACCCTCTCATTTACTCACTCTCAAACTAGCTCTTTTGTCCCTATCTCTATCTCTCTCCCTTTCCCTCCTAGTATTTTAATATTGGCCCTACTAGGTTGATTTTATTATTCTCTAACATTTTCTGTTGTTCATTTTTAGAGTTATTCTGCCTAGGAGCACCTGCCTCATCTTTTGGTTTTCTGAAATGATCCAGTTTTGCTACCCTTCCATATATTCAATATTATTGGTTTATGTTACACCACAGTAGTTGAACTTCTGGCTGCCTCTTCCTGTTTCTCGGTGGGTAAGTGGTTTTATCCTCTCCAACCCCAGCCGCAGCCTATTGCTAAGTTTACTTTTCTGTATCAGCTGCATGGAAATATTTTTATTTTTAACAATTGTGATTGTGTTTTTACTTTTTAATATATATTTTATGATTTAGTTATCACTATATTCTATGTTTGAAACTGAGAGAGAGGGATTTTGTGTGAACTCAGATTACTAACTTGACATGATGGTCCTTCAGCAGTTTTTGATGGGTAATAAATTCTCCTTCAAATAATGGGTACTCACCATATGGGGGCTTAGTTATTAAGAATTCTCTTTGATTAGTTTCCTATGCTTAATCTGTAATCATAGATTGCAACATTCATGTATCTGAGAATCAGTGTATGTTGTGAAGCAACAGAGATATGGATTCATTCAGATTAGGTTAAGCAGGCAGGTGTTTTTGACTCTGAGATCAGGAACATTGGACTTGCCTACAGCAAGGGCCCCCATAGGTATAAAAGGAATTTTTATAGGTCAGGTGAGTGGCAATGGTTACCTCAGCAGGAAAGTCTTATTGTGACAGATGGGAGGAAGAGAGGACAGGAGTGTGAAAAAATTCATGGTTGCCAGATTGGTGTTTGAACTTTAAATGGAAATAGGAAAAGTAGATGATGAGACAACTATTTTTAGTTTGAAGACAATGGTTCTGATTGTTTCAGGAGGAATGAATGGGGCTAATGGAGGTTTTGCAATGGTTTGAAGTCATCCTTAAGGTGGCAAAGCATGATGCCATTGAATTGGAGGTGGTGGAAGGGGGCTGATGTGGCACTGTCAGTAAGCAGTATGAGTTGAGGGTGGAGAAATAGGATTTGGCTAGACCTTAAAGGACCTCGTAGGCCAAATTCAAGGGTTTAGTCTTTTGCCCAAGAGCAGTAGGGAGCCTTTGAATAGTTTTAAGAAAGGGAGCAAAGCAATCTGATTTGCATTTTATGGCCCCCTCTGGTTGCTGTCTGAAGAGTATATTAATGCTGCAGAAGGGTAGCTGAAGTGAATGTGAGGCCAGTAATGCTGCTTTGGCTAAAATAGTATCTGGAAAGGAGAGAGAGAGAGAGAAAGAGAGAGAGAGAGAGAGAGAGAGAGAGAGAGAGAGAGAGAGAGAGAGAGAAGATAGGTTTGAGAGGTTTATTGGAGGTAGATTAATAGAAGTAGTGGATGGAATATTTAGCAAACACTCATGTGGCTGAACTTATACTTTCCCTGCATTTCTTTTTCTAAATATATTTGCAACCAGTTTTCCTGATCTGTCTCATTCACCTGTGTGGACTCAGATATTGTTCTTAACTCTCTTTTAATTTAATTCTTTCTTATTTAATCTCCATTACTCTGCTTTATTCCAGTGACACAAGAGCTTGGCTGTGTTTTTGTGCTGAGATTCCCTATTCGATCACTCAATTTTCTTTCTTTGCTTTCCACATTGGTGACCCATTAAGTGAGTTCTTCATTTTCAGTAGTCTATTGTTTTTCTTCTATTTCTCGCTTGCTTTCTATCCATCTTTCTCAGTTTTCAGCCTGGACTAGCTTGAGAAAAACCTCTTGCTCTTGGGTAGTGGGTGTATGCTTGGCAAATGTTTGCAAAAAAAAAGTATCTCATTGTACAAGTGGCATTCCAGCTGCATTAGCACCCAAGCCGAAATAAGTAAATATTCAATTTTAGAACTCACTGTCACCTTTACTTGTGGAGTGATTTTCTCTTGCTTTCTGAGTCTCTGTTTGGTACATATCAATGCAACCTTCCTCTGTTTTTTTTTTTTTGTCTAGTCTGCAGATTCCCCACTTGTAGATAAAGGTAGGATGCCTGAACTATGTACATTGCACATTATTGTTTATAGATCCCGTACCCTGGGGACAAACTACAAATCTGCAGTTACTCTTTAGTGTACAGCTTCATCTGTCTGACTGTAGCCCCATGGGCTGCTATCGAGAGTAGCTCTTTAGATGAGAGGAGGGACACCACAGCATACCAGCTAGGGCTCTGAGTCACTGTCTGTAGGGTGCATGTTTTGGAATCTGGGTGCTGAGTTAGAAGGGACTATGAGTCAGTGCACTGTTAGGATGAGGCCAGTTGTATATGGGGCCAGCAGCCTGAGGAGATCGTACACGAGACAGAGTGTCTCTCCTTCCTTTGTGATTTACGTCTTAAATTACTGTTTCTAATTGGTAGGTTTGTGAATCTCTAAGTGGCTATTACCTGTATTCTCATAAAAATATGTTTTGGGTCATATAAGCAATACAGATGGATGAGTGACAAGTCTCCAGGTGTTTTGGTGTGCTGAATCCCCAGCCAAGATTTGGCCATAGATGTTGTAGCCAGAACTGACAAATTCAATGTTTGCTTATTAGAACTCTTGTGTCATTGATCTCTGCAGAACTTCTCAGATAAATTTATTCCACTTCATGAACCTCTTTCTTAAGAAGTTGTTTTCATGGTGAGAAACAGAAAGTTTAAGCTTTCCTTTTAGCATCTATTTATTGAGTATGTGAAATATATCAGTTGACTGTGCTAGAAGTTAAGGGTAAAATGGTGACTCAGATAGACCTGGCCCCTGCTTTTTTGGAGCTCACAGTCTAAAAGGGAAGGCATACTTTGAACAAATAATTTTTTGGTGAGCTGAATGCTGGAGAAGTAGCAGAAAGTGTTATAAAAAAATTAAAAAGCAGACCTAGGATAGTGGGGAACATGACAGGTAAATATTCTTTAATGAAGTAATTCTGAAGCTTAGAATGTAAAGATCTATAGCTGTTTGCCATTTCAGTAGTGATAGGGATACAGATGGGTAAGAAAACAACATTCCAGGGAAAGGGAAAAGGTTGCATGAAGGCCCTGATAATGGTGAAATTCATGTTATATTCTAGGAAGTAAGAGGTCAGTATGGCTGGAGTGTAGGGAGTGAGATGTGAAAATATAGATACAGAATGTAATGCAGTGTTTGGGCCTTATTCCAAGGTCATAGAGGAGTCATTAAAGGATTTTAAACAGGAAACGATACAGTCAAATTTACAGATTTCAAAGCAATTCTGACAGCAGGCAATGGATTCCTTGTCAAAGAAATCAAAAGTAGATATTGAGAGAGAATTAGGTGATGATAAATAATAACGATGACTTCATCTATGATGCTGCCAAAGGAGGTGGAGAACAGTAATCAAGAGACAGCATAACATATCTGCATTATAGGGTTGTTATGAGGGTTAAAAGACTTAATAAATGTAAAGTGCTTAGAACAGTGCCTAACACAGATTATGTTTCATCTATTTTAAGAAGCCCAGTTTCTTCCCATAGTTTAATATTTCCCAAATCAGGATGAGTCTTAGCTATTAATAGCATATCATTGTCTACTTGGCAACACTTTTATTTTACTTTATTTTATTTTTATTTTTTGAGATGGAGTCTCACTCTGTTGCCATACTGGAGTTCAGTGGCACAATCTCAGCTCTCTGCAACCTCTGCCTCCTGGGTTCAAACAATTCTCCTGCCTCAGCCTCCCGAGTAGCTCAGATTACAGGCACACACCACCACACTCAGCTAATTTTTGTAGTTTTAGTAGAAACGGGATTTCACCATGTTGACCAGGATGGTCTTGGTCTCTTGACCTCATAATCTGCCTGCCTTGGCCTCCCAAAGTGCTGGGATTACAGGTATAAGCCACCGTACCTGTTGGCAGCACATTTAATGTGCTAGTGGCATAAAAATATTGTTGTATCTGAAAATTTGTGGCAACTTAGATGACATATGATAGTTAAGTGTTATACACATATTTGTGGTTATCATTATTACCTCACTATTATTATTATTTTGCCAAAATCTAGTAGGAGATAAACTCAGGCACATGGAAATAACTAATGCAAAACCACTTAAGAGCAAAGAAAGTACAGAGAAAGGAAGTGACAGAGAAAGTATAGCGGAGGTATACCTACCTGTTTTAAGAAACTGATTTTCATTACGGGAATTCTTAGAATTGAGATAGAATTTCACCATGGCCACCACAGGGTTGGGTCTAGAGTAGAACTGAGTATGACGTGTTGATTGTTAGAGACTTCAGTTCTCTTGTAAATTAATCAATTCACCTGTGCTTGTGAATCCATAGCAAACTAAGCAATAGGCTTATAAGAGTGCTTCTTGTAAAGACTGAAAATCTCTTAATCCCGAAAGAAGATTAGCTCTGTCTATCACAAATGCAGCTTCTTTTACATACTAAACATGATTCTAGTTTATTTTACAAGATTTTAATCCTACCCACCCAGTGAGGTAGGTGATGGTATCCACTGTTCGCATATGAGGAAATCAAGCCTCAGCAAGTCTAAGTTATTCTGATCTGGGATTTGAACTTGGTTTCTGTGTGACTCAAAAGTGTTTACTTTACTCTTGACTGTCTTAAAATGCCAGTTTCTGAGTTAAGGGAGAGAATCTGACCTTTCTTGGATGGACTTAAATAACGATAGCTCCTCATTTCCGCAACCAATATTTATTGATTGCTGATGTACCAGGCACTATGTAAAAAGAAGATGATACAAGAGTTAAAAAACAAACAAACAAACAACAATAACAACAACAGAAAAAAAGGATCTTACTTTTGTGGAATTTATACTTTAGTAAGGGAAGATAGACGTTATAAGTTTAGTTACATAAATAAATAATTGGGAATTATAAGAAGTCATAGGAAGGAAATCCGCTAAGTTCTGTGGTAGTAGAAAGCAGAAGAGATGGTATTTCTAAAAAGATACTATTTAACTTGGACCTAAAGGATGAAAAGGAGCCTGTCATGCAAATTGAGATGAGGAAGAGTTTTCTGGGCATACACCTGGGCTCTCAGATAGGAAGAAACATGTTTTGTTCAAGAATTACATCAAGGAAAGAGGACAGGACAGGAATAGAGGAGCAGATCAGGACAACTCTCCTGCAGGTGACAGAGTATAAGCAGAAGTCAGGGCAGCAGTTTAAAATCATCACTTTAGACAATTGATCAAACACAACATCACAACATAAAAAAAATGTGTCTCTTGATGTGATGCAGCAAGGACACAAAATTACTTACATAGTGTTCTTGCCCATAACCCATAACCCTAGTTTAATTGTGAGAAAACATCAGGCAAACTCAGACTGTGAGACATTCTTTTCTCTTCAAAAATGTCATTTTAATGAAAGACAAAGAAAAATTGGGGAAATGTTCCAGAGTAAAGGAGACTAAAGAGATATGATAACTAAATGTGTGATCCTACATTGGATCACACATTTACCTAGACTGGCAAAAAAATCACCATAGAGAGCGTTGTTAGGACAACTGGTGAAACTTAGAATTCATTAGGACAATTGGATTCTAGATTAGATGATGGTGCTGTATCAATGATAAACCTATTGATTTTGGTCATTGTATATAAGTGGGTTATATGTAAGTAAGATATTGTTCTTTAGAAAAATACAAGACAGGCATGGTGGCTCACACCTGTAATCCCGGGACTTTGGCAGGCTGAAGTAGGTGGATTGCTTGAGTCCAGGAGTTTTATATCAGCCTGGGCTAACATAACAAGATTTCTTCTCCACAAAAATTAAAAATCTTAGCTAGGTATGATGGTGCATACTTTAGACTCAGCAACTCAGGAGGCAGAGGTGGGAGAATGACTTGAGCCTGGGAGGTTAAGGCTGCAGTGAGCCATGATTGTGCTACTTCACTCCAGCCTGGGTGACAGAATGAAATCTTGTCTCAGAAAAAAAAAAAAAGGAAAGAAAGAAAAAGAAAACATACAATGAAGTATTTATAGGTATAGAGGTACAATGTGACAAATGTCAACAAACTGTGAATATGGACAAAGAGTATATTCTGTTTCTGGAATTTGTTTGGAAGTTTGAAATTATTGCCCAACAAAAAGTAAAAACAAAACAAACAATTAAATAAAGCCACTTTGGGCACACCAAAAGCATGTTATAGTAGTAAAGATGAATGATAAAAACAACTTATACCAGGCAGTTGGTGATGGTGATGGCAGCTACTTTGGGGTGTGGTGGGGGAAAATTGGCCTGACGTCATTTAGATGTAGAATGTTAAGTTTTGCCTATGCTAATAACTTTTATTGTTTTTAAGATTACTCTTGAAACCATTGAAGCCTTTCAAGTGGTGGGGGAGCTGCTGACAAATCAGATTATGAAATGGTAAACTTGGCTATAGTGTGTAGGATGAATTAGAAGGAAACAACAATAGATTCCAGAAAACCAGTTAGCGCAGTGTCATATACAAAGTAAATGCTTACTAAATATTTATTATGTGATTAAGGCTTTAGAAGTGGCCAAGGGTGAGTTTGTGATGGCTTGAACTAGGGTTGCAGTGAAATGTATGAAGAGAAACAAACGTTTTTGAGAAAATGTCAGGGGGTAAAATTGATAAAAATTAGATGGAGTAGACATGGGGGCTGCTGGAGAGGGAGATGTAAAAGATGACTTGTAGGTTTCTGATCCTGCAGTTGGGTAGATGATGGTACTGTTCACTGAGATAGGGAATGATGGAAGAGTATTTGATTTTGGAAGAATGCTGGGATCTAGAGAAAATTAATTCAGTCAAATAGTTCAAAAATAACATGAGAAATAAAGATATACAACAAAAAATTGCTCTCATCACAACCCCTATGAATCATTCTTTTCCCACAACCCTAAAATTGCTAACTTTTAAATTAATATATTAGTTATCCTCCCACAGTTTAAAAATGTTGTTTTAGTGTGTATTTTTCTGATTGCTGTTGAGGTTGAATATATTTTTACATTTGTTATCCATTTGTAATATTCCCTTGGTAATTATTTATCCACATCCTTTGTTCAACTTTGTATTTTCTTTGATATTTTAATTCCTGATTCATATTAGCTCCTCATATGTCAAGAATGTTAATATTTTCTTCTAAACCCTAGTCTGTTGCTTAGCTCTTATTTTATTGATTCTTTTTGTTACAGAGAAGTGTAAAATTAAAGTGTACATAAATATCCTCATCTTTCCAAGTTCATAAAAATATATTCCTATATATTTTAATATATTCAGTATTTGTTTTTCATATTTAGCAGCATTTCATTCCATTGCGGATAAAGACCTGACTTTATTTTCTAAAAGAATACATTTGCCCAGTACAACTTACTGAATAGTTCATAATTTCCTCATTGATCATAAATTGTGTTTTCACCTTGCTCTAAATTCCTGTATGCATATGAATCTGTTTCTGGAACCCTTGATTTAATTTCACTCATTCTTTTTCCATTTTTACCTCAGTACCAAACTTTAAATTTTTCAGATTTTAAGAAATAATGAATTCATGCACAAGGTTCATAATTCAATACAAAGTTGTCTACAGTGAAAAGTAAATTTCTTTACCATTTTTACCCAATTGTCTACCAGTTCCCCTCTGAGAAGGCAACACCTATCACCAGTGTTTTTGTGCATACAAAACGTATTGATACACAAATATTCTAGTACTACAATGCTTCATTTCTATACATTTACAGTATTTGTTGTTCATTATTAGGTGGAATAACTTCTCATAGCATTTTTCAAAATATAATTGCAAGCATTTTTTAATGAATGTTAAGCTTGACAAGTTTTTAATTTATGTTTAATTGAGAAATGAAAAATGTACATATATATGGCATACAACATGATGTTTTGAAATATGTATACATTGTGGAATGTCTAAATAGGGTTAATTAACATATGTATTACCTCACATCCTTTTGGTGAGATCACTTGAAATCTACTCTTCTAGCAAGATTCACACATACAGTGCAGTGTCATGGACTACTGTCACTGTGTTGTATAATAGATTTCTTAAATTCATTACTACTCTGGAACTGAAATTTTGTATCCTTTGACCAACAGTTCCTCAATATTTAAGAAAACTGTGTTGAGAATTTTATTAGAAGTACATTACATTATAGAAAATCTTGAAACCATAGGTATCTTTAAAATAATTCACTCTCTCCAGTCAGAAACGTGCTATATTTACATTTACTCAGTAGTTGTTTTGTTTAAAGTAAACTCTCTAAATTGAAGTATAGCGTACATGGAAAAAATGCAAACTCCTAAATGTACAGCTCAATGAATTTTTATTAGATGTAACCACTATCTGGATCAGAAAAATGAAAATAAAAATAATACACCAGAACCATCTCTTTATGTCTTTCTTGGTCATTGTCTATACTTCCCCGCAAAGATAACTAATATCCTGATTTCTTATACTAGTTTCACTTATATTCAAACTTCATATAAGTAGAATAATATCCTTTTGTAGTACAGTATATACTTTCTTGGTTATGACTTGTTTTACTCAACATGTTTTTGAGATTCATCCATGTTGTTGCAAAAGCTATAGTTCATTAATTTTTAGTGCTGTGCAGTATTCTCTTCTACAAATATACCTCAATTGTATGTCTTTCCTACTGTTGATGGACATTTAGGTTGTGTCTCATTTGATAATATTGTAAGTAATATTGCAATAAAACATTTGTATACATTTTCTTTTGCTGAACACATGTTCACATTTTGTTGTCTGTATAACTAGGATGAGAATTTTTGGGTCATAGGGTATGCATATTTTCTTTTTTTAAAAAATTTTTATTGCATTATAGGTTTTGGGGTACATGTGCAGAACGTGCAAGATAGTTGCATAGGTACACACATGTCAGTGTGTTTTGCTGCCTTCCTCCCCTTCACCCACGCTTGGCATCTATCCCCAGGCTATCCCTCCCCAGCCCCCCCGCTGTCCCTCCCCCATTTCCCCAAATAGACCCCAGTGTGTAGTAGACCCCCTCCCTGTGTCCATGTGTTCTCATTTTTCTCACCCACCTATGAGTGAGAATATGCGGTATTTCTTTTTCTGTTCTTGTGTCAGTTTGCTGAGAATGATGTTCTCCAGATTCATCCATGTCCTTACAAAGGACAAAAGCTCATATTTTCAACTTACTAGATACTGCCAAGAAGTTTCCAAAGTTTTTGTTCAGATTTACACATCCACTGGCAATGTATGAAAGATCCTATGGTTTTCTATCCTGTCCTGGCAATTACTGTTATACATTTAAATTTTAGCCATTATAATATGCTTGTTTTAGTATCTCATCATTGTAATTTAGATTAACATTTCCCTGATGACTTATGAGATTGATAATTTCATATACTATTTGCCATTTGTATGTTCTTAAACATTTTTTGGAAAAGTTTATTCAAATCATTTGTTCATTTGTCTATTCACTTGTCTCCATTTCTTTTTACTGATTTATGGTTCTTTATGTTCTGAATACTAGTCCTCTCTCAAATATATGTATTGCATATATCTTTTTCCATACCATGGGGCTTGCCTTTTCACCCTTATTGTTACTGTCTTTTGATGAACAGATATTCTTAATTTAATTTAGTCTAATTGATCAGACTTTTACTTTATGGCTAATATTTTTTTGTTCTGTTTAAGAAATACTTGCCTACCTCAAAATCATGAAGATATTATCCTATGTTATCCTCTAGAAGCCTTATTGTTTTATTTTATACAAACATACACACACATATATTTTAAAAGTATCTTTGTAAAAAAATCACTTTCTAACTATTTTTTGTGGTATTTAAAATATAATCTTTTTAAAAAATATTAACCTTGTGCTCAGAGGTATTGATGAATCCATTTATTAATGCTGCTAATTTGTTTGTAGTTTCATTAATTTTTCAAATAATTTAATTCTCATTTCTTGATTTCAAGTTTTTACAAATTTTGTATTTTTCTTGCCTTATTGTATTGCCTAAGAACCTCTAGTACAATGCTGAATGTAAGCAGAGATCGTAGGCATCTTCAATTTCATTCCTGACCTTAGGGGGAAATTTCTCATTATTTCACCATTAATTATGATTTTCAGTATAGAGTGTTACAAATACCCTTTATCAGATTAAGGAAGTTTCTATTTTTAGTTTGCAAAGACTTTTTTTAAAAAAATGAATGGGTATTGAATTTTATGAGATTTTTTTTCTACATCTGTTGAGTTGATCATATATTTTTCTCTTTTAGTCTGTTAATATGGTGAACTGCACTGATTGATTTTCCAGTGTTAAACCAGCCTTTTATTTTTTTGCATAAATCCTACTCTTCGTATTATTTTGCAACACAGGATGGGAGCTATGTGTACACATGTTTCTGTATATGTGTGAGTTTTAAAATTTTTACATCCACATTTATCTATGAGATTGGTCTTCAATTTTCTTTTTCTGTCAAGTTTGTATGATGTTTTGGGATTAAGGTTATGTTAGCTTTAAAAATGAGTTGGGATGCAAAACTTTTTTTTTCTACATTCTGGAAGGTATTATGTAATACCAATGCTATTTATTCTTTAAATGTTGAGAGAAATTCACTGGTAATGCCATCTGGGCCTCAAGTTTTCTTTACGGGAAAGTCTTTAGTGATAGATTCAATTTCTTTAAGAGTTATAGGAGTATTGGGATTTTTTATCATCTTCTTTTGTCAGTTTTAAGTTATGTTTTCAAAGAAATATCTGTTTCTCTAAATTTTCATGGTTTTTGGCATAAAGTCCATTTTAAAATTATGATACCTCTTCTCTCTTTAGTGTCTATTGGATCTGTAATGATGCCCTCCTCTCCATTTCTAACATTAGTTGTTTGATTATTTTTATTTGTTATTCATCAGGCTTGCTGGTGGTTTTTAATTTTCATTGGTTCTTTCATACAACCAACTTTTGTGTTTGCTGGGCCTCTTTATTGTAGATTTTTTATTTCATTGATTTTGGATTTTATATTTCTTATTTTGTTTTTTTCTGGTTTTTTTTTGGTTTTAACTTGCTTTCATCCTACTATTTCAGATAAATAATTTTATCTTACTATTTCAGATGTATAATTTCAGATGTATAATTCACAGATATATATATATATATATATATATGTATGTATAATACATATATATATGTATGTATAATAAATTTCTCTCTGATAATGGCTCTCTTGTATCCCAGAAATTTTATTTGCCACATTTTCACTTTCGGGTAGTACAAGATGTTTTCTGGTTTAATTTGGATTTCTTCTTTGTGCTGTGGTTTATGTAGGAGTGATTTGCTTAATTTCCCAATTGAGATGATTTTCTATTTTTTGTTACTTTTTTCTAATTTAATTAAACTGTGGTCAGAGAATATATTTTGGCTTCAACCATTTGAAATTGGTAGTGGTCTGCTTCATGGCCCATTCTACAGTAAGCTTTGTTTAGGTTAAATATGCATATTAAAAATGCAATTTTTGCACTTTTGGGTATTTGTTTTGTGTATGTCATTTAAGTTAAGTTTGTTAATGATTTTGTTACAATCATATGTATCTTTACTGGTTTCTGATGGCCTGTACTATCAGTTACAATTATCACACCCTAAAATCCAGTTATTGCATATTTAATTCTAGAATATCTATTTTTTTTCATTTTTATAGATCCCAGTATTGTATGAACATTTCCACTATGTTTATTTTCTTTTTTTTTTTTACTTTTATTTTTATTGCATTATAGGTTTTGGAGTACATGTGCAGAACGTGCAAGATAGTTGCATAGGTACACACATGGCAGTGTGCTTTGCTGCCTTCCTCCCCTTCACCCATACTTGGCATTTATCCCCAGGCTATCCCTCCCCAGCCCCCCCCCCCACTGTCCCTCCCCCATTCCCGCCAATAGACCCCAGTGTGTAGTAGACCCACTCTCTGTGTCCATGTGTTCTTATTTTTCTCACCCGCCTATGAGTGAGTATATGCGGTATTTCTTTTTCTGTTCTTGTGTCAGTTTGCTGAGAATGATGTTCTCCAGATTCATCCATGTCCTTACAAAGGACACAAACTCATCATTTTTGATTGCCGCATAATATTCCATGGTGTATATGTGCCACGTTTTCCCAGTTCAGTCTATCATCGTTGGGCATTTGGGTTGGTTCCAGTTCTTTGCTATTGTAAACAGTGCTGCAATGAACATTCGTGTGTGTGTGTCCTTATAGTAGGATGATTTATATTCCTTTGGATATATACCCAGTAATGGGATTGCTGGGTCAAATGGAATTTCTATTTCTAGGTCCTTGAGGAATCGCCACACTGTCTTCCACAAGGGTTGAACTAATTTACACTCCCACCAACAGTGTAAGAGTGTTCCTATTTCTCCACATCCTCTCCAGCATATGCTGTCTCCAGATTTTTTAATGATCGCCATTCTAACTGGCGTGAGATGGTATCTCAATGTGGTTTTGATTTGCATCTCTCTAATGACCAGTGATGATGAGCATTTTTTCACGTGTTTGTTGGCCTCATGTATGTCTTCTTTTGTAAAGTGTCTGTTCATATCCTTTGCCCATTTTTGAATGGGCTTGTTTGTTTTTTTTTTATTGGCCTTGTGGTTATTACAGTATATAGATTGCATCTGAGACTTTTTCTAGTATTTTCTTTTCCTTTCTGAGTCTTATCTGATTATTGGTAATTGTTTGAATGCTGGACATTTTAAATTAAAATAGAAAAAGCCCTAGCTGATGTTACTTTTAAAATATTTTATTTTGAAATAATAAACTCATGGAAAGTTGCAAAAATAGCACATAGAGATCTATGAACTTTTTAGTTAGATTTACCCAGTGGGAATTCTGATATGACAGTAGTACAATATTAACTATACCATATACTTCATTAATATTATTATATTGCAACAAAAAAAGAATGGTTTTACATGCACTCATTTTTGTGTATATGTGTCTATGTGTATAGTTTTATGCAATGTAATCCCATGTATAGATTTGTGTAATTGCCATCACAATCAGGATAAAGAACTGATCAATAACCATAAATATGAAATCCCTTGTGTTACCTTTATAGTAGTATCCATCCCTATTTTTCCCTGGAACCATGAATCTGTTCCCTATCTCTATGATTGTGTCAGTTTGATAATATTACATAAATGTAATTACATACTGTGTAACTTTTTGAAATTGGCTTTTAGAAAATTATTAGACTTTACATTTTAGATTAGTTTTACATTTATGGAAAAATTTTACAACAAGTACAGAGCTCCTATATATTCTTTTCCTCTTCTCCATCCTATTTTCTCCTATTATTAACATCTTGCATTAGTGTGGTACAGTTGTTACTATTAATGAGCCAATATTATATCATTATTATTAACTAAAGTACATAGTTTGCATTAGGGTTCACACTTTGTGTTGCACAGTTCTATGAGCTTTGAGAAAATGTATAATGCATTGTATCCATTATACAGAATAGTTTCATTGTTTCATTGCCTTAACAATCCCCTGTGGTCCACCTGCTTAACACTCCCTCTTTCCCTCCAAGCCTTTGGCAACCACTTATCTTTTTAGTCTTTATGTACTGTTTTCCAAAGTGTCATATAATTAGAACCATACAGTCTATAGTCTTTTCTGATTGGCTTCTTTCACTTAGCAATCTATATTTAAGATTCCTCCATGTTGTTGTTGTTTTTCTTTTTTTTTTTTTGGTGGTTTGATAGCTCATTTTTTAGTGCTGAATAATATTCCATTGTTTGTATGTGTCACAGTTTATCTTTTCATCTACTGAAGGACATATTGGTTGCTTCCAAGTTTTGGCAATTATGAATAAAGCTGCTATAAACATTTTTGTGTAGGATTTTGCATGTAAATAAGGTTTCAATGCATTTGGGTAAAAACCAAGGAGTGTGATAGCTGGATCATATGGTAAAAGTATGTTTAATTTTGTAAGTAACTGCCAGACTATCTTCCAAACTGGTTGTATCATTTTGCATTACCAGCAGCAATGTGCAAGAATTCCTATTGTTCCACATCCTTATCAACATTTTGTATTTTCAATGTTCTGGAGTTTAGCCACTGTAATAGAAGAAAGTGGTATTTCATTGTTCTTTTAATCTGCAATTTCCTAATGATATATGATGTCAAGCATCTTATTGTATGCCTATTTATCATATGCATATTTTCTTTGGTGAAAGAATGACACTTTTACTAAGCATGATGATCTTGAGTTCCATTCAAGTTACTTCAATACATGCAGCAGCACTTGATACCAGTAATTGGTTCCATTTCTTTACTAAGTATTCTGTAGTATGAATGTACTAGAAACTGTTTATTTACCTGTAGAAATATTTTTGCATTGTCTCCAGACTGATGCTATTAAAAATAAAGGTGACATGAACATCCATATACAGGTTTTCATGTGTACATAAAATTCCATTTCTTTGGGATAAATGTTTAAGAATGACATTAGGCCGGGCGCGGTGGCTCAAGCCTGTAATCCCAGCACTTTGGGAGGCCGAGGCGGGTGGATCACGAGGTCAAGAGATCGAGACCATCCTGGTCAACATGGTGAAACCCCGTCTCTACTAAAGATACAAAAAATGAGCTGGGCATGGTGGCGCGTGCCTGTAATCCCAGCTACTCAGGAGGCTGAGGCAGGAGAATTGCCTGAACCTAGGAGGCGGAGGTTGCGGTGAGCCGAGATCGTGCCATTGCACTCCAGCCTGGGTAGCAAGAGCGAAACTCCGTCTCAAAAAAAAAAAAAAAAAAAAGAATGACATTAATAAATCTCTTATGGTACATGCACGTGTTGTTTTTAAGAATCTACCAGTTTTCCAGAGTGCTTTTACTATTTGATATTAAATAAGAATCATTTTTTAAAATTTTGCTGTGCAAGTCTGTTGCTAGTATATGGAAATAAAATGTATTTTTTTGCATATTGATCTCGTGTTCTGTGACTTTGCCAAACTCATTTATTGGTAGGAGGTTATTTTTTTTTATTCCTTTGGATTTTCTACATAATAAATTGTTATCTGCAAATAGAGACAGTTTAAATTCTTTCTTTCCATTCTGTAGGCTTTTTGTTTCCTTTTTTTCCCTGATTGTACTGGTTAAAATTTCTAATATTATGTTAAATAAAAGTAACAAGAACGAACATCTTTGCCTTGATTCTAGGAGGAAATTAATAATTGTTTCACTATTAAATATAATTTTAGCTCAATGTTTTTTTCAGGTGTTCTTTTTTTTTTTTGAAAGAAAATGATGTTTATTCCGGAGTAGGCATTGCAATGAGAATACAAGTGCCACAGCAAACTGTGCATATACACGGAAGTAAAGGAAGACAATGTTTTTTTTTTTTTTTAATTTTTATTGCATTATAGGTTTGGGGGTACATGTGCAGAACGAGCAAGATAGTTGCATAGGTACACACATGGCAGTGTGCTTTGCTGCTTTCCTCCCCTTCACCCACACTTTTTTAAAGCAAAAACGATTGTTTTGAGAGAATTATCCTTGGTTATAAGGATGTTCTTTATAAAGTTGAACAAATTTTTTTCCATGTCTAGTTTGCTGAAAGTTTTTTTTTTTTAATTATGAATGAGTATTGGATTTTGTGAAATGATCTTTCAGCATCATATGGTTTTCTCTCTTTAGCATGTTGTCATGGTGGGTTAAACTGACTGATTTTCAAATGTTCAACCAACCATGCATAACTGGAATAAATCTTAGTTAAGATGTATAATTAATTTTATATTTGATGGACTCAAATTGCTAATGTTTTTAAAGGATTTTTGTGTTTATATTCATGAAGGATATTTGCCTATAATATTCCCTTTTTATTGTACTGCCCTTGTTTGGTATTTGGAACCAGGGCAATACTGGCCTCATAAAATATGTTTATTGCTATTCCTTCCTATTCTACTTTTGAGAAGAGATTTTGTTGAATTGGAATTATTTTTTCTTTAAATATTTGGTAAATTCTCTAGTTAAGCCATCTGTCTGGGATTTCATTCTTTAAGGTTTATGGTGAGAAATCAGCTGATAATCTTATTAAGGATCATTTACATATGAAAAGTTGCATCTCTCTTGCTGCTTTCAAGATTTTTTGTTTTTGACTTTCAAAACTGTAATTATAAAGTTATTAGCCTGCATGTCTTTGAATGTATTAAACTTGAAGATTTTTGTACTTCTTGGATACATAGACTCATGTCTTTCTTAAAATTTGGGAAATTTTCAGCCATTACTTCTTCAAATGTTCTTTCTGCTCTTTTCTCTCTCCTCCTTCTCTGAAACGCCCATTATGCAAATGTTCCACATGTCTCTTAGGTTTTATTATTATTCTTTTTAAAGCCATTTTAAAGTGTACATTTTAGTGACATTTAATACAGTCACATCATTGTGCAACCATCATCACTATCTGGTTCCAGAACACATTTTCACCCCAAAAGGAAACCTTATACCTATCAAGCAGTTACTCCCCATTCCCCTCTTTCTCAAACCCCTCACAAACACTAATCTTTATTTTGTCTCTATGGATTTACCTAGTCTGGATATTTTTTATATATGGAGTCATACAATGTGTGGTCTTTTTTTATCCATTTTCTTTCACTTAACATAATGTTTCCTAGGTTCATCCATATTACAGAATGTATTAGTACTTCATTTCTTTTTATGACAGAATAATATTTCATTGTGTAGTTGCCATATACTCACAATGTGTATGTCACATTTGTTTATCCATTCATCCATTGACAGATATTTGTGTTGTTTCCATCTTTTGTCTATTGTGAACTGTAGTGCTATGAACATTCATGTACAATTTTTTATTTGAACATGTGTTTTGAATTCTTTTGGGTATATATCCAGGAGTGGAATTGCTGAGTCATTTGTGAGTTCTATGTTTAACTTATTGAGGACTCACCAAACTGTTTTTAAACAGTAGCTGAGTCATTTTGTATTCTCATCAGCAATATATAAGGGTTCTAGTCTTTCCATATCTTTATGAACTCTTGATTTTATCTTTTAAAAATATCACCATCTTAGTGGATGTGAAGTAGGATATTACTATGATTTTTATTTGCATTTCCCAATGGCTAAATGATGTTGAACATTTTTTCATGTGCTTGTCATTTGCATATTTTTTTTGAGAAATGTTTATTCATTCCTTAGCTCACTTAAAAAAATTTAGTAGGAATCTGGTAACTTTATGTGATTCTTTTTTAAAATAACAGCTTTATTGAGATATAATTTACATACTGGAAATTACCTGTAGCCCATCTTTTAGTTGAGTAACTGACTTGTTACTGAGTTGTAAGAGTTCTTTATATATTGAGGATACTAGACCTGTTTCAGATAGATGATGAACAAATACTTTCTCCCACTTATGGATGTCTTTTCACTCTCTTGATTGAATCATTTGATGCACAAAAGTTTTTAATTTTGATGGAGTCCAATTTATCTATCTTTCATTTTGTTCCTTGTGGTTTTGTTGTCATATCTAAGAAACCATTGCCTAATTCATGTTAACTATTGTTAACTATATTCACTCTTTTGTACTATCAAATACTACCTCTTGTTCCTTCTATCTAACTGTATATTTGTACTTGCTAACCATTACCTCTTTATCCTTCCCCTGCAACCCTTCCCTGCCTCTGATAACCCTTATTCTACTCTCTGTGTTGATTAATTCAATTGTTTTAAGTTTTAGTTCTCACAAATGAGTGGGAACATGCAAAGTTTTTCTTTTTGTGCCTGGCTTAGTTCACTTAACATAATGAATAATGTCCTCCAGTTCCATCCATGTTTTTGCAAATGACAGGATTTCATTCTTTTTTTATGACAAATAATATTCCATTGTATATATGTCCCACATTTTCTTTACCCATTTATTCACTGATGGAATTTAGGTTGATTCTCTGTTTTGCCTCTTGTTAATAAAGCTTCAATACACATGACAGTGCAGATATCTTTTTGATAGACTGATTTCCTTTCTTTTGGATATATAACCAACAGTGGGATTGCTAGGTCATATGATAGTTCTCTTTTTATTTTTTTAAGGAAGATTCATACTGTTCTTCCTAGTGGTTGTATTAATTTACCTTTCCACCAACAGTGTATGAGGGTTGCCTTTTCTTCACCCTTTGCCAGCATTCATTATTGCCTATCTTTTGTTCATTTTTAAATCAGATTTTTTTTTGGTATTGAGTTGCTTGATCTCCTTCTATATTCTGGTTATTAATCTCTTGTCACATGGGTAGTTTGTAGATATTTTCTTCTATGGGTCCCTCTTTGTTGACTGTTTATTTTGCTGTGTAGGTTTTTGGCTTTATGTGACTCCATTTGTCCATTTTGCTTTGTTTCCTGTGCTTTTGAGGTCTCAGTCAATAAATATTTGCCCAGACCAATGTCCTGGAGTGTTTCCCTAATGTTTTCTTTCAGTAGCCTTATAGCTTCATATCTTAGGTTTAAGTTTTTAATCCATTTTGATTTGATTTATTTTTTTTCTTTAGAGATGGAATATCACTCTGCCACCCTGGCTGGAGTGCAGTGGTGCAATCATAGGTGATTATAACGTGAAACTCCTAGACAAGGGTGAACCTCCTGAATAACTGAAACTACAGGCATGTACCACCATGCCTGGATAATTTTTAAAAATTTTTTTTTAGAGATTGGGTCTCATTGTGTTACCTAGGCTGATTTCAAACTCCAGGCCTCAAGCGATCCTCCTGCCTCAGCTTCCCAAAGCTTTGGAATTACAGGCATGAGCCACCATGTCTGGCCAACTTTATATATGTGTATGGTGAGAAACAGGGGTCGAATTTTACTCTTCTGCATATTGGATATCCAGTTTTCTCAGCAATATATATTAAAGGGGTTGTCCTTGTCCCAGTGTATGTTCTTGGCACCTTTGTCAAAAATGAATTGGCTGTAAATGCATGGATTTGTATCTGGCTTATCTACTCTATTCCATTAGTCTATGTGTCTATTTTTATGCCAGGCCATGCTACTTTAGTTACTATACTTTTGTAGTATAATTTAAAGTCAGGGAATATGATTTCTCCAGGTGGTTTTCTTTCCCACCTCAGGATGGCTTTGACTTCTCCTGGTCCTTGGTGGTTGTGGTTCCACATACAGTTAGGGCTATTTTCTCTATTTCTGTGAAGAATATCATTGGCATTTTGATAGTGATTACATTGGGTCTGTAGATTACTTTGCACAGAATGGACACTTTAATAGTGTTGATTCTTTCAATCCATTAACATGGACTATCTTTCCTTTTTCTTGTCCTGTTCAATTTCTCACATCAATATTTTACAGTTTTCTTTTTTTTTAAATTTTTTAAATTTTTATTGCATTATAGGTTTTGGGGTACATGTGCAGAACGTGCAAGATAGTTGCATAGGTACACACATGGCAGTGTGTTTTGCTGCCTTCCTCCCCTTCACCCACACTTGGCATTCATCCCCAGGCTATCCCTCCCCAGCCCCCCCCGCTGTCCCTCCCCCATTCCCACCAATAGACCCCAGTGTGTAGTAGACCCCCTCCCTGTGTCCATGTGTTCTCATTTTTCTCACCTGCCTATGAGTGAGAATATGTGGTATTTCTTTTTCTGTTCTTGTGTCAGTTTGCTGAGAATGATGTTCTCCAGATTCATCCATGTCCTTACAAAGGACACAAACATAATCATTTCTGATTGCTGCATAATATTCCATGGTGTATATGTGCCACATTTTCCCAGTGCAGTCTATCATTGAAGGGCATTTGGGTTGGTTCCAGTTCTTTGCAATTGTAAACAGTGCTGCAATGAACATTCGTGTGCATGTGTCCTTATAGAAGAACGATTTATAGTCCTTTGAATATATACCCAGTAATGGGATTGCTGGGTTAAATGGAATTTCTATTTCTAGGTCCTTGAGGAATCGCCACACTGTCTTCCACAATAGTTGAACTAATTTACACTCCCAACAACAGTGTAAGAGTGTTCCTCTTTCTCCACGTCCTCTCCAGCATCTGCTGTCTCCAGATCTTTTAATGATCGCCATTCTAACTGGCGTGAGATGGTATCTCAATGTGGTTTTGATTTGCATCTCTCTAATGACCAGTGACGATGAGCATTTTTTCATGTGTTTGTTGGCCTCATGTATGTCTTCTTTTGTAAAGTGTCTGTTCATGTCCTTTGCCCATTTTTGAATGGGCTTGTTTGTTCTTTTCCTGTAAATCTGTTTGAGTTCTTTGCAAATTCTGGATATCAGCCCTTTGTCAGATGCGTAAACTGCAAAGATTTTCTCCCATTCTGATGGTTGCCGATTCACTCTAGTGACTGTTTCTTTTGCCGTGCAGAAGCTGTGGAGTTTGATTAGGTCCCATTTGTCTCTTTTGGCTTTTGTTGCCAATGCTTTTGGTGTTTTGGTCATGAAGTCCTTGCCTACTCCTATGTCCTGAATGGCTTTGCCTAGATTTTCTTCTAGGGTTTTTATGGTGTCAGGTCTTATGTTTAAGTCTTTAATCCATCTGGAGTTAATTTTAGTGTAAGGTTTCAGGAAGGGGTCCAGTTTCTGCTTTCTGCACATGGCTAGCCAGTTTTCCCAACACCATTTATTAAACAGGGAATCCTTTCTCCATTGCTTGTTTTTGTCTGGTTTATCAAAGATTATATGGTTGTAGATATATTGTGTTGCCTCCGATGCCTCTGTTCTGTTTTATTGGTCTATATCTCTGTTTTGGTACCAGTACCATGCTGTTTTGATTACTGTAGCCTTGTAGTATAGTTTGAAGTCTGGTAGCGTGATGCCTCCTGCTGTGTTCTTTTTGCTTAGAATTGACTTGGCTGTGCGGGCTCTCTTTTGGTTCCATATGAAGTTCATGGTGGTTTTTTCCAGTTCTGTGAAGAAATTCAATGGTAGTTTGATGGGGATAGCGTTGATTGTGGAAATTACTTTGGGCAGTATGGCCATTTTCGTGATATTGATTCTTCCTAACCATGAACATGGAATGTTTCTCCATCTGTTTGTGTCCTCTCTTATTTCGTTGAGCAGTGGTTTGTAGTTTTTCTTAAAGAGGTCCCTTACGTTCCTTGTGAGTTGTATTCCTAAGTATTTTATTTTCTTTGTAGCAATTGTGCATGGCAGTTCATTCTTGATTTGGTTCTCTTTAAATCTGTTATTGGTGTATAGGAATGCTTGTGATTTTTGCACATTGATTTTATATCCTGAGACTTTGCTGAAGTTGCTTATCAGTTTCAGGAGCTTTTGGGCTGAGGTGATGGGGCCTTCTAGGTATACTATTATGTCATCTGCAAATAGAGACAATTTGGCTTCCACCTTTCCTATTTGAATATCCTTTATTTCTTTTTCTTGCCTGATTGCTCTGGCTGGAACTTGCAGTAGTATGTTGAATAGGAGTGGTGAGAGAGGGCATCCTTGTCTAGTGCTGGATTTCAAAGGGAATGCTTCCAGTTTTTGCCCATTCATTATGATATTGGCTGTTGGTTTGTCGTAAATAGCTTTTATTACTTTGAGATATGTTCCATCAATACCAAGTTTATTGGGGATTTTTAGCATAAATGGCTGTTGAATTTTGTCAAATGCCTTCTCTGCGTCAATTGAGGTAATCATGTGGTTTTTGTTTTTGCTTCTGTTTATGTGGTGAATTATATTTATAGACTTGCATATGTTGAACCAGCCTTGCATCCCCTGGATGAATCCTACTTGATCATGATGGATGAGTTTTTTAATGTGCTGTTGCAATCGGTTTGCCAGTATTTTATTGAAGAATTTTGCGTCTATGTTCATCATGGATATTGGCCTGAAGTTTTCTTTTCTTGTTGAGTCTCTGCTGGGTTTTGGTATCAGGATGATGTTGGTCTCATAAAATGATTTGGGAAGGGTTCCCTCTTTTTGAATTATTTGGAATAGTTTCAGAAGGAATGGTACCAGCTCCTCTTTGTGTGTCTGGTAGAATTTGGCTGTGAACCCATCTGGACCTGGGCTTTTTTTGTGTGGTAGGCTCTTAATTGCTGCCTCAACTTCAGACCTTGTTATTGGTCTATTCATAGTTTTGGCTTCCTCCTGATTTAGGCTTGGGGGGACACAGGCATCCAGAAATTTATCCATTTCTTCCTGGTTTACTAGTTTATGTGCATAGAGTTGTTTGTAGTATTCTCTGATGATGGTTTGAATTTCTGTGGAATCTGTGGTGATTTCCCCATTATCGTTTTTTATTGCATCTATTTGGTTGTTCTCTCTTTTCTTTTTTATCAGTCTGGCTAGTGGTCTGTCTATTTTGTTGTTCTTTTCAAAAAACCAGCTTTGGATTTATCGATTTTTTGAAGGGTTTTCTTGTCTCTATCTTGTTCAGTTCTGCTCTGATCTTAGTTATTTCTTGTCTTCGGCTAGGTTTTGAGCTTTTTTGATCTTGCTCCTCTAGCTCTTTCAATTTTGACAATAGGGTGTCAATTTTGGATCTCTCCACTCTTCTCATGTGGGCACTTATTGCGATATATTTTCCTCTACAGACTGCTTTAAATGTGTCCCAGAGATTCTGGTACGTTGTGTCTTCGTTCTCGTTCGTTTTGAAGAACTTCTTTATTTCTGCCTTCATTTCATTGTTTATCCAATCAACATTCAAGAGCCAGTTGTTCAGTTTCCATGAAGCTGTGCGGTTCTGTGTTATTTTCTGAATTCTGAGTTCCAACTTGATTGCACTATGGTCTGAGAGACTGTTTGTTATGATTTCAGTTGTTTTGCATTTGCTGAGGAGTGCTTTACTTCCAATTATGTGGTCAATTTTGGAGTAGGTGTGATGTGGTGCTGAGAAGAATGTATATTCTGTGGATTTAGGGTGGAGAGTTCTGTAAATGTCTATCAGGTTAGCTTGTTCCAGGTCTGAGTTCAAGTCCTGGATATCCTTGTTAATTTTCTGTCTGGTTGATCTGTCTGATATTGACAGTGGAGTGTTAAAGTCTCCCACTAGTATTGTGTGGGAGTCTAAGTCTCTTTGTAAGTCATTAAGAACTTGCCTTATATATCTGGGTGCTCCTGCATTGGGTCCATATATATTTAGCATAGTTAGCTCTTCTTGTTGTATCAATCCTTTTACCATTATGTAATGACCTTCTTGGTCCCTTTTGATCTTTGTTGCTTTAAAGTCTATTTTATCAGAGATGAGAATTGCAACTCCTGCTTTTTTTCTCTCTCCATTTGCTTGGTAAATCTTCCTCCATCCCTTTATTTTGAGCCTTTGTGTATCCTTGTGCGTGAGGTGGGTTTCCTGGATACAGCACACCAGTGGGTTTTGGTTTTTTATCCAAGTTTGCCAGTCTGTGTCTTTTGATTGGTGCATTTAGCCCATTTACATTTAGGGTTAATATTGTTATGTGTGAATTTGATACTGCCATTTTGATGCTAGCTGGCTGTTTTGCCCATTGGTTGATGCAGATTCTTCATTTTGTTGATGCTCTTTAGCATTTGGTATGCTTTTAGGATGGCTGGTACTGGTTGTTTCTTTGTATGTGTAGTGCCTCTTTCAGGAGCTCTTGTAAAGCAGGCCTAGTGGTGACAAAATCTCTGAGTACTTGCTTGTTCATGAAGGATTTTATTTTTCCTTCACTTATGAAACTCAGTTTGGCTGGATATGAAATTCTGGGTTGAAAGTTCTTTTCTTTAAGGATGTTGAATATGGGCCCCCACTCTCTTCTGGCTTGTAGAGTCTCTGCCAAGAGATCTGCTGTGAGTCTGATGGGCTTCCCTTTGTGGGTGACCCGACCTTTCTCTCTGGCTGCCCTTAGTATTTTCTCCTTCATTTCAACCCTGGTGAATCTGATGGTTTTGTGCCTTGGGGTTGCTATTCTTGCGGAGTATCTTTGTGGTGTTCTCTGTATTTCCTGGAGTTGAGTATTGACCTGTCTTGCTACGTTGGGGAAATTTTCCTGGATAATATCCCGAAGAGTGTTTTCCAGCTTGGATTCATTCTCTTCATCACTTTCTGGTACCCCTATCAAACGTAGGTTGGGTGTCTTCACATAGTCCCACATTTCTTGGAGATTTTGTTCATTCCTTTTTGCTCTTTTTTCTTTAATCTTGGTTTCTCGTTGTATTTCATCGAGTTATTCTTGGACTTCTGATATTCTTTCTTCTGCTTGGTCAATTGGGCTGTTGAAACTTGTGCATGCTTCGCGAAGTTCTCTTTTTGTGTTTTTCAGCTCCTTCAATTCATTCATATTCCTCTCTAAGTTTTTTATTCTTGTTATCATTTCCTCGAATCTTTTTTCAAGGTTCTTAGTTTCTTTGCACTGATTTAGAACATGTTCTTTTAGCTCACTGAAGTTTCTCATTATCCACTTTCTGAAGTCTGATTCCGTCATTTCGTCACACTCATTCTCCGTCCAGCTTTGTTCCCTTGCTGGTGAGGAGTTTTGGTCCTTTGTAGGAGGTGAAGTGTTTTGGTTTTGGGTGTTTTCCTCCTTTTTGCATTGGTTTCTTCCCATCTTTATGGATTTATCCACCTGTTGTCTTAGTAGTTGCTGATTTTTCTATTGGGTCTCTGTGTGGATGCCCAGATTGTTGATGATGAAGTATTTCTGTTACTTAGTTTTCCTTCTAATGGTCTAACCCCTCTGCTGTACGAGTGCTGAGGTCCAGTCCAGGCTCTGCTTGTCTGGGGTACACCTGTAGCAGCTGCGGAACAGTGAGGGATGCTACCAGTTTCTTCTTCTGCTATCTTTGTTCCAGAATGATGCCCGCCAAATGTCAGTCTGATTAGTCATTTTTTCGGGTGACTCTTTGGATATACAGGGGTCAGGGAGCTGCTTGAGGAGACAGTCTGTGCTTTATAGGAGCTCCAGTGCTGAGTTGTGAGCTCTGTTTTTCATTCAGGGTTGTTGGGAGAATGTGTTTATGTCTGGTGCAACAGAACTCTTAAACCCCCCCCCTTTTTTCCCCCTTAGATGCTCTGTGTCAGGAAGTTGGGGCTTTCTTTATGAGTATCTGTTGTACTGTCCTGCCCAGCTAGGAGGCAGTACAACACTATTTGCCTGCCGGGGCTCCGCCCTGCTATCGTGGGTCCACCCTGTTGCTGCTGGTCTCCATTCTGTGGTGGCGCACTCCACCCTCCTGGTGGAGTCTCTCTGTTATGGTAGGTTGCCTCAACAACAGCAGGCTGCGTCAGCCCTGGGTGGTACTTCAGTAGGGGCGGATTGCGTCCATAGTGGCGGATGCCCCTCCCCACCGGGCTACACTGTCCTAGATGCCGGCAGCAAATCGCTCAGCCCCGAGTGCCTGCAATCGCCACCCTGCTTGTTTCTGTGAGGGTGGGACCCGCCGAGCCCGATCATCCAGCTCCCTGCTTCAGAGTCCGTCCTCTCTTTCTCTCTCTTTCTCTCCCCAAGCTGAATGGTTGACTCTCTCGCTGGTGCCCCAGTAGCCTGCTGATAGCGTACTGGGATCTGTGCGATCTCCCGTGCCACTGCCCACTGCACTGGCTCAGATCACGTTTCCCAGGAATCTCCTGGTCTGGCTCATTGTCCAAGTCCCATTCAATCAGATGGAGATGCCAATCTGCCCTTCCAAATCTCAGATTGCCAGTTTAACAGGTCACCCGGACCAGTGAGTTTTGTGCCGGGTGCCACTGTGGTGCAGCGCCAGCCGAACCGGCCCCATGAGCCAGCTGCACTAGTGTCCTGTGTCTCTCCCACACCTGGGACTTTCAACATTCTGTGGGCAAAAAACGTCTGTCCGAGAATGCGGCTAGGACTCACCCTCTGTGCCTTCACTGAGAGCTGCAATCCTGAATCGCCTCTACGATGCCATCTTAGTTCTCCTCCTCCTATTTTACAGTTTTCTTTGTAGAGATCTGTCACTTTTTGGTTAGCTTTATTTCTAGGTGTTTAACTTTATTTGTAGCCATTGTAAATGGGATTACTTTCTTTGTTCCTATTTCAGATTGTTCACTGTTTACATATAAAAATGCTACTTATTTTTGCATGATGATTTTGTATGCTGTAACTTTATTTAGGTTTTAAAATCAGTTCTAATAGGTTTTGGTAGAATAGTTTTGTTTTTAACAATATAAGATTATGTCTTAAAAAAAGGATAATTTGATTTCTTCTTTTCTAGTTTGTATGCCTCTTGTTTCTTTCTTTTGTCTAATTGCTCTGGCTAGGACTTCCAGTACCAAATTGAATGAAAGTGACAAAAGTGAGCATTCCTCTCTTGTTCCAGATATTAGAGGAAAGGTTTTCCATTTTTCCCTGCTCAGTATGATACTAGTGTGAGTTTGTCATATATGGCTTTTTATCATGTTGAGATATATTCTTTCTGTACTCAGATATTGAAAGTTTTTATCATGAAGGGATGTTGAATTTTATTGGATACTTTTTTGACATCAATTAAAATGATCACATTTTGAAGGTTTTTGTCCTTCATTCTGTAGGTATAAGGTATCACAGTAATTGGTTTGCATACATCAAAACATCATTTTATTCCTGACTTATCTCACTTGGTCATGATGAGTGATCTTTTTCATGGGTTACTGAATTCAGCTTACTAGTATTTTGTTGAGGATTTTAGCATCTATGTTCATTAGTGATATTAGCCTGCATTTTTTTATTGCATTTTAGGTTTTGGGGTACATGCAAAGAACATGCAAGATTGTTGCATAGGTACACACATGGCCTGCAGTTTGTTGTTTGTTGTTAAGTCTTCCTCTGGTTGTGTCTTCCTCTGGCCTAGGGATGGTTTTGGTATTGGTGTAATATTGGCCTCATAGAATGAGTTTGGAAGTACTCCCTCTCCATTTGTTTGGGACGGTTTGAATAGAATTGATATTAGTTTTTCTTTAAATGTTTGATAGAATTTGGCAATGAAGCCATCAGGTCCTGAGCTTTTCTTTGATGGAAGACATTTTATTCTATCTCATTACTTTTTATTGATCTACTCAGCTTTTGGATTGCTTCACAATTCAATCTTTGTAGGTTGTATATGTCTAGGAATTGATAAATTCTTCTAGGTTTTCCAACTTATTTGCATAAAATTGCACATAATCTCTAATGATCCTTTTAATTTCTGTGATATCATTTATAATGTCTCTTTTTGCATGTCTGATCTTACTCATTTGAATCTTTCCTTGCTTTCTTTTTAAGTTAGTTGGGCTAAATGTTTGTTTATGTTGTTTATTTTTTATAAAACAACTTTTCATTTTGGTGATCTTTTGTATTGTTTTAGTGTCAATATCATTTATTTCTGCTCTGTTCTTCCTTTCCTCTACTAACTTTCAGTTTGTTTTGCTCTTTCTTTTCTCGTTTTTCAGATGCAGCATTTGGTTATCTATTTGTAGCTTTTCTACCTTTTTGATCTAGGTGTTTATGCTAAAAACTATCTTATTTGTACTTATTTTGCAAATCCCATAGTCTTTGGTATGTTGTGTTTTCATTTTCATTTGTTTCAAGAATTAAAAAAATATATTCTTACTTTGTTTATTGGCCCAATGGTCATTTAGAAACCAATTGTTTAATTTCCATGTGTTTGTACAATTCCAAAATTCCTCTTGTTATTAATTTCTAGTTATATTCCATGCGGTCAGAAAAATATACTTTATGTAATTTATTTATTTATTTTTTATTTTTTGAGACTTGCTTCATGGTCTAACATATGGTCTATCCTCGAAAATGTTCCACATACTTAGGAGAAGAATGTGTATCCTCCACTGTTGGTTAAAATAGTTTATAAGGCTGGGCGCGGTGGCTCAAGCCTGTAATCCCAGCACTTTGCGAGGCTGAGGCGGGTGGATCACGAGGTCAAGAGATCGAGACCATCCTGGTCAACATGGTGAAACCCCGTCTCTACTAAAGATACAAAAAATTAGCTGGGCATGGTGGCGCATGCCTGTAATCCCAGCTACTCAGGAGGCTGAGACAGGAGAATTGCCTGAACCCAGGAGGTGGAGGTTGTGGTGAGCCATTTCACTCCAGCCTGGGTAACAAAAGCGAAACTTCGTCTCAAAAAAAAAAAAACATAGTTTGTAAATGTCTATTATGTCCAGTTGGTCTATAGTGCTGATTACCTTGGATGTTTCTTTGTTGGTTTTCTGTCTGGATTATCTGTCCAATGCTGAAAGACGGATATTGTTGTCCCCAGCTATTATTGTATTAGAGTCTATCTTGCTCTTTAGCTCTAATAACATTTGCCATATATACATATATGTGTGTGTGTGTGTATATATGTATACATATATATGTGTGTGTATATATATATATACATATATATATACACACATATATATATATGAGTACTCCAGTGTTAGGTGCATAGATATTTAAAATTGTTATATCCTCTTGCTGAATTGACCCCTTTATTATTATGTAATTACCTTCTTTTTCTCTTTTTACAGATTTTTTTTGTCATGAAATCTGTTTTATCTAACATAAGATAGCTAATCCTTCTGTTTTGGATTTCCATTTGCATGGAATATCTTTTTCCATCCTTTCTTCTTTTCAGTCTACATGTATCTTTGCAGGTGAAGTGAATTTCTTACAGACAGCATAGAGTTGGGTCTTATTTTCTTAAATTCATTCAGCCACTCCATGTCTTTTATTGGTGAATTTAGTCCATTTACATTAAAGGTTATTATTGATAGGTACAAATTTCCTACTGCTATTTTGTCATTTGTTTTCTGGTTTTGTTGGTCCTCTCTCTCATATGTCTTATAATTTAAACCTGGGGTCACTACAGCTGTATCAGCACTTGGAGGCACACTAAACTCAAGAATGATGTGACTCTTGCAGATTCCAAGAGGCACTTTTTTCGTGGGCTTAAATGAGATAAGGGAAAATTCCTAGAATACCTGGCAAAACCTCTCTTTTCCCCTTTCTTCCCTTAATTAGAAGGAATCTGTCTTTCCATGATAGGCTGTCTGGAGTTAGGGAGAGGTGATGTGAACACTCCCATATGAACACTCCATGGTGATGTGTTCACTACCACTTCAGGTGTGAACCACCACAGGACTGTGCTGGTTCACACCTGAAGCCAGCATAGTAGTGGGTCTTGTCTAAAGGCCATGGAGTCTACTGCTTAGCTACCAACTGATGTTTATTCAAGGCCCAAGAGCTCTTTAGTCAGTAGGTGGTGAATTCTACCAGGACTGGGTCCTTCCCTTCAAGACAGTCATTCCCTACTGGCCCAGTGTGAGTCTAGGAATGCCATCCAGGATCTAGGGTCAGGAATTAGGGGATTTGGGAAGTTGCTTGATGTTTTATTTTACTGTGGCTGAGCTGGTACCCAAGTTGCAAGACAAAATTTTCTGTACTCTTCTCTCCTTCCCCCCAGTGGAAGGAGTTTCTTTCCTGAGATGCACTGCCTGGAGTGGGAGAAAAAGGGTGATGCAGGCCCCATATATCATAGCTGGTGTTGCACTGGGTCATGCACAGTCCAAGTCCACTGCCTTAGAGACCAGCACAGCACCAGGACTTGCCTAAGGCCTGCATTCTTTGTGTCCTGACAGACACTTTAGTTTATTTGGGGCCCCAGGCCACTTTTGTTGGCTGATGGTGGAGCTGACCTGTACTTGACTTTTTTGTGAGGGTGCAGAATTACCCTCTGGCCTAGTGCTGGTATAGATGTACCATGTCACCAGCAGAATTCTGCCTTATGTTATGTTCCACTGTGACAGAGCCACTGAATTTTAATACGAAGACCCATACTCACCTTGCTCTTCCTCCTTTAAGCACACAGATTCTCTCTCTCCACAAGGAATGGATAGAGGAGAGGGAAGGAGTGGTGTTGGCAGTTTCTTACCCTCTTCAATGTCTCCTTCCTTGATATTATATTAAATATTAAAACCAGATAATTTGATCTCTTACATGAGTATTTTTTTTCTATAAAGTTGCTTTCTTGCATGCATAATTGTTCAATTCAGTGTCCTTGCAGGATGACAATCACTGGAAGGTATAATTAGCCATGTTGCTCCACTTCCCTGCTCTAAACTATTTTTTGAAGACTGCACTCTATGCGTTTTGTGGTCACTGAAGTCTGTGCTTTCTTCACTTAGTGGTCAGCTAGAGATTTGACAGCAATTTCCTTAGACACTGAGAGCTAATAATAATAATAATAATAATAATAATAAATGATCTCCTGGCTCTCTTGCTTTTCTTGCTTTTCCTGGTTGGAAGGGTTTGGAGTTTAGACTCCTCACTCAGCCTCTGCCAGTGCTCTGTCCATAGAGGAGAAAATCATCACCTCAGACTACCTGTACTTTGGGTGGAGTTGAAAGTTTGGGTCCCTTGCTTGGCTTCCTCTTCCACTGTTGGTGATGGACTGTTTGTGGTGTTTGGCTAGGGTAGGTCAAGTATTGTCAATAAGTTTTCTATCTTTCTGAGATATCCCGTTCTTGATCCTTTTTTTTTTGTCTCTCTCTGTTGGTGGTTCTCTACTGCACACTTTTCTAACTCCTAGTTTAAGATTTGGGGGAGGTAAAAAGAAAATGCAGGGAACTCCCTGCCATGTTGTTTCAATTCCTTACCATGCGCGCGCACGGGTGCACACACACACACACACACACACACACACACACACATTTTATGGAAGATTTTTAGATTTTCCTAGTGGATGAGTTGGTGTATTATAAAAAGTTGTCCATCATAGCCATAAGCAGAAATTCGTCATAAAGTTGTACAGTTTTCTTCAAGTAGATTTTGTGTATATTTTGTTATATATATTTTACATTTTTTTATAATTTTGTTGCTAATTTTAATGGCTTTTTTCTTTAATTACATTTTTAATTGGTTATTGTTGTTGTTTGCAAAGGATATTGACTAGTGTATTTTTATTTGTTATTTGTCCAACTTACAGTAAACTCTTTTTTATTCCATTGCAAACTGATACTTTTTCTCTTTTTTTCCTAAGATTTATTCAGTTTTTTTCTTAGCTTAATTCATTGGCCAGAATTTTTAGTACTATATTGAATAGGGTTAGTGTTAGCAGCCAGTTTTATCTTCTTCCCAACTTTGGAAAGAGTTCTTTTAATGTTTCACTACTAAGTATAAAGCTTTTTATAGACTTCACATAAATATCTCTTGCCACACTAGAATATTTATTTTAAAAATATTCCTTTGTTAGAACAACATGTTTCTTTTAAGATGTGTAAGTATTAATTCTTATAAAATGTCCATCCCATTTATTCTAATGTTAATATAGCTTCCAAATTTTCACTCAAATGAAACCTCCTTTATTCAATTTTATACTCTCTTTGATCTTCTCAAATTATGGTTGCCTTTTTCAAATGGAAAAAAATACAGTATTTAAAGTGTTGTTTCTGTTATTTAATTGTGTTTTATGGTAAATGCTAGTTATGTTTTTGTCTGTACCCAGGAGGACATTTTTCCTGCTTTATATTTGTATCCTCAGTCTTGGTACAGGATCTGTCACATGCTATATAGTCAATAATTTTTATAGCATTAATTATCTCAACATTTTATCATAATATTTGACTTTCATATTTCTTGTATTACTTTATTATCCCCAAAGGTTTCTAATTCCAAGAAAAACTTACACATAGGGAAAGAAAGGTATATAGGGACCCAGTGCCACTTTTATGCTCCTGCTTCACTCTTAGTTAATATTTCTCTGAATTATAGACTATTACACTTAGAAGTTTAGTCATTGTCTAGTTTAACCAATTTATCTTATAAATGAGGAAATTAAGGCTCAGTAGAGGAAGCAAAATGTCCCCAAACTTACAGCTAACTTAAAATCTATTTCTTTTTTCTTTTTTTTTTTTAAATTTTAATTTTTATTGCATTATAGGTTTGGGGGTACATGTGCAGAACGTGCAAGATAGTTGCATAGGTACACATATGGCAGTGTGCTTTGCTGCCTTCCTCCCCTTCACCCACACTTGGTAGTCATCCCCAGGTCATCCCCCCCAGCCCCCCCCTGCTGTCCCTCCCCCATTCCCCCCAACAGTCCCCAGTGTATAGTAGACCGCCTCTCTGTGTCCATGTGTTCTCATTTTTCTCACCCACCTATGAGTGAGTATATGCGGTATTTCTTTTTCTGTTCTTGTGTCAGTTTGCTGAGAATGATGTTCTCCAGATTCATCCATGTCCCTACAAAGGACACAAACTCATCATTTTTGATTGCTGCATAATATTCCATGGTGTATATGTGCCACATTTTCCCAGTCCAGTCTATCATCATTGGGCATTTGGGTTGGTTCCAGGTCCTTGCTATTGTAAACAGTGCTGCAATGAACATTCGTGTGCATGTGTCCTTATAGTAGAACGATTTACAGTCCTTTGGATAGATACCGAGTAATGGGATTGCTGGGTCAAATGGAATTTCTATTTCTAGGTCCCTGAGGAATCGCCACACTGTCTTCCACAATGGTTGAACTAATTTACACTCCCACCAACAGTGTAAGAGTGTTCCTATTTCTCCACATCCTCTCCAGCATCTGCTGTCTCCAGATTTTTTAATGATCACCATTCTAACTGGTGTGAGATGGTATCTCAATGTGGTTTTGATTTGCATCTCTCTAATGACCAATGATGATGAGCACTTTTTCATATGTTTGTTGGCCTCATGTATGTCTTCTTTTGTAAAGTTTCTGTTCATATCCTTTGCCCATTTTTGAATGGGCTTGTTTGTTTTTTTCCTGTAAATCTGTTTGAGTTCTTTGTAAATTCTGGATATCAGCCCTTTGTCAGATGTGTAAACTGCAAAGATTTTTTCCCATTCTGATGGTTGCCGATTCACTCTAGTGACTGTCTCTTTTGCCGTGCAGAAGCTGTGGAGTTTGATTAGGTCCCATTTGTCTATTTTGGCTTTTGTTGCCAATGCTTTTGGTGTTTTGGTCATGAAGTCCTTGAATCTATTTCTTAAATTTATTTGTGTAGCAAAAAGAGATTCAGTCACACAGGTAATCTTGTTTTTGCTGTGTGCTAAATTCCATTAATTTCCTAGTGTCCTTCCCCACCTTGACATGTAGACAGTGTTTGATGGCTAGGTAGGGATAAGCATTGGATTAATGCATTGGCACAAACTGCAGAATAGAGAAAAGTTTTCTTCCATCAGCTTCTGGAGCAGGAGATTCTGCCTTGGTTCACCATTTATCCAGATATAGACAGTATTTCTTATGGAGATCCTGTACTATTGTGTTTCTTGATTTGGACATATGAAAGTAGTCTTTGCTACTGTGGTTGCTTTCTAGCTTCAGATGTGCTGGATTTGTATCTGAGATTCTTGAACTTTGAAATAAAGCTGAACTGTGAAGCTGTTGGGAGGGTTGTGTGGGTAAGCTGAAGAAGCAGGAAGCAGAGAGGATTAATGGCTTTGGCTGAAACCAGAATGCTCTGGGCTTAAGAACTACATGTTTTTTGCTCTTCAGACAGCTATATCAGATTCTTAAATCCCTTAGTGCTGGTTTCTACATGGTTTTATCTAAATCTCTCTATCCTATAGTCACTGTTCTCCTAGGATGGTCTCCAAGCAGACCCTTTGTGAAATGATATTTCTTGCAAATATTCATTCCAAGAGCCTAGGCCAGTCCTGTGCTACATTGGAGGCTTCTAAACAACAACTTGAACAAAAGGTATTCCTTTCACTCCCAAGAGTATAGTTAAATTCTCACCATCATAGAAAGTTCTTCCAGAAATATTCACATTTGAAATAAACTATGGAAATAACATTTGACCAGGAGTCAGAGGTTTTCAGTTCAGTCCCCTCTTTTATACTTATCAGTAATTAGTCTGTGAGCAAGTAAAAGCCTCTTTGTGTTTTAGATTTTATCTATTACGTAGGTTGAAAAATTCTTACCTTGCTTACCTATCAGGATTGTGATAAGGGTAAAATCTGGTAATGAAGGGCCAAATACATCATAAGTGCACAGGTAGAATTTATTATTAATGTAACATCACTTACAGCCATTTATTGGATATGCTGTGTACTCTAATCAATTTATAAAGTAAATGTATACATACTCATTAAATCATCACACATTCCAAAAGAAAGAGCTATTATCCTTCTCTTAGAGATGAAGAGCCTAAGCATATTATCTTTCTATTGCTGATATGACAAACTACTACAAACATAACCATTTAAAATAACACACGTTTTACATCTCACAACTTTATAGATAAGAATTGTGGTTGACTGACCTGGGTCCTTTTCTTAAATAGTCTCACAAAGATGAAGCCAAAATATTGTCATTATGTTTCTGGAGGCTCTGGTGATGAATCTGCTTCCAAGCTCACTCAGGTCGTTGACAGACTTCTGTTTGATGTGATGATTAAACTGAGGTCCTTGTTTCCTTGCTGGCTTTGGCCAGAGGTTTTTATCAGCTTTTAGAGATCACCTACATTCCCTGGCTCATGGATCCCTTCATCTTCAAAAGCAGCAACAGAGGATTGAGGATATTTTACACTTTGAATCTCTCCTGCCTCTTTTTTATTTTTATTTTTTACTTATTTATTTTTATTTTTTATTTTTTATTGCGTTTTAGGTTTTGAGGTACATGTGCAGAACATGCAAGATAGTTCCATAGGTACACACATGGCAGTGTGTTTTGCTGCCTTCCTCCCCTTCACCCACATTTGGCATTTCTCCCCATGCTATCCCTCCCCTACTCCCCACTGGGCTGTTCCTCCCCTATTCCCCACAATAGACCCTAGTGTGTAGTACTCCCTTCCCTGTGTCCATGTGTTCTCATTGTTCATCACCCACCTATGAGTGAGAATATGCAGTGTTTCATTTTCTGTTCTTGTGTCAGTTTGCTGAGAATGATGTTCTCCAGATTCATCCATGTCCCTACAAAGGACACAAACTCATCATTTTTGATGACTGCATAATATTCCATGGTGTACATGTGCCACATTTTTCCACTCCAGTCTATCATTGATGGGCATTTGGGTTGGTTCCAGGTCTTTGCTTTTGTAAACAGTGCTGCAATGAACATTCGTGTACATGTGTCCTTGTAGTAGAATGATTTATAGTCCTTTGGATATATACCCAGTAATGGGATTGCTGGGTCAAATGGAATTTCTATTTCTAGGTCCCTGAGGAATCGCCACACTGTCTTCCACAATGGTTGAACTAATTTACACTCCCACCAACAGTGTAAAAGTGTTCCTATTTCTCCACATCCTCTCCAGCATCTGTTGTCTCCAGATTTTTTAATGATCGCCATTCTAACTGGCGTGAGATGGTATTTTAATGTGGTTTTGATTTGCATCTCTCTAATGACCAGTGACGATGAGCATTTTTTCATGTGTTTGTTGGCCTCACGTATGTCTTCTTTTGTAAAGTGTCTATTCATATCCTTTGCCCATTTTTGGATGGCCTTGTTTGTTTTTTTCTTTAAATCTGTTTGAGTTCTTTCTGAATTCTGGATATCAGCCCTTTGTCAGATGGGTAAATGGCAAAAATTTTTCCCATTCTGTTGGTTGCCAATTCACTCTAGTGACATGATTATCTCAATTGATGTAGAGAAGGCCTTTGACAAAATTCAAGAGCCCTTTATGCTAAAAACCCTCAATAAACTTGGTATTGATAGAACATATCTCAAAATAATAAAAGCTATTTACGACAAACCAACAGCCAATATCATACTGAATGGGCAAAAACTGGAAGCATTCCCTTTGAAATCCAGCACGAGACAAGGATGCCCTCTCTCACCACTTCTATTCAATATAGTACTGGAAGTTCTAGCCAGAGCAATCAGTCAAGAAAAAGAAATAAAGGGTATTCAAATAGGAAAGGAGGAAGCCAAATTGTCTCTATTTGCAAACAACATGATAGTATATCTAGAAGACCCCATGGCCTCAGCCCAAAAACTCCCAAAACTGATAAGCAACTTCAGCAAAGTCTCAGGATATTAATTCAATGTGCAAAAATCACAAACATTCCTATACACCTTAACAGATTTAAAGAGAACCAAATCAAGAATGAACTGCCATTCACAATTGCTACAAAGAGAATAAAATACCTAGGAATACAACTTACAAGGAACGTAAGGGACCTCTTCAAGGAAAACTACAAACCACTGCTCAACGAAATAAGAGAGGACACAAACAGATGGAGAAACATTCCATGTTCATGGTTAGGAAGAATCAATATCTTCAAAATGGCTATACTGCCCAAAGTAATTTACAGAATCAACACTTATCCCCATCAAGCTACCATTGACTTTCTTCACATAACTGGAAAAAACCACCTTGAACTTCACATGGAACCAAAAGAGAGCCTGCATAGCCAAGTCAATCATAAGCAAAAAGAACACAGCGGGAGACATCACACTACCAGACTTCAAACTATACTACAAGGCTACAGTAATCAAAACAGCATGGTACTGGTACAAAAACAGAGACATAGACCAATGGAACAGAACAGAGGCATCGGAGGCAACACAGCATATCTACAACCATACAATCTTTGATAAACCTGACAAAAACAAGCAATGGGGAAAGGACTCCCTGTTTAATAAATGGTGTTGGGAAAACTGGCTAGCCATGTGCAGAAAGCAGAAACTGGACCCCTTCCTTGCACCTTACACTAAAATTAACTCCAGATGGATTAAAGACTTAAACATAAGACCTGGCACCATAAAAACCCTAGAAGAAAATCTAGGCAAAACCATTCAGGACATAGGAGTAGGCAAGGACTTACACCAAAAGCATTGGCAACAAAAGCCAAAAGAGACAAATGGGACCTAATCAAACTCCACAGCTTCTGCATGGCAAAAGAAACTGTCTCCTGCCTCTTTTGTGCCATCTCTCTGAGCTCTTATTCTGCCCTTTCTCTTTTGCTTTTAAGGGCTAATGTAATTATATTGGACCCACCTGGATAATACAGGATAATACATCTATTTTAAAGTCAGTTGATTATCAGCTATTCCATATGCAAAGTCTTTTTGGTTGTGTAATGTTAACATATTTACAGGTTTAATAATAGGGGACAGAGATCATGGGGACCAAAATCTTGGTACCACACTAAGAGAGTTACTTTTTAATGTTATTTTATTTTATTTATTTTTTGAGACAGGGTCTTACTCTGTTTCCCAGGTAGGAGTACAGTGGTGAGGTCACAACTCACTTCAGCCTCCAACTTCTGGGTTCAAGTGATTCTCCCATCTCAGCCTCCCAAGTAGTTGGGACTATAGGTACATGTCATGATGCCCAGAAAATTTTATTTTATTTTTTTATTTTGTATAGATGGGATCTTTTGTAGAGACTCAATGTTGTCTAGGGTGTGAACTCCTGACCTCAAGTGGTTCTTCTACCTTAGTCTCTCAAAGTGCTGGGAATATAGAAGTAAGCCACTGTGTCCAGTCGATTTGATTGTAAATTTAAAGTCTAGGTTCCTAAATGAGTAATTAAAACTAATATTAATAAAACATAAATTAATGTGAGAAATAATTTTATATATTTCAAAGTGATGTGTGTGTATATGTGTGTGTATCCTCTTTGCGCAAAAAGAGAGATCCCCCTTCCTCAACTTCTCTGCCCCATATTTTCACTTGCAATGAATCGAGGCCTTCATGTTGAAGAGGACATACAGTATGTTATCCATTTTAGCTCTTCAACATAAAGGCATCGATTCATATTACAGAAGGTGGTGTTTGTCTGTCTAGTGATGTATTTACCAAGTAAGCCACCAGGGTTCCATTAGGTTGGGGATCTAGAGGTGCTCAGAACTTCAAAACCTCTTACTCTATGTCCCAGTATTAATTTCACTTCCAATCTTGATTTTATTTTACTCTTTTTATATCCAATCTATAGCAACCAGAAAGCTCTCTCCAATATTCAAATTTGCTAGTGTAACAGAATTCTTCAGTGGTTTTTGTTTTCCTTAAAAATCAAACCTAAATTATTTGAAGCAGCTTGCAAGACCACAAGTGAACTGTTTCTGCTTACCTTTCTGGTCTTATTTCTACCCACTCTCCTCTTATTTCTCTTTGCTTCAGAAGTACTGAACTACTTTCATATTTTCTAGCGTAGTATGATCTTTGGCTCCTTTTGTTCTTCATATGCGATAGAAAATTCTTCCTCTTCTTTTTATTTTTTTAAAATCTGAACTTCACCAGTTCCTACTCAGAAACTTCCCCTGTGATATCTTCCTCTATTCCCCAATCATACTTCATAATAATTAGTATTTCTTTCCAGTAAACTGTCGACCACTTGAAGTTGAGAATCTTTATTTTTTTGAATACTGTGTTGTCAGAATTTAGCACCATTGTAAAATATTTTCTCAGAACATGAATAAACAGATTAAACTTCTGTCTGTTTGACCATTTACTCACCTAGCCTGAGTGGCTGTGGTGGCACACCTCTATTATGTTAAGAAACTTCTAAGAATTAGAACTGAGATTAATCCTGCATAATCTGTCCCTTTCCCCATTCCTGATCTGTGTGGGTTTTTACTAGAGTAGGAAGTTTGCCTCTTGGGAGCTATATTATCTGACCAGAGATTAGTTCTCCCCAGGTCAACAATCATCAAATTCCTTCTGCATCTTCTGAGACACTAAAGGTTTTATCCCCTTGCAGGATGAGTGCATATTGATATATCATGACTATCGCCACACACATCTTGGAGACACATTCCCACACCATGATTGTTGCTTTTCTATGTTCCTTACTGTAACCATCTGATTCCCTTCCATGCTTATTTGGTTGTGTGTTATGGTATTCTGAACACACAACATGTTTGTGTGCTTTTAAAAAATTATTGAGCAAATGTATTTATTTATTGGTATTTTTCTGTATTGACATTATGTATGTTGTAGAATTTGGTGTTTGTCTAAGCACAAACATATACCAGCAAATTAAATTTGAATGGTTTCAAAACTTCTGTACTTTTTTATATGAAAGGAGAAAAATATGTCTTTCCTGAAAGTTTTTTTCTATACCCTTCATTCATTGTTTTTAGGATCCTCAGGTGGTTAAATGGGTGGCAGTAACAAAGAGATCATAGCTTGTTTAGAACCAATGACATGTGGGTCAACACTGTCCTCCCTCTTATAAGAACCACGGCCAAAGGTTGGGTAGTGCTAGAAAAATGGTGAAGTTAGAAGGTATTTAAGTTTGATCAGTTCTCTTCAGGGTCTGCTGTGCCATCTGAAAGAATAGATTGGTGGTTCTGAAGTATCCCCTGTGGGTCTGGCCCTTAGGAACAGAACAGAGCTGTAGAGGAAAAAAAAAAGAAAAGAAATGGTAGAAAAACTCCACCTCATAGATATAACATGAAAAGCTAGCCACTTGATCTCTCTGACCTTGATCAGAGCCTAACACACTTAAACAGGATTTGAGCAGACTTGGGAGTCTTTTTAGTTTCCTTAGGCTGTGGCAGAATTGAAGCCAAGAGGAAAAGGAGGCTGCAGTTGTGGCCACAAGTAGATGTAAAAGCTAATGATCTGTTCCTGAGGGAAGAGATTATAAATAAAGTCATCCAAACAATGACTGCAGAATGGCCCTGGGCTATTCCTAGCAGTCAGGGTAATCTCAGAGTGTGTCAACTGTGATAGCCCAGCAGCATAGGACTTGATGACAGAGTGATAATGCTGTTGATAACATCATCAGCAAGCACCTACTACATGTTTCACCGTGGGATAGATACTTCATATACAGTATCTTAATTAATTCTAACAACCTGATAAGGTGAGTATTGTTCCCAATCCACAAATGTGAAAAATGTGCTCTGAGAGAAGTTAAAGAGATTTAATAAACGGGAGAATTTTTCCCTTTTGTATAAGAAAATGAGAAAGAAAAGAAAGCATATTCTGCACATGTACCCCAGAACTTAAAGTATAGTAAAAAAACAACAAAATAAATAAATATAATCAAACAAGAAAAAGCAAGTAGAGGAAAGATAAGTGTATTTTAGAAATGTTAGTGGTCAAGGCAAAGTCATAGATGTGTCATTCAAGATTTTTTTTCTCAATGTTACTGAATAGCTGAAGCACTGAATTTTTATTTGGAATACAAATAGTCTGGAGTGAAGAAGACTTTAAGAGGTGGGTAATAAGTAGAGATTGTTGGTTTATTCTCCCAGATTTAGAGTTTTGATGTGATAAGAGCATTTCCTACATGAAGCATGACCTGTCTACTGTGGCTTCTGCTTCTGTTGGAAATAGCATATGTAGGATATTCTAAAGCGGAAAAAGATTTTTGTTTGGTTATCAGGTTGAAAAAAAGTCTTAAATGACCATAGGCAGGGTGTCCATATGTGTACTATAGTCCTGGTTTACACCTATTAACTTGGCATAATTATTATTAAAGTTTGCTTTTTCCAAAGTGTCCAAGTTTTGGCTATAAGATATTTGATCACTTAAGCCACAGAAGGTACAGAGAGTGTGGTTCTCACAAGCCATCCCTTATAGGGGCCAAATATGTCTCCACTCCCCAGTGCACTTCCCTGGGACCAGCTTCTGCAGAGATTGTATGTCTTTAGGTTTAAGATAACCTACTCTTGCACCATGGCCTTTGGCTCACACACCAATGCTGTTTTAACATGACATACTGTATAAATATATGGTTATCTTTCCCTGAAATATTGCCCTTTTGATTCTGCATGCTTAGATATCCAAGCAAGCATCATGGCCTTCTGATCCTGGGTTATAAGTATCTGCTCCTGTATAAGAAGAGTTTATGCACATAAACCTGAACCATGTTTATGATGTCATATATCATGATTTTCAAGTATATGTTAGTTATACTTGTCCATGTATCAAGCCATAGCCAATGACTTCTGTGTTATGTGCAATTTACCTTGTTTAAAATTTATCTGAACATTTATCATAATGATATACACCTCTCCCAGAGATTAAAGCTACTATACAGCAATTTCCAACTCATGAATGATTTTCTTGGCATGCTGCATTGTTTAAACTATCATATCAATGTAGTATTCTCATGTACAATGTTGACTATAGTCACAAGGTATTTGGATGCTTCTATTACTCTCTACTAATAATAGATGATTGTGAGCACACTGTACTACAGCTGTCAGTTCATATATCATGGCTTTCTGATAATATTTAGGCGTTTCCTGAGTGCGATTTTTGTTCAGGTGGTAAAACTACAGGGGGAGATATTTATATACCATGCAGTCATTTAAACATGTATCATAGTCCTTTTGTAACAATGTTATCTGATTTTGTTTCCCAAGGATGCCATAACAAAGTGGTATAAACCGGGTGGCTTAAAACAACAGAAATGTATTTTCTCACCATTCTGGAGGCTAAAGTTCTAAATCAAGGTGTCAATAAAGCCATGCTGTCTCAAGCCTCTAACAAAGGAGTCATCCTTGCATTTTCCAGCTTCTGGTAATCCCAAATGTTTCTTGGCTTGTGGCGACATCACTCCCATCTCTACCTTCATTGTCACATGATATTCTCTCCTTGTCTGTTATGTCTAAATTTCCCCATTCTTATAACACCACCAGGGATTGGATTTAGGGCCCACCCAAATCCAGTATAATGGCATCTTAACTTGATTACATCTACAAAGAGTATTACCAAATAAGGTCACGTCCACAGGTACTGGGAGTTATCACTTCAGTGTACGTTTTGTGTAGGACACAATTCATCCCATAGTAGCATTTACATTTGGAGACATTTGCTTTTATGTTGTAGCTTTTAAATTAGGCATGTGTTAATCTGAGGAAGCACTACAGCTTAGTTCTCTGTTCATATATCACTGATGTTTGAGATTGATCTGTGATTGACCAACTTCTATGTCATAGTTATGACATTGTGCAGCATTGTTACTAACTCATATATCAGTCATGTCTCGCTCCTACTTCAAACATTGCTTTTTCCTCCTGTATATCCAACTACTCCTGTATTTTGCATATCTTTTTGTGATATAGTCTTCTCTATCATCATTCATTACCTCACATTTTGTATTTGTTAAGTTGTGCATCATGATCAGACGGTCAAACAAAAGAGCCATCTGAGCATATGGCATGGGGTGTCATTTTGCACCATTGTCATCTTATCTTTGACTGAAAACTTGTTTCTCTATTATGGGTATCAGATAGTGATATGCATCTGAATGGATACAATTCCTGAAGGGTAGCCAACTATTTGTGTATTGTTTGTGTATACTAGTTGGTTCTCTGTCTGTACACAATACATATTGCTCACCCATCATTAATATAGAAACCCATCATTAAAAAAAGAAACATAATCTCCTTCTGTGTGGGGAATGATAACTTTTAAAACATGAATATTAGTCCCTAAACTGTGGTTACTGGCTCCTGCACAATGAGTGTTTTCTCCATATTTGCTGTCTGTTGCTGTATCATGTTTACTAATGGTATCATAGCTGTTAGTTTGTGTAATGGGATTTTTTTTTTAATTTTTATTGCATTTTACGTTTTGGGGCACATGTGCAGAACATGCAAGATAGTTGCATAGGTACACACATGGCAGTGTGTTTTGCTGCCTTCCTCCCCTTCACCCACATTTGGCATTTCTCCCCAGGCTATCCGTCCCCAGCTCCCCCCCCCACTGTCCCTCCCCTATTCCCCCCAATAGACCCCAGTGTGTAGTACCCCCCACCCCGTGTCCATGTGTTCTCATTTTTCTCACCCACCTATGAGTGAGAATATGTGGTATTTCCTTTTCTGTTCTTGTGTCAGTTTGCTGAGAATGATGTTCTCCAGATTCATCCATGTCCTTACAAAGGACATAAACTCGTCATTTTTGATCGCTGCATAATATTCCATGGTGTATATGTGCCACACTTTCCCAGTCCAGTCTATCATCGATGGGCATTTGGGTTGGTTCTAGGTCTTTGCTATTGTAAACAGTGCTGCAATGAACATTCCTGTGCATGTGTCCTTATAGTAGAATGATTTATAGTCCTTTGGATATATACCCAGTAATGGGATTGCTGGGTCAAATGGAATTTCTATTTCTAGGTCCTTGAGGAATCGCCACACTGTCTTCCACAAGGGTTGAACTAATTTACACTCCCACCAGCAGTGTAAGAGTGTTCCTATTTCTCCGCATCCTCTTCAGCATCTGTTGTCTCCAGATTTTTTAATGATCGCCATTCTAACTGGCGTGAGATGGTATCTCAATGTGGTTTTGATTTGCATCTCTCTAATGACCAGTGACGATGAGCATTTTTTCATGTGTTTGTTGGCCTCATGTATGTCTTCTTTTGTAAAGTGTGTGTTCATATCCTTTGCCCATTTTTGAATGGGCTTGTTTGTTTTTTTCCTGTAAATCTGTTTGAGTTCTTTGTAAATTCTGGATATCAGCCCTTTGTCAGTTGGGTAAACTGCAAAGATTTTTTCCCAATCTGTTGGTTGCCAATTCACTCTAGTGACTGTTTCTTTCACCGTGCAAAAGATGTGGAGTTTGATTAGGTCCCATTTGTCTATTTTGGCTTTTGTTGCCAATGCTTTTGGTGTTTTGGTCATGAAGTCCTTGCCTACTCCTATGTTCTGAATGGTTTTGCCTAGATTTTCTTCTATGGCTTTTATGGCGTCAGGTCTTATGTTTAAGTCTTTAATCAACCTGGAGTTGATTTTAGTGTAAGGTGTCAGGAAGGGGTCCAGTTTCTGCTTTCTGCACATGGCTAACCAGTTCTCCCAACACCATTTATTAAACAGGGAATCCTTTCCCTGTTGCTTGTTTTTGTCTGGTTTATCAAAGATTACATGGTTGTAGATATGTTGATTTGCCTCCGAGGCCTCTGTTCTCTTCCATTGGTCTATATCTCTGTTTTGGTACCAGTACCATGCTGTTTTGATTACTGTAGCCCTGTAGTATAGTTTGAAGTCTGGTAGTGTGATACCTCCCGCTGTGTTCTTTTTGCTTAGAATTGACTTGGCTATGCGGGCTCTCTTTTGGTTCCATATGAAGTTCATGGTGGTTTTTTCCAGTTATGTGAGGAAATTCAATGGTAGCTTGATGGGGATAGCATTGATTCTGTAAATTACTTTGGGCAGCATAGCCATTTTCACGATATTGATTCTTCCTAACCATGAACATGGAATGTTTCTCCATCTGTTTGTGTCCTCTCTTATTTCATTGAGCAGTGGTTTGCAGTTTTCCTTGAAGAGGTCCCTTACGTTCCTTGTAAGTTGTATTCCTAGGTATTTTATTCTCTTTGTAGCAATTGTGAATGGCAGTTCGTTCTTGATTTGGTTCTCTTTAAGTCTGTTATTGGTGTATAGGAATGCTTGTGATTTTTGCACATTGATTTTATATCCTGAGACTTTGCTGAAGTTGCTTATCAGTTTCAGGAGTTTTTGGGCTGAGGTGATGGGGTCTTCTAGGTATACTATCATGTCATCTGCAAATAGAGACAACTTGGCTTTCTCCTTTTCTATTCGAATACGCTTTATTTCTTTTTCTTGCCTGATTGCTCTGGCTAGAACTTCCAGTACTATGTTGAATAGGAGTGGTGAGAGAGGGCATCCTTGTCTAGTGCCGGATTTCAAAGGGAATGCTTCCAGGTTTTGCCCATTAAGTGTGATATTGGCTGTTGGTTTGTCGTAAATAGCTTTTATTAGTTTGAGATGTGTTCCATCAATACCGAGTTTATTGAGGGTTTTTAGCATTAAGGGCTGTTGAATTTTGCAAAGGCCTTCTCTGCATCAATTGAGATAATCATGTGGTTTTTGTTTTTGGTTCTGTTTATGTGGTGAATGACGTTTATAGACTTGCATATGTTGAACCAGCCTTGCATCCTCGTGATGAATCCTACTTGATTATGATTTATACATTTGTTAATGTGCTGTTGCAATCGGTTTGCCAGTATTTTATTGAAGATTTTTGCATCTATGTTCATCATGGATATTGGCCTGAAGTTTTCTTTTCTTGTTGAGTCTCTGCCAGGTTTTGTTATCAGGATGATGTTGGTCTCATAAAATGATTTGGGAAGGGTTCTCTCTTTTTCTTGGATTATTTGGAATAGTTTCAGAAGGAATGGTACCTGCTCCTCTTTGTGTGTCTGGTAGAATTTGGCTGTGAACCCATCTGGACTTGGGCTTTTTTTGTTTGGTAGTCTCTTAATTGCTGCCTCAACTTCAGACCTTGTTATTGGTCTATTCAGAGTTTCAGCTTCCTCCTGGTTTAGGCTTGGGAGGACACAGGTGTCCAGGAATTTATCCATTTCCTCCTGGTTTACTAGTTTATGTGCATAGAGTTGTTTGTAGTATTCTCTGATGATGGTTTGAATTTCTGTGGAATCTTTGGTGATTTCCCCTCTATCATTTTTTATTGCATCTATTTGGTTGTTCTCTCTTTTCTTTTTTATCAGTCTGGCTAGTGGTCTGTCTATTTTGTTGAACTTTTCAAAAAACCAGATCTTGGATTTATTGATTTTTTTGAAGGGTTTTTCGTGTCTCTATCTTCTTCAGTTCTGCTCTGATCTTAGTTATTTCTTGTCTTCTGCTAGGTTTTGAGTTTTTTGATCTTGCTCCTCTAGCTCTTTCAATTTTGATGATAGCGTGTCAATTTTGGATCTCTCCACTCTTCTCATGTGGGCACTTATTGCTATATATTTTCCTCTGGAGACCGCTTTAAATGTGTCCCAGAGATTTTGGTATCTTGTGTCTTCGTTCTCGTTGGTTTCAAAGAACTTCTTTTTTTTTTAAATTTTTATTGCATTATAGGTTTTGGGGTACATGTGCAGAATGTGCAAGATAGTTGCATAGGTACACACATGGCAGTGTGTTTTGCTGCCTTCCGCCCCTTCACCCACACTTGGTATTCATCCCCAGGCTATCCCCCTTAGCCCCCCCGCTGTCCCTCCCCCATTTCCCCCAACAGTCCCCAGTGTATAGTAGACCGCCTCTCTGTGTCCATGTGTTCTCATTTTTCTCACCCACCTATGAGTGAGTATATGCAGTATTTCTTTTTCTGTTCTTTTGTCAGTTTGCTGAGAATGATGTTCTCCAGATTCATCCATGTCCTTACAAAGGACACAAACTCATCATTTTTGATTGCTGCATAATATTCCATGGTGTATATGTGCCACATTTTCCCAGTCCAGTCTATCATCGATGGGCATTTGGGTTGGTTCCAGGTCTTTGCTATTGTAAACAGTGCTGCAATGAACATTCGTGTGCATGTGTCCTTATAGTAGAACGATTTATAGTCTTTTGGATAGATACCCAGTAATGGGATTGCTGGGTCAAATGGAATTTCTATTTCTAGGTCCCTGAGGAATCACCACACTGTCTTCCACAATGGTTGAACTAATTTACACTCCCACCAACAGTGTAAGAGTGTTCCTATTTCTCCACATCGTCTCCAGCATCTGCTGTCTCCAGATTTTTTAATGATCGCCATTTATTTCTGCCTTCATTTCATTGTTTATCCAATCAACATTCAAGGGCCGGTTGGTCAGTTTCCATGAAGCTGTGCAGTTCTGAGTTGGTTTCTGAATTCTGAGTTCTAACTTGATTGCACTATGGTCTGAAAGATTGTTTTGATGATTTCAGTTGTTTTGCATTTGCTGAGGAGTGCTTTACTTCCAATTATGTGGTCAATTTTGGAGTAGGTGTGATGTGGTGCTGAGAATAATGTATATTCTGTGGATTTTGGGGTGGAGAGTTCTGTAAATGTCTATCATGTTTGCTTGTTTCAGGTCTGAGTTCAAGCCCTGGATATCCTTGTTAATTTTCTGTCTGGTTGATCTGTCTGATATTGACAGTGGAGTGTTAAAGTCTCCCACTATTATTGTGTGGGAGTCTAAGTCTCTTTGTACGTCATTAAGAACTTGCCTTATGTATCTGGGTGCTCCTGTATTGCGTCCATATATATTTAGGATCATTAGCTCTTCTTGTTGTATGGATCCTTTTACCATTATGTAATGACCTTCTTTGTCTCTTTTGATCTTCGTTGCCTTAAAGTCTATTTTATCAGAGAAGAGAATTGCAACTCCTACTGTTTTTGGCTGTCCATTTGCTTGGTAAATCGTCCTCCATCCTTTTATTTTGAGCCTTTGTGTATCCTTGCATGTCAGATGGGTTTCCTGGATACAGCACACTGATGGGTTTTGGTTTTTTATTCAATTTGCCAGTCTGTGTCTTTTGATTGGTGCATTTAGTCCATTTACATTTAGGGTTAATATTGTTATGTGTGAATTTGATACTGCCATTTTGATGCTAGCTGGCTGTTTTGCCCATTGGTTGATGCAGATTCTTCATTTTGTTGATGCTCTTTAGCATTTGGTATGTTTTTAGAATGGCTGGTACTGGTTGTTCCTTTCTATGTGTGGTGCCTCTTTCAGGAGGTCTTGTAAAGCAGGCCTGGTGGTGACAAAATCTCTGAGTACTTGCTTGTTTGCAAAAGCTTTTATTCTTCCTTCACTTATGAAGCTCAGTTTTGGTGGATATAAAACTCTGGTTTGAAAGTTATTTTCTTTAAGGATGTTGAATTTTGGCTCCCACTCTCTTCTGGCTTAGAGTTTCTGCCGAGAGATCTGCTGTGTGTCTGATGGGCTTTCCTTTGTGGGTGACCTGACCTTTCTCTCTGGCTGCCCTTAGTATTTTCTCCTTCATTTCAACCCTGGTGAATCTGACGATTATGTGCCTTGGGGTTGCTCTTCTTGCAGAATATCTTTGTGGTGGTTTTCTGTATTTCCTGGAGTTGAGTATTGACCTGTCTTGCTAGGTTGGGGAAATTTTCCTGGATAATATCCTGAAGAGTGTTTTCCAGCTTGGATTCATTCTCTTCGTCACAATCTGGTACACCTATCAAACGTAGGTTAGGTCTCTTCACATAGTGCCACATTTCTTGGAGATTTTGTTCATTCCTTTTTGCGCTTTTTTCTCTAATCTTGGTTTCTCATCTTATTTCATTGAGTTGATCTTCGACTTCTGATATTCTTTTTTCTGCTTGGTCAATTCGGCTGTTGAAACTTGTGCATGCTTTGCGAAGTTCTCGTGTTGTGTTTTTCAGCTCTTTCAATTCATTCATATTCCTCTCTAAGTTGTCCATTCTTGTTATCATTTCCTCGAATCTTTTTTCAAATCTTTTTTCAAGGTTCTTAGTTTCTGTGCATTGATTTAGAATATTTTGTTTAGCTCATTGAAGTTTCTTATTATCCACCTTCTGAAGTCTGATTCCATCATTTCATCACACTCATTCTCCATCCAGCTTTGTTCCCTTGCTGGTGAGGAGTTTTGGTCTTTTGTAGGAGGTGAGGTGTTTTGGTTTCGGGTGTTTTCCTCCTTTTTGCACATGTTTCTTCCCATCTTTGTGGATTTATCCACCTGTCGTCTTAGTGGTTGCTGACTTTTCGGTTGGTTCTCTGAGTGGATGCCCAGATTGTTGATGATGAAGTATTTCTTTCAGTTAGTTTTCCTTCTAACAGTCTAGCCCCTCTGCTGTACGACTGCTGAGGTCCACTCCAGGTCCTGCTTGTCTGGGGTACACCTGTAGCAGCTGCGGAATAGTGAGGGATGCTACCAGTTTCTTCTTCTGCTCTCTTTTTCCTAGAATGATGCCCGCCGAATGTCAGTCTGATTAGTCATTTTTTGAGGTGACTCTTTAGATATAGAGGGTCAGGGAGCTGCTTGAGGAGATGGTCTGTACTTTATAGGAGCTCCAGTGCTGAGCTGTGAGCTCCGTTGGTCATTCAGCATTGTTGGGCATGTGTGTTTAGGTCGCTGCAGCACAACTTATAACACCCCCTTTTTTTTCCCCTGAGATGCTCTGTCTCAGGGAGTTGGGGCTTTATTTATGAGTATCTGTTCCACTGTCCTGCCCAGCTAGGAGGCAGTCTAGTCACTATTTGCCTGCTGAGGCTCCACTCTGCTGCCACGGGGGTTCATCCTATCACCACGGGGCTCCGCCCTACTGCCGCAGGGGTCCGCCCCACCACCACAGGGCTCCACCCTACTTCCTCCGGGCTCCGCCCTGTTTGCAGAGTCTCTCTGTTATGGCAGGTTGCCTCGGCAATGGCAGGCTGCTTCTGTAGTAGGTTTGTTCCTCATTAGGGGCGGTATGCGTTTGTAGTGGTGGACGCCCCTCCCCCACCGAGCTGCACCATCCTGGATTCAGCTGAGCCTGCAATAAAACTCTCAACCCCGAGCGTTTCGAATTGCCATTTTGTTTGTCCCTGTGGGGGTGGGACCTGCCATGCCTGATCACCTGGCTCCCTGCCTCAGAGTCCCTTCTCTCTCTCTCTCTCTGTCTCTCCTTACTTTTTTAAATTGAACGGTTGACTCTCTGACAGGTGCCTCAGTCTCCTGCTGACAGGGCACCAGGATCTGCATGATTTCCCGTGCCATGGCCCACTGCACTGGCTCAAATCACTTTTCCCAGGAATCTCCTGGTCTGGCTCACTGTCCAAGTCCCACTCAGTCAGATGGATGTGTTAATCTGCCCTCCTAAATCTCAGACTGCCAGTTTAACAGGGCACCCAGACCAGTGAGCTTTGTGCAGGGCTGCTGCTGCACCACGGCGCCGGCCGAAACAGCTTTGCAAGCTGAAAGAGTTGTGCTGGTATCCTGTGTCTCTCCTACACCTGGGAATTTCCCTGTTCTGTGGGCAACAAAGGTCCGTCTGAAAATGTGGCTAGGACTCACCCTCTGCACCTTCACTGAGAGCTGCAATACTGAGTTGTTCCTACTGCACCATCTTGGAAATCCCCGGATCATTTGATTTTATATCATGCCCAAACACAAATGTGTAGAGTGAGTAACCATGGTTATTTTTTATGAGTTAATATGTTCATATGAGTCTTCTTTTGTACCACTGTCATCTTCTCTTGGGCAATAGTCATTCTTTGCTCGCATGGTTATTTTTTATTACATACCATGTCTACCTGAGTAAAAATCAGATCATATTTTATTTCTATACCATGTCCATCTGCACCTGTGTCATAATTGACAGCCTATGTCCTGTAGGTGTCTGATTGTACTGCATGAACACATATTGAAACATGCTTTTTGGCATCTTATTCATATAAGCATCCTGCATTATTTTGATCTTCTTTTGGACAAAATGCCTTACATACCTGTATTTTTTGTATCACCTCAGCAGTTTTTACTCTGTGGTTCTTTCCTGGGATACCATATCTATCCCCATTTTCATGTATGAATTGACCTATTCTCCATGATAATATAAACATGCATAATGATTCTTTGCTCATATATTGTACTTGAAGTTGTTCTATTTATTTCAACTTAAACATGCTTATGTGAAAATACACATGTCATTGTCTACTTTTACTGAGAATGAGTATTTTACACCATGTATATTAATTTCTACACCATGGTTTTCACTATTGTGATGAGTTTTCTCTGTCCTTTGTCATCTCTCTACTCCTATAACCTGGTATCAGCTCATGTTGTGGATCTGCTGTGTGTGCATCGTGGTCAAATGCTCAGACTCCTGTGGTGGCTGCTCATACACCACGGATGTTTGAACATGTGCTATGGTGTCTACTTTTGCAACATTGCCATCTGCTTCTGGAACAAAGCCACTCATTTTTCTGCTCTGTTTTAAAATCTGGTATCATGTCTGTCAGAAGAGTCACAGCATATTGTCATTTATTGTCATATTTAAAATAATGAGTAGTGGAGCCAAAATGACTGATTTTGAATCCTGGATTATCCACTTACTATCTTTGAGATCTTAGACACATTAGTTCATAAAATGGACACATCAATTCATATCTTCATGTTTCAGTTTCCTGCAAAATGACAAAAAATATGATGTTATTGTGAGGATTATATAAGTTATTATACATAAAATATTTGTAATAATGCCTGGCAGGTAGTGATGATAATGATGATGATGATATACTGACAATGATGATAATGATACTGTTCCATTTGATTATGTATAATAATTGTCAGCTCAAATTCTGGAGTTTTCAAAGTGTACATTATGGTCAAATGCTGATACTTGTGATAGTGTTTAAAGCATCATTATATGAGTATATGCCAGGGAGGTCTTTTGAATTATGGCCATCTGTAGTATTCTATTAGCTACTGCAGTATTGTTTTCTGCTGTTTTATTGTCAGCATCTTCTTTATTATCCTTGTTCATCTGCTCCTATATTATGGTCATCAGCTTATTTTTATTGGGATATCTGGGTGTACATCATGGTTAAACATTCAAATATTAGTGTTAGTTGTTCATGCACCATGATTATCTCAGCATGTGCCATGATATCTCCTCTAGCATCATTGTCCTATGCTGTTTGCCTAAATAAATTGTATTCATGTGTTATGCTTCCTTTAATCAAATGTCCTGTCCATCTGGGCATATTCCTCATTGTGTTATTCACTCTTGTATCACACCCACCTGCTTTTGTATTATAGGTTTTTGCTCATGCACCATGGTTGTCTGAGCATGCAGCATGCTTGTCTGCTCATACTCCATGGTTTCTGAGCAGGAACCTTCATTGTCTACTGCTTTACAGAGAAATAATTTTTATGCATCATGTATATCAGTTGGTATTTACTCATATTTTATGGTTCTGTACTCTTAGATCACTTCTGCCTTTTCCCTCACATTGTTTATCTGTTCCAAAAAGGTAGACATTATCTTATGTCACTGGGCTAATTGTTCATCACAGTCAAATGCTCAAATGCCTACGATGTGATGGCTGTTCATGCAACATGGCTGTTTTAGCATATATCATGACTTCACCTGTTTAATCATCGCCATCTTCTCCCAGGCTAAAGAAAATAATGATTTTTAATCACCAACCCTATCTATTATGGGAATCGTAGTTTCATGTCTACCTGATTCTGTAACATTCTTTCACTTTATGTCATGGGATGTGTAGGTAACCATCTAGTCAAATGCCCAAATGCTAGTGGTGGCTGTTCATGCAATCGTCATCTGAGCATATGGTATCAGATCTCTTTTGACATATCTGACATCTGCTCATGGACAAAGCTGTTTATCCCTGTACCATGGCTATTGTGTAAAGCACAATATCTAAGTAAGCACCACAGCATGGTTTTATTCTCTGAAAACAAGTTTACATGCTATATCTATGTCTCTTAGCTCCTTTGGCATAACTGTTACATAATAGTGTAAACTGCTTTTGTGTACCTGTGTAAATCAAGATCAAACAGTTGAATATCACCAATAGCTTTCATCAACTTTTGTCTGAACTGCATTTGAAATAATCATTCATGTTTTGAGATGTTTTGATCTTGTATCATCCATCTGTGAGGTCTCCACTTATTAGTTTCTACTGAAAAATATCTCTTGGCTCTAAATGAGCACTGGTTCATTTTCCATGGTCGTATGAATGTGCTTATGCCATTTAGCTATGATCTTCTGCTCATTCATCAGGATTTATGAAATGCACCATCATTGTCTACATTGTACTAAAAATGGAATTTTCTGTACCATCAATGTCATTTTGTGTACCATTATTATTAGTTATATAGTGTGTTTGCCTCCTTCTTCGTCCTCAGTATCTACTCCTATGTATTGGATGTCAGCTTCTGTTGCAGAACCTGAGTGTGCATCGTGGTCAAATGCTCAGACTCCTGTGGTGGCTGCTCATGCACCACGGATGTTTGAGCATGTGCTACGGTGTCTACTTTTGCTACATTGCCGTCTGCTTCTGGACCAAAGCCATTTGTTCCTATGCTCTGTGTTTCTAATCTTGTATCACATCCATATGAGGAAGCATGGCACCATCAGTGTATATGCATAATACTTATTGCTTGGACTTAATTCCCAGTTCTCCTATTAAATAGTTTGAAATTCTTTAGCAAGTCATTTCACCCTTCCATTTCTCTGTTTTCTAAACTGTAAAATAAATAATAATAATTCTTACCTATAGGACTGTTGTGAGGATTCAAAGATGCAAATGTAAAATGCTTAGATTAGTGCGTAACACATGTAAATGATAGGTATTTGCTGATATTGTTATATTATTTGTATTATGTCTCTTTATTCTTTATCATTACCGTTAGCTTGCATTCTGAGGATAATGTCTGGTTGTGCACCTTAGTCACGTGCTAAATTACTGGTGATGGCTGTCCACTCAGCATAATCATCTGATGTTATGCCTTGGTTTTTCCTTTTGTACATATACCCTTTACTTCTTTGGCAAAGCCAGTCATTGCTGTGTTGTTTTTCATCATTCATTATGTCTTTCTGAGAAAGAATAGAAAAGCACTTGACTACTATACTATTTCCACCTGTACCTGTATCATAATTGATAGCTCACATTTTAGTGTATATTGGTGTAAATTTAAATTTTCAAACACCAGTGGTGGCTTTTCTTGCATGTGATCATTGGAGCACATGTCGTGGTGTCTTCTAATATTATCATCTCCTCCTAGACCAAGGTATTCTTTCCTGTATTGTGGCTTTTTGATTATATATTGTGATCATCTGCACAATTTCAATTATGTGGCTGTTTTCTTTGTGTCATATCTGTCTTCTTTTATGCATAGGTGTTGGCTCATTCTTCATGGTAGACTGAGCATTCATAAGGAATTTCTGCTCATATGTGTATGGGGTTGTACTATAGACTTTTGCTCATACACTATGATGGTGTAAAAATGCAGTTGTCATTGTCTCCTCCTGAACTGATAAAAGGATGGAATCATCTGTATCATGAATAACAATTTATTAATTTTGACAGCATTGTGTTTGCCTATGCTTCCATCATCCTGGATGTCAGTTCATATTGCAGGATTATCTGAGTGTGCCTCTGGTCAAATGTTGTGACTATTGTGTGACTGCTCATACACCATGAATGTCTGGCAATGGAGTATATTTATGCAACAGGAATTATGCAACAGGAATTATTGTCTCTATCAGCAATATAGCCATTAATTTCTTTGTTATGCATTTTTTAAAATAATTACCAAATCCACTAGAGGTAGCATAGCACCACTGATATATAATGAGGTTAGACTGTATTATATACAGATCACTTTCCATCTTTCTGTTTTTCCCTAAAATAATAACATCTATCTCATATTCTTGCTTTTCCAAGTGCTTAGTATTTGGCATATAATAAGTTCTTAATAAGTATAATTTTAATAGTGTCATCATCATTATTATACTAGAATTTTTTCTTCATTCTCTATCATGATTGGCAGCCTATGTTTTGAGATTATCATGGTGTGCATTATAGTCAAATGGTTAAGCACTGGTGTTGGCTTTACAATGTACAACTGTTGTACAACATTTGCCATGATGTTATCTATAGGATCACTGCCATCTGCTCCTGGACTATTACATGCCATCTTGTTTCGTAAATATTGTACTATGTCCATCTCAGTAAGTATTAGTTTATGGCTTTCTTGACCTACCATTTCTAATTGTTCCTAAAACATACTTATATGTGCATTACCATGGTTATCTAATATGCTCACATACCATGGTTTTCTGCATGAGGCGTAATTGTGTCCACTGTTGCAATGAGATTGCCATCATTCATGTTATCAAAATAAGTTTATGCATCAAATTTATTTCATTTGAATTCCCTTTTCTGGTTTCCTGTCATTGCTGTCAGTTTCTGTATCATATTATTTAGCTCTGTGTCCTGACTCTCAGCATACATTTTGCAGTTATCTGATTGTATATTAGAAGCTCAAACACCAGGAATGTTTGTTCATACCATATCACTATTTAATCATACTGTGTTGTTTTAATTTTTACTATTGCCATTTACTTTGCCCCCAAATATTTATTCCTGTATTGTATTTTTAAAATCTCATATCTTATCTATGTGAACAAGCTCTAAAGCATGTCTCTCTACTCCTATATTTTTTTGATCATTTACCATGCTCCTCTTCCATGTATCATATTTAAAAAATTATAATTTTCTAAGCATGAGCCATTACAGTTTGATCCTGTGCTCAGAATGACATCTTCTGTATACTGGACTATGTATTAGCTTATGTATGATGGTTTTTAGGTCTGGCACTGAAGTATTCTTCCCTTCCATCAATGCTGTCTCCTATATCATCTCATAACATAGCCAAGAGCTCATTTTGCAGTTGTCTTAGGGTACATCGTGATCATATAGTATTCATAATCTCCTTTTGCATCATTACCATCTGCTACATTCCTTCATATATCAATTACTGTCTGCACTTATGCTGCATAGATCTGTTCTTGAATCATTGCTGTCTCCTCTTATGTAATGGCTGTCAGCTCATGTTGCAGGGCTTTCTGATTATGCATCATAGTCAAATCTTCAGACTCTAGTAGTGCCTGTTCATCATGCAGCATGGTTGTTTGGGAATGTGCCATGGGATCTCCATTTGCATTCATTCCTTCAGCTCCTGGACCAAAGCCATTAAAAAAAATTGACGTTCTGTATGTCACATAACACTGTATTTGTGATTGCACCTGTACTATGTCCATTTGTTTCTGCACTATGGCTACTTCCTCCTGTTTCATAAGTTTCAATTCATAATCTGAGGTTGTTTGTTATACATCATGGTCAAATAATAAAACACTGTTGATGGATATTTATGTGCTATGACCTTCTTGATCTATGCCAAGATTTTCTTTTATATACCATTACCCTCTACTTCTGGACCAAAGTTACTACTTTCTGTGTTTTGTGTGTGTTTAAGTCATACCACACATATACTTCAGTAAGCAGATTATTAGTGCCTTCTCCTTCTGTCTTAAGTTGTAGAGTGTGCTTATTTACTCTGTGTATCTATGCCTGAACTATGATTGTTTACTATAGTACTAAGAATGAAGTATTATAAGCCCTAGATGGTTAGCTCATATACCATATTTGCCTGCTCTTCTATTAGTATTCTTCTCCTTTTTCATCTCCAATGTCTACTGTTGCATGCCTTGCAGCACGTGTTGCAGGGTTGTTTGAGTGTCCATGATGATGAATTTTTCAAACTTAAGAGATAGCTGTTCATGTACCCTGTGTGCTTGAGCAAGTATTAGCATAATCTTTTGCATTGTTGTATCTGCTCCTGAAATAAATCCATTTGTTTCAGAATTTTAAAAATATATGCAATATTTGCCTGAATAATCACCATCCTATTGTTGTGTGCCCCAGTACTATTATGATATGTTCCATGGTTGAATAATTTCATACTATTGGTCATAACATCATTGCTTCATTGTAGATATCTACTTATCTACCATTTCAAATTTAATATTTACCTAAATGCTAGTGTTCTTGGAATAGTATGCTTGGAATAGTGTTGCTGGAATAATGGTATCTTCTCGTAAACAGTGGTTGTCAACTTATGCAATATGAATATCAGCTAATTTATGGTCAGGGTTATTTGGACACATGCAAGCTGACAATCTATAATTGGCTCCTGATTATCATTATGGACCACTGAGTTATGCGATTCAATGATGATGCCCTTAAGAATGTTTATATGTCCAGTTTGATGATCTTACGCAGAAAATGCACCACGATCAGGTGGGAACTCATTGATCGAATGCTCCTTTGCTATAGTTATTCTCTTTGATAATATTTGGTTCAATTCCATTCTATGTTTTCACTGTATTGTGACCTTGGGAAAAGAAATCTCTTTGAGTGAAAACTTATTTTTCTGGGTTATATATCCTGACTTTCAAATATATTAATATATCATGTACATTTTTTCCACATAAAAATAGTTCTAAAATGTAACTTTCACCTGTATAATATTTAGAAATATCAATAACCATTATTTAACCATTCTCTTAATATACATATTTAAATTATTTTTAAAAATTTAACTAATGTAGTGTTATATTGCAATAAATATCTTTGAACATGAATTTTTTAAATCTTTGTTTTTTTTTTTCTGTCCAGTAGATTCCTAGAAGTAGTTACTGAGTCAGAGCATGAATTTTTCTTTTACAGGCTTTTTATTCATGCTGCCAGATTGTTTATAAGGAAGGAAGCATAGATTTACGCTCTCATTAGCAGATATATGGAATTCTTTCCTGGTCCTATCTTCAACAGAGCTGTTTAGCATTTTTTTAAAAAAGCTTTTGTTCATTTGATAGGTAGAATGTTGCCTTGTTGCTTAAATTGCATTTCTTCAGTCTATCTTAAGACTAAGTTTCAAAGGATGTATATCAATGTAATCAACAATCTGAAATTTTTGTTATTCAACTGGCATAGGACTTATTTTTGTGTGTTTTAGTTTAAAAATAAGAAACACTATATATATATATATATTACAAAGATGCACACTGCTTTAGAATAATTAAGAAGTGAACACCTGTGCAACCACTAAGTCAACATCTATAATGTTGTGGGTACTCTGGAAGCCTGTAATGAACTTATTTCTAATTTCAGCCTTTTCCTTCTCACTTTACTTCCACTATCCTGAGTCTTACTTTTAAAAATAACTTTATTATATGTATAACAAAATACAGTTGTGTTTTGTTGTTTTTGAACTTTGTATAAATGAAAACATGATTTTCCTTTGTGGCTTCTTGCTTGTTAATTTAACATTAGGTTTGTGAGATGTGTTCAGGTTGTTGCATGTAATTGTAGTTTATTCTGTTTCATTGTTGTATGATATTCCTTTGTATGAATACAGCACAATGTATTCATTCTATATTGTAAGATAGACCCTCAGGCTATTTCCAGTTCTATTTTTACAGAACAGTGTTTCTGTGAACACGCTTTAACAATTATCCTGGTACATTAATGTATGTTTCTTTAACACATATGTCTAACAGTAGAAATAGTACATGATGCGCATGTGTATCATCAAATTTATAGTCTAATGACAAACTTTTATCCAAAGAAGTTGTACCATTTTATACTCTTACCTGAACTGTAAGAGATTCCTCATGCTTCATTATTCTTGCCAAACTTCGTATTATGAGACTTTACATTTTTTTTGTCAATCAATTCATGTGTAGTGACAGCTAATTTTGGCCCTAATTTTCATTACCAGGATTATTAATGAGGTAAACACTTTTTCTTATGGTTAATGATAATTTGACCTTCCTTTTTTGTGAAGTGCTTTATAAAGTCTTTCATACATTTTCCCATTGGCTTTTCTCTTTTTTTCTTATGGTGTTGTAGGAATTCTTTATGCATTTTGGACAATGTTTCTTTATCAGATATATGTATGATGTGTGGCAAACATCTACCATTCTGTATTTGTTATTTACTCATTTTCTTGCATCTTTTAATTAGCAGAGATCTGAATTTTAATGCCGCCTCTTTGCAAAGTTGCTTTTTTTATGGTTATCACTTTGTGTAAGTATAAGAAATATTCTCTTACTATACGATTATGAAGAAGTTCATTTGTATTTTATAAGTTTTATCATTTTGCCTTTCATATGTAGATCTTCAATTCACCCATAATATATTTTTGTATGCTATATGTAAGGTTTTAATTTAATTTTTTAAATAAATTTTGAAAATAGAAAATTGTCCTACAACCATTTATTGAAAAGCCTGTATTTGCCAGAAAGTCTTTTGTGTTACTTTAGTCACAAATCAATTGTCTTATAAGCCTATATCTCTTTCTGAACTCTCTATCCATTGTCATGTTTGTCTCCCATGGCACCAATATCCTCTGTCCTAATTAATTTTTTAAAAAAGTTTTTTTTTCTATTTATGTGAAAAATGTCATTGGTATATTTTGACAGGGTTTTTGTTAAATCTGTAGATTGCTTTGGGTAGTATGGACATTTGAAAAATATTAATTCTTTCAATCTATGAACATGAGATTTTTTCGATTTACTTGTGTTTTCTTCATTGTCTTTCATCAGTGTTTTATAGTTTTCAGTATACAAGTCTTTTACCTCATTGGCTAAATTTACACTTAATATATTATTTTTGTTGTTGTTATAAATGGGATTGTTTTCTTGATTTTTTTCAGATATTTTGTTCTTAGTATGTAGAAATTCTCCTGATTTTTTAAAGTTGATTTGGGATCCTTCAACCTTACTGAATTTGTTAATCAGCTTGAAGAGGGTTTTCTTGGGGGTGGAATCTGTAGGGTTTTCTACATATAAAAATGATGCCATCAGTAAATAGAGACAATTTTGCCTCTTCCTTTCCTTTGAGAATGGGTTTTAGTTATTTCTCTTGCCTAATTGTTCTGACTAGAAATTCTTTTACTAAGTTGAAAAGAAGTGGTGAGGGTGGGCATCCTTTTCCTGTTTCTGATATTAGAGGAAAAGCTTTTAACTTTTTGTTGTTGAGAATGATGTTAGTTGCAGGTTTGTAATATGTGGCCTTTATTGAAAGTTTTTTGTTTTTTTTTTTTTAAATCATGAGAGTGTTGAATTTTTTTTCCTTTTTTTTAAATTATTTTTTACCTTTTTAAAATTGCATTTCAGGTTTTGGGGTACATGTGCAGAACATGCAAGATAGTTGCATAGGTACACACATGGCACTGTGATTTGCTGTCTTCTGCCCCTTCACCCACATTTGACATTTCTCCCCAGGCTTTCCCTCACCAGCTGCACCCCCCACAGTCCCTCCCCTATTTCCCCCAATAGACCGCAGTGTGTAGTACTCCCTTCCCTGTGTCCATGTGTTCTCATTATTCATCACCCGCCTATGAGTGAGAATATGCGGCATTTCATTATCTGTTGTTGTGTTAGTTTGCTGAGAATGATGTTCTCCAGATTCATCCATGTCCCTACAAAGGACACGAACTCATCATTTTTGATTGCTGCATAATATTCCATGCTGTATATGTGCCACACTTTCCCAGTCCAGTCTATCATCAATGGGCATTTGGGTTGGTTCCAGGTCTTTGCTCTTGTAAACAGTGCTGCAATGAACATTTGTGTGCATGTGTCCTTATAGTAGAACGATTTATAGTCCTTTGAATATATATACCCACTAATGGGATTGATGGGTCAAATGGAATTTCTATTTCTAGGTCCTTGAGGAATCACCACACTGTCTTCCACAATGGTTGAACTAATTTACACTCCCACCAGCAGTGTAAAAGTGTTCCTATTTCTCCACATCCTCTTCAGCATCTGTTGTCTCCAGATTTTTTAATGATCACCATTCTAACTGGCGTGAAATGGTATCTCAATGTGGTTTTGATTTGCATCTCTCTAATGACCAGTGATGATGAGCATTTTCTTATATGTTTGTTGGCCTCATGTATGTCTTCTTTTGTAAAGTGTCTGTTCATATCCTTTGCCCATTTTTGGATGGGCTTGTTTGTTTTTTTTTTCCTGTAAATCTGTTTGAGTTCTTTGTAAATTCTGGATATCAGCCCTTTGTCAGATGGGTAAACTGCAAAAATTTTTTCCCATTCTGTTGGTTGCTGATTCACCCTAATGACTGTTTGTTTTTCCATGCAGAAGCTGTGGAGTTTTATTAGGTCCCATTGGTCTATTTTGGCTTTTGTTGCCAATGCTTTTGGTGTTTTGGTCATGAAGTCCTTGCCTACTCCTATGTCCTGAACGGTTTTGCCTAGATTTTCTTCTAGGGTTTTTATGGTGCCAGGTCTTATGTTTAAGTCTTTAATCCATCTGGAGTTAATTTTAGCGTAAGGTGTCAGGAAGGGGTCCAGTTTCTGCTTTCTGCACATGGCTAACCAGTTTTCCCAACACCATTTATTAAACAGGGAATCATTTCCCCATTGCTTGTTGTTGTCAGGTTTATCAAAGACTGTATGGTTGTAGATATGTTGTGTTGCCTCCGATGCTCTGTTCTGTTCCATTGGTCTATATCTCTGTTTTGATACCAGTACCATGCATGTTTTGATTACTGTAGCCTTGTAGTATAGTTTGAAGTCTGGTAGTGTGATGCCTCCCACTGTGTTCTTTTTTGCATAGAATTGATTTGGCTATGCGGGCTCTCTTTTGGTTCCATATGGAGTTTAAGGTGGTTTTTTTCCAGTTCTGTGAAGAAGGTCATTTTTAGCTTGATGGGGATAGCATTGACTCTGTAAATTACTTTGGGCAGTATGGCCATTTTCACGATATTGATTCTTCCTAACCAATGACATGTAATGTTTCTCCATCTATTTTTCTCCTCTCTTATTTCATTGAGCAGTGGTTTGTAGTTTTCCTTGAAGAGGTCCCTTACATTCCTTGTAAGTTGTATTCCTAGGTATTTTATTTTATTTTTGTAGTAATTGTGAATGGCAGTTCTTTCTTGATTTGGCTCTCTTTAAGTCTGTTATTGGTATATAGGAATGCTTGTGATTTTTGCACATTGATTTTATATCCTGAGACTTTGCTGAAGTTGCTTATCAGTTTCAGGAGTTTTTGGGCTGAGGTGATGGGGTCTTAAAGGTATACTATCATGCCGTCTGCAAATAGAGGCAATTTGGCTTCCTCCTTTCCTATTTGAATACACTTTATTTCTTTTTCTTGCCTTATTGTTCTGGCTAGATCTTATAGTACTATACTGAATAGGAGTGGTGAGAGAGGGCATCCTTGTCTAGTGCCGGATTTCAAAGGGAACGCTTCCAGTTTTTGCTCATTCAGTATGATATTGGCTGTTGGTTTGTCATAAATAGCTTTTATTACTTTGAGATATTCTCCATCAATACCGAGTTTATTGAGGGTTTTTAGCATAAAGGGCTGTTGAATTTTGTCAAAGGCCTTCTCTGCATCAATTGAGATTATCATGTGGTTTGTGTTTTTGCTTCTGTTTATGTGGTGAATTACATTTATAGACTTGCGTATGTTGAACCAGCTTTGCATCCCCGGGATGAATCCTACTTGATTATGATGGATAAGTTTTTAATGTCCTGGTGCAATCGGCTTGCCAGTATTTTATTGAAGATTTTTGCGGCTATGTTCATCATGGATATTGGCCTGAAGTTTTCTTTTCTTGTTGAGTCTCTGCTGGGTTTTGGTATCAGGATGATGTTGGTCTCATGCAATGATTTGGGAAGAATTCCCTCTTTTTGGATTATTTGGAATAGTTTCAGAAGGAATGGTACCAGCTCCTCTTTATGTGTCTGGTAGAATTCGGCTGTGAACCCATCTGGACCTGTTTTTTTTTTTTTTGTGGTAGGCTCTTAATTGCTGCCTCGACTTCAGACCTTGCTATTGGTCTATTCATAGTTTTGGCTTCCTCCTGGTTTAGGGAGGACACAGGTGTCCAGGAGTTTATCTGTTTCTTCCAGGTTTACTAGATTATGTGCATAGAGTTGTTTGTAATATTCTCTGATGATGGATTGAATTTCTGTGGAATCTGTGGTGATTTCCCCTTTATTGTTTTTTATTGCATCTATTTGGTTATTCTCTCTTTTCTTTTTTATCAGTCTGGCTAGTGGTCTGTCTATTTTGTTGATCTTTTCAAAAAACCAGCTTTGGATTTATTGATTTTTTGAAGGGTTTTTCATGTCTCTATTGCCTTTAGTTCTGCTCTGATCTTAGTTATTTCTTGTCTTCTGCTAGGTTTTGAGTTTTTTTGATCTTTCTCCTCTAGCTCTTTCAATTTTGATGATACCGTGTCAATTTTGGATCTCTCCACTCTTCTCATGTGGGCACTTATTGCTATATATTTTCCTCTGGAGACCCCTTTAAATGTGTCCCAGAGATTCTGGTATGTTGTATCTTCATTCTTGTTGGTTTCAAAGAACTTCTTTATTTCTGCCTTCATTTCATTGTTTATCCAATCAACATTCAAGAGCCAGTTGTTCAGTTTCCATGAAGCTGTGCAGTTCTGAGTTAGTTTCTGAATTCTGAGTTCTAACTTGATTGCACTATGGTCTGTGAGACTCTTTGTTATTATGTCAGTTGTTTTGCATTTGCTGAGGAGTGCTTTACATCCTACTATGTGGTCAATTTTAGAGTAGGTGTGATGTGGTCCTGAGAAGAATGTATATTCAGGGGATTTTGGGTGGAGAGTTCTGTAAATATTTATCAGGTTTGCTTGTTCCAGATATGAGTTCAAGCCCTGGATATCCTTGTTAATCTTCTGTCTGGTTGATCTGTCTAATATTGACAGTGGAGTGTTAAAGTCTCCCACTATTATTGTGTGGGAGTCTAACTCCCTTTGAAAGTCTTTAACAACTTACCTTATATATGGGTGCTCCTGTATTGGGTCCATGAATATTTAGGATCGTTAGCTCTTCTTGTTGTATCGATCCTTTTACCATTATGTCATGACCTTTTTTGTCTCTTTTGATCTTTGTTGCTTTAAAGTCTATTTTATCATAGACGAGAATTTCAACTCCTGCTTTTTTTTTGCTCTCTCTTTGCTTGGTAGATCTTTCTCCATCCCTTTATTTTGAGCCTTTGCATATCCTTGCATGTGAGATGGGTTTCCTGGTTACAGCACACCAATGGGTTTTGGCTCTTTATCCAATTTGCCAGTCTGTGTCTTTTGATTGGTGCATTTAGCCCATTTACATTTAGGGTTAATATTGTTATGTGTGAATTTGATACTGCCATTTTGATGCTAGCTGGCTGTTTTGCCCATTGGTTGATGCAGATTTTTCATTTTGTTGATGCTCTTTAGCATTTGGTATGTTTTTAGAATGCCTGGTACTGGTTGTTTCTTTGTATGTGTAGTGCCTCTTTCAGGAGCTCTTGTAAAGCAGGTCTGGTGGTGACAAAATCTCTGAGTACTTGCTTGTTTGCAAAAGCTTTTATTCTTCCTTCACTTATGAAGCTCAGTTTGGCTGGATATGAAATTCTGGGTTGAAAATTCTTTCCTTTAAGGATGTTGAATGTTGGCCTTCACTCTCTTCTGGCTTGTAGAGTTTCTGCCGAGAGATCTGCTGTGAGTCTGATGGGCTTCCCTTTGTGGGTGACCCGACCTTTCTCTCTGGCTACCCTTAGTATTTTCTCCTTCATTTCAACCCTGGTGAATCTGATGATTATGTGCCTTGGGGTTGCTCTTCTTGCGGAGTATCTTTGTGGTGTTATCTGTATTTCCTGGACTTGAATATTGGTCTGCCTTGCTAGGTTGGGGAAATTTTCCTGGATAATATCCTGAAGAGTATTTTCCAGCTGGGATACATTCTCTTTGTCACATTCTGGTACACGTATAAAATGTAGATTCGGTCTCTTGACATCGTTTCACATTTCTTGGAGACTTTGTTCTTTCCTTTTTGTGCTTTTTTGTCTAATCTTGGTTTCTCATTTTATTTCATTGAGTTGATCTTTGACTTCTGATATTCTTTCTTCTGCTTGGTCAATTCAGCTGTTGAATCTTGTGCATGCTTCGTGAAGTTCTCATGTTGTGTTTTTCAGCTCCTTTAATTCATTCATATTCCTCTCTAAGTTGTCCATTCTTGTTATCATTTCCTGGAATCTTTTTTCAAATCTTTTTTCAATGTTCTTAGTTTCTTTGCATTGATTTAGAACATGTTCTTTTAGCTGATGGAAGTTTCTCATTACCCACCTTCTGAAGTCTGATTCCATCCTTTCATCACACTCATTCTCCATTCTGGTTTGTTCCCTTGCTGGCGAGGAGTTTTGGTCCTTTGTAGGAGGTGAGGTGTTTTGGTTTCGGGTGTTTTCCTTCTTTTTCCACTGGTTTCTTTTCATCTTTGTGGGTTTATCCACCTGTCGTCTTAGTAGTTGCTGACTTTTCTATAGGGTCTCTGAGTGGATGCCCAGATTGTTGATGATGAAGTATTTCTGTTAGTTAGTTTTCCTTCTAATCATCTAGCCCCTCTGCTGTAATACTGCTGAGGTCCACTCCAGGCCTTGCTTGCCTGGGATACACCTGTAGCAGCTGTGGAACAGTGGGGGATGCTACCAGTTTCTTCTTCTGCTATCTTTGTCCCAGAATGATGCCCGCCAAATGTCAGTTTGATGAGTCCTTTTTGAGTTGACTCTTTGGATATACAGGGGTCAGGGAGCTGCTTGAGGAGGTAGTCTGTACTTTATAGTATCTCAAGTGCTGAGCTGTGAGCTCCGTTGATCATTTAGGGAGGTTAAGCAGGTGCGTTTAAGTCTGCTGCAGCAGAACTCATAAAACCCCTTTTTTTCTTCAGATGCTCTGTCTCGGGGAGTTAGGCCTTTCTTTATGAGTATCTGTTGCACTGTCCTGACCAGCTAGGAGGCAGTCTAGTCACTATTTGCCTGCTGAGGCTCCACCCTGTTGCCGTGGGGTCCACCCTGTTGCCATGGGCTCCGCCCTCTTGCCATGGACTTTGCCCTGCTGTCGTGGGCTATGCCCTGTTGGTGGAGTCTTTCTGTTATGGCGGGTTGCCTCAGTAACAGCAGGCTGCGTCAGCAATGGGAGAGTACCTCAGTAGGGGCAGAATGCCTTGGTAATGGCGGACACCCCTCTCGCACTGAGCTGCACCATCCTGGGTTCTGCTGTGCCCGCAGTGAAACTCTCAACCCCGAACGTTTTGAATTGCCGTTTTGTTTGTTTCTGTGGTGGTGGGAGCTGCAGAGCCTGATCACCTGGCTCCCTGCCTCAGAGCCCATTTTTCTTTTTTTTAAGTTGAACAGTTGACTCTCTCCCAGGTGTTTCAGTTGCCCTCTGATACAGCACTGGGATCTGTGTGATTTCTTTTTCAGCGACCCACTGCACTGGCTCAAACTTCATTTCCCGGGAATCTCCTGGTCTGGCTCACTGTCCATGTCCCGTTTAATCAGATGGATATGCTAATCTGTCCTCCCAAATCTCAGATTGCTGGTTTGATGGGGCACCCAGACCAGTGCATTTTGTGTGGGGTGCTGCTGTGCTGCGGCGCTGGCCAAAATGGCCGTGCGAGCTGGACCAGCTGTGCTGGCATCCTGTGTCTCTTCTACACCTGGGAATTCCCCCGTTCTGTGGGCAACAAAGATCCATCTGGAAATGCAGCTTTCACTCACCCTCTGCATCTTCACTGAGAGCTGCTATCCTGATTTGCTCCTAGCATGCCATCTTCTTTTTCCTTTCCTGAGAGTGTTGAATTTTATGAAATCCTTTTTCTATGTTGCTTGAGATGATCATATGGTTTTTACCCTTTACTTTGTTAATATGGAGTACCATAAATTTTTTTATTTGCATGTGCTATACCATCTTTGCATTTTAGAAATAAATCCCAGTTGATCATGGTAAATGATTCTTTAAATGTGTTGTTGAATTTGGTTTGTTAATTTTTTGTTGAACGTTTTTAAATCAATGTTTATCAGGAATATTCACCTGTAATTTTCTTCGTGTGTGTGTGTGTGTGTGTGTGTGTGTGTGTGTGTGTGTTCTTGTCTAGCTTTTGTATTAAGGTAATGAAAAAAACAATCCTTAAATTCATATGATACTACAAAAGATCCAGAATAGCCAAAATAATATTGAGCAAAAAAACAAATGTGAAGGCATCACACGCCTTGATTTCAAGGTCTATTATAAAGCAATTGTAATCAAAACAATATGGTGCTGGCATAAAGAGAAACTCATTGACCAATGGAACAGGATAGGGAGCCCAGAAATAAGCCCATATATTTATGGTCATTTGCTTTTTGACAAGGGTGCCAAGAACATGGAATGGAGAAAGGATAGTCTGTTGAATAAATAGTATTGGGAAAACTGAATATCCACATGCCAAAGAATAAAATTGGACTCTCATCTCACACCATGATAAAAAATAAACTCCAATAGATTAAAGGCTTAAATGTAAGACTTACAATATAAAATGACTAGAAGAAAACATGAGAAAAAGCTCTACAACATTGGTCTGGGCAACAATTTTTTGTCTATGGCCCCAAATGCATGGGCAACAAAAGCAAAAATAGACAAGATGGCATCAAATTAAAAAGCTTCTGCACAACAAAGGAAACAACACAGTAAAGAGACAACCTCCTGAATAAGAGAACATATTTACAAACCATACATCTGATAAGATGTTAGTATCCAAAATATATAAGGAACTCAAACAAATCAATAGTGAGAAAACAAATGTCTGGATCAAAAATGGGCAGAGAACTTGAACAGACATTTCTCAATAGAACATATCCAAATGGCAAACAAGTACATGAAAAAAATTGCTCAGCATCACTACTATTTATATGCTCAATGAAATACTATTCAGCTTTAATAAAGAAGGAAATATTTCCATTTGTGACAATATAGATGAAGCTGAAGGATATATGCTAAGTGAAATAAGCCAGAAACAGAAAGACCAATAGCACATTCTCTTTTATGTGAAATCTAAAAATGTTGAACTCATAGAAGCAGAGAGTAGAATGATACTTACCAGAGATTGAGTGGGGTAGAGAGAAAGAAATGGAAAGTTGTTGATCAAAGGGTATAATGTTTCAGATAGATAGGAGGAAAAGGTTTTTATATCCATTGCACAGCAGGGTAACTGTAGTCAGTAATAATGTATTGTATATTTCAAAATGACAGAGTAAATTTCAAATGTCTTACCATAAAAAGATTATAGGTAAGCAAAGTGATTGATATGTTAATTATCTTGGCTTAATTATTCCACATGTATAGATATATCAAAACATCATATTTAAATACAAAATTTAGCCATGTGTGGTGGTGGGCACCTGTAATACCAGCTAGTTGGGAGGCTGAGGCACGAGACACATTTGAACCTGAAAGTCAGAGGTTGTAGTGAGCCAAATTCGGACTGCTGCACTCCAGCCTGGACGACAGAGCAATATTCAATCTCAAAAAAAAAAAATGAGTCACAATCTACCCCATAAATGTAGACAGTAATAATTTATTAATTAAGAATAATAAGGAGACTTAATATATAAGTTCTGATATCTGGTAGACAAAGTCCTTTGCCTTATTCTTCAAAACTTCAAGAGGCTATTGTTGGCTTTGCATTTCCATATAAATTTTAGAATTCACTTGTCAAGTTTTATCAACCAATCAAAAAATAAGTTAAAGAAAAGGAAGATAATAATACATATCTATTATGTTATTACTATTTCAAAAATTTATGGTCATATTTTAATTATCATCTTATTTCTTTTGGAACTTATTTTAGTCTTCTTTCTGATTGAACTAGGTGTTTAGCTCATTACATTTTATTTTTTATCTTTTAAATATATGTATTTAAGGCTACATGTTTTTTCTTAAGTACTGTGTAAGCTGTACGCCACAATTTTGATAGTAATTTTGTTATTGTACTGTTAAGAATATGTTCTAATGTGTATTTTGACTGTATTTCACCATGAGTTGTTTAGAAGTGTGTTTCTTTTCTGTGTCCATATGTTCTCATTGTTCAACACCCACTTATGAGTGAGAACATGCAGTGTTTAGTTTTTGGGGAATGGGTGCACTAGGAGAGGGACTAGGAGCAGAGGATGGGGGAATTGGGGAGGGACAACATTAGGGGTAATACCTAATGTAGATGATAGGGGGATGGATGCAGCAAACCACCATGGCATGTGTATACCTATGTAACAATCCTGCACAATCTGTACATGTACCCCAGAACTTAAAGTATAATAATAAAAGAAGTGTGTTTCTTAATTTTCAACTACTTATTGATAGTATCATTATCACCTACTTATTAATTTCTAATGTAATTGCATGTGGCAAGATAAGGTATCCTAGTGAGGGAAGGTGTTCTCTTTCTGGTCCACAAGGAGCATAGATTTAAGGGCAAGAACTTCCCAGCGCCATGCCCCCCTCCCATCTCTCTCCATCTGGGAGATTTAATGGTTTATGTTTGAATTTCATGGGCACGGGAAGAAACTAAAAGTCAATCACTCCAGCGGAAGTTCTAAGGATCTTCTTTCATTGGCCTGAGGTCTTAGAGAAAGTAGGGATTCCTCCCAGGTTAAAAGTACCCTTTTCCTTCCGCACCCCTTCAGACTCCATGTTTGGGTCCCTTTCCACAAACGCTCCCTTCATGGAAGCTGTCTTTCTCTCTCCTGGATTTTCGCTCTAAATCCCCCTCCACAGTCTCTCATGGAAGCCTGTCTTCACCTAAACTCCATCTCTCTCTATTCCCTAACACTCTTGTGGAAGCTGCTTTCCTTTCCTGGATTCCATCTTTCTGGATTCTCTCACTCAGTGTGATAGTTAGCTGTTTCTTTCTCTCTCCTTTTCCTGTTTCTCTTTCTCTCTGTCTAAATAAATCACTTTCTACAAACACTTTTGAATCCGGCATTTACTGTGTGCTCTGCCATGATCCCCTCTCTCATTCTTGAGAGGGCAGGAGACCAAGAACCTGGAGAAACGTCCTCTCAGGGGAGCTGAAGGCATCCTGAACCCCTGAACCCTAATATTACACTATATTATTTTAATCATTGAAATTTGTTGTGATTTTCTTTATAGCTTTGTAGATTTTTTGTAAATATACCTAGTGAGATTTTTTTAAATGCGTAATTTTTTTTTTTTTTGCCATCAAGGGTATGGTATTCTCCATATTTCCATGAGGTCAGATTTGTTGCTCAATCTTGTTGAAATCTATATCTGTCTTAATTTCTTTAATCTGTCTAATATGTTAATTTATTAGAGAGTTATGTTAAAATCTTTCATTATGATGAGAGATGTCTATGTTTCTTTGTAGTTTTGTCAATTTTGGGTTTATATATTTTGAGTCTTTGTTATTAGGTATATAGAAGTTTATTATATCTCCCTGATCAGTTGAAACTTTTTGCTCATTAATTCTATTAAAATCTTTCACATAAAAGTCTATTTTGTGTTATTATAGATAATTTTTGGGTAATAATTACATAATATATATTTTTAACTGTCAAGTTTTCTGTTTTCTAGAATTTTAGGTATGATTCATAAACAATATGCAGTTAGTTTAGTTTTAACTACTTTTAATCTTATCTGATAACTTTTTTATTTGCACTGGAACCTTTAGTTTCTTAATAGGTGAGTGTTGAATAATGAGAACACATGGACACAGGGAGGGGAGCATCACACCCTGGGGTCTGTCGGGGGGAAATAGGGAAGGGATAGTGGTGGGTGGGGAGTTGTGGAGAGATAGCATGGGGAGAAATGCCAGATATAGGTGATGGGGGGGAAGGCAGCACATCACACTGCCATGTGTGTACCTACGCAACAATCTTGCATGTTCTTCACATGTACCCCGAAACCTAAAATGCAATAAAAAAATTACTGATATATCTGAGTTTGAAGCCATCACTTTCTTTTAATGCTTACTATTTAGCTTGCCCATTTTATGTTCATTTCCCTTTGTGTGTGTGTTTCATTTATTTATTTCATATTTGGATTGATAGCTTTAAAATCGTTTTTCTTCTTTTCTAATGTAAAAGATATATAGTCTACTTTTATTTAGATTTAGCTGGTGTTTTAGTAATATACACTACTTTCCAAAGTCTTTTTATATCTGGAGGATGTACTTGTTTCCTTAATAAAATCTTCTAGTTTATTGTTAAATGTCCTCCAGATATTTTAAACTTCTTTCACTGGAGGTCCTAAACCTTTTATGTAATAGACACATGATAAATTCAATATCTGAAGCATAGGGATTTGCTTTCTGCTAGTTGTTTCTGTTGTCTCTCTCTCATTGCGCCTAGATTCCTTGTGTTTAGTGATCTTTCTCTGTATAATGACCAATGTCTCTGAAAAATTATTTGTGGTGGTTCCCCAAAGCCAAATACAAAAATGTCATTTTCCAGTGATGATTTATGTTTACTTCTGCAGGTTATCTGAGGCACAGTTTACAAGTAGTTTAAATTAAATTCATAATTTGAGATTTATTGGATCAAACATTAATGTGAACTTGAGTTGCAAACTTGAGAGAGTAAGAGAGGTCTTCTTGTGGTTTAAATCCTTTTGCAGAGGGATTGTTCTGTCTGTTTTATTTGTCTTAATTTCTCTATGCCCTGTTCAAACTAAAGCAACTCTCTTGCAGTCTCCTGGGATTTGAAGAAGATATATAGGCTTGCTTCTGATTCATTGATAATCTGAAAGTGTAGGATGTGTTTGTGTGTATGTGTGTGCATACATGTTTGTGTGTATGCATGTGGTCAGACTCCACACCACTGGAAAATTCTAGGCTTTTGTTTATGCACTCCTTGCTCTATGAAGCTGTCAAAACCACAACTTGGTTTGGTAGCTCTCTATTTATTTTCTCTTACTTTTCCTTGGATTGCTGTTCGTCTTTTCTTTTTTTACATTTCCTTAGGATGCTTTTCTTTCTCTCTTATTTAATCATAAAGACATTGAGTAATGGCAATTTATTAATTTATCCATCTGTACAGTTTTGGGTTTATTCTCCTCAAAATAAAGTTTTGCTTTATAGTTTTGCTGCCTTAATTATTCTTGAGATGGTGTTATTTAGAGAACAAATTTTAATTTCTGTTTATTCACTGTGTTAATTATGATTTTTGAATCTGTCTTCATATTTTTTAGCTTAATCATTGCAAACTGAGTGCTGTGTTAATCTACATCAGCAACCCAATTTCTTTGATTTATCTTTTATTTCTAAGTTTTTATTTTATTTATTTTGTAGTATTATTATTGAAGCAGAAGGTTTTATGAGTTGTTGCTTATACAACAGGGGATGAGTAAAAAATAGCAACTACACCTATATATACCTCACAGAAGAGTATAGTACAAAATATATTATATTAGGAAATGATCACACTAATCTTTTGCTAGTTCAGTCCCTAGGTTTCTGAATTATGGTGTTTATGTGACATTAGTTTATCTTTTCCTCACAGCCTTTGAGTATTTTTAGAAGATGAAACATGTGTTGCATAGTACAAGAATGTTTATCTGAATCCATCTTCAATAGCAATGTATATAATCAAATTCCCTTTCAGACATTGGATTTTTGCCTTTTTCTCATTATTTTTTACAATAAAACTCCCTTACACCCATTGTTTTCTGTTTTTCCTGTCTCTTTTAATGAGAATTTGAGAGGTGATATATTTTGAGTTGTTTTAACTCAGAGGCAAGGAGCCCCAAATTAGAAGTATTCATATGGAATCCCACAAAAATATTGAGTAGAAATAGACAGAACTGCAGTATAACCAGAATGGTAACATCAAATTCAATAGGGAAGAAAGCAGAATGTAGATGATTAAGAAATAAATAGGAGGTGAATAAGCTGGAGTAAACAATTATAAATTACTAGTTCAAGAAACGTGATCGATAAAGGAAAGAAGATAAGAGCTAGAAAGAAACATATTGGTAGAATTTCTCTTAAGGTGGAAAAAAACTTGATTACGTTTATAGTCTAAGAGAAAGGATTCATTAGAGAACAAGAGATTTAAGATATAGGCTAGAAAGAGTCAATGAAAGGAAAAAATGATGAGGTTGGGAGCTTAGGTTGAGAGATTACCCTAAGATAGGGAAGGTTTACCTCATTTTCTGAAACAAAAAGAGAAAGTAAGGATAAATATAAAAGTGAGTTAATTTTTAGGTTAGGAAGTAAACTTCCTTCAGATGAATCCTAACCTCAGAGCTTCCTTGTGTGAAACTCAACTTAGATATCAGCCTGTCTCAACCTAAAAATTAACTCACTTTTATATTTATCCTTACTTTCTCTTTTTGTTTCAGAAAATGAGGTGAACCTTCCCTATCTTAGGGTAATCTCTCAACCCAAGCTCCCAACCTCATCATTTTTTCCTTTCATTGACTCTTTCTAGCCTATATCTTAAATGAGGGAGGCCAAGCAAGGGTAATATAACAAGAAAGTATCATAGAAACTGTTTGGGTCACATCTCAGTGTTGTCCCTGTCAGGGAGCTGCATTATTTGTACCTCTGTATCTGTCAGTCTTAGTTTAGGGCTGCCTTAGTTTGAAAACTCAAATTCTCAGGCACTTCTGATTGTCAATATGCACAGGGAAAAGTTACTTTCAGCAATCTGAGGATAGCTGTAATCCTCAGACAAAGAAATGCAGATGCTGCCTTTTGTGAGGGAAGGCTCAATGGAGTCAGGGTATATAAAACTGGTGAAAAGATCCAAGGGAATATGAATGCAGCACTGTTAGTGTCTAATACAGGTGGTTTGTCTCTTGATCATCTTGAATTTTTACAGAAGGAATATGCTAGTTTCCTTAAATAGGCAAGTTGAGAGAAATAGGGAAGAGGGCTTGTTTACAACAAATTGAAGGATTATTGAAGAATGCTGGTATTGGAAATCATGGATTTGTTGTGGGATTTTCTTCAGCTACTTTCTTCAATGTAAGAGAGCACAGATTCTTTGTGAATTGATCCCAAATAGGGTTTCTAGGCAAATACAGTGGAAGGCCATATAAACAAGGTGCTGATAAAGAGTGGTTCAAGTAATTTACTTTGGATCCAGCCTTGAAACAAAAGGAAGTAACACTAGGCAAGTCCAAGAACCTGGGTGACAATGAAAAGATAAACAGACCGGGACACTAATTTCAAAGAGCAAGTGGAGTAGGAGTAAAAGTTTATAAAGTAGAAGAATAACAGAATAAGGCCAAACATCAAATACCATAGTTTAATATTTGTGATATACGAGTAGTTATTCATAAGATACAGGGTGTGACTGAATGGAAGAGAAAGTCATAGAGATTGTACAGATCAAATAACTATGATAGATATATTATCTACACAAACAGTGAAATACTGAAAATGATAGAGGGACATGAAAAGTATGAACTTTAGTTATTGTAGCCTTGTAGTATAGTTTGAAGCTGGGTAGTGTGATGCCTCAAACTTTGTTCTTTTTGCTTAGGATTATCTTGACTATTCAGGCTCTTTTTTGGTTCCATGTGAATTTTAAAATAGTTTTGTCTAATTCTGTGAAGAACGTCAGTGGTAGTTTAATGGGAATATAAATTACTTTGGGCAGTATGGCCATTTTGATGATATTGATTCTTCCTATCCATGAACATCCTACTGGCACAAGAACAGACATGTGGATCAATGGAAACAAGAACAGAAAATGAAATACTGCATATTCTCACTCATACGCGGGTGAGGAAAAATGAGAACACATGGACACGGGGAAGGGAGTACTACACACTGGGGTCTATTGGGGGAAATAGGGGAGGGACAGCAGGTGGGGGGCCTGGGGAGGGATAGCCTGGGGAGAAATGCCAAATGTGGGTGAAAGTGAGGAAGGCAGCAAAACACACTGTCATGTGTGTACCTATGCAACTATCTTGCATGTTCTGCACATGTACCCCCAAACCTAAAATGCAATAGAAAAAAAGATAACTCAGTAAAAAGACCACACACCTATAATCATCGGATCTTTGACAAACTTGACAAAAGCAAGCAATGGGGAAAGGATTTTCTATTTAACAGAAAATTGAAACTGGGCCCCTTCCTTATACTTTATACAAAAATTAATTCAAGATGGATTAAAAACAAATGTAAAACCCAGAACTATAAAATGAAGAAAATCCTAAAAGAAAATCTAGGTAATACCATTCAGGACATAGGCAAAGGCATAGATTACATGACAAAAACATCTAATTAAACTAAAGAACTTCTGCACAACGAAAGAAACTATCATCAGAGTGAACAGAAAACCTACAGAATGGGAGAAAATTTTTGCAGCCTATTCATCTGACAAAGATCTACTATATAGAGTCTATAAGGAATCCAAACAAATTTACCAGTATAAAACCCCATTAAAATGTGGGCAAAGGACATGAACAGACACTTCTCACAAGACATTCATGTGTCCAACAAACATGTGAAAAAAAAAACTCAACATCACTGATCATTAGAGAAATGCAAATCAAAACTACATTGAGATACCATCCCACAGCAGTAAGAATAGCTTTTATTAAAAAGTCAAGAAACATCACATGCTGGCGAAGTTGCAGAGGGAAAGGGATACTTTTACACTGCTGATAGGAATATAAATCACTCTATTATAAAGATACATGCATGTGTATGTTCATTGCACACATGGGGAGGAACAACGTACACAGAGGGTGGGGAGAAAAAGAACATCAGGAAGAATACCTAATGAATTCTAGGCTTAATACTTAGGTGATGGGTTGATCTGTGCAGCAAACTACCATGGCACGTGTTTACCTATGTAACAAACCTGCACATCCTGCACATGTACCCTGGAACTTAAAATAAATGTTGAAGAAAAAAATAGTGTACAGAAAAGCCACAAAATGACAAAAGTATGAACGGAACATAGTTTTTGAATCAATATGGGGAGGCTACAAGGAGGCAGATGTAAAATTAAAAGGCAGTGAGTAATACAGATAGGATACATGAACCTCAAATAATGATTGTGGCTGGGTGCAGTGGCTAACACCTGTAATCCCAGCACTTTGGGAGGCTGAGGTGGGTGGATCACAAGGTTGGGAGTTTGAGACCAGCCTGACCACCATGGTGAAACCCCATTTCTACTAAAAATACAAAAAATTAGCTGGGCATGGTCTCAGCTACTCAGGAGGCTGAGGCAGGAGAATCACTTGAACCTGAGAGGCAGAGGTTGCAATGAGCTGAGATCACGCCATTGCACTCCAGCCTGGGCAACAGAGTGAGACTCCATCTCCAAAAAAGAAGGATTGTGGTGCACATGAGTAGAGGAGGGATGATTTCAATGGGGCATTGAGAAAATGAGATAGTTCTCATCTTGTCTCTCAGTTGCATAATATATGGGAGCATGCACATGTCACACTTCAGAGGAAAGTTAATGAAGTAGTATCTTTAATATAAAGTCAATTTATTTAAGGCAAAGAGAAAGGAAGAGTTTCCCTTAAAAAATTGAGAGCATAGGAGAATTTGTTTTCCATAAAATGAAGCATTTAGAAGGCATGGGGGAAAGGTTTTAGAAAGGAAGGATAGTCTTGAGAATATATCCCTGAGAAGAAAAGGATGCCTAGAGTTGTGTGAGCATGAATTCATAAAAAAATTAACACTTTTTTTCTGACAAATATTTTATTAAGTAGCCATCATGTGCTAGGCGCTATATTGACCAAAGTTAGAGTTAAGTTCCTGCACTAATGAAGCTTATATCCAGTGGGGGAATTGGAAACAAACAAGCAAGTACATAATGTAATTTTAGGTAGTCATATATCCCATAAGAAAATGGAATTGTATAAGGAGGCAGAGAGAGAGACATAGGAAAAGCATTTATGATAGAGGAAAGAGCAGGTACAAAGTCCCTTGAGGAAGGAGCATGCTAGGTGTTTTTGAGAAATATTAGGAAAACAAGTATGAATTGGTATGAGTATGGGAGACCAAGAGTAGAAAAAGGTGAGGTTTCAGACGTAACCAGTGGTCAAATAAAGTAGATTCTTACAGGTCATGGCAAGTACCTAGGATTCCAAAAATATCAACTGGGAAAGTTTGAGAAGAGAGTGAATCTGAATTATATTAAAAACAAACAAACAAAACCTCATTGGGGTCAGAGTTTGGATCTGTTCCAAAATCAACAAGATAAGCTGATATTTTGAATATAGGGCATGGAAGAGAGAAATCAAGGTGTGGATGTGGAGAAGAGTCCTTGGTTTCATGTTCTTCTTTTTCTTCATTGATTCACTTTTTGGCTGTTTTGTTCACTGCTGTATTCACAGAACTTAGAATGGTGCCTGGTACATAGATGATACTCCATAAATTTTGAATGAATTAATACTAAGATTGGATTAAGTGGAGTGATTGATAGATGAAAATACTTGATTGGTGTAGATAGTATAAGAGAATGATTGTTGAGGAAGTTGAGATAGAGATAATTATTGAAGTGGATTTCCATAAAAGGCAGACAGAAAAAATGAGGAAGAGTTGGAGGAATGTCAGGTCAAGGGAAGATTTTCTTGTTTTTTTCAAAATGATTGATGATATTGTATTATTTTATGCTACAAGGAATGAGCCAGTATGGAGAGACAAACTGACATCTTTGAGCAGGAGACAGGAAATGGGACCCAGGGCACATGTGGGAGTGCTAGCATTATATAGGAGCAGACACTTCTAGTAACAGTGAAAAAGTTAAAGTATATGACTGACATTCTGGTAGGTTGGTATAGTTGATATTAGGAAGGAGAGAATATTGCCTTTTGATTGCTTGGTAAAATAAGAAGGAAAGCTATTTGCAGAGATTCTGGTAAAATAGTTATTTCTTCTCCTAGAGAGAAAAGAAAGTAAAAAATTAGTTATCTCTGAAAGTGGGAGAATGAATTGGTTTGGCAAATACAAAAGGATAGTGGGACATTTGAAGTATATTGAAGAAAATTTATAGAAAGGCCAGTCAGGCATTATGCAGATTTTTCTGTGTCTATTAAGGTGCTTATTTGTACATGGAGAGTTGGATTTGACTAAGGTTTATGTTTTTCCAGGCAGGTACATAGAGTATGAGAGATACAATGTGTTCAGGGTATATACCAGAGAATTATTATACTGATTTTAATTATGAACTATGTATGTTATCCAAGCAGAGTAAGAAAGTAAACGAGAACATGATGATGAGCAATTGAAAGATTGTAAGATCAATAGATTAGAAATCCTTGGGGTGGGGTGGAATGGGGTGGATGTGGGGAGAAGAATTGACAGTATGAAGGCACCAGATGAAAAATGTTGGAAATATGTGGTCAGAGAGTGATTCAAGATCATGGATTTGTAATGACAAGTCTTAGGATGTGGCCATGAAAGGGACAACTGGATTAGAGTAGAGCTGAGGCTCACTGGAGGAAGAGAGGCCAAATACTCGACCTGTAGTTTACAGTGAACAACGTTTACTGTATGTCAAGCATAAGGCTAATGCTACATATGAATTAGATTATTTAATTCTTATAACAACACCGATTAATCCATTCTTTGGATTAGAATGTTGAGTCAAATAACCTGCCCAATGTCAGATTTCTATGTGGTATATCCAGAATTGAAACTAACATGTTTTGACTCCAAAACCTTTATGAATGACAGTGCTTTGAGGCTAGGTGGAATTACATGACCTTAAATGAAACTCTGGTGATAAGTCGAGACAAACAAATGGCAGAATTGGCATTGTAGTATCTGGGTAGTAACACAAGGAATGACTTTGTTCTGGTAAAGTTCTGGCAGACAGCCCTCTTGTCATCCAAGCAGGGACATTTATAAGCATAATGACAGTATCTGATGGCTTCTAGGTACTGAAATAAAAATGTTCTAGGAATTCCAATAGAATAATTGGTTATATTGGTACCTTGTACATAGCAGGTGCTCATATGTTTGTGATAAAATGAATTGGTCTTTGAACCAAAATTATCAGAAGACTTATCCCAGTAACAGGTGTTTAGCTAGGCATATTACATGTTATCTTACATAATATTTATAGCCGTGACAGGATGGATGTTGTTATTCTCATTTTTTTATTGAAGAAGTAGGTCATTAAAGCCTAACACAACTAGTATTTGGTAGTACCCAGTAGCCTCTTGGTCTGGCAGGTTCCAAAGCCCATCTTACACCTTATCTTTCTTTACCAATTTTCCTCACTTAAGAACATTCTTAGTTACAATAACGTTCATTCATTCACTATATATTAAGTACTCATTATTTGTCAGATAGTCCTCTATGCATTGGGCATATATCTTTGAATTTACAAAAATCCTCATCCCCACTGAGCTTTTCTATCTGAGAAAAAAGCAATTTTTCTTCTTTTTGCACACAAAGGAGGAAAAATAGGGCAGGTAACTGCACAGAATGTATGAGGAATCTGTGGAAGGCTTGGAATATTAGATTGGGTGGTCAGGGAAGCCCTCAATGAAAAGATGATATTTTAATAACACTATGAAGCAAATGAGGGAACAAAATATATGAAAATTGGATGGAAGAACATCCCAGGTAGAGGAAATAGCAGTTGCAAAGGCCCTGATGCAGGAACATACCTGACATATTTCATGAGCAGCAAAGGAGGCCACAGTGGCTGAAGTAGAGTGTGTGACAGGAGGGTAGTAAGGTATGAGACTAGCCAGCTATTTGGAGATTGGATCATGTAGGACCTTGTAGATCATGTATTTACTTATTTTTAAATTGACAGATAAAATTGTTTGCATTTACCATGTACAACGCGATGTTTCAAGGTATATACACGTTGTGGAATGAATAAATCCAGCTAATTAGCATATGCATTCTCTCATGTAGTTATTGTTTTTATGGTGACACAAAAATGGTCAATAGGTATATGATAAAATTCTCAATATCACTAATCTTAAAAGAAATGGAAATTGAAACCACAATGAGATATCACCTAACACCTGTTAGACTGGGCCTTATCAAAAAGACCAAACATGTTAGTGAAGATGTGGAGAAAAGGGAACCCTCACACACTGTTGGTGGAAATGCAAATTAGCACAGCCATTATGGAAAATAGTCTGGATTTTTCTTTAAAAATTTAAAATAGAGTTATATGATTCAGCAATCTCACTACTGAGCATATATCCAAGTGATACGAAATTAGTATGTTAAAGATATATATGCACTTTCATGTTAGTGCAGCATTATTCATAATAACCAAGATATGAATCAACCTAACTGTCCATTAGTGCATTAATGGATAAAGAAAATGTGGCATAAATACACAACAGAATATGATTCAGCCTTCAAAAAGAGTGAAATCTTGTCATTTGTGACATCATGGATGAACCTAGAGTACATTATTTTAAGTGAAATAAGGCATACAAAGAAAGAAGAATACCTCATGATGTCAGTTATGGGTCGAATAATCTAAAAGAGGTGATTTCATAGAAGCAGAGAGTAGAATGGTAGTTACCAGTGGCTGGGAGGTATCGGCTTGGCTGAGTAGATGTTGGTCCAAGAATACAACATTTCAGTTATATAGGAGAAATAAGTCAAATAGATTTCTTGTACAACATGGTGACTAAAGTTAGTAATATATTTTATTCTTGAAAAGTGCTAAGAGAGTGATGCTTTTGAAATGGGAAAAAATTGGAGGATTTTGAGCAGAGGGAAGAAATTACCTGCTTTAACACTTTTAAAGATCCCTCTGCCCATTGTGCAGGGAACAGACTCTAGGGGAGCAAGGATAGAGGCAGCAAAACCAGTTAAGAAGTTTTACAATGATCTTGACAAGAGATGACAAGCTAGAGTGGTAGCAGCAGAGATGATGATCAGTGGCTTTATTTTGGTTATGCTTCCTTTTGAATGGAATTCCAGTCAGACTTTCTAATAGATCAGATGTGTGGTATGAAAGTTAAAGGCGAGTCAAGAATGACTTTAGAGTTTTTACTCAGAGCAAATGAAAGTGTGGAGTTACCATTACTTGAGATGGAAAACACTGCACAGGACCAGATCTAAATATGTGTATGTGAGTGGATATCTGATCTTCAGATTTGAACATGTTATGTTTAAGATGCCTCTCAGACATCTAGGTACAGAGTTATGTGAGAGGCATCTTAAACTTAATGTGAGTTTAAGTTTTATTATGAGTTAAGATATGAGTTTAAGATATGTGTTATCTCCTGGATCCATATCTAGATACATATATGGATTCCAGGTAATATCTGGAATGAAGATATTAATTTGCAAGTCATCAACTTATAAATAACATTTTTGTCTATTTGTTTCTTGTACCTTCCTTTAGCTCTTGAGTAGGGTGAATTGGTTGGTAATTATTTGCTAATTTGGCCATGCAATTACATATTATGATGGCCTGAGCATGTGTCATGATTATGTGTTCTTGTATCATGAATAATCTCTTCTAACACCATGGTTATCTGAGTTTGCACAAGTATTGTCTCCTCCTGTTTCATAGCCAATCTGCTTCTACCAAAGGCATCTGCTATTGTGCCATAGTTGAGTGTAAAAATCACAGAACATTTTGTGTGTGTGTGTGTGTGTGTGTGTGTGTGTGTACTGTACTTATATGAGCATGCATTATGGTTGTCTACTTTTGCAACATAGCCTGGCTTTATGATTAAAACCAGCATTAGGTTTTACTTTCTGCTCATATATCATAGTTGCCTGAATATCCATATGATGTTCCTTTACTGTAATTTTCATTTTATACACCATGAATATGTGCATTATATTTGTGTGTTCATATGTTACAAATAGCTATTTATTCACTATTGTCATCATTATCCCAAGGATATCAATTCTTCACTATGATTACCTGTAACTATATCTTACCTTTCTGCTCAGTGAAAACTTTTTGACCTTGTATGCTTACTCACGGACCCTGACCTTTTCTGGTTCCTTCACCATGGCAGTCTACTTCCATAGCACTGCAGTCTGCTCCTAAACCATGTCACTTAATTCCTGTATCATGGTTGCTATGATAAATATATTGTGTGTGCATATATCATGGTTAAGAATTGATATACCGAATACTTCTCCACATGTATCATGTTTGTCTATGCATATACTGTATTTTCCTCCGGCTACATGGATGTGTGATCATGTTTGAAGACTCTTTGTTTCACTGTCACAGACATGTTATTTAGTTATGATTTCATGTAATCCTGTTGTCTTTTTACTGTATCATAATATATGTCTTAGTTTTCTCCTTCCAAATCATGGACACTGAATTCTGTTATTGTCATCTATTCTTAGTGTGGTAGTTTGTTGCTTGTCTACCATGATAATTTGAACATAACCCATAGTGATATATTAGAATAGCATAGCTGAACACACACTATGGATCTGTTTGTTTACACATGGCCATCTTCTCCTACACCCAAGATTGTTACTCATGGACTCATGTTTTCTAAGCATGCATCATGGCTATGTCTTATATTCCATGGATTATTTCTCCAATTTAAACTTCATATCCTGGCCCAAGTGTCTCTGTTCCTGTAGAGTAGTTGTCAATTCATGTATCATAATTATCTGAGCATTAATCCTTGTCATGTGATTATACAACATTAGGGTCTGCTAAAGCACTGTGAATATTTGAGCATATATGATGGTTACTGCCCTTACCATGGATGTTACTTGTGGTTGGAGTTGTCTGATCATGCACCATCTTTTCCTACTCATATGAGTATGAGTATACTCATATACTCATATACTATGGTTTTCTGAACTGTACCATTCCTGTATACTCCTGTAAAATGTTCATTAACTCTTTTATAGTTCATGAACCATGGATGTCACAGCTCATATATTAGGTTAACCATAAGAACTTGCTTTCTTTGCTAAAACCAAAATTGTCAAAGGTTGGTAATTTCATATGGTGTAATATAATGCTATGATTATCTCTATCTCTAATGTAGACACTTCATCATGTCAGAAGTCTATCTTCTCCAGTGTTGCAGTTTTTCACATGCCTATACCAGATTCATGAAGACAGCCTAATATAGATCCCAGTGGTTGCTTTTTTGAGGGATGTGAAATGAATTTAAAAGGACTTTTGTTCTTAATCTCACCAACCAGAATAGCTCCTTAATGTGTATCTGTTTTACATATTGGTCTCTTGCATAAGCTTTCTTGGAAAAAAAAAAACAGTTATATATCCCTCCATTTCTTCTGAAAATTTATCCACTGATATGACTGAAAAAGGGTATGGTGTTGGTTCAGAGTTAGGTCTCCTTCCATTTCTCAGTGTCTCATATTCAAAGAAGCCACAAATTAGAGGTAGCAAGTTACCATCACTTTATTGATTGCTTTCTTAACACCATGCCTTGGGTAAATCTTTACTGATCCACAGTTCATTAAACAGCCTTGCTTATAGGGAAGTCTAAATCACTAATTCTATCACCAGTGCAATTTGCTGACCTCTTTCGTGCCAGGGAGAAGGCTTGGATTTATCTTTATGTTGTGGCCCCTACCTAAAGGAGCAAGTTTGCTTTCAAATATCTCTTTATGGGGAAATACAGCATTCTTATTCAAGAGCCATGATGTCTCATTAATTCAATATTTTCTCAGCCTAATTTAGAGGAAACAGTCTATCCACTTCAGGCCATTTAATCTTTTGGAAAATTACTTAACTCTATGAAGATGAAAATCACTTCCAAAAATGCTATAAAGAGACTCCAGGTCTTAATATACTAGGAAACTAGGATTCTCTAAATATTACACAGTTAACCAAGGCAAAGGATTTTGTAACACTAATAATCAAACAGGGGATTGGAGGGAAATAAAATAAAGATATGAGAGAATATTTTTAAGATCTTGGATTATAAGAGGTAATCTAAGCTGAGGGAAATTCTGTTACTCATCTAGTTACATGGGGGGAAGCCAAGGAAAGAGATGTTGCAGTAACCTCAGACTCCTGATTACTGACTTAGAGCTCTTTGTGCTACTTTCTGCATCCTTTCTTGGATGGCTCTGGTATATTTAGGAGAAGGGTATATTGGGAGTGATTTTAGTGGCATTGACAAGCTGGGAAAAGGGGACCGTTGAATTAAGCACTGAGTCACTAGACACTAGAGAAGTTAAATGGCTCCAATAGAGTTTAGTAACATCTCTTTATCTCTCTTTCTTTTACCTCTTTCTCCTCTCTCACTTCATTTTCTACTCCTTACCTCTTACCCCTTCTCTAAACTGTGAATCTCACAGGTCTCTCCAAGTTTGTGCCTAAGAAGATGATAAGCACACAAATGAGTCACTATTATATGACCAGCCTTGGAATTCTTTTCTTGATTAATATTCTCCCTGGAACCACCGGTCAAGGGGAATCAAGACGACAAGAACCTGGGGACTTTGTGAAGCAAGACATTGGCGGGTAAGTACCCCTAACTCTTAGGATGAAAGAAGACTGTGATAAATGCTTGCTACAGACCAAAACTTCACATGTTTTCCACCAGATGAACTCAAGTACTCTGGTCTCTGAATACTTATACATTACATTAGATTTAGAAAAGTCATAGGGTCAGACTCTCAAGGTAGAAAAACATCTCAAAGCTTTTTCTTCTTTTACAACACCCTGGACCAGGCTTGAATCACCTTTGTAATATCCAATAAACAATTCTTTCCAGTCTTTTGCCCTCAATTTTATCTCTCCTTTCTTAGATCTTCAACTTTTTCCTTTTTATTGGCTCTGGCTCATTAACATTTAAACATGATAATGTTTAAAAATCACTCATCTTAAATTTCAAAAATTTTCCTCCAGATACTGCCTTAATTATGTGCTCCCCTTCATAGCCATATTTCTTGAAGGAGTGGTATGCGTCATTGCATCTATTTACCTCTCACCCATTCATTCGCTTGCTACTGTCTGACTTCCAACCCCATGACTCTAAGGCAACTTCTGCAGTCAAGAAGTCCAATGCTGGTTCTGTTGCTAAAATGAACACTTGTCTGTTCATATGTTCCAATAAAATACATGTAGAAACATGCATAAAATATAAATATATGGTTTAATAATAATTATCTCTTTGGCCTCAGAGACACCAGAACTCTCTGGTGTTTTGATTAGGTTCTCTAGAAACAGGGTATGAAAGAAGGATTCTTGAGCAAATGATTTATTGAGAGGTCACTTTCAGCAGAAACCTACAAGGAAGGGAAGGAAGATAGGGAAAGAGAAGAAGTAAAACAAAGGTGTAACCTCAATTTGACCTCAGGAGAAGATATGGGGCATACATGACGCTAAAATATCTGTCCTATCTTGAGGCAAAAGGCCCATTCTTGTATATGCTCATCTCAATCAGTCATTGCCTGTGGATCCCATGGAGAAAGGCATAGTCTTCCAGACATTTTAGGTGAGGTGACTCCCTTCAACAAATAGTAATTTTCCAAAGTAGCTGTAAGATGGTTTCACTGGCCCAGTGAAAGGGATCTGAGAATATTATTATATTAACAATAAGTACTATATCTTGTTTTCATTGCCCTTTTATGACTATGCTTTCTGGAATATTTTCCACAATACTACACAGGTACATCAAAGACCTTCGTGATATAAATATCTTTTTCAGTCTTTTTTTTGTTCACCCCTCATGTGTTTGTGTTTTTCCTTGTGTTGTTCTAGGCACACTTCTTACATTACAGATCCCCTGAGTGATTTCATTCATTTCTATGATGTTACTGTATATATGTAAATGTCAATGCCTCCCATCTCAATCTTCATTCCAGCCTTTTCTTGAATGTCAGGTTTCTATATCCAACTGTCTACTGAACATGCCCACTTGGCTATTCCACACACTTCTTAAACTAAGCATATCCAATGTGGTTTTGTTGTCTTCATCTCCCTCCCCCACCATAAAGAACAAACAACAAAACAAACAACAAGCAGACAAACATATTCCTCTTCCATTTTTTTTCCTCTTTCAGTCAGTGGTACCACCATGTACCCAGTTGCTCAAGCCAAAAACTTGGAACCATTTTTGCCAGTTTTCTACCCTTTACTCTCCATATCGAAATCACCAAGATTTGTCATTTCTACCTCCCATGTCTCTTGGATTCATCTACTTTTTTCCAGTAGTTCTGCTAGCACCCTAGTTTAGTCCAGTGTTATCCTCCATTTGGACCTCTGCACAAACCTTGTCTTACTTCCTAAATTCTTGTTCCCATCCAAACTAACCTCCACTCTGTAACTATTTGTTTTCTATAATACCTACCCTATTTAGAGCCCTTTCATGGTTTTCTATTGTCCCTGTAATGAAGTACAAACTCCTTTACATGATTTTATAAAACCCATCATGACCCAGGTTCTACGCACCTTGCTAGCCTTATTTCTTAGTCTTTCTGCCACCAAACTCTTTGTTATTCAGCGATGTTGAACTTCTTTCAGAATTTAAAATCCCTTTTTATCCAAGGAATATCATTACTAGAAATGACCTCTTAGCCCTGCAATATTTCAATATTACACAAGATATTTTATGCTTTGGTAGTGACTATTTTTTTTGGTTTTACATTTGGCTATTGTCCCATATTCTTAAAGCATGCATCTTGAAGTAGGAAGTATTCCTAATTATTTTTACAGTGTTGATTATCTTAATGTTGATTATCTGAGTCTTTCATCTTATATCAGCATTTTTTACAACAATCTCTGGGGCTGGGGACGCATAACTGGGCTTGTATGTCCTTAGAATCTTGGTATATAAGACGCTTTTTGTTCTTTCTTCCAGTCTGGAAAATAAAACCAGTCCTGTTTTGTTAACTTCTCATGTATTTCATTTCATTGGGTCATGATTGATAGATTCTAAATAAGATGAAGGTTCTAAATAAATGAACCTTACCAATTCAAGTGTTAAAGCCTTTTACATTTTAACTCTGATAATACAGATTTCTAAAAATGTATTATATATTTTCTTATAATCTTAAACAAGGATTTTTTGAATAGAATAGTCATGTTTCTTTGTGACTTTTGGTCATCATAAAGAAAATTCACTGTTGGGTGCGGTAATACATGCCTATAGTCCCAGCTACTTGTGGCTGATACAGAAGCATCTCTTGAGAACAGTAGTTCAAGGCCAGCCTGCACCACACAGACTCTATCTTTGAAACAAACAAACAAACATCTCCCAAGCACATGTTCATTATATTCGTTCTAATCTTTTTTTTTCTTTTTTGGTTCTATCTTCAGTGTTATTTCCTACATCTCAACTCCTGTTTACAATGGTTTGTTTGCATACTGTTGGTGTTTAGAAAACCAGATAGCCTAGGGTTTTAGTAATTATGTCAAAGAGGAAGTCAAGAAATCCTACCTGAAAAAGCAAAGTGAGGTGCTTGGTTTTAATAAAGAGGTAATAAAGTCACTGCATGTTTTCTTTCTTTTCTTTCTTTTCCTCCCTCCCTTCCTCTCTCTCTCTTTTCTTTTCTTTCTTTCTTTCTTTCTTTCTTTCTTTCTTTCTTTCTTTCTTTCTTTCTTTCTTTCTTTCTTTCTTTCTTTCTTTTTCTTTCTTTCTCTTTCTTTCTTTTTTCCACAGGGTCTTACTCTGCTATGCAGGCTAAAATTCAGTGGTGTGATCATAGCTCATTGTAACGTCAAACTCCTAGGCTCACATGATCATATGATCCCTCCTGCCTGAGCCTCCTGAGTAGCTGGGATTACAGGTATAAGCCACCACACATGGCTAATTTTTAAAAATATTTTGTAGAGATAGGGTCTTACTGTCTTATCCAGGCTGATCTCAAACTCCTTCCCACATTGGCCTCCCAAAGTATTAGGATTATAGGTGTGGGCCACCACACCAGGTCTATATTTCTTAAATTGGAAACATTTTGTTGATTTACTTTCTTCCAAGACCAGTGCAATTAATACTTTTGAGGGATGAGACTATTAAAAGCATGGCTCCAAATATTAGGGTTGTATTCTCCTAAATGGCTTTTGGGTAAATAATGAAATTAAGGCAGAAATAAAGAAATTTATTGAAAGTCATGAGAACAAAGATACAACACATCAGAATCTCTGGGACATGGCTAAAGAGTGTTAAGAGGAAAGTTGATAGCACTAAATGCCCTTGTCAAAAAGGTACACAGATCTCAAATTAACAGCCTAATGTCACACCTAGAGGAACTAGAGAACCAAGAGGAAATCAACCCCAAAGCTAGTAAAAGGCAAGACATAACAAAAATCAGAGCTGAACTGAAGGAAATTCAGATGCAAATAAACATACAAAAGATCAAGTCCAGGAGTGTGTTCTTTGAAAGAATGAATAAGATAGAGAGACCACTAGTTAGTCTAATAAAGAAAAAAAGAGAAAATCCAAATAAACACAATCAGAAATAGCAAAGAGAATGTTACTACTGGCCCCACAGAAATACAGAAAACCTTCAGAGACTATGAACATCTCTATGTATACAAGCTAGAAAATGTAGAAGAAATGGATAAATTCCTGGAAACAGGCAACTTCCTAAGATTTACCCAGGAAGAAATTGAATCCCTGAACAAACCAATAACAAGTTCTAAAATTGAATCCGTAATAAAAAGCCTACCAATCAGAAAAGGCCTAGGAACAAATGAATTCACGGCAAAATCCTAACAGATGTATAAAGAACTGGTACCATTCCTACTGAAAGTACTCCAAATAATTGAAGAGAAGGGACTCCCCCCTAACTCATTTTGTGAGACCAGCATCATACTGATACCAACACCTGGCAGAGACACAGCAACAAAAAACCTTTGGCCAATATCCTTGAGGAACTTAGATGCAGAAATCCTCAATAAAATTTAGCAAACCAAATCTAGTAGCATATCAAAAAATAAATCCACCATGATCAAGTAGGCTTTATCACTGGGATGCATGGTTGGTTCAACATATGCAAATTAATAAATGCAATTCACCACATCAGTAAAACTAAAAACAAAAACACACATAATTATCTCAGTAGATGCATAAAAGGCTTTTGATAAAAATCAACATTATTTCATTAAAAAACTCTCTACAACAAACTAGGCATTGAAGGAACATACTTCAAAATAATAAGGTCTGTCTATAAAAAACCCACAGCCAACACCATACTGAATGGACAAAAGCTTGAAACATTCCTCTTGAAAGACAGAACAAGACATGGATGCTTTCTCTCACTAATTCTATTCCTCATGGTACTGAAGTCTTAGCCAAAGCAATCAGGCAAGAGAAAGATATAACAAGCATCCCAATCAGAAGATAGTCTAACTATCTCTGTTTGCAGACAATATGATTCTATACTCAGGAAATCCCATAGTTCCTGCCCAAAAGCTCCTTGATCTGATTTTAAAGCTTCAGCAAAGTTTCAGGATACAAAATTAATGTTCAAAAATCACTAGCATCATACACCAACAACATCCAAGCTGAAAGCCAAATCAAAAACACAATCCCATTCACAATAGCCATAAAAGAATAAAATACCTTTGAATACAGGTAACGAGGGTGGTGAAAGAGCTCTACAATAAGAATTACAGCACATTGCTCAAAGAAATCAGAGATGACACAAACAAATGGAAAAAATTCCATGCTGATGGATAGGAAGAATCAATATTGTTAAAATGGCCATACTTCCAAAAGCAATTTACAGATTAAATGCTATTCCTATCAAACTACCAATGATATTCTTTACAGAACTAGAAAAAAATTTTTAATTTATATGGAACCCTAAAAGAGCCCGAATAGCCAAGGTAATCCTAAGCAAAAAGAACATAGCTTTAAACATCATGCTACTCAACTTCAAACTATACTGCAGGACTACAGTAACCAAAACAGCATGATACTGGTACAAAAATAGACATATAGACAAATGGAATAGAATAGAGAGCCCAGAAATAATGCAACAGACCTAAAAACATCTGATCTTTCACAAAGTTGACAAAAACAAGCAATGAGTTAAGAAATCCCTATTCAATAAATGATGTTGGGAAGGTAGATTAAAGACTTACATGTCAAACCTAAAACTACAAAAACCCTGTAAGATAATCTAGAAAATATCATTCTAGATATAGGACCTGGCAAAGATTTCATGATGAAGACATGAAAAGCAATTGCAACAAAGCCAAAAAGTGACAAATGGGACCTAATAAAATGAAAGAGCTTCTAACAGCAAAATAAACTATCAAGGGAGTAAAGAGACAATCTATGGAATGGAAGAAAGTATTTGTAAGCTATGCATCCAACACAGGTCTAATATCCAGCATCTATAAGGAACTTAAACAAATTCACAAGCAAAAAACAACCCAATTAAAAATAGGCCATGGACATGAACAGACACTCCTCAGAAGAAGACATTTATATGGCCAAGAAGCATATGAAAAAACATAGAACATCAATGATAATTAGAGAAATACAAAACAAAATCACAAAGAGATGCTGTCTCATATCAGTTTGATTGGCTATTCCTAAAAAGTCAAATTATAACAGCTGCTGGTGAGGTTGCAGAGAACAGAATAGAGAGCTCAGAAATAGTGTTGCAAACCTACAACTATCTCATATACTGCTAGTGGGAATGTAAATTAGTTCAGCTATTGTGGAAAGTGGTTTGGTGATTTCTCAAAAAACTTAAAACAGAATTACCATTTGACCCAGGAATCCCATTTTTGGATATATATCTAAAGGAATATAACTCATTCTATCATAAATACACATGCATGCATATGTTCATCACAGTGCTCTTCGTGATAGCAAAGACATGGAATCAACCTAAATGCCCATTCAAGTGGATCAGATAAAAGAAATGTGGTACATATCCACCATGGACTACTATGCAGTCATAAAAAAGAACAAGTTCATGTCATTTGCTGCAACATGGATGCAGATGCAGGCTGTTATCCTGAGCAAACTAACACAAGAACAATAAACCAAATACTACCTGTTCTCACTTATACGTGGGAGCTGAACATGGAGTGCACATGGACACAAAGAAGGGAACAATAAATACCAGGGTCTACTTGAGGGCAAAGTGTGGAAGGAAAGAGGGTGACTATAGGAAAGCTACCTGTTGGGTACTATGCTTATTACCTGGGTGGCAAAATATCTGTTCACCAAACCCCCATGACATATAATTTACCTACATAACAAACCTGCACATGTACCTATGAACCTAAAATAAAGCTAAAAAGAAAAAAATATGTAAGACAAGTGAAGTCAGACTTGATTAATCATAAAAATCACAAATATTAGGGTTGTCAATCTATTTGTATTTGCCATAAATAAAGGATACAATATAGTTTTAAAATACAGAGTTTTTGCTAATAGTTGTGGTACTTAAGAACTGCTGCTTCTTTTTGATTGTTTGTTTCCATACTTTCTTAATTATGTTTTTGTGTATTGAAAAAAATCCTTACTGCATTATTTTATCTAACTTTATTGATTTATTCAATTAAATCCCCTACATTGGCCGCCCCAGCCATTTTAACAATCAACAGCGGTTTATTGACCAGGACTTTGTATAACTCATGTGCTAGATGTAATGGTTCTCAACATTCAGTATTTGCAAGCAATAAAGCAGGCTCCACATTTGAAGATTTTTATTTGGTAGCTCTGGGAATTGTGCCTAAAATGCCCCAGATGATTCTGATGTAAGGAATCTTTAGGGACACAGTTCCTGTTCTTAAGGAACTAACAGTATAGTTAGGGATATGGGATTCTGGAACTTTAGAATAGCACCCATGAAAAAACCTGTAGAGAACATATAATCTGATTTTTTATTTGTACAAGAAGAAACCAAGGCTCAAAAAGGAAAATCGACTTTCCTAGTATCTTACAGAGAGTTAATAATGGACCCAGGTCTAAAACACCAGTTTCTTATTTCCAGTCCTGCATTTTTGATAAAAAGCTACAGAGAGTAATTTCAACTTCATATAATAAATGAATTTCTTATACTTCTGCTTCCTGGGTAAGTATTTTGACCAAGAGAAACTGGAATTATGTCTGTGAATACTGTCAACTTGAACCATTTTGAAACTGACATTTTTCTGGGTCAGAATGATTGAATATCAGTAATTTTCACAGTGGGTCAACAAGTAAGTACCTAAGCAGCAAATGCCAGATCTGACTGCAATTTGTTGAATTTGTCAGGATACCAGAGAATACAGATGGGACATTTTAATTATTTGAGAAGGATATATTTTCAGAAACTAATCATAAAGTTATAATCTAAGTGGAGAGGAACCACAAGGAATAGGGTAAGAACCTAAGGCGAACAGCACACATATCATGTAAATCAAGCTTTCTTAAGAGGTGCAGAGATTTTTGGTGGAGGAAACAGCCAGCCTGAAAAGATTTCATAGGGAGAGAGCCAGGGAATTACATGTTCAGACTTTTTGTCTTCCTCTGATCTTCAGCCAAGGTGGCCATACTTAAATTAAAGCAAGAGACCAATGGAGCCTATAATGTAGTGCACAAATATTAGCCTTCTAGAAAGGAGAACAGAGTGGAGAATAGTGAAAAGGCAAACAAAATATGCTGCACACAAAGCTGCATATTTCCACACTACTGATAGAATAGGGACCATGATTTAGGAGGAATATGACACTATATTAACTCATTTTCTGTATCAACATTATGTGGTGGTGGCCATGGTGACAGCTGATGCTGTGAACTGAAAAGAAGACAACTGGGGAGTTGCTTGTTTCCTTGTCACATCTATAGCCTGACTTGTATTTAAAGCTATCAGTACTTGTAAGCATCTGTATTTATCTTGAAAATGATTTTCTCAGTTCTCTTAATCTCAGAATAAACTGGTACCTGTGGCCGCACATGTACTTACTTTTACTTGGAATATAAGTAGGAAGAGTCCAATCCCTTCCATTTACATGTAATTTCTTTTTCTTTTTTTAATTTTTATTTATTTATTTATTTTTAAATTTTTTAAATTTTTATTGCATTATAGGTTTTGGGGTACATGTGCAGAACGTGCAAGATAGTTGCATAGGTACACACATGGCAGTGTGTTTTGCTGCCTTCCTCCCCTTCACCCACACTTGGCATTTATCCCCAGGCTATCCCTCCCCAGCCCGCCCCTGCTGTCCCTCCCCGATTCCCCCCAATAGACCCCAGTGTGTAGTAGACCCCCTCCCTGTGTCCATGTGTTCTCATTTTTCCCACCCGTCTATGAGTGAGAATATGCGGTATTTCTTTTTCTGTTCTTGTGTCAGTTTGCTGAGAATGATGTTCTGCAGATTCATCCATGTCCTTACAAAGGACACAAACTCATCATTTTTGATTGCTGCATAATATTCCATGGTGTATATGTGCCACATTTTCCCAGTCCAGTCTATCATCGATGGGCATATGGGTTGGTTCCAGGTCTTTGCTCTTGTAAACAGTGCTGCAATGAACATTCGTCTGCATGTGTCCTTATAGTAGAACGATTTATAGTCCTTTGGATATATACTCAGTAATGGGGTTGCTGGGTCAAATGGAATTTCTATCTCTAGGTCCTTGAGGAATCGCCACACTGTCTTCCACAATGGTTGAACTAATTTACACTCCCACCAACAGTGTAAGAGTGTTCCTATTTCTCCACATCCTCTCTAGCATCTGCTGTCTCCAGATTTTTTAATGATCGCCATTCTAACTGGCGTGAGATGGTATCTCAATGTGGTTTTGATCTGCATCTCTCTAATGACCAGTGATGATGAGCATTTTTTCATGTTTTTGTTGGCCTCATGTATGTCTTCTTTTGTAAAGTGTCTGTTCATATCCTTTGCCCATTTTTGAATGGGCTTGTTTGTTTTTTTTCCTGTAAATCTGTTTGAGTTCTTTGTAAATTCTGGATATCAGCCCTTTGTCAGATGCGTAAACTGCAAAGATTTTTTCCCATTCTGTTGGTTGCCGATTCACTCTAGTGACTGTTTCTTTTGCCATGCAGAAGCTGTGGAGTTTGATTAGGTCCCATTTGTCTATTTTGGCTTTTGTTGCCAATGTAATTTCTATTAAAGAATCAATGCATCAGTACTCAGCATTTGATCATTAAATCTTAAAATTTCAAAACCAGACTTGGGACCTGAGAGGCTGTCAGTTCCTAGGCTCCTATACTGGGAAAGAATCCTTCCTGCATTATGGTTGATGATTCACCTACCACTTTGAATCTATGAAATGATAAGCTGCATTAGTACCACAGGACATAGCTCCAGGGGTTAGAAAGTGCTTCCTATATTGAGCTGAAGCCCACCTTCTTCATACATCTCCTAGTTATATGGCCCTGTAACATTTGCAACATTTGCTTCTTCTTCAAAGTAGCAGTTTTGAGATATACTCCATGCTTTCTTGTCTGCAGGGTAACTCATTCCTTTCAACTATTCTCTGGGCATAATATGGTTTTCCAGACATTGCTTTAAACTGGACACTCTCTCTTGTTATCGAATTAATTTTTTTTGAAATTCAATTTCTTAGTCTTACCTATAGTTTTCATATTCCATTATGTTAGTTTAAACTTTATGTTCATAGTGTTCTATGTACTAAGCTCTATTCTAAGTGATTAATATATGTTGATTCATATAATCCTTATTACAGATCTGATAAGTAAGTGATGCTATTATTCTTTTACAGATAAAATATGGGGACAGAGAGTGGTCAGGTAGCTTGCCAAAGCTCACATAGCTAGAAAATAGAAGAGTTAGGATTGAAACCCAGGAAACCTGGCTCCAGAGTCCATGCTGTTAATCATTATGATGTATTGCTTTTCTTGAGTTTGGTTACTTTTCAGTAAGAATGAGGCACATGTTAATTTGTTTTGCATACCCAAACATTTACTTACATATAGTAATCTCTCAGCCGCTGAATTCTTAATATCTGAGCCACATAGCTGGATGGACCATGTTAAGGTGAGACAAGTGATGTTTTCTTATAGGACCTGGAGAAACAAGAAATATAATTTTATTGTACCATTTTCCTTTTGAGGTGGAAGTGCAGAATTTGTAAACAGAACAGGGATGGACATGTGAGGCCACTATCAATAATACTTTGTAGGTGATGCTGTGGCTTCCTTTTGCATTATTTCAGGAGGCAGGTTGTCTCAGTATGGCTGATACTGAATTTTAGTACTTGCTTAAAGTGATGGCTGTCAGGATTCTCTATTGTAAGAATATCAACCACAGGATTAATTGAAAGTCTTTGAGCTGGTGGTCAGCTCATTGCTTTGATCATGGCTGTGGGTGTGGGGATAAAGAGCAAATAATAGTAGGGGAGATAATATTTCTAGTACTTTAGTTTTCCATTCTTTTGTGTAAAAAATTATCTTTCCACATGAACAGTGTTATAAATGGCTCTCAGGTTGGCCTATGAATACCTGCTTAACAAGAAGCATTGCCAAAATAGTTTTCATGCATTGGCATTATGGTTACAATCATTCACACTAATTATGAGAAACAGACTTGCTTACTCTTGCCTAGAAGACCAGCTACCATTTATGGCGTTGTTTCAAAGGAAGAATGTACCCTTGCTTCTTTGCAAACATTGGTTCATGACACATTTTAACTTGTGATATGTCTGCTTATGGTCACATGAAATCATATCTTTAAGGTCTATATTATTTTATCATTCACAACACATACCAGTTAAATCTTTTGTGTGTGTGTGTGTGTGTGTGTGTGTGTGTGTGTGTGTGAAACAGTAGCTTTTAGTTACTAAGAAGGCATGAAGGACTTGGTCTTTATTTTACCAAGTGGGCGGGTATGTCTCAAGTCAGTACCGCTGTAATTTTATTACCGGTGAAGCTATTTCGGAAAAGAACAGGTGTCTTTTTCAGATGGATTTGGCATATTCTAACCAAAATCAGGTTAGTTCTTTTTTTTTCTTCGAGCAGCTTCTGTAAAGAGAAAGTGTGCTATTGAATTCTAGGTATTTCTCATTTCTTCCCTAGTATATAACTGGCATCTGTAGTGTTGAATCTTTAGTTGAACATTTCCACTTATAGGATAGACTAGAATTGAAAAATGAAAACATGAGGAATATTGGGAAATTGTGAGTAATCTGATTTACCTGTGATTTCTGGTCAGAAAGAGACATAGTAGAATTTGCAGCTGTAAAAGTATATAGGGAACAGACTGCAGAAGACCATGAATGTCAGGCTTAGGCATTGGGATTTTGTTTGGTTAGCTGTGAAGAGTTGTGAAAGGTTTGTGAGTGGTGCAGAGACATAATCTGCTCAGTAATTCTGAATTATTATTATTTTTAAAAATCTGCTCTCTCCCAGGAAATATGTGGTATAGGAAAAATGCCATCCTTTAAATGAAGTAAATATCTTTTCTCTTTGGGATGTTGTATGAACTGCATCAGCAACTCCACATCTGTGCCTCTCCTGCTTTCCCTTGATATAAACATGCCAAGATCCTCAATGAAGGATGTTGGAAGTGACAACATTAGTTTGATGACTTCATTGAGGATCCTTTTGATGGTCAGTGAGCTTGACTTTCTCCTATACCCTAAAAGATAATGTATTTTAAAGCTTTTTCATTGCATTTTCAGAAGTCTGGGGGGAAGTTAATGAGCAACCCTCATTTACAAAACAATTTTGATTGTGCTTCACTTTATTGTGCTTTGTAGATAGCAGGTTTTTTACAAATTGAAGGTTTGTGGAAACCCTGTGTTGAGTGAGTCTATTGGTGCCATTTTTCCAATAGCATGTGCTCACTTTATGTCTCTGTGCTGCATTTTGGTCATTCTTGCAAATTTTCAAAGTTTTTACTATCATTTCTGTTACGGTGGTCTGTGATTGGTGACCTTTGATGTTACTATTGTAATTGTTTTGGGGCACTGTGAAACCCACTCATGTAATACAGTGGACTTAAGTGGCAAATATTCTGTTTGTTCTGACTGTTCCACTGAAGCGGCATTCCCCTATCTCTCTCCCTCTCCTTAGGCCTTTCTTCTCCCTGAGATACAAAAATATTGAAAATAGGCCAATTAGTAGACCTACATAGCTTCTAAGTGTTCAAGGGAAAGAAAAAGTTACATGGTTCTCATATTAAATCAAAAGCTAGAAATGATTAAGCTTAGTAAGGAAGGCATGACAGAAGCTGAGATACTCTAAAAGCTAGGCCTCTTGTGGCAAGCAGTTAGCTAAGTTGTGAATGTGAATGAAAGGCTTTTGAAGGAAACTAAAAGTGCTACTCCAGTGAGCACATGAATAATAAGAAACTGAAACAGCCTTATTGCGAATATGGAGAAAGTTTTAGTGGATAGAAGATAAAGCCAGCCATAACATTCCATTCAAGTAAAGCCTAATTCAAATCAACGCTGTTACTCTCTTCAATTCTATGAAGACTGGGAGAGATAAAGAAGCTGCAGAAAAAAACTTGAAGCTAGTGGAGGTTGGATCATGAGGTTTAAGGAAAGAAGCCATCTCCATAACATAAAAGTGCAAAATGAAACAAGTGCTGATGGAGGAGCTGCAGCAAGTTCTACAGAAGATCTAGCTAAGATAATTGATAAAGGTGGCTACACTAACAACAGCTTTAGGTAGATGAAACATCCTTCTATTGGAAGAAGATATCTTTCAGAACTTTCATAGCTGCAGAGGAGAAGTAAATGTCTGACTCTTTTGTTAGGGGCAAATGCAGCTGGTGACTTTAAGCTGAAGCCAATTGTTCATTTACCGTTCTGAAAATCCTAGGACCTTTAAGAATTATGCTAAATCCACTCTGTCTATGCTCTGTAAATGAAATAACAACGTCTGAATGACAGGACATCTGTTTATAGCATGGTTTACTGAATATTTTAAACACACTGTTGCAGTCTACTTCCCAGGAAAAAAGACTCCTTTAAAAATATTATTGTTCAATGACAATGCACATGGTCACCCAAGAACTTTGATGGAGCTGCGCAAAATGAGTGTTGTTTTTATGCTTACAAATATAACATCTATTCTTCATCCCATGGATCAAGAAGAAATTTTGACTTTCGAGTTTTATTATTTAAGAAATACATATCTTAAGGTTATAGCTGCCATAGATAGGGATTCCTATGATGGATCTGAAAAGAGTCAATTGAAAACTTTCTGGAAACAATTCACCTTTTTGGATGCCACTAAGAACATTTGTGATTCAGGGGAAAAGGTCAAAATGTAAACATTAACAGGAGTGTAGAAGAAGTTGATTCCAATCCTCATGGTTGACTTTGAGGGGTTCGAGACTTCAGTGGAGGAAGTAATTGCATATGTGGTGGAAATAGCCAGAAAACTATAATTAGAAGTGGAGCCCAAAGTTGTGACTGAATTGCTGCAATCTCATGAAAAAACTTGAAGGGATGAGTTGCTTCTTACAGATGAGCAATGAGAGTGGTTTTTTGAGATGGAATCTACTCCTAGTGAAGATGCTGTGAAATTGTTGAAATAACAACAAAGGATTTTGAATATTATATGAACTTAGTTGATAAAGCAGTGTAAGGGTTTAAGAGGATGGGCTCTAATTTTGAAAGAAGTTCTACTTTGTATAAAATGCTACCAACAGCATCACATGCTGCAGAAAAATCTTTTTTGAAAGAAGAGTCAATTGATGAGGCAAACTTCATTTGTCTTATTTTAAGAAATTGCTACAGCTGCCCCAACCTTTAGCAACCACCACCCTGATTGGTCAGCAGCTGTCCACACTGAGGCAAAACTTTCTACTAGCAAGAAGATTATGACTTGTTGAAGCCTCAGATGATTGTTAGCATTTTTTTTAGCAATAAAGTGTTTTTGATTAATGTATATAAATTTTTTTTTGCCGTAATTCTATTGAACACTTAATAGAGTGCTGCATAGTATAAACGTAACTTTTATATGCACTGGAATACCAAAATATTTGTGACTCACCTTATTGTGATATTTGCTTTATTGCAGTGGCGTAGAACCAAACTCACAATATTTCTGAGGTATGCCTGTGGATCTCACATTCAATTAGTGGCAGAGACACAACCAGTAATCCATCTTTAGGGCTAGGAAAATGACTAAACTTGCATAACCTTCAGATAGTGTATTAGTAACATAATTTTTATTTTTAAATGATGGATTATTATTATCATATTTTATGTAACCAGTAGTGACAGATATGAGGTGCGATGGTCATGTTTTAGCACCCTTCACAGTTACTTGATAAGGATATGTCATTGGTCAATTCATTTCTCTCTTTGGTGTTGGTATCTTAGGTGTCTCAGGTAGAAAATGAAGGGAGAGAATTATATAATCTCTAAGGTTCTCCATAATTCTGACATGCCATGATTTCTTCTTTCTTCCCCAAACTACCTTTGCATTAGTGCAAACTATAGGATCCCGTTGCTGTTTAGTTACTGAAGAAGAAAGAGTTCTATTTAGGTTCCAGATTAGATCAGCTTCCCCACACAATAATTTAGTGCACATTAGGAGAAAAAAAATCAGTAATAAAGAATAAAACCAAAGAGTAATATATTTAAAACAATTTGGGGGTGATATTTAGCATTGATTTTTATTTTTATTTTTGGAGACAGGGTCTTGCTCTGTTTCCCAGGCTGGTGTGCAGTAGAGTGATTTCAGCTCATTGCAACCTCCGCCTTCCAGGCTCAGGTAATCCTCTAACTTCAGCCTCCCCAGTAACTGGGACTACAGGCATGCCATGTCTGAGCTCTTTATCTATTCTGGTTATTAATCCTTTGTCAGATGGATAGTTTGCAAATATTTTCTCCCATTCTATGCATTGTCCTTTCACTTTGTTGATTGCTTCCTTTGCTGGGAAGATGCTTTGTAATTTGATGTGATCTCATTTATCCATTTTTGCTTTGGTTACCTGTGCTTGTAGGGTATTGCTCAAGAAATTTTTGCCCGGACTGATGTCCTGGAGATGTTCCCCAAAGTTTTCTTGTAGTAGTCTCATAGTTTGAGGTCTTAGATTTTAGTCTTATAATCCATTTTGATGTGATTTTTGTATATAGCAAAGGATAGTGGTCTACTTTCATCCTTCTACATATGGATATCTAGTTTTCCCAGCACCATTTATTGAAGAAATTGTCTTTTTTTTTTCCAGTGTATATTCTTGATATTCAGGAATTTTGGATCAATATTTTAGCTGTCTCATCAACTCTCAGGGTGATTAAAATTATGTTCAAGGCTTCAGTATTGTTATCTACAAATCCATCTGAAATAGGTAATCTTGGAAGCCCTATAGGGTTTCCCTATGATTCTGTGAGGATTCTCCTTTCTGTCCCATTCTACTAATCCAAGAAATGTTTTATCATTCAGTTTATGAATCTACTTCCAAGAAACTGAATTAGGCTACCCAGGGTCAAGATCTTCTGCCATGAGAGTTAAGAGATAATGAGAAAGGTGTTTGTACAAAATCATTTGAGCTACCACAGCCCTTCCCCCTGCAGCCCATGTCAGATATATCTAGATCATTGGTGGACTGAGCCAAGTTTAGACTGTAACCTGACAGTGTACCTGTATTTATCTCCTCAGCATACTTATATCAGTTTGTTAGCTCTGCACTACAGTTTCCTTCTTTCTTCTCCCTTCCTAATGGGGCACCTGTATTATTTCTTGTGATCTGTCCACTAAACCAGCCAGTCATGTCTACTTTTGACTAGGTTCCAGTTCCTCTCTGGCCAGTTTCCTTATGGCTTTTGTCTGATGTGGGTGATAATTGCTTGTTGTTAATATTTATACTTGAATACTGCATTCAAGTGTATAAACCACTAGTGTAGAAAAAACAGAAAACACACTTTGAATACTTATAGATGTGAAGCAGTAAGCCTGGTAATTTTATTATGTTGTATTTTTAAATTTTAATACAATGTATCTGTGAAGTTAATTTTAAAAGTCCTAAAGCTATTACCAGAGGTGCTATATAGCTTGCCTAAGGTCACGCAACTCATAAACTCGAATGCTTGCTTCCAGAGTCTTTAAGTTTACTCATTTTTTTCCCATGTGTATCTATCTTATAATTTGATTATCTCAGCATTCCCGTAAGTTAAGTAGGGGAAAGTTACTCACTTTGTTTTCCTTTTTTTGCTTTCTGCTCCATCATAACACCTGCAACAGTAATAGACACATAGTCAATAAAAATGCATTGGATGATTAAGTGAATTAAATTACATTTATAAATTAAGTTCAAACTTGGTTATCATCTATAGTATGTCAGTTTAGAGTGAGAACTATTCAAATCAGATGTTTATACTATTCTGTAGCTTTTTCTCAGGATCTTTTCAGAACAGGAAACTTGTTCACTGCTAGGTCCCCTGATAAATATTAGGGGAAAGACATGTTGATGTTTATACTATTCTGTAGCTTTTTCTGAGGATCTTTCCAGAACAGAAACCTTGTTCATTGCTTGAGATGAATATTAGTGGGAAGAAATACTGTCTCTGAAGACTCCTTATTAACTAGAATCTTAACTTTTATAGCCCTGATTAACTAGATGCTAGGAATAGTTATTATATATTTATTAATGTCAACTTCCTGTGTTCGAGTTAAGAATGAGGAAAATTGAGACGTAAACACATACAAATGCTGTAAGTTGCTTAGTGGTATGCCCAATCACAAATACAGCTGGTACTAGGACCCAGAATTTCTAGCTCCTGGTTCATTACTTGATTCCACCCCATGCTTCTTGACCCTTGGCAACAACTGTATCTTTCACCATATCCTTATTTCCTCTGAACTACCCAGGGCCTTTGTTTCTAGTCCTCTCAAATAACATCAAGCTCCTCCTCAAAAAGTGAAAAAGTATCAGTCACAGTGTCTGATCCTGATTAGGTGGTTAGTAAAGTGCATAGTCTTCAGAAAGGCTTACAGAAGTCATCCAAACTGGAGAATTAGGAGGTACCTAAAGGACACTGGAAAATTAGAAAAGTTGGATTATAGCCTCATATCTGCCTCTCAGTAGCAATATTACTTTGGGAAAATTTGATTTCCTCTCTGAGCTTGCTTCCCTACATATAAAATGAAAGCTATTAAGGCATCTCTTAATAGTCTTAAAGTCTGGTAGCTTTCATGCTGGATGGACTACTACTGCTTGGTTTCCCTATCTCCATAACATGAGAATAGAGGCGGACCATATACAATTTAAGGATCTGTCTGACCCTGTTTTTCTGTGAACTTAAATTTCTCTGGGACAGAGGTGAGGTAAGTTCTCAGTAACATTTCCCGTCTTTATGTTGAGGCCTGTTTAATTACGCAACACAATTTGATAAACCAACTGTATGCCAGGAAACGTTCTCAGTGACATTCTGTCCAGAATTTCTGCTTGTGTCTCTTTACTGCTAGGATAGGTCTGGGATATATGCCTGGCAAAGCTCATAACAATGCTAGAGTAAGAGTTTAAGTATTAACCATACTGTCTGCCTCCTACACAGGCAATCATTGTGACAAATAGGTAGTGATTGCTATTTTGGTTAAGATATAGGTCTATGTAATTGGCCCAGTCTATTAATGGAAATCTTCTTTAATTAAAATATCTAGTCATGTATTTTTTTTCCTATTAAGCAGTATTATTTTTCTTTTCCTTTCCTTGTATTGCCTCAGACTGTCTCCTAAGCATGCCCCAGATATTCCTGATGACAGCACTGACAACATCACTATTTTCACCAGAATCTTGGATCGTCTTCTGGATGGCTATGACAACCGGCTGCGACCTGGGCTTGGAGGTCAGATTATTTTAAAATCTTCTTCTCAGCCATTGTCATCTAAAAAGAGTTATAAAGTGCATTCAATAGTCTATTGACCAATGAAATTACTATAAAGCTGAATTTCTTCCCTATGAGCACTGAAAATTGGTCAGAATCCTTTATTTCAGTAGGTGATTTCTCTGGTCTGGTTTCAGAAGATTCTAGATTTTTTTCTAGCTGCATATGGAGTATTACAGTCTGTTCCATGACTCACAGTGGCTCGACTTGTGATTTTTGTGTTTATGATAGGTTTATGGGACATAGGCCAATGGATTTAGAATCACAACATTCCCAATTTATGATGGGCTTATTGGGATGTAGTTTTAAAAGTTGAGGAGCATCTGTACCTCGAGGTTAGACAATGCCCATTTCTAGTAACGGAATGGATGACAGGTGTGGTCCAGGAAAAGCTAAGCATATATCAGCCTGAAATTCTCAAAAGGAATAATCTACTGGTTATGTGAGATCTTAGTTGGCCATCAGTTTAGTATAATCAGCAATCTGATCACAATAAGGTAAATGTATTATAATATATCATGGGCTATTATAAATTCACAAAATGTAACCTAACATAATACTATTTTCTAATTTGTAGCCCATATTCAAAATTTTCAAATTATCCCCAACATTTCATTTATAGAAATTTTCCTTGATTTAGAATTCGATTGAGGATTACGTATTGCATTTATTGCTATATATCTTTAGCCTACACTCAGCATTTCTTCATCTTTCATGACTTTGAGTAGATCTTCCTTACTCATTTTCGAAGTAACACCACAAGAGTTAATTATATCTTTCTCAGCACATTACTCAAGCAAGGAGTTGATATCTGTTTGCCCCATTACTGGTAATGTTAATTTAGATGCTTACCAGGTTGCTGCACTCTAAAATTACTATGTTTTTCATTTATAATTAATAAGTAGTTTGTGAAGAGATGTTCTGACACCATTTTATGCCTTTTCCAGCTTACACCCAATAGTCCTAGCAACTGCAGATTTTTCTTGTGAGACTAATAACAATTATGGTGGAAAAATGGTGATTTTATAAATCTATTATTGTTCTGCATTTATTAGATGATATTCTATATTAAGCAAAAAATCTTTCTTTCTCTTTAATTAGCTAATGTCAGTATGAATAGATTCTTGTTTTATTTGCTGGATTATGGTCCATTAATATTATTCATTTTGATAGACTATATTTATTTTGATTAAAATTTTTTGCTAATAATTTTCCATATTTCCCTAGTGGGAGCCTATTCCATTTGGTGTCTGTTTCCTTTTCATACACTCTCATTTTGTGAGTACTTTCTTATGGCATGACAGTATATTCCAAACTTATTTTGGACTTTCCATGATCCAGCTTTGGAATTAGTCATTTTTTTTGAGACTAACAACTGGTACATTTCCTGGGAAATTATATTTAGAATCATTTCTTCCGGGATTTGCAGTAGATAGAACTGGGAAAATAGCAAATTCTTACACATATACACACACAGATATATATTTATATATATATATATCTACACACCTGTATATATTTATACATTTATATATGTATTTATATTTATACATATATACAAACATGTATTGTATATATGTATATGTACGTGTGCATGTATGACAATGAGTTTACACTGATACTACTAATTTCAGTCCAACAGTTCTTTTAATTGTTACATTTACCTGTTTTTTTAATCCTACAATATAAAAAAAAATTTTGAAATTTCTACACCCATAACACTACAATAAACACATTAAATAAAGTTAAATATATATTTTTAGTTTTTTCATTGTGTTTTGTTTTTAGACTAAGGCTATGTAACACCTGCTTTTATATAAATAATGGATTGGAGCAGGGTAGTATTGAAGGAAGAGAGATCAGTCACACATTAATTGCAATTTTCTAGGATGAAAATAATGACTGTGGGAATGGAGTGAATTAGGTGACTGCTTAGATTAGGGGGTTAGAAAACGGAGGAAAAAGGGAAAACTTCTAGGTCTCTGGCTTATATAATTGGGTGGTGCTATTTTCTAAAATAGGGAACACTGAAGAGGGAATGGTGCAATTTTGTTTTGTTTCTTTTGGATTTGGAGTTGGAACAAAGAATATGGAAAGAAGAGATAGAAAATAGTTCAGCCATAGATATGTGGAGTTTGAGTACCTGTGAAAAATCTGAGTATATATTTTTACTTCTGTCTAACATGAGGTAATAAGCACCAGATTTATTCTCTCATCTTAAACAACTACAAATAAATGAACAAATATATAGTGTTTTTCAGAAATCAAACAAAGGCAATGCAGGATATTTATTCCTAAAAGAAAGAAAACAAACAAATTGAGTTCTATGATTGCTGATGCTTAACTGCCTGGATAAAATTTTTAGGCTACAGTGCAGGGAGGTGAACCCAAATAATGTCTGGTAGACTTCTTCAATTGAGAAAAAGTTGATAAATTGGGGAGGCCAAGGTTATTAATTCATAAGGCAGAGAAGATGGAGCTGCATGGAGAGTAAAAAGTTGTGGAGAGAAAGAAAGACAGAGAGACATTAGAGGGTGCTTCACAAGTTTTCACGTTATGTACTGCTTACTTCACAACTTAGGGATGAGGAAAAGACCACTGGAAACAGTGGGTAAAACATCAGGGTTTAGAATAACTTGCATTTTCACTAACCAGTTTCCACCATTGTGGCCAAGATGGTGAAATCCCGTGTCTACTAAAAATACAAAAAGATTAGCTGGGCATGGTGGTGTGTCTCTGTATTCCCAGTTACTTGAGAGGCCGAGGCAGGAGAATTGCTTGCATCTGGGAGGGGGAGGTTGCAGTGAGCCTAGATCACGCCACTGCACTCAGCCTGGCCACAGAGCAAGACTCTGTCAAAAAAAAAAAGTCAACAGATGTTGTCATGGATATGGTGAAAGGGAATGTTTATACACTGCTAGTGGGCATGTACATTAGTACAACCTCTGTGGGAAACACTATGGAGATTCCTTAAAAAACTAAAAGTATATCTACTATCTCATCCAATAACCCCATTACTTTGTATCTATTAAAAGGAAAAGAAGTCATTATATTAAAAAGACCCAGCACACATATGTTTATTGCAGCTAAATTCACAATTGCAAAGATGTGGAACCAACCTAAGTGCCCATCAACCAATGAGTGGAAAAAGAAAATGTGATATATATATACTGTGGAGTACTACTTGGCTATAAAAAGGAGTGGAATAATGTCCTTGTGGTAACTTGGGTGGATGGAGCTGGAGGAGGCCATTAGTCTGTGTGAAATAACTAAGGGTTTTTAGCTTCCAAGATGGCGTCATAGAGGCAACTCGGGATTGCAGCTCTCAGTGAAGGCACAGAGGGTGAGTCCTAGCCGCATTCTCGGACGGAACTTTTTTGCCCACAGAACGTTGAAAGTCCCAGGTGTGGGAGAGACACGGGATGCCAGCACAGTTGGCTCGAGCGGCCGGTTTGGCCGGCGGCACAGTGTAGTGGCACCTGGCACAGGGCTCACTGGTCTGGGTGCCCTGTTGGACCGGCAATCTGAGATTTGGAAGGGCAGATTGGCATGTCCATCTGATTGAACGGGACTTGGACAATGAGACAGACCAGGAGATTCGTGGAAAGCATGATCTGAGCCGGTGCAGTGGGCAGCAGCATGGGAGATCGCACGGATCCCAGTGCCCTATCGGCAGGTTACTGGGGTGCCAGTGAGAGAGTCAACAGTTCAGCTTGGGGAGAGGAAGAGAGAGAGAGAGAGGACGGACTCTGAGGCAGGGAGCTGGGTGATCGGGCTCGGCGGGTCCCACCATCATGGGGACAAGCAGGGCAGCGATTGGAGGCGCTCAGGGCTGAGAGTTTTGCTGCCGGCACAGTTGAATCTAGGACGGTGCAGCCCGGTGGGGGAGGGGCGTCCGCCACTATGGATGCAATCCGCCCCTACTGAAGTACCGCCCAGTGCTGATGCAGCCTGCCATTGCCGAGGCAACCCGCCATAACAGAGAGGCTCTGCCAGCAGGGCGGAGCGCACCACAGCAGAACAGAGCCTCACGGCAGCAGGGCAGTCCTGCGCTAGCAGGGCAAAGCCTTGGCAGGCAAATAGTGAATAGACTACTTCCTAGCCGGGCAGGACAGTGCAACAGATACTCATAAAGAAAGCCCCAACTCCCTGAGACAGAGCATCTAAGGGGGAAAGAAAAAACGGGGGTTTTATGAGTTCTGTTGCAGCAGACATAAACACATCCTCCCAACAACCCTGAATGAACAACGGAGCTCACAGCTCAGCACTGGAGCTCCTATAAAGCACAGACTGTCTCCTCAAGCAGCTCCCTGACCCCTGTATATCCAAAGAGTCACCCCAAAAAAGGAATAATCAGACTGACATTTGGCAGGCATCATTCTGGAACAAAGATAGCAGAAGAAGAAACTGGTATCATCCCTCACTGTTCCGCAGCTGCTACAGGTGTACCCCAGACAAGCAGGGCCTGGAGTGGACCTCAGCACTCGTACAGCAGAGGGGCTAGACCATTAGAAGGAAAACTAAGTAACAGAAATACTTCATCATCAACAATCTGGGCGTCCACTCAGAGACTCAATCGAAAAGTCAGCAACTACTAAGACGACAGGTGGATAAACCCATAAAGATGGGAAGAAACCAGTGCAAAAAGGAGGAAAACACCTGAAACCAGAACACCTCACCTCCTACAAAGAACGAAAACTCCTCACCAGCAAGGGAACAAAGCTGGATGGAGAATGAATGTGACGAAATGACGGAATCAGACTTCAGAAAGTGGATAATGAGAAACTTCAGTGAGCTAAAAGAACATGTTCTAAATCAATGCAAAGAAACTAAGAACCTTGAAAAAAGACTTGAAAAAAGATTAGAGGAAATGATAACAAGAATGGACAACTTAGAGAGCAATATGAATGAATTAAAGGAGCTGAAAAACACAACATGAGAACTTCGTGAAGCATGCACAAGTTTCAACAGCCGAATTGACCAAGCAGAAGAAAGAATATCAGAAGTCGAAGATCAACTCAATGAAATAAAACGAGAAACCAAGATTAGAGAAAAAAGTGCAAAAAGGAATGAACAAAATCTCCAAGAAATGTGGGACTATGTGAAGAGACCCAACCTACGTTTGATAGGTGTACCAGAATGTGATGAGGAGAATGAATCCAAGCTGGAAAATACTCTTCCGGATATTATCCAGGAAAATTTCCCCAACCTAGCAAGACAGGTCAATACTCAACTCCAGGAAATACAGAGAACACCACAAAGATATTCAGCAAGAAGAGCAACCCCAAGGCACATAATCGTCAGATTCAGCAGGGTTGAAATGAAAGAGAAAATACTAAGGGCAGCCAGAGAGAAAGGTCGGGTCACCCACAAAGGGAAGCCCATCAGACTCACAGCAGATTTCTCGGCAGAGACTCTACAAGCCAGAAGAGAGTGGGGGCCGATATTCAACATCCTTAAAGAAAAGAACTTTCAACTCAGAATTTCATATCCAGCCAAACTGAGCTTCATAAGTGAAGGAAAAATAAAATCCTTCATGAACAAGCAAGTACTCAGAGATTTTGTCACCACTAGGCCTGCTTTACAAGAGCTCCTGAAAGAGGCACTACACATAGAAAGAAACAACCAGTACCAGCCATCCTAAAAGCATACCAAATGCTAAAGAGCATCAACAAAATGAAGAATCTACATGAACCAATGGGCAAAACAGCCAGCTAGCATCAAAATGGCAGTGTCAAATTCACACATAACAATATTAACCCTAAACATAAATGGGCTAAATGCACCAATCAAAAGACACAGACTGGCAAATTGGATAAAAAACCAAAACCCATCAGTGTGCTGTATCCAGGAAACCCACCTCACACACAAGGATACAAAAAGGCTCAAAATAAAGGGATGGAGGAAGATTTACCAAGCAAATGGAGAGCAAAAAAAAAAGCAGGAATTGCAATTCTCATCTCTGATAAAATAGACTTTGAAGCAACAAAGATCAAAAGGGACAAAGAAGGTCATTACATAATGGTAAAAGGATCGATACAACAAGAAGAGCTAACGATTCTAAATATATATGGACCCAATGCAGGAGCACCCAGATATATAAGGAAAGTTCTTAATGACTCACAAAGAGACTTAGACTCCCACACAATAATAGTGGGAGACTTTAACACTCCACTGTCAATATCAGACAGATCAACCAGACAGAAAATTAACAAGGATATCCAGGACTTGAACTCAGACCTGGAACAAGCAAACCTGATAGACATTTACAGAACTCTCCACCCCAAATCCACAGAATATACATTCTTCTCAGCACCACATCACACCTACTCCAAAATTGACCACATAATTGGAAGTAAAGTACTCCTCAGCAAATGCAAAACAATGGAAATCATAACAGTCTCTGAGACCATAGTGCAATCAAGTTAGAACTCAGAATTCAGAAACTCACTCAGAACTGCACAGCTTCATGGAAACTGAACAACTGGCTCTTGAATGTCGATTGGATAAACAATGAAATGAAGGCAGAAATAAAGAAGTTCTTCGAAACCAATGAGAATGAAGACACAACGTACCAGAATCTCTGGGACACATTTAAAGCAGTCTGTAGAGGAAAATATATAGCAATAAGTGCCCACATGAGAAGACTGGAGAGATCCAAAATTGACACCCTATCATCAAAATTGAAAGAGCTAGAGGAGCAAGATCAAAAAAGCTCAAAACCTAGCTGAAGACAAGAAATAACTAAGATCTGAGCAGAACTGAACGAGATAGAGACAAGAAAAACCCTTCAAAAAATCAATAAGTCCAAGAGCTGGTTTTTCGAAAAGATCAACAAAATAGACAGACCACTAGCCAGACTGATAAAAAAGAAAAGAGAGAACAACCAAATAGATGCAATAAAAAACGATAATGGGGAAATCACCACAGATTCCACAGAAATTCAAACCATCATCAGAGAATACTACAAACAACTCTATGCACATAAACTAGTAAACCAGGAAGAAATGGATAAATTCCTGGACGCCTGTGTCCTCCCAAGCCTAAACCACGAGGAAGCCAAAGCTATGAATAGACCAATAACAAGGTCTGAAGTTGAGGGAGCAATTAAGAGCCTACCACACAAAAAAGCCCAGGTCCAGATGGGTTCACAGCCGAATTCTGTCAGACACACAAAGAGGATCTAGTACCATTCCTTCTGAAACTATTCGAAATAATTCAAAAAGAGGGAACCCTTCCCAAATCATTTTATGAGACCAACATCATCCTGATACCAAAACCCGGCAGAGACTCAAAAAGAAAAGAAAACTTCAGGCCAATATCCATGATGAAAATAGATGCAAAAATCTTCAATAAAATACTGGCAAACCGATTGCAACAGCACATTAAAAAACTTATCCATCATGATCAAGTAGGATTCATCCTGGGGATGCAAGGCTGGTTCAACATACGCAAGTTTATAAATGTAATTCACCACATAAACAGAAGCAAAAACAAAAACCACATGATTACTTCAATTGACGCAGAGAAGGCATTTGACAAAATTCAACAGCCCTTTATGCTAAAACCCCTCAATAAACTTGGTATTGATGGAACGTATCTCAAAGTAATAAAAGGTATTTACGACAAACCAACAGCCAATATCATACTGAATGGGCAAAAACTGGAAGCATTCCCTTTGAAATCCGGCACTAGACAAGGATGCCCTCTCTTACCACTTCTATTCAATATAGTATTGGAAGTTCTAGCCATAGCAATCAGGCAAGAAAAAGAAATAAGGGTATTCAAATAGGAAAGGAGGAAGCCAAATTGTCTCTATTTGCAGACGACATGATAGTATACCTAGAAGACCCCATCACCTCAGCCCAAAAACACCTGAAACTGATAAGCAACTTCAGCAAAGTCTCAGGATATAAAAATCAATGTGCAAAAATCACAAGCATTCCTATACACTAATAACAGACTTAAAGAGAACCAAATCAAGAACGAACTGCCATTCACAATTGCTACAAAGAAAATAAAATACCTAGGAATACAACTCACAAGGAACATAAGGGACCTCTTTAAGGAAAACTACAAACCACTGCTCAACGAAATAAGAGAGGACACAAACAGATGGAGAAACATTCCATGTTCATGGTTAGGAAGAATCAATATGATGAAAATGGTTATACTGCCCAAAGTAATTTACACAATCAATGCTATTCCCATCAAACTACCATTGAATTTTCTCACAGAACTGGAAAAAACCACCATGAACTTCATATGGAACCAAAAGAGAGCCCGCATAGCCAAGTCAATTCTAAGCAAAAAGAACAAAGCGGGAGGCATCACACTACCAGACTTCAAATTATACTACAAGGCTACAGTAATCAAAAGAGCATGGTACTGGTACCAAAACAGAGATATAGACCAATGGAGCAGAACAGAGGCATCGGAGGCAACACAACATATCTACAACCATATAATCTTTGATAAACCAGACAAAAACAAGCAATGGGGAAAGGATTTCCTGTTTAATAAATGGTGTTGGGAAAACTGGCTAGCCATGTGCAGAAAGCAGAAACTGGACCCATTCCTGACACCTTACACTAAAATTAACTCCAGATGGATTAAAGACTGAAACATAAGACCTGACACCATAAAAACCCTAGAAGAAAATCTAGGCAAAACCATTCAGGACATAGGAGTAGGCAAGGACTTCATGACCAAAACACCAAAAGCATTGGCAACAAAAGCCAAAAGAGACAAATGGGACCTAATCAAACTCCACAGCTTCTGCACGGCAAAAGAAACAGTCACTAGAGTGAATCAGCAACCATCAGAATGGGAAAAAATCTTTGCAGTTTACGCATCTGACAAAGGGCTGATATCCACAATTTACAAAGAACTCAAACAGATTTACAGGAGAAAAACAAACAAGCCCATTCAAAAATGGGCAAAGGATATGAACAGACACTTTACAAAAGAAGACATACATGAGGCCAACAAACACATGAAAAAATGCTCATCATCGCTGGTCATTAGAGAGATACAAATCAAAACCACATTGAGATACCATCTCACACCAGTTAGAATGGCGATCATTAAAAAATCTGGAGAAAGCAGATGCTGGAGAGGATGTGGAGAAATAGGAACAGTCTTACAATGTTGGTTGGAGTGTAAATTAGTTCAACCATTGTGGAAGACAGTGTGGCGATTCCTCAAGGACCTAGAAATAGAAATTCCATTTGACCCAGCAATCCCATTACTGGGTATATATCCAAAGGACTATAAATCATTCTACTATAAGGACACATGCACACGAATGTTCATTGCAGCACTGTTTACAATAGCAAAGACCTGAAACCAACCCAAATGCCCATCGATGATAGACTGGACTGGGAAAATGTGGCACATATACACCATGGAATATTATGCAGCAATCAAAAATGATGAGCTTTTGTCCTTTGTAAGGACATGGATGAATCTGGAGAACATCATTCTCAGCAAACTGACACAAGAACAGAAAAAGAAATACCGCATATTCTCACTCATAGGTGGGTGAGAAAAATGAGAACACATGGACACAGGGAGGGGGTCTACTACACACTGGGGTCTATTGGGGGAAATGGGGGAGGGACAGCGGGGGGGGCTGGGGAGGGATAGCCTGGGGATGAATGCCAAGTGTGGGTGAAGGGGAGGAAGGCAGCAAAACACACTGCCATGTGTGTACCTATGCAACTATCTTGCACGTTCTGCACATGTACCCCAAAACCTATAATGCAATAAAAATTAAAAAAAGAAATAAAAAAAACCTAAAAAAAAGAAATAACTAAGGAATGGAAAACCATATACTATATATTCTCACTTATAAGTAGGAGCTAAGATATGATTACACAAAGGCAGAGAGAGTGGACTCTTGGGACTCAGAAGTGGGAGGTTGAGAGGGAGGTATGGGATAAAAAACTACATTTTGGGTACAATGTACACTACTCAGTTGATGGGTACATTAAAATCTCAGAATTCTCTACTATATATATAATTCATCCATGTAACCCAAAACACTTGTACCCTAAAAGGTATTGAAATAAAAAAATTAAACAACTCTAAATTTGATTAAAATTGCAATCTCCCCAAACCAAGAAACTGAACAAACTCCAAAGACAAGAAACATGAAGAAAATTACATGAAAAGAAAGGAGAAAATTGCTTAGAACCAATTATAAAAAAATCTGAGAAGCAAATAGGGTAAAAGAAGACATTATATAGAGATGAAAAGCTTCAGGATACTAGACTTTTTGTTAGAAGGTAGTGGAGCAGTAGCTTTAAAGTAATGAAAGAAAAATAAAAGCCAGCCCAGGATTCTATAATCAGAGAAAATAAATTTCCCCCATAAAGGCAAAATAAACACTTTACAAACACATAAATGCTTAAAAAGATTAATCACCAGCAGATCTGTACTGGAAGAAATATGTCAGCACAAGGAAAATGATGCTAGGCAGAAATTTGGATCTATACAAAGAAGGGAAGGGCAGTGTAAATGGAAACTGTGGGTAAAGGTAAAATAGTTCCTCATTTAAAATTCTCATTAAATGATAAGTAAATACTTAAAGCAAAAATAATAACCATATATTTTGTAGCTTATAATATATGTATAAGGAAAATGTGTGTCAAAGAAAGCACAAAGAAGTGGAAATATACTGTTGAACAGTTTTATATTACTGTTTATATAAAGTGAGATAATATTACCTGAAGGTAAACTGTGATAAAGATGTGCACTGTAGAACTTGAAAATGATAGCTAATAAAGCAATGAATGATATAAAAATGGAATAAAAAATATTTAATCCATAGGAAGGCAGAAAAGGGGGAAAAAGTAACAAAGAATAAAAACAAACAGAAAACAAGTAGCAAGGTTGTAGATTTAAACTTAACTACACAGATAATCACATTAGTATAAATCATCTAAACATCCATATTTAAAGGCAAACGTGGTCAGATTGGATTAAAAAACAGAAATATCCAAAATTTCCCCATGAAAGAAATGCACTTTAAATATAAAACCATAAGTGGGTTAAAGATAAAATGATAAGAAAAAATGCACCATACTAACACTAATTAAAAGAAGGTTGGAGTAGTTATTTTAATATCAGAAAAAGTAGACATGAGAGCAAATAATATTACTAGGAGTACAGACTGAGAAGTGAAAAGAGAAAGAGATGGTCAATAATATAGCTAGAGATTTCAACAATGCCCTCATTAGGTAATGGAACAAGTAGACAGAAAATAAGGAAAGGAAGCAGAAACTTGACCCACGCTATCAACCAACTTGACCTAACTGGCATTTATAGAACACTCCAATCAACAACAGCAAAATACACATTCTCTTTAAGTGTACTGGAACATTTATGAAAATAGACTATATTGTGTGTCATAGCATTTTAAAAACGTTTACAACCTAGGCCAGGCATAGTGGCTTACCTCTGTAATCCCAGCACCTTGGGAAGCTGAGGCAGGTGGATCACTTGGGGTCAGGAGTTTGAGACCAGCCTGGCCAACATGGTAAAACCTTGTCTCTACTAAAAATACAAAAATTAGTCAGGCATGGTGGCACGTGCCTGTAATCCCAGCTACTTGGGAGGCAGAGGCAGGAGAATTGCTTGAATCTGGGAGGTGGATGTTGCAGTGAGCTGAGATCATGCCACTGCACTCCAGCCTGGGTGACAGAGCAAGACTCCATGTCAAAAAAAAATTACAACACAATAATGTATTCTTTTCAGACATTATGTTTCTGTTTGCTTTGTTGAAGATTGGTTGGGTGTATTTGAGTTTATTAATATTGTTAAAATGACAATACTACCTAAAACAATCTACAGACTCAATGCAATCTCTACCAATATGCCAATGACATTCTTCATAGAAATAGGGAAAAAAATCCTTAAATGTACATAAGATGGCAAGACACCCCAAATAGTCAAAGCAATTTGAAAATAAACAACGAAGTTGGAGGCATCATACTCTTTGATTTCAAAATCAACTGCAAAACTGTAGTAATCCAAACAACATCATACCGGCATAAAAACTGACACAAAAACCAATGGAACAGAATAGAAAATCCAAGAACATACAATGATAAAAGGGAGTCACTTCAATAAATAATGCTGGGAAAACTGGATAACTATATGCAAAAATTAAAGTGGAGAGATATGGAACATAAAGAATATAAAGAAACTCAATCCCTGTCTTCATTATACACAATAATAAAATCAAAATAAATTAAATATTAAAATCTAAGACCTGAACTATAAAACTATTGGCAAAAAAATATTGGAGAAATGCTCCAGGAAATTGGTCTGGACAAATAATATTTTTCCAAGAACTCAACAGCACAGATGGCAAAATCAAAAATAAACAAATGTGATTCTATCAATAAAAAGGCTTCTGTGCTGCAAAAGAAACCATCAGTAAACTGAACAGACACCCATAAAATGAGAGAAAACATTTGCAGGCTACCTATCTGACAAGAGATCAACAACTATAATATATAAGATCTCAAAAAACTCAATAGCAAAAAATAAATAATCCAGTTTAAAAATGAGCAAAAGATGTGAATAGACATTTCTCAGAAGACATACAAATGGCCAAGAGGTATATGGAAAAATGCTCAACATCATTAACAATCAGGGAAATGCAAATCAGAACTACAATTAGATATCATCTCAACTCAGTTAAAATGGCTTTTATCCAAAAGATGGATAATAGCAGATGCTGGTGATGATAAAGTAAGAGGAGAACCATTGGACACTGTTGGGTAGAATGTAAATCAGTAAGGGCACTATGCAGAACAGTGTGGAGATTATTCAGAAAACTAAAAACAGATCTACCATATGATCCAGCAATTGCACTACTGGCTATCTATCTAAAGCAAAATAAATTAATATATCCAAGACATATTTGTACTCCCATGTTTATTGCAGCACCATTCACAATAGCCAAAATGTGGAATCGATCTAAGTGCCCATTAACAGATGAATGGATAAAGAAAATGTGGCCTATGTACATCATGAAATATTATTCAGCTGTGGAAAATTACAAAATCGATTTTTTCTGTTTTTGTTTGTTTAAAAAAATTTTTTTTTGAGACGAGGTCTTGGCTGTTGGGCTGGAGTACAGTAGCATGATCATGGCTCCCTGTAGCCATAATCTCTTGAACTCAAGGGATCCTTCTGCTGCAGCTTCCTGAATAGCTGGGACTGCGGGGTAATTTATTTTTCTGTTTATTTTTTGTAGAGACAGGGTCTCACTATGTTGCCCAGGCTGGTCTTGAACTCCTGGGCTCAAACAATCCTCCCACCTTAACCTCCCAAAGTGCTGGGATTACAGTGATGAGTCACCATGCCCAACCAAAGTAATCAGTTCCTGTCATTTGCAGCAACATGGATGGAACTGGAGGTCTTTGTTAAGTAAGCCAAGCACAGAAAGAAAAATATCACATGTTCTCACTCACGTGTGGGCCTTAAAATAGTGGATTCCATGGAGGTAGAGAGCAGATTGGTGGTTACTAGAGGCTGGAAGGGTAGGAGGAAGGGAGAGATGGAGAGAAGTAGATTAGGTATAAATATACAGTTAGAAAAAATAAGACCTAGTGTTAGTATAATCAATAGGATGACTTCAGTTTACAATAATGTATTTTTATTTCCAAATAGCTAGGAATAAAAAATTTGAGCAGTTCTAGCACAAAGAAAAGATGCATTATGTAAGGTGATAAATATCCTAAATACACTGATTTAATCTTTACAAACTATATGAATATATTAAATTATCACATGTATCCCAAAACCATGTACATCTATTATGCACCAGGAAATTTGTTCTTTTTAAATATTTTGCCTTGATTCTGAGTGTTATTTTTGGGGTAGTCCACATGACCAAACACTCTGCAACCATAACTTGAAGTTTCTCTCTCCCTGTAGCTTTTAAATGGGTGGATTAATCAAACCTGAATCCATTTGAAAGGGGAATTAGAAGACATCTATGACTCTGACTTGTCTCTTTTAGCCAACAGATTTCCTCTTGAAGCAGTTTAAAATAGAATTGTGGGACCACTCGAGATCCCTTTGAGACATATTATTCTGTGACTCCTAAAATAATTTTCTTCATAATATTTAAAACTCTTCCTGAAACCGGCTTCTGGAGACCCTGGATTATAAAACTGGGGTCTTTCTAGGAGGCCAACAAAGTGTTTTACTCTTTATTAATTAGCTGTTCCTGAAAGATCCAGTTCCACTCATCTTGTTTTCTGGTCTCATTGAATTTTATATGCGCTAAGAAACATCACTAAACTTACAAAAGGGCAGCAAGTATTTCTAGATGTGTATGTTGTCTTAGGAAAACGCTGCTCATTGACAAGTTATACATTTAAACTTACGGGATGGGTGGGATGATTGTCAAGCAACGGTTGGAAACTTATGGTTGGTAATGAAGATGTCTGTCTGACTGCCAAAAGGAATTCTTTTGGTTACATTAGAACAAGGAACAGGTTTAAATTTTACACAGTCCAAGCTACATATTAATAAGCAGTGATACGGAGAAGTGCAGGCATTGTGAGCTGAAGCAGGAACAGTTTCTTAGCATTAACTTGGTCATTGGCTATGTTAAAATCATTCTCCTTGGGAACATTATTATAACTAAGTTTTGACTATCAGTGTCATTGGCAGGAGAAAAAAATTAAAGCGTGGAGATATGGAATATAAAGAATAAAGGCCTGTGGTGGGGTGGGATACAAAAAGCCTTTTATCATAGGTCTCAGTAACTGCCCTTTTAGGGGCCAATAGTTATTTCCCTGGACCTCAGTGTTAAATAGATTAAGAAAATATACTTCATCATTTTGGATGAATCTGGAGAACATCATTCTCAGCAAACTGACACAAGAACAGAAAATGAAATACCGCATATTCTCACTCATAGGCGGGTGAGAAAAATGAGAACACATGGACACAGGGAAGGGGGACTACACACTGCGGTCTATTGGGGGGATAGTGGAGGGACAGCATGGCCGGGGAGCTGGGGAGAGATAGCCTGGGGAGAAATGCCAAATGTGGGTGAAGGGGAGGAAGGCAGCAAAACACACTGCCATGTGTGTACCTATGCAACTATCTTGCACGTTCTGCACATGTACCCCAAAACCTAAAATGCAATAAAAAAATAATAAAAAGAAAAAGAATAAAAGAAAATATACTTCAAAATCTTTGAAATTGGCAGGATGCTGTGGCTTACTCCTGTAATTTCAACACTTTGGGAGGCTAAAGCAGGAGGATTGCTTGAGGTTAAAAGTTCAAGATCAACCTTGGCAACATAGTGAGACCCTGTCTACACGAAACAATAAAAAAATTAGCTGGGCATAGTAGCATGCAACTATAGTCCCAGCTACTCTAAAGGCTGAGGTAGCAGGATTGCTTGAGCTCAAGAACTAGAGGCAGTGAGCCATAACTGTGCTACTCTGTCTTTGAAGAAAATCTTCGCAGTTTCAGGTGATGGGTATAGTGAAAGTCCAGACATTGCCACTATGCATATATCCATATAACACAACTGCACTTGTGTACTTAACATCTATAAAAATAAAATTTAAAAAAATCTTTGAAGGTTTCAATAGTTCCAGAGGTTAAAGATTTGGTATTTGTTCTGACTACAGAAGGGATCCTTCTAGCTTTCTTTTTCCCAGTTTCTCTTCAGCAAACTAGCTGATTGGCAGTTTAGCCTCTATGTCCAATGGATCTTTGAATTTTCTCCTAATTGCTTTTCACTACAGTCTTCACTGTTTTTTAGAGCACCCCTAGGCTTGAAATTCTCCGTAATTCGTTGCAAATGAAGTCAGTTCCTTTGGGGAAAGATCTGATGCTCTCTCTTCTATGGTCTGCTTCTCTCTTGGGCAAAATCTCTAAGCTATGGTTCTAGTTCCTGGGGTGAGAACAAGGCACACTTTTCTCTGAGAAACGACCCTATGTTAGTTGCTGAGTGCTTGGTAGAGGGGTGATGGCAGTGGTCCCGCGTCTCCTCAGCTTGCATTTTCCAGCATGGACCACTGCTACATTAACCAGATCAAGAGCACTTGAGGCCACAGTACTCTCAATAGTGCCATGCCCAAGTTAGAGTCTCCATGCCATAAGTGAGGGCTGGGAGCAAGAAAGGAAGAAGCTCTCAGCCAAAGTTGCCTAGAATTTAGCTCAGCAACAGGTAGCTTATTCCTGGATGAGAAATGCTGACATTGTGCCTTTCCCAGGAAGTTAGCTCTTCAACTGGGAGATGGGCGAAGAGAAGTTTCTTCGCATCTTGGTTGCACCCATCTAGAATAGAGTTTCTGTTTCACTGAGCTGGGGGTTCGGGGTAGTGGGAATCATTCTTGGTTTAAATATTCTAGACTGTTTCTTTCTGACTCAGTTTTAGTAGATTTTCTTGAATAAATTCTTTCTTGAATGAATTTTTAAAAAATTTATGTATGACCGTAGGACCATTTTCAGAAACTTTATTTGGTTGTTACAAAACTAAATTTTAGACCAGTGGTTCACACCTGTAGTTCCAGCACTTAGAGAGGCAAAGGCATGAAGATAGCTTGAGCCCAGGAGTTTGAGACCAGGCTGGGCAACACAGCCAAAACCCATTCTCCACAGAAAGGAAAAAAAATAATAATAAATTTCCATTTCAAAGAGAAACAGGTCTGCAGAGTTCCTCATGTTTTCATATCAGACATGAAACTTCTAGTAGCTTTTTTTTTTGCAAATTCATCAGATAATATACTTAAATGATTATGTCATATAAGAAGAAAGACCTTTTTGATTCCTCCTGTGCTCTTTTTTCTTGCTTTATTGCACTGAGTAGACTTCACATATAATGTTGGATAGACATGGTGAAAGCAGACACCATTGTCTTGTTCCTGATCTTAAGGAGAAAGCTTTCAGTCTTTCACCATTAAATATGATGATAGGTGTAGGGTTTTTCTAGATGCAATTTATTAAGTTTGGGAAGTTTTCTTCTACTCTTAGTTTGCTAAAAGTTTTTGCCAGGAATGTCAGAATTTTTCAGTTGCTCTTTCTGTGACTATTAAGCTAGTTATATAATTTTTCTTTTTTTGGTATGTTGATATGGTAAGTTACAACGATTGATTTTCATATGTTTAAGCCAACCTTCATTCTCATGATAGATGTGGTTTCTATCTTAACTACTATATATTTATGATAGGTTTGATATCTGGTAATATCAGTCATCCAGCCTTGTTATTTTCAAGATTATCTTGACTATTCATGGCCTTTTAAATTTCCAGATAAATTTTATAATCAAATTATCATTTTCTGAAAAAAACAACTGCTGAGGTTGGCTTCATATTGAATATATAAGTAAACTTTTGGAGTTTTGAAAAGCTTCATAATACTGAATGTTCTAATTCATAAACTAGTATTTTCCTCTTTATTTTACCCTTTAATTTCTCTCAATAATGTTTTGGCCTTTTTACTTTCAAGGTCTCATTTGATTGATCTATGCCTTGAGATATGATTTTTCATGCTATTTAAAAAATTTGTTCTTCAATTTAGGAGGCTTAAGGCAAAAGAAAGATAAAGCAAAATTTGTTATAGCTATGTAGAGATATGATTGGTTTTATATATTGCCCACGTACATATTTTTGCATTGACTTATTAATTCCAACATTTGTCTATTATTTCTTTTAGATTTTCTGCATATAAATTTATATCATCTTCAATTAGAGTAGAACAGAAGAGGTAGTAGAAGCTATCCTTGTTTTGTTTCTTATTTCAGTGGAAAGCTTATGGTATTTCACCATTAATAATGAAATTTGTTGTAGGTTTACTTTGTAAATTTTTATATGATTAAGGAAGTTCTTTTCTCTTCCTAGTTTGCTGAGAAATGTATGAATAAACTGGATTTTATTAAATGCTTATTTCTATACCTATCAAGATTACCATGTGATTTTTTCCCCATTTTTCTGTTCTTATAATGAGTTACATTTATATCATGAATTAATTAAATTATGAGTGATAAACCACCCTTGCATTCTGGAAATAAGCTATGCTTGATCATGATGCATTACTTTATGTATCGTTGTATTTAATTTACCAATGTTTTCCTTGATATTTTGCATCACTTTTAATGACAGACGTTGGTCTATCATTTTCTTTTTTTTTTGCAGTGTCTTCATTTCACTTTTTATAATAAATATAAATAATATTTTTATATAAAGATATATATATAATCGCATTATTTTGTTTTTCTCTTTTTTAATACAGAAAAAGTTATACATTTCATCTAAACAGTGATTTAACTGCATTGAAAATCCAGCTAAATTTTAAAATATTGTATCCTTATTGTTATATGTATTTTATGTAAAACGTTTTCCAGTATCAATTTTCTTACTTCATTTAGATCCAAGAATTATTTAAAAATGTATTGTTGAATTTTCAGGGAGTTAGTGATTTTCTTCTTATTTTTCTTATTTTTAGCCTAATTCTAATATAATAAGAGAATATACTCTAAATAATTTCAATCTTGTAAAAGTTTTCAGGGCATTTTTATGGTTCAGCATATAGTCAGTTTTGGGAAATTTTTCACACACTGTGTAAAATAATGTGAATATTCTCATTGTAGTGTGCAGTGTATCAGTCACTCATCTTTGTTAATTTTTCTCAGATCTTCTATAACATTATATGTTTGAGAAATTTGTTTCATCTAAATTGTAAATTGTTCCACAATTATTAACATACAACAAACATTCACTTTAATGTAATTTATGAAGTGTCGCATCTAAATAAAATCTTAAAATCAGATAAAATGATATTTTTATCTGATTTGCAATGTATATGTTTCTCCTTTTGCATGTCTCAATTTTTACACATATACATTTATAATAATAACTGCATATAGATAGATTATGATATTTTTGTCTGATTAGCTCCTTTATGATTTCGAAGAGCCCTCTTTATTTCGGTATTGTTTTTTGCCTTAAAGTCTATGTTGATTACCATCACTCAAGTGTGCCATGAAGCTACATCTCACCTTGGGCATCGAAATTCTAATTTTGATAGAAATGAATTGTTAATGAACCCCGAGAATGGAGAGTTTCTGTAATTACAGGAAACAAAATTAAATTGGGCCTAAAGGCATTTTTTTGGTAATTGCAGTTGGTTTAAAAATTGAGAAAGAATATTCACTCACACACCTTGGCTTTTAAAAAAATCTTGCTTTGCTCCCCATTTCTAAAAAGAGGCATTGTAGGGGGGAAATAGGGGAGGGACAGCGGGGGGTGGGGAGTTGGGGAGAGATAACATGGGGAGAAATGCCAGATATAGGTGATGGGGAGGAAGGCAGCACATCACACTGCCATGTGTGTACCTATGCAACAATCTTGCATGTTCTTCACATGTACCCCAAAACCTAAAATGCAATAAAAAAAGAAAAAAATAGAAGAATTAGCCAGGCATGGTGGCATGTGCCTGTAATCCCAGCTACTCGGGAGTCTGAGGCACAAGAATTGCTTGAACCCAGGAGGCAGAGGTTGCAGTGAGCAGAGATCTAGCTTGGGGGACAGAGTGAGACTCTGTCTCAAAAAAAAATAAGTAAGTAAATAAATAAAAAGAGTTGACTTTCACCTGGTGTGGTGGCTTATGCCTGTAATCCCAGCGCTTTTGGGGGCGAGGTGGGTGGATCACTTGAGTTCAGGAGTCTGAGACTAGCCTGACCAATATGGTGAAACCCCGTCTCTACTAAAACTAAAAAAATTAGCTGGGTGTGGTGGCAGTTGCCTGTACTCCCAACTATGCTCGGCAGGCTGAGGCAGGAGAATTGCTTGAACCTGGAAGGCGGAGGTTTCAGTGTGCCAAGATTGAGCCATTGCATTCCAGGCTGGTGATAAAAGCAAAACTCCATTTCAAAAAAGAAGAAGAAAAAAGAAGAGTTGACTTTGTTTTAAATCATTTATTGAGGTGAAATTCACATAATGTAAAAAGGTAACCATTTTAAAGGAACAATTCAGTGGCATTTAGTACATTTTCACAGTGTTACGCTACCACAACTTCTGTCTAGTTCCATTATTTCCATCCCTCCAAGGTAAAACCTGTCATTCATTAAGCAGTTTACCCCTGTTTCTCCTCTTCTCAGCCACTGACAATCATGAATTTGCATTCTCTATGCACTCACCTATTCTGAATATTTCGTGTAGATGGAATCATAAAATATGTGGCCTTTTGTGCCTGCTTTCTTTGATATATTGTGATATATTGGAGGTACATCCATGTATCAGTACATGTATCAGTATGCCATTCTTTTTTATGAATGAATAATATTCCATTGTACAGATAAACCACAATTTGTTTATCTGTTTATTCATTCATAAACATTTGAGCTGCTTCCATCTTTTGGCTAATGTAAATCGCATTGCTATAAACACTTATGTATAAGCTTTTGTTTGAACACTGTTTTCAGGTTTTATACCTCAGAGTGGAATTGTGGGGTCATGTAGCAATTCTATGATTAAGTGTTTGAGAAACTTTTAAACTGTTTTACTTTATTTTTTGATGGAGAGGAGAGGAGTGGTGAGGTGAAGACAGGAGAGGGTAGAGAAGAACAGGGAGGTAAAGAACTTGGCATGTCTGACATGAAGGTTTGTGTACTTTGTATAACCCCAATATTTGTTACTGAAAACTGTGAGGAGGGTTCTCTTGCACAAACACCTAACTAGGAAAATGGAGAAACATTCATAAATCACAATTGGTGGAGAGGGATAGTACATAGCAAAAAAAAGACTGCAGTCTTTTTTTGCTACTTTGTTTCACTTTCTGCCCAAGAGGTCCAATTAAATTAATGCCTAATATCAATCTCCATAGAGTAGGTTTGGATCTAGAATTAGACTGAGCAGATGCCTGAGGACTAATCAAGGAAGTAATTGACAACAGTCTTTTCCGAGGGCCCTGAGCACTCCCAATGAGGCCAATGAGACGTCAATACAGTGATGCTCAGCTTTTGATTTTGTGCTCAAATTTGATTTTGTAGCGCATTGTAATCGCCTTATCATCTTTAAAAAATATTGATTCCCTGTATTTTACCATAATAAAAAGTACTGATGCTTGGACTCTAGGCACAGTTTTTCTGATTTAACTGGACTGGGGTGGAAGTAGGACAATAAGAAGATTTAAAAGCTCCACATGTGAGTCTAATATGTAGCCAAGTTTGGGAATCATTGCTTTAACCGTATGTGAGGTTCTGCTTGTTGAAGTGACAGAAAGATGTTTTCTTATCTCTTCCTTCTTATTCTCCACCTTGAATCATCCAGTTTTATTCAACTATATGCCAGAAAAGATTCTGGAACATATAAAATATTGCACATGTATCTAGTCATAGCACAGCTAGCTGCAATAGAATCTTCTCTCAAATCAATAATGCCAGTAATTAATCATCTTGCCAATGAGCTTTGAGCTGATTTATCTGCTGAGTGTAATCCACATCACATCCCATCTTCAACCTTGCCACACATTTATAGGCCCTCACCCTCTCACCCTCCATCAACATTTCCACATTTTAGTGTCTTTTTTGATTTGACACATGAATAGAAAATTCATTTTTAAACGCACCCTTACAATAATAGCTTTTGCAATTGTTTGCCATTTCTATAAATACATTTTCTGCAGTTCTCTTTTATAGTCTCCTGTTAACGGAAATGAGACCTACCTATTACCACAAATATTCTACTAATATAATGCATTCCTGCTATAACTCTTCTCTAGACCGTTATTTTTCTTGGACCCCATTAGTGTGGAGAAGCAGAAAAGATTGAATTCTATCTACATTTTCCTGGTAGCAATAATACATAAGTAACTTAATATGAACTTTCAGGTAATAGGAATAGTGTTTTTATGTCATGGTGGACATTTAGAATCCCCAGATGGTCCCTATTTCTGAAAACATAAGAAGAGTAAGTAATAGCAGAAGATACTGAGGATGAACCCTAGGAAGAACTTTTTGAGTATGAAGATATTACCCTTATGCCCCTCAAATGACATAGTTACCATCAATGGTTTAGTCAAGCTCTGGAAAGATTCTCCAGTTGGATTTTTGTCAAATTCAACTGTGTCTGTTTTTCCCTCTGAAATACCTTGGCTTAAGCTATAGTCAACAATCTGGAAGACTTCATCCTGGAAGTGGAGGAACGAGGCAAGGCAATGAGTAGTAGAGTCGCTCCTGTCATGCAAACAACCACCTATTTAGTCCAATATAATGGAATTTGGAAACAGTTTCTAAAAGAAGGATCTCTTGCTACAAAATGGGCAGTTACATGGTTCTCTGTTCTGTCCCCCTTTCTATTCCTCTTCCTCAGTAAGCTACTTTAAGGCAGAAACTATGTCCTATTAATTTCTCTTTTCCCTTCCAGGGCCTAGAACAGAGCCTTACCCATAGAATAGATACAGGAAAACTCTGGATGGGAAATAATTCATAGGTTCTTCTTTTGATTCCACAGGCTTTGATTTCTTTTCTTCTTGTTTTTAGTTTTTGATTGAGCACAAAGATCTTGTGCATTCACTTCTCTCTTTTGTCTTTCCCTCTGTGGTATCATTTTCCCATTCTGCCTCACTTAAAAAAAGTTTGCAAACAAAATTTCTTATGCCTGTCCCCTCAGTGGCTTCTGTCTTGGGCACTTTGTCATTTTACTCTCGAACTGTAGGCTGGCAGTGTTCTCAGCCAGCATACATGGGGGAAACCATCTCCACAATTCAATTACCCCCACCTGGTCCTGCCTTGATATGTGGGGATTATGGGGATTACAATTCAAGGTGAGATTAGGGTGGGGACACAGAGCCAAACCATATCACCTATAAATTTTGTAGATGTTTCCCACTATCTCTCTTCTTTTCTATAGGACATTGGAAGTCTGCATGACTATCTTACAATTTTAACAACTATATTAATATAGAAAGTTGTTGTGTATCTGGAATGTTTTTGCCCGAAATATTGGATTCAAATATAATCATGGTCTTTTCCATTAATGAATTTATTTTATTTTATGTATTTGGGGATAGGATAATTGGAGATCATTATGTCATACAGTAGGTATATGGGCATTTGCTTCTTTAACAAATGAGTCTGGCAATGTGCCTGAAGGGAGAAACCTTAAGGGGGCATATTCTGTGTTCTGAAGTTTTGTGTCTCCTCCTTCAAGTACAGAAATAGCTTCAAATAATCATCTGCTCTAGATGAAAGCCCAGCTATTTAAAAAACAGCTCTAGTTTCAGAGACATGTTATTTGCTGATTAAGCTTGGGAGTAAATTGTGTCTTTTGGGGAAATGATTATAGTCTGGATTATTATTAAATGATACTCAAAGTCTGTTCTGAAAATGGAATGTTTATAGATGAGTGTAGTGGTCTTGAGTATATTGGACACATAAGTGCCTGAATATGGGCACAATATATTAAGCCTAAGGAATGGTTCTGGAACGTGGGAAATGAACAAGAGCTAAAATACATTTGTGCCAAAACTCAGGTCTGAATGAGTACAGCTAATATGGTACAGATGGAGTAGATGCATTAACTACCACTCCATGAGAGAAAATAAATAGCACCATGAACTGCAGTAGCCAGCTCTATTATAGACATACATCAAGTCTTGTTTGGGCTTTACTCCTATTAGCTGTGTTACTAGTATGTTCCACTAGGGTCAGGTATACTGGGCTGGAGTGAGACTTGTTTGGCTTACTGTAATCTTGAGGTGTTTTGTAGGCTGGAGTGGCTTTGCAAGGCTGGAGTAGCCTGCCTTAGCTCATGCTCCATTTGAGGTATGCTCTTATAAAAGAGGCTTGAGCAAGCTCCCTAGCCCTTTCCATCATGTGAGGACATAGAAGGCAACATTTATGAGGAATGGACCCTCACCAGACACTGAACCTGGTGGTGCCTTGATCTTAGACTTCCCAGACTCCAGAACTGTGAGCAGTGTATTTATGTTCTTTATAAATTGCCCAGTCTAAGGTATTTTATTGTAACAGCCTGAATGGACTAAAACAGTATTAATTTCCAATTTGGCAAATATGTGATATGTAATAAGATTAACCCATTCATGCAAAACTTGATGTTTAGTGAGCAACATCTGAGTAATAAACCTTTCAGAAGCCCCTGGGTTAAGAAGGAAGATAGAAAAGTAAAACAAATGGTTACAGTGGAAAATAAATGCAAAGAGTGTATCAAATGATATCAGTTATCTGCAAATATGAGACACTTAACACAATAAAAATTTATTTCTCATTCATGCAAAGTTTATTGTGGATCCAGGCAATGCTCCAGGGCAGTGGTCCTCCATATATTAGCTCGTCATTCCAGACTTTTTCAACATTATTGTGTGTTTTTATGATCATCATGGCATGGAGGAACTTGCATTAGATATTAATTGTTCCAGCCATGAGAGAAACATATTACTTTCTCCCACATCCAGAACCATTCATATTACCCTTCCCTACTTTAAAAAGGCAGGGGAGTGGAAGCACAATCATCCTATGTTACTAGAAGTGGAAAAGTGTTGGATATTGCAACATTTGTAACCTACTACAGGTAAGAGCAAGCCCAGTGTGAGAGCTCAGCTCTTGTGAACATCAGGGATCTGTAAGGGCCCTATCTAAACTTTGTTGTTTTGGTATTATACTGTCATTTTCAATGATATCTAAAGGGATAGACTTTGAATCTGTATCTAGGATGTACCCTGTGAAGAAATAGCACAGATGAGAAGTTTTTGAGGGGGTCTTCCTTTCTCAGAAGTGGTAAGTTGGCTGTCATTCAGAGTACTGCACTGGACTCTCTCTGAGCTAAGACAAAAGCCTTTCCTTACATTCTGCTTTTCTACTTTCTTTCACTTAGATGCAGTGACTGAGGTGAAGACTGACATCTATGTTACCAGTTTTGGCCCTGTGTCAGATACTGACATGGTAAGTATAGTTCTTGCAAAGGTAAATGTGAAAGAGGATACAATAGACTAAAGAAAATAAATTGGAGCTTTCCTATGGCAGGGCCTTATAGCTATATTGTAAGGAGTAGTCTTTTCTCATATGAATTTCCTACTCTTGCCACCGTACATTTAGCCAAATCTATCTATGCCCTGCTTTCCCCACCTATTCACATATAAAGTATATACCCCATTTCAGGAGTACCCTTATTTTTGTCCCATGACAAATAATTCAATACTTGGCTTGGCTCCCTATCCTCAATTAAACCTTACCTGACTTCTCCCTTCACACTCTACTGGCACCAAACATATTGGTACAGATAGGTCATATGAAGAGAAAATTGTGGTGGGGATTCTCAGTAAAGCAGCTGGTGGTGTCATCCAAGAAGTCTGTTCCTTGCAACTGGGCTTCATCCACTAGGGATGTGGAATGGCCAGAATTATACAAATAGCTTGGAGAAAGAGTCTAAATCATTTCTGGAAACTATTCTTGGCACAGTAGAGGTTTTCTTATAGGTAATGCAGAACCATTGGGTGGATTTTGTTAGGACAGTAAAATTATATGTGTTGTTTTGGAATGATTGATCTGGTGATCTGTGCAGGATGAACTACAAGGGGGAAAAGACTGGAGCTTAAGAGTTGATTTAGGCATGTTGATTTTACATGATTTTTCAAGCAGCTGCAAGGTCTAGGAGTCAGTTGGATAAGCCGGCTAGTTCTCAGAAGAAATCATCAGTATGCAAATGTTTGGAAGGCCAGACATCGGTAAAGGAGAGGTCTGAACTTTATCTTTCAAGTGTAAAATAAAGGGAAGGGTACATTAGACTTCCTTTGAACTCCTCCAGGGCAAGTATCAAGTCTCCATTGCTTCTCTGACACTTAATAACATTTGACACATAGGGAGAGCTCATTAAGGGCCATGTATGATATATAAGAAATGGAGGAGATGGCTCTCTCTTAGGGACAGCAAGAAAACCTGTATGTCTTGTTTGCCCTCTGTCAACCTGTTGACTAGTAAGTCCCACAGGCATATGTTAAAATCCAGGTAGGTGTTAAAATTGTTGCCAGTTGGTCATTCAACAAGTACTCTAAGGAGTACTTACTGGGCTCCTAAGGGAGCCCAACTATGTATTAAAGGGCTCTAGCGAGCTATATTCAGAGATCTCACAGGCCATTGGAGGTGACCATACTTAACAAGGATATGTAGCTCTCTTTCTATTGTTGGGAATTAATTGCGAATTAGGATTTTTATAAAAAGGATAATGTGACTCTTTTTTTAAAAAAAATTTTTATTGCATTATAGGTTTTGGGGTACATGTGCAGAACGTGCAAGATAGTTGCATAGGTACACACATGGCAGTGTGTTTTGCTGCCTTCCTCCCCTTCACCCACACTTGGTATTCATCCCCAGGCTATCCCCCCCCCAGACTCTTTTCATACATACACACACTCACTCACACATTTTCATTCATGCACTAACAACCCCAAATACAATTCAGACAAATATATATATATACACATAATAAATACATATAGAGTACACAGCCCACACACTATTCTAGGCGTTCTATAGACACACACATGCAAACAGATACCTAAACCCAGGGATATCAGAGAAGCACACACACAGTGCCTGTCCCAATCGGCTCCTCACTGTGCTACTTCCTTACCAAAGCAGGCATGTGTGGGTGTGCCCAGGCTCTGGAGACATTTCTAACAATTGAGACTTTCTCTCTACCTCTCTTGAAGTTTCATGTTCAATTTGCTTGTTTGTTTTCTTCATCATTATTTAGCTGAAGCAACAGAATGGCACCTTTCTGATAGAGAGGGAAGACTTTGGTCAAGTAAATTTCTCATTATTTTTAGCTGCACGTCCATCCTGTCACAAGGAAGAATAGCTACAATCAGTCCAACTGGAAAACATATTTCAGGTGTTTTGAGAAATGTTGTTTTCTTTTTTTTTTTTTTTTTTTTTAAATTTTTATTGCATTATAGGTTTGGGGGTACATGTGCAGAACGAGCAAGATAGTTGCATAGGTACACACATGGCAGTGTGCTTTGCTGCTTTCCTCCCCTTCACCCACACTTGGTATTCATCCCCAGGCTATCCCCCCCAGCCCGCCCTTGCTGTCCCTCCCCCATTCCCCCCAACAGTCCCCAGTGTATAGTAGACCGCCTCTCTGTGTCCACGTGTTCTCATTTTTCTCACCCACCTATGAGTGAGTATATGCGGTATTTCTTTTTCTGTTCTTGTGTCAGTTTGCTGAGAATGATGTTCTCCAGATTCATCCATGTCCCTACAAAGGACACAAACTCATCATTTTTGATTGCTGCATAATATTCCATGGTGTATATGTGCCACATTTTCCCAGTCCAGTCTATCATCGTTGGGCATTTGGGTTGGTTCCAGGTCTTTGCTATTGTAAACAGTGCTGCAATGAACATTCGTGTGCATGTGTCCTTATAGTAGAACGATTTATAATCCTTTGGATAGATACCCAGTAATGGGATTGCTGGGTCAAATGGAATTTCTATTTCTAGGTCCCTGAGGAATCGCCACACTGTCTTCCACAATGGTTGAACTAATTTACACTCCCACCAACAGTGTAAGAGTGTTCCTATTAAGTAGACTGTTACAATTGATCCCAGGGTTAAGGATGAAACTGGGTAAAGCATTAGGCAGTCTTCTGACTTTGGCAACTAGTTGCAGCAAGAACCTGGGCTCTCCTGATACCACAGACTACTTGGAAAAGTAGATGAAAATTTGGGCTGCTTGGGTTCTTGGCTCACTACCAGAAAAAGAGGGAGTTTTGGTCCAAAATACTTCCCTAAGGAAATAGAGGCAGTTTTTTGTTCACAAAGGAGGAAATTTATGCTGCCAGCTTGAATATTGACACACCTCCACCAGCAATATTTTGCACCCATTACATTCATCAGCCTCACACTGACCCTTACAGATGCAGCTCCTTAGCTTTTTCTCACAAAAAGCTTCATAAAGATATAAGCCATGTCTGTTTTGTTCATCTCAATACCATAAAGTACCTGACTCAGTGTTTGATACACTGTAGACTCCTAACTTTTTATTAAGTGCAAGAAGAAATGAGATAAAACAAATCAAATGTTCCTCCACTTGGTTAAAAATTTTTCAAAGACAGAAAACATGTCAGGGACATCTCTTTCCCCAGCATTTACCACAGAACCTGACACAGGTCCTCTGCATGTGTTTGCTGAGATGATATTAAACATTAGTAGCAAGTCCTGCAGATAAAGAGTGAAAACATCTTTCCTCAGGAGATAATAGTGAGTATTAAGACTGGGGAGTCAATGATGGATGATTCCAAGCTTCAGCTACTAGGTTTCGTGGCTTCTCTATTCATGAAAATAAGGAACTGTGACAATAGGGAACTAAGCAAAGATGAAAGCTAAACAGTGGTCGATGTTTCTAAGGAGAAAGCCAGAGAAAAAATAAAAATTTAATTCAGAGTACAAGAGATAAGTTGAAAAATGTTTGCCCTGGCAGTTTTATAGGCTTGTGGTAAGCCTTGTGTTAATCATTTGCAACAAATTGAGCTTGCTGGTTACACCAAGTGTCTAGCTCCTCAGTAGTAATGCCAATCCTGTGTCCATGATCTCCTAGGAGAGAAACAGAACAAAGAAAACTATTCCAGTCTGAGAGAACTGGGGCCATGTGACCTTCTATAATTATCTATTATTAGGAGAGTTTGGACCATTTTCTCCATCAGATGTCTGGGAAGAGGGTGGAAGTCACAATAAGAGAAAGGTTGCAAAGAATTACAACGCAGAGAGTGGGGGAGTGGCTTAGCAATATCATTCTAGGCATATTGTTGGTCACTGGAAAGGAAAGCAGAAAGGTAACAGCTGAGGAAAACATTGGCTCCTTTTCTATCTGGTTCATACTCTCTTCTGACTTAGCTTCCATCTCAGCTCTCAGGATCTTAAGGCTCCAGGCACTGCTCCACCTTCTCTTCTAGTCCTTGAGCATGTCAGAGGTGCAGGAACACAAGATCCCACGGTATGTATTCAACAAATATTTATCTGAAATATACTAAGAAAACTAGTGAGAAAATAAAGAAGGAAAAGAGGAGTAATGTTAGAAGAGTCAGGGAGATCATAACTGGAAAACAATATGCATATTTTAGGTATTATTAGCCTCACCCTCTCCCTAGAAATACTTTGCTTAGATCCCACTAGGTGCCAGCTAGTGCCACTAGTGTCAGCTGCCACAGAGAAATTTCCTAGGGTATATAGTGGACAATCAGGTAATGGTGCAAGTATATAATGCAATAAAAGAACTAACCATCTAGCTTAATAAGAAGAATACAATGGAAGCCTGGGAAATAAAAACACAAACACATTATATAAATAATTCTAGGTAACAGATTCAGATAACATACATTCTGATATGACAACTGCTTATGAAAGTTATGCAGTTATCTTAATATCGAAACACCATGCAGGAAAAAAAACTGTGTTAATTAAAAGACAGTAGCACAGGGCCCTCTTTCCTGTTGGCAGTAGACTTGAAATTATTGTACCTGTTTCCTGTCTAGTACTGATAAAAGTAGCTATGTCTACTTCAAGCTTTCCATTACTGGCAGTCTGAGGCACAGACTGGATGAGAACCTTTGTCTATTTTAGGCTGTCAATTTCTTTTTATTCCACAGGATATGGCATTTGCAGATGCAATATAGCAAGGAGTCCATGTCCATGAGCTTTATCTGGGAGTCTATGACCAGGAATCTCCTCGGATATTTTTATGTAACATAGGCAACCGGGACATATAAACAATGCCAATAAGACTAATTCATGGGCTAAATATATCTGAAATAAGGATATCAATTATGATTCTTCAAAACAGAGAATGATGAAGAGAAGGCAAAGAGCAGAGTAAAGATGGGATGGCCAAAATAAGAGGGTGTGGCCCTTGTAATGGGAAAATGGCAAGGCCTTCATTGTAATGCTGTCATCAAGTACCTTGGCCCCATACACTGCTAAAGCTGAATAAACTTTGCAGGTTTTATCTGGGAGCCTGCTTTGACACATTGAACAGTGTTAGAGAGTTGAAGCCATTCAAGCTCTAACAAGACAGAAATGCTTCCCCAAGAACTAAGTGTCATCTCTGCCCTGGGTAGGAAATGTATCAAGTGTCTTTCCCAGGAGGCAGACTTAGGCTTATTATCTGGAAGATGTGATTTAAATGCCTCACAGAACAACAGAATTCATTTGTCAATTTGTAGGCAGTCATCCTTGGAGCATATACAAGGGCTCAATTTGTAAGGAAGAAATTGATTACATTTCTATAATGGTTAGGTCAAAATCTGATTGCTTTTGGCCAAAGGTCATGGAATACTTGAGGAGTAAATAATTACTTTGTGATTTTCCTCAGTAGTTTTTACTGTGTAGAGAATAGTATATGAAAAAATAGATACTATCATTCAAATCTTTTAAATCTTAAAAATGTACCATATGTCTCTTTATGACATATTATGTAAAAAATAATCTTTAAAGATACAAGCAAAGTCACCTGTGTACCTTACACAGATAAAATTTCCCTGTTTCCTCCTTCCTCAAAGACATTCACAGCCATGAAGTTGCTTCTGTCTTTAAGTCATTTCTATGCATACTTTAAATAAGAATGTATATATCAAATACATTCATAAATAACAAATCGTGGCTTTTCTATTTCTAAACTTCTATTTTTATTTATTTTTTTTGAAAGAGAAAAAAGAAAGGAAGAAAAAGAAAGAAAAGAAGAAAGAAAAAGAGATTAAAAAGAAAGAAAAAAGAATGAAAGAAAGATAAAGAGGGAGAGAGAACAGGAATCTTGCTCTATTGCCCAGGCAGTCTAAAAATGGGAGTTAAAAACCTCCTTTATGCCAAAAATGTGCTTAACAATGGAGACAGGAAGGAATAAGGGAGGAAAATAACAAACAAGCAGCCAACCGATATTTCATTTAAACCTGTGAAATGCTATGCAGTTGCTGAGGAGTGATTTACTTCCAATTATGTGGTCACTTTTAGAATAGGTGTGATGTGACACTGAGAAAAATGTATGTTTTGTGGATTTGGGGTGGAGAGTTCTGTAAATGATTATTTAAGTTTACTTGTTCCAGGTCTGAGTTCAAGTCCTGGATATTCTTGTTAATTTTCTGTCTCGTTGATCTGTCTAATATTGACAATGTAGTGTTACAGTCTCCCACTATTATTATGTGGGAGTCTAAGTCTCTTTGTATTGCCTTATGTATCTGGGTGCTCCTGTATTGGGTAAGTATATATTTAGGATCGTTAGCTCTTCTTGTTGCATTGATCCTCTTACCATTATGTAATATCCTTTGTCTCTTTTGGTCTTTGTTGCTTTAAAGTCTATTTTATCAGAGACGAGAATTGCAACTCCTACTTTTTTTTTATTGCTCTCCATTTGGTTGGTAAATCTTCCTCCATTCCTTTGTTTTGAGTCTTTGTGTATCCTTGCATTTGAGATGGGTCTGGATGCAGCATACTGATGGGTTTTGGCTTTTTATCCAATTTGCCTGTGTCTGTTGATTGGGGCATTTAGTTCATTTAAATTTTGGATTGATATTGATATATATGAATTTAATACTGCCATTTAATGCTAGCTGGCTGTTTTGCCCATTAGTTGATGGAAATTCTTCATTATGGTGATGCTCTTTACCTTTTGGTATGTTTTTGGAGTGGCTGACACTGGTTGTTCCTTTCTATGTGTAATACTTCTTTCAGAAGCTCTTGTAAAGCAGGCCTGGTGGTGATGAAATCTCTGAGTACTTGTTGTTCACAAAAAAATTATTTTTCCTTCACTTATGAAGCTTAGTTTGGCTGGATGTGAAATTCTGGGTTGAAAGTCCTTTTCTTTAAGGATGTTGAATATTGGCCCCCACTCTCTTTTTTTTTTTTTTTTTTTTTTGAGATGGAGTTTCGCTCTTGTTACCCAGACTGGAGTGCAATGGCGTGATCTTGGCTCACCGCAACCTCCGCCTCCTGGGTTCAGGCAATTCTCCTGCCTCAGCCTCCTGAGTAGCTGGGATTACAGGCACGCGCCACCATGCCCAGCTAATTTTTTGTATTTTTAGTAGAGACGGGGTTTCACCATATTGACCAGATGGTCTCGATCTCTTGACCTCATGATCCTCCTGCGTCGGCCTCCCAAAGTGCTGGGATTACAGGCTTGAGCCACCGCGCCCGGCCGGCCCCTACTCTATTCTGGCTTGTAGGGTTTCTGCTGAGAGATCTGCTGTGAGTCTGATGGGCTTCCCTTTGTGGGTGACCCGACCCTTCTCTCTGGCTGCCCTTAGTATTTTCTCCTTCATTTCAACCCTGGTGAATCTGACGATTATGTGCCTTCGGGTTGCTCTTCTTGAGGAGTATCTTTGTGGTGTTCTCTGTATTTCCTGGAGTTGAGTATTGTCCTGCCTTGCTAGGTTGGGAAAGTTTTCCTGGTTAATATTTTGAATAATATTTTCCAGCTTGGATTCATTCTCTTCGTCACATTCAGGTACACCTATCAAACGTAGATTAGGTCTTTTCACATAGTCCCATATTTCTTGGAGACTTTGCTCATTCCTTTTTACCCTTTTTTCTCTAACCTTGTCTTCTGGTTTTATTTCATTAAGTTGGTCTTCGACCTCTGATATCCTTTCTTCTGCTTGATCAATTTGACTGTTAAACTTGTGCATACTTTGTGAAGTTCTCATATTGTGTTTTTCAGCCCTATTAATTCACTTATACTCCTCTCTAAATTGTGTATTCTCATTGGCATTTTGTCAAACCTTTCTTCAAGGTTCTTAGTTTCTTTGCATTGGGTTAGAACATGTGCTTTTAGCTCAGGGAATTTTCTTATTATCCACCTTCTGAAGCCTGATTTTGTCGATTCATCACACTCATTCTCCATCAGGCCTTGTTCTGTTGCTGATGCAGAGCTGTGATCCCCTGTACGAGGAGAGACATTCTGATTTTGGGTGTTTTCAGCCTTTTTGCACTGGTTTCTTCCCATCTTTGTGGATTTATCTGCCTGTCGTCTTTGTAATTGCTGACTTTCAGATTGCATCTCTGACTAGACGTCCAGCTTGTTGGTAATGAAGTTTTTTCTCTTTCTTAGTTTTCCTTTGGTGGATGCCCCTCACCCACAGAGCTGGACCTTCCCAGGTTCAGCTCTGCTTGCTGTGAAACTCTCAATCCTCAGCACTTCCAATTGCTGTTTTTCTGTGGGGGTGGGGCCAGCTGAGCCCGATCACCTGGTTCCCTGTCTCAGAGCCTCCTCCTCTCCCTTTCTTCTAGTTGAACAGTTGACTCTCTCCCAGATGTTCCAGTTGCCTGCTGAAAAGGCGCCAGAATCTGTGTAATTGCTCCTGTGACTACCCACTGCGCCAGCTGAAACTGTGGCATTGAGATTCTTGGCGCTTTTCTGCCTGGGAATTTCCTGGTCTGGCTCCCCGCTTCAGTCTCCTTTTCAATCAGCTGAATGGGTGACTCTGCCTTCCCAGAGCTCCAAACGACAACTAAAAGTGTACCCAGTCCCATATACTCTGTACTGAGAACTGCCATGCCAGGGCATCAGTAAAACAGCCAAGCTGGCCAAAAGAGTCACACTGGCAACCCGTGGGGCTCCTTTGCTGGGAATCTCCTGGTCCATGGGAACAAAAATTCGTAAGTGTGATGTCCACTTGCTCTCTGCACTTTCACTGGGAGCTACAATCCTGAGCTGCTGCTAATCGGCCATCTTGGATCTCTCTCTCTCAAAACTTTTATATAAAACTCATCCATAGCATGTGTATTATTTTACAACATTATTTGCCATGTATCAAAAGCTCTGCTTTTTATGTATTTTACTCCAAATCATTTATTTTAACTATCATAGATTATTACATTGTATGAATAGGTATTCATACATTCATCTACTCTCTGGTTAATATGCATTTGGACTGTTTCCTTTTTTGTTATTAAAAAGCAGTAATACAACAAACATTCTTGCACACATCTTCTTGTGAGCATTCTTTAGTTTCTTTAGGGTATGTAACTACAAATAAAATTTGTGATTTGTTAGGGCTTGCACATTTTTAGTTTTTTTTTTAGTTTAGGGCCAAATACTCTTGTGATGAATTGTATCAATTTGTTATTCCACAAGCAGTGTATGAGAGCTCAATTTCTCTACACTTTTGATAATGCTTCATGTTGTCACACTTTATTTTTGACACTTTGATGAGTGTAACATGGTATCTAATTTATTTTGTCTGTGTTTTATTCTGATTACTTTTGAGGTTTAAGCTTTTTTTTAAATCTTTTTTTGATGGATTCCAGGCCAGAGTGCAGTGCAATGGCTCAATCTAGGCTCACTACAACCTCTGTCTTCTGGGTTCAAGCAATTGTCCTGCCTCAGCCTACTGAGTAGCTGGTATTACAGGCATGTGCCACCATGCCCAGCTAATTTTGTATTTTTAGTAGAGATGGGGTTTCACCATGTTGGTCAGGCTAGTCTCAAACTCCTGACCTCAGGTGATCTGCCCACCTCAGCCTCCCAAAATGTTGAGATTACAGGCATGAGCCACTGTGCCCAGCCTTAAGCATCTTTTTATATGTTTGGCGGTCAATCTGTACTATTAAAGACAAGATGCCTTTGCCACCACCTGGATCAGCAAAAGCATAAACTGTAGGCAGACCCTGTTTCATCATATTGCCTCTTTTGAGCTAGAAATTACTGTGGGCTCTGTGTGTGTATGTATGTGTGTATGTGTGTGTGAATGTGTGTGTGTTTAATAATGAATGTATTTGAAATTTTGTAACTTCTCTTTTGGCCCTATTAAGATGATTGCATGAATTTTCTTCTCTAATCTGTTAATGTTATTAATTACATCAATAGATTTCCTAATATTAGGCCACTTTTTCATTCCTTAAAAGAATCCAATATTACAGTGAGATATTACTTTTTATACATTTTGTAAGTTTGTTTTAGTATTACTTTATTTGTAGTATCTCTGTATGTATGTTCCTAAGTATTCCCAAATTAATGGTCTCCTATTCATATCTATCTATCTATATCTATCCTATAAATATATTTATTTTATATTTAAAACAAATATATAAATATATGTATGTTTAAATTAAATAATACATGATACATGTATATATTTATTTTATATAAAAATATGCTTATTTTTATAAATATATTTATATCCTATTAATAAATATATATGTAAAGCACACACACACACATACACACACACCCCCCAAAGTAGAGAAAATAGTGTAATGGAGCTCCATGTACCCATATTCCTAACCTTACTTGTAATAATTCTCCCTGTCAATTGCAGTACTTTGGGAGGTTGAGGTGGGTGGATCACAAAGTCAGGAGTTTGAGACCAGGTCAACTATATGGTGAAACCCTGTCTCTACTAAAAATACAAAAATTAGCTGGACATGGTGGCAAGCACCAGTAATACCAGCTACTCAGGAGATTGAGGCAGGAGGATCACTTGAACCTGAGAGGTGGAGGTTGCAGTGAGCTGAGATAGTGAGATTGCATTCCAGCTAGGGAGACAGAGTGAGACTCCATCTCAAAAAAAAAATTCTCCCTGTCTCTTCTTCTTGATTAAACTTATCAGAAGTTTGCTATGTTATTAGTGTGTTCAAAGTAAACTATTTTTTTGCTTGTTTTGTTTATCATCTGTATTATTTATTTTTACTTTCTGTTTCACTGATTTATCTGGATCATCTCTTTCTTTACTTTCCTTGAGGTACTCAGTGGTTCTTTTGGTTTCCTGAGATAGATTAGCTTATTGGCTTTCCTTTTCCTTAAAGGCTACCTTTAAGGCATCTTTATGGCTATCAATTTCCCTCCAAGCACCACTTTAAGAACCCCAAAGAAGATTTCATATGTAAACATTTTCACTATTGTTAACTTCTAAAGATTTTCAAATATCCTTTATGGTTTCTTTTCCATTTCTTGAAATTTTTGTAGTGTTTTTCAATTTCCAACTACAAAGCTTTTTTGTTAATTTAAAATTTAATACCTCATATTGAAAGAGAATGGTCTACAGGAAAATGAAACTTTTGTGTTTCCTACGATTTGCCCTATGTCTTAGCACATGGTCATTTTTTTTGTGTGCGTGGCAGGGGTGGGGAAGTAAATGCGCTAGATGTGTTTTACTAGGTGTTAAGTGGATAAGTCTGTGAGTGTTTATTTGCTTATCCTTACCAATTGGGCTGTTCTAATTTTTTAAACTTATAAATTATTTGTCTGATTGATCTTTCACTTATCATGAGTCTAAAGGTTTGTTGATTTTTCCTTTTAACTTAATTTTTCCATTAGATATTTTGAGTACATGTTATTGACACATACAAAGTTAGAGTTGTTACATTTTCCACTCAAGATACTCAATTTTTAGTGTAACGACACTTTATCTCAAAGAATATTTTTAAGTACTCCCTTCTGTCTGTACTTTATAGCTTTACCTTTGTGTTTACAATTTTCCCACACATATTTGCCCATCACAATACTTTCAAACCTTCTATATTTTTACATCTTTAGATGTGTCTCTTGTATGTACATAGCATATAGCTACATTGTGTTTTATTCAGTAATATTTATTTATTTATTTTACTTTTACTCCTTGAGGTAAAATAATACATATACACTTTAACCGTATTTACCATTTTAAGTGTACAGTTCAGTGGTAATAAATGTCTTTATATATTTTGTGTCCTGTAATCCCTCCTCACCACTGCCCTTCCCCTGCTCTACTAATAATCATTCTATTCCCTGTCTTCATTAGATCAAATTTTTAGCTCTCAAATACGAGTGAGAATATGCCATATTTGTCTTTCTGTGATTACCTTGTTTTACATAATGTAATGACCTCCAGTTCTATCCAAGTTTCTGCAAATGGCAGGATTTCTTTATATTTAAGGCTGAATAGTATTTCATTATGTATATATACAATATTTTCTTTACCTATTAATCCGTTTGTGGGCACTTATGTCGATGCCATATTTTGGCTATTGTGAATGGTGCTGCAATCAACATGGGAGTGCAAATAACTCTTGGATATATTTATTTCCTTTCTTGTTGTTATGTACTCAATAAGAGATTTGCAGGATTATATGGTATTTCTGTTTTCAGTGTTTTGAGGAATCTTCCTACTGTTCTCTATAGTGCTTATACTAATTTATATTTTCACCAATAGTGTATAAGATTTCCCTTTTATCACATCCTTGTAAGCATCTGTTATTGCCTATCTTTCAGATAGAAGCCATTTTAACTGAGATGAGATGACATCTCATTGTGGTTTTGTTTTGCATTTCCCTAATGATTAGTGACATTGAGCATTTTTCATATACCTGTTGGGCATTTGTATGGCTTCTTTTGAGAAATGTCTATTCAGATATTTCCCCCCTTTAAAACAGAATTATTTATTTATTTATTTATTTATTTATTTATTTATTTATATTTTCTATTGAGTTGTTTGAGCTGCTTATATCTTCTGGCTGTTAATCCCTTGTCAAATGGTACATTACTCCATTCTCATGCTGCTATAAAGAACTGCCCCAAATTGAGTAATTTATGAAGGAAAAAGGTTTAATTGACTCACAGTTCTGCATGGCTTTGGAAGCCTTAGGAAACTTCCAATCAAAGCAGAAGGGGAAGCAAGCATGTCCCTCTTCACATGGCTGTATGGACAGAAGTGCTGAGCAAAGAGGGAAAAGCCCCTTATAAAACCATCAAATCTCATGAGAACAGAATGAGGGTAACTGCCCCATGACTCCAGGTCCCTCCGACGACATGTGGGGATTATGGGAACTACAATTCAAGATGAGATTCGGATGCAGACACAGCCATATCACATCATTTTGCCCTGACCCCTAGCAAATCTCATGTCCTCACATTTCAAAGCACAATCATGTTTCTCCAACAGTCCTCCAAATTCTTGACTCATTCCAGCATTAACTCAAAAGTCCAAGTCCAAAGTCTCATCTGAGACAAGGCAAGCCCTTTCTACCTATGAGCCTGTAAAACTGAAAGCAAGTTAGTTACTTTCTAGTTACAATGGGGGTCCAGACATTGGGTAAATACACCTGTTCCAAATGGGGGAAATTGGCCAAATTGGCTACAGGCCCCATACATGTCCAAAATCCAATAGGGCAGTCATTAAATCTTAAAGTTCCAAAATAATCTCCTTTGACTTTGTGTCTCACATCCAGGTCATGCTAATGCAAAAGGTGGGCTTCTAAAGCCTTGGGTAGCTCCACCCTTGTGCCTTTGCTTGACACAGCTCCTCCTCCCAGCTGCTCTCACAGGCTGACATTGAGTATCTGCAGCTTTTTCAGATGCATAGTACAAGCTATCAGTAGCTCTACCATACTGGGGTTTGCAGGATGGTGGTCCTCTTCTAACAACTCCACTAGGCAGTGCCCCAGTGGGCACCTGTGTGTGGGATCCAACCCCAGCATTTCCCTTTCAAACTGTCCTAGCAGAGGTTCTCCATGAGGGCTCTACCCCTGCAGCAAACTTCTGCCTGGACATCCAGGAGTTTCCATACATCCTCTGAAATCTAGGCAGAGGTTCCCAAACCTCAGTTCTTGACTTCTGTGCACCTGCAGGCTTAACATCATGTGGAAGCTGCCAAGGCTTGGGGCTGCACCCTCCAAAGCAATGGCCTGAGCTGTACCTTGGCCCTCTTCAGCCACAGCTGGCATAGCTGGGATGCAGGGCACCAAGTCCTGAGACTGCATGCAGCAGGGGAGCCCTGGACCTGGTTCAGGATACCATTTTTCCCTCCTAAGCCTCGAGGCCTATGATGGGAGGGGCTGCCACAAAGGTTCTGATATGCCCAGATATGTTTTCCCCATTGTCTTGGCAATTCACATTCTACTCCTCAATACTTATACAGATTTCTGCAGCCAGCTTGAATTTTTCCCCAGAAAATGGGGTTTTCTTTTTTATTGCATTTTCAGGCTGTAACTTTTCCAAACTTCTATGCTCTGCTTCCTCTTGAACACTTTACTGCTTAGAGCTTTCTTCTGCCAGATAGGCTAAATCTTTCTCAAGTTCAAAGTTTCACAGATCTCTAGGAAAGGGACAAAATGCCACCAGTCTCTTTGCTAAATAATAGTAAGAATTATATTTAGTCCAGTTCTCTACAAGTTTCTCATCTCTATCTGAGACCATATCAGTCTGGACTTCATTGTCCATATCATTATCAGTATTTTGGTCCACGCCATTCAAAAAGTCTCTAGGGAGTTCCAAACATTCCCACATCTTCCATCTTCTGAATCCTCCAAGTCTCTAGGAAGTTCCAAAGTTTGCCCCATTTTCCTGTCTTTTTTTTTATTTTTGAAATGGAGTTTCACTCTGTCACCCAAGCTGGAGTGCAGTGGCGCATTCTTGGCTCACTGCAAATTCTGCCTCCCAGGTTCAAGCAATTCTCCTGGAACAGCCTCCCAAGTAGCTGGGATTACAGGCCTATGCCACTTTGCCTGGCTAATTTTTGTATTTTCAGTAGAGACATGATTTTGCCATGTTGGCCAGGCTGGTCTTGAATTCCTTGCCTCAAGTGATCCACTGACTGTGGCCTCCCAAAGTGTTGGGATTACTTGACCATCCAAAGTGTTGGTGTGAGCCACTGCACTTGGCCTTCCTATATTCTTCTGAGCCCTCTAAACTGTTCCAATTTCTGCATGTTATCCAGTTCCAAAGTTGCTTCCACATTTTCAGGTATATTTATAGCAGCACCCCACTACTTCCTGGTACTAAAGTACTTTATAAGTCTGTTTTCACACTACTGTAAGTAACTGCCTGAGACTGTGTAATTTACAAAGGAAAAGGTTTAATTGACTCACAATTCGGCATGGCTGGGGAGGCTTCAGGAAACTTACAATCATGGCAGAAGGGGAAACAAACACATTCTTCTTCACATGGTGGCAGAAGAGAGAAGTGCCAAGTAAAAGGGTTCCCATCAGATCTCACTCACTCACTATGACAAGAACAGCATGAGAATAACTGCCACCATGATTCAATTACCTCCCAATGGGTCCCTCCCATGACACATGGGGATTATGGGAAATACAATTCAAGATGAGATTTGGGTGGGGACACAGCTAAACCATATCATATGGATATTTTGCAAATATTTCCTCCTGATATGTGGGTTGTCGCTTCACTTTGTGAAGATTGTTTCATTTGCCATGCAGAAGCTTTTGCACTTGATGGAATCCCATTTGTCAATTGTTACTTTGGTTGCCCATGCTTTTGAGTCTGACCAAAACATCTGTGCCCAGGCCAATGTCATGGAGCATTACCCCAATGTTCTCTTCCAGTATTTTCATAGTTTTAAGTCTTGAATTTAAGTCTTTTATCCATTTTGATATGATTAATGTGTATGATGAGAGATGGGGATGAGTTTCTTTCTTCTGCATATGAGTTACTGTGTTTTCCCAGCACTATTTACTAATGAGACTTTCCTTCTTCTATTATATGTTCTTGCTGCCTTTGTTGGAGATGAATTCTTTGTAAATGTGTGGATATGTATCTGGGTTCTCTATTCCACTCCATTAGTCCATGTATCTCTGTTTATGCCAGCACCATGATGTTTTTTTTTTTTTTTTTTTTTTAGTAAAAACGAAAACTTACTGCTTTGCAGTAAGTTTTGAAGTCAGATACTGTGGTGCCTCCAGCTTTGTTCTTTTTGCTCAGGATTGCTTTGGCTATTCAAGGCCTTTTTAAATTCCACATAAATTTTAGAATTCATTTTTCCTTTTTCTGTGGAGAATGTCATTGGTATTTTGGTAGGGATTGCACTGACTTGTAAGTTGCTCTGGGCAATAGTATCATTTTAACAATATTAATTATGTCAATCAATGAATGTGGTATATCTTTTCATTTTTTGTGTCCCCTTCAATTTCTTTCATCAGTGTTTTGTAGTTTTCCTTGTATTGATCTTTCACTTCTTTGGTTAGATTGATTCCTAGGTGTTTTGCACTTTTATAGCTACAAACTTCCCTCTTAGCACTACTTTCACTGTATGCCATAGGTTTTGGTATGTTGTGTTTGCATTATCATTTGTTTCAAGGAATTTTCAATTTCTCTCTTAATTTGTTTGGTGACTCATTAGTGATTCAGGAGTATATTTTTAATTTCCATGTGTTTGTGTAGTTTTCAAAATTTATCTTGTTATTGATTTCTAGTTTTATTCCATTGTGGTCAGAGAATATGCTTGATATTATTTCAATTTTTTTGAATGTTTTAAGACTTGTTCTGTGACCCAACATAGGGTCTATCCTTAAGAATGTCCCATGTTCTGAGGGAAAAACAAATGTATATTCTGCAACCACTGGAAGAAATGATCTATTAGGTTCATTTGATCTACACTGCAGGTTAAGTCCAATGTTTCTTTAATGATTTTCTGTCTGGAATATTTGTCCAATGCTGAAAGTGGGGCATTGAATTCTTCAGCTATCATAGGGGTTGATAATCTCCCTTTAGCTCTAATTATATTTGCTATATATTTCTGGGTGCTCCAGCATTGGGTGCATATATATTACAATTGTTATTTCCTATTGCTGAATTGAACACTTTATCATTATATAGTGTCCTTCATCTCTTCTTACAGTTTTTGTCTTGACATTTATTTTGACTGATATGAGTGTAGCTACTCCTGTTCTTTTTTGCTTTCCATTTGCATGGAATATCTTTTTCCATCCCTTTATTTTCAGTTTACATATGTCTTTACAGATGAAGTGTGTTTCTTATAGGCAATAGACCACTGGCTCTTTTTTTTTTCATTGATTCATCCACTATGTTTTTGTTTTTGTTTTTGTTTTTGAGACGGAGTTTTGCTCTTGTTACCCAGGCTGGAGTGCAATGGCGCGATCTTGGCTCACTGCAACCTTTGCCTCCTGAGTTCAGGCAATTCTCCTGCCTCAGCCTCCTGAGTACCTGGGATTTCAGGCAGGCGCCACTGTGCCCAGCTAATTTTTTGTATTTTTAGTAGAGACGGGTTTTCACCATGTTGACCAGGATGGTCTCGATCTCTTGACCTTGTGATCCACCTGCCTCGGCCTCCCAAAGTGCTGGGATTACAGGCGTGAGCCACCGCGCCCGGCCCTATGTTTTTTGATTATAGTATTTAGTCAATATACATTCAATATTATTAGTAGTAAGCAAGGATTTACTCCTGCCATTGTGTTATTTGTTTTGTCATCTTCTCTTCCTTCTTTATTTCCTTCCTGCCATTGTTTTACTGAAGGTAATTTTCTCTGATGATACGGTTTAGTTTCTTACTTTCTGGTTTTTGAGTATCCATTGTATGGCTTTTGGTTTAAATTTACCATGAGGCTGTCAAATACTATCTCATACCTCATTATTTTAAGCTGATGACAACTTAATACTGTTCACATAAACAATTGAGCAAAAAGGAAACAAATAAAAATTCTTATTTGTCCCCCCACTTTTTAACTTTTTGTTGTTTCTATTAATATCTTATTGTACTGTCTTGGAAAATTTTTATAGTTATTATTTTGTAGCACATCATTTAGTCTTTCTATGAAGATAAGAGTAGTTTACACAGCACAGTTGCAGTGTTGTAGTATTCTGTGTTTTTCTATGTACTTGCTAATACCAGTAAGTTTTGTACCTTCAGATTATTTCTTATTACTCATCAATGTTCTTTTCTTTCTGATTGAAGTACTCCCCTTAGCATTTCCTGTAGGGCAGGTCTAATGATGATGAAATCCCTCAGCTTTTGTTTTTCTGAGAAATTATTTATTTCTCCTTCATGTTTGAAGGATATTTTCTATAGATTTACTATTCTAGGGTAAAAGATTTTTTTTTTTACTTCAGTACTTTATGACATGCCACACTCTCCTGTCCTGTAAGGTTTCCATTGAAAAGTCTGCTGCCTGATGTATTGGAGATTCATTGTATGTTGTTTCTTTTCTTGCTGCTTTTGTAATCATTTCTTTATTGTTGACCTTTGGGAGTTTCATTACGAAATTTTCTTGAAGTAGTCTTCTTTGAGTTAAGTCTGCTCGATGTTCTATAACCTTCTTGTACTTAGATAATGACATCTTTCTCTAGGTTTGGAATGTTCTCCATTATTTTTCCTTTCAATAAATTTTCTACCTCTATCTCTTTCTATACCTCCTCTTCAAGGTCAGTAACTTTTAGATTTGCCATTTTGAGGCTATTTTCTAGTTCCTGTAAGCATGCTTCATTGTTTTGTAATTTCTTTTACTTTTGTTTCCTCTTACTGTATATATTCAAATAGCCTGTCTTCAGGCTCAATAATTATTTCTTCTGCTTGACTCATTCTGCTATTAAAAGACTCTGATGCATTCTTCAGTATGCTAATTGCATTTTTCAGCTCAAGAATTTCTGCTTGATTTTTTTTTAACCATTTCAGTCTCTGTTAATTTAATCTGATAGAATTCTGAATTTCTGCTTTGTATGATATTGAATTTCTTTGAGTTTCCTCAACACATTTTTGAATTATCTCTCCATTGTATGGTTTTTGAAAGGTCACATAGCTCTGTTTCTCCAGGTTTGCTCCCTGGTGCCTTATTTAGTTTATGATATAGTTTAGCTGTGTCCCCATGCAAAACTCATCTTGAATTGTATTACCCATAATCTCCACGTGTCACAGGAGGGACCCTGTTGGAGGTAATTGAATCATAAGGGTGTTACTCTCATGCTGTTCTTGTGATGGTGAGTTCTCATGGTTTTATAAGGGGCTTTTTCCCCTTTTGCTTGGCACTTCTCTCTCCTGTCACCATGCAAAGAAGGATGGGTTTGCTTCCCCTTCTGCTATAGTTGTAAATTTCTTGAGGCCACCCCAGCCATGCTGAACTGTGATTCAATTAAACCTCTTTCCCTTATAAGTTATAGTCTCAGGGATGTCTTTATTAGCAGTGTGATAATGGAGTAATACAGTAAACTAGTTTCACAGAATAGGGCACTGCAGTAAAGATGCCTGAAAATGTGAAGTGACTTTGGAACTGGATGACAGGCAGAGGTTGGAAGAGTTTGGAGGTCCCCGATGGAAGACAAAAATGTGGGAAAGTTTGCAACTTTCTAGAGAGTTGAACGGCTCAGAAAACAGGAAGATGTGGGGAAGTTTGGAGCTTCCTAGAGACTTCTTGAATGGCTTTGACCAAAATGCTGAAAGTGTTATGTACAAAAAAGTCCAGGCTGTGGTGGTCTCTAATTGAGATGAAGAACTTGTTGGAAACTAGAACAAAGGTGACTTTTTTAATGGTTTAGCAAAGAGACTGTTGACATTTTGCCCATGTCCTAGCCATCTGTGGAACTTTGAATTTCAAATAGGTGATTTAGGGTATCTGGTGGAAGAAATTTCTAAGTGGCAAAGCATTCAAAAATGGGCAAAGGATATGAACAGACAGTTTACAAAAGAAGACATACATGAGGCCAACAAACACATAAAAAATGTTCATCATCACTGCTCATTAGAGAGATGCAAATCAAAACCACATTGAGATACCATCTCACGCCAGTTAGAATGGCAATCATTAAAAAATCTGGAGACAACAGATGCTGGAGAGGATGTGGAGAAATAGGAACACACTTACACTGTTGGTGGGAGCGTAAATTAGTTCAACCCTTGTGGAAGACAGTGTGGTGATTCCTCAAGGACCTAGAAATAGAAATTCCATTTGACCCAGCAATCCCATTACTGGGTATATATCCAAAGGACTATAAATTGTTCTACTATAAGGACACATGTACACAAATGTTCATTGCAGCAGTGTTTACAATAGCAAAGACCTGGAACCAACCCAAATGCCCATCGATGAAAGACTGGATTGGGAAAATGTGGCACATATACACCATGGAATATTACACAGCTATCTAAAATGATGAGTTAGTGTCATTTGTTAGGACATGGATGAATCTGCAGAACATCATTCTCAGCAAACTGACACAAGAACAGAAAAGGAAATACTGCATATTCTCACTCATAGGCGGGTGAGAAAAATGAGAACACATGGACACAGGGAGAGGGGTACTACACACTGGGGTCTATTGGGGGGAATAGGGGAGGGACAGCGGTGGGGAGCTGGGGAGGGATAGCCTGGGGAGAAATGCCAAGTGTGGGTGAAGGGGAGGAAGGCAGCAAAACACACTGCCATGTGTGTACCTATGCAACTATCTTGCACGTTCTGCACATGTACCCCAAAACCTAAAATGCAATAAAAAAATAAAAATAAATTACCTAATCTCGAGTGTGTCTTCATTAGCATCATGAGAATGAAATAATACAGTTCATTTGCAGAGATCATGTTTTTCTTGGATTATCTTTATACTTGTAGATATTCAACAGGTCTGGGCATTGAAAAGTATGGTATTTATCATAGTCTTCTCAGTCTGGACTTGTTTGTACCAATCCTTTTTGGGAAGGCTTTCTGGATATTTGAAAGGACTTGGGTGTTGTGATCTAACCTGTATCTCTTTTAGGGGGCACTTCAACCTCTGTAACACTGTGGTTCTTGCAGTTTTGTAGAGGTTCTGCCTTAATGTTCTTAGATAATATCTGGAGGAATTATCTGCATTACCAGGCAAAGACATTTGTCCCCTTCTCTTACTAACTTACAAATAAATTAAGTCTTTCCCAATGTTCTAAGCCACCTGAAGCTGAGAGTGAAGTGACAAAAGCACCCCTATAGCCACACCTCTGTAACTCTGCTGGGTCAGATCTGGACACAGCACAGTATTGGGTCTCACCCAAGGCTTCCTGTAACTACTCCCTGGTTTCTGCCTATGTTCACTCAAGGCCTTGGGGCTCTACAATCAGCATATGACAAAGCCAGCCAGGCCTGTGTCCTTCCCTTTGGGGTGGTGAGTACTTCTAGGCCTGTGGCAGATCTAGACACGCTGTCTGGGAGTCAGAGACTGCAATCACAAATCTTAGAAATCTTCCTGGTTTTTCTTTTGTTCTGCAGCTGAACTTGCTCTCAAACCATAACATGCAGTCTTTCCTACTCCACCCGCTCTCTACTATGAGGAGTCTTATCTTGTGGCCACCACCACCACAGCCTCACAAGAGTACTGCCTGACACTACTGATCTTCTCTTAAGGTACCAAAGCTCTTCAGTTAGCTTGTACTGAAGACTGCCTGGCCTGGGACTCACCTTTCAGGGTAGTCTCCTCCCATCTGGCCCAAGGCAGGTCCAGAAATGGTGTCCAGGAGCCAAGTCATCAAATCAGGGTCTCCAAGAGCCTGCTTGATGCTCTAACACACTGATGCCAAGCTTGTACCTAAAGTGGAAGAAAAAAAATCCCATTTACTTTTTCTTCTACTTTTTTCAAGCAGAAAGAATCTAATCCCATAGCCATCACAGCTGAGAATGTACTAAGTCTCACCTGAAGCTAGCAAATCTCAGAGTTGCATCCAAGGCCTACCACATAGTACTTGTGTATAACTGCTGGTTATTCAGGGCCCAAAGGCACTTTCATTGGCAGGTAATCTTGCCAGGGCTGGTTCCTTCCCTTCAAGGCAATATGTTTCCTTCTGACCCATTGTGTTTCTAGAAATGTCATCTGGGAGGTAGGGCCTGTAAAAAGGTTGTCACAACTCTGACTGGTGCCCTATCCTTCTGTGGCCAAGCTGGTATTCAAGATGCAAGACGAAGTCTTCCCTACTCTTCCCTCTCCTCTACTCAAGTGGAGGGAAGGGATCTCTTTTGGAGCTGCAAGCAGTGCAGCTTAGGTTTAGGGGAGGAATGAAGCTGAAACTCCCTTAGCTGTCCTGTCTGGTGTCTCCATAGGTCACATGTCTCCCCATAATCAGTCCACTGGTTCCAGGCATAGTTTAGTACTAGGAATCAACTACAAGTTGCTGTCTTTGTGGCATAGATTGCTGTTCATATTTACTTCGAGTCCCAGAGCACTTTAGCCTGAGGTGGCAAGGCTTTGGAAACTGAGGTTCTGACTGCTGGGATCAGTGATTCCCGTTTGTCTAGGGCTAGGATAAATGCTCCTTCCATGGGCAGGTATCAGCTAAGTTTCGTGTGGTTTTGCTTTCTGCTTTAACAGGGAAGTACTAGTTTAATGTCTGACAATTGCTGTGCTCTCTTTCTTGTCTGTGTACAAAACAGTTCTCCATGCCACGCCACCACTGCCAGGGGATAGGGAAGGGGTGGTGTCAGTGATTCAAGACTGCTTTTCCTTCCTCTTCTGTGCCTCTTTCAGTGATATGTAGTTAAAATCATGTATTGTAAGCACTCTCCTGATATTTAGTTTCTATGAAGGTGCTTTTTTTGTATGTATAGATGTTAAATTGGTGACCTTGCTGCGGGGAGAGGGACAATCAGTGGAGACTTCTGTTGTGCCATCTTTCTCTGTCCCCAACAACATTTTCAAAGTCTATATTTATTGGTTTTTTTTTTGTTTCTATTGTTGCATTTAAGAAGTCAACATAAGTGGTAGTTATAAGTCAAGTGACCATGTCTTTGTAGGTAGTCTGTATTTTCTGTTTTGCAACTTTTAAAATCTCTTCTTTGGTATTCTTTATATTCATTATGTACTGGCTGGGATCTATTTTAATTTATTGACATTATGGTACATGAAGCCAAGGATGCATATATTTCAACAATTCTAGAAATTGTAGTCCATTAGTACTTTGACTATTGTTTCTCCCCTTTGTTCTTTAATCTCTCACATTTAGAATTGTAATACATTTATACTGAAACTTTTACTTTTATCCTTTATAGTACTATACCTCTCATATTTTCCATCAGTGGTATGTCTAAAATGTGAACTGAGAAATTTTTCCTCATATATATTTTCCATTTCACTAATATCTCTTTAGTAATATCTAATCTGCTCTGTAACACACACATTGAGTTTTAATTTTCAATTTCCTTTACAGAAAGTAAACTTCAACTAGATAGATCTTTTACAAATTTACTTTTTCTTTCTTCCTTCCCCTCATAACCTTTTTTTTTTTTTAATTTTTATTGCATTATAGGTTTTGGGGTACACGTGCAGAACGTGCAAGGTAGTTGCATAGGTACACACATGGCAGTGTGTTTTCCTGCCTTCCTCCCCTTCACCCACACTTGGCATTTATCCCCAGGCTATCCCTCCCCAGCCCCCCCGCTGTCCTTCCCCCATTCCCCCCAATAGACCCCAGTGTGTAGTAGACCCCCTCCCTCATAACCTTTATAATTTTAATTATAGTTTTTTCATAATCACTATTGGATAATTATATGAAGTCCTTGGAGTGGATCAATTCAGTTTTATGTTATATCTGTCGATCTTTACTTGTAACCATTTCCTTAGGTGTTTTGTTGTGGAGGACAGTGAGGTAATTTTAAGCAAGTATTAATTTGTGTTTCTGTACTTCCGATATTTTGTGTTTGCTTTGCAAGTCAATCTGGTGGTATATCCAGCTTAAGACCAATTTTTTTATTTTATGTTCTCAGCTTGTAAATTTCAGATCAGGCAGACAGTATACATTTGGACATCAATCCCACATATGGTTAGAATTGAGGTTGCTACGTCTCAGTAGAAACACTTTTTCCTCAATTTCTCCCCTTCTTTTTTGAACTTTTGTGTTGTGAGCTGATTTTGTCTAGTTAAGTTAACCTGGTTCACCCTTTTGCTAAACTCTTCAGGATCTTGGCTTTATGTGAAAATCTAGTTCCAGCTCCTCCTCTGCCAGAGTCCCGCCTCCTCTTCCTCTTAAAAGTATTCCAGTACAGACAACCAATTATATGGTCTTTAAACCTGTAGGCAGGAATGTTCTTGGTATACTAAAGGAAGAGAAATGCCAGAATGGCTGAACTTTAAAGAAAAAAGTATTTGGAGAATAACTCAGAGAGGAAAGCAAGGGCCAGCTTATGGTAGGGAAAAGCTCATTTCACATATGATTGGAAGCCATTAGGGGATTTTAAACCAAAGAATTTTCAGCAAATTCTGGCTATCATCTTTTTTTAAATGTGGCTATATAGAACTGTCCCCTGTGCCTTGTGTAGTTCAGTGGTCAAAGATTTGGTCAGACTTTGTACTCAGATTTTGAGACTCTGCCTCTCAGTGGTTCTCCTGCTCCCAGGACTTCTGCATGAATTTTCATCTCCCAATCCTGAGCTAACACATTTTCAGATTTCTTCCACTTGAATTGTGATGAATTAAGGAATTCCTTCAGTCTAAATGGCAGCAAATTCACAAACACCACCCAGCTCAGTTCTTTCATTTAGTGGATCACTATCCTATTGTTTCTGCCTATTTCTTTTAAACTGGGCCCCAGGGCCTGTCTCATTTCTGTGTAGTATAGTGATCAGCCAGAACTGTTCTCAGACTATATATTCAGATTTGGCAATCCATCCCTTCTGATATTCTCTTGCTTTTGAGTCTTCCGCCCCTAATATTCCAAATTCTCTGACACCTTGAGCCAGTAAGGTCATATATGCCACATGAATTCTAAGATTGGGAAGCACCTTCAAGAAAGAAAAATCACAAACTCACAATTATAATCTATTGCTGCTGCTATCTTTCAAAGGTAAACTCACCTTAGGTTTCTGTCTGCTTTCAGTCACACCCCATTGGTTTCAAGTAATATAGATTATATACAGTTGTTGTTCAGGTTTTATAATTAATAGCTATAAGAAGATATACTCAAACAATTTATTATACTGTTATCAATACCTGTAACATTTATTGTTAATTTATTTTGTATGTAGATAAACAGCAAATTTGAACATTTTCTTCATGTTTATTAGCAATTTTTATCCATGTCATGACTTTGTTGTTCATTTACTCATTTTTCCTTATTTATCAATAAGATCTGTTTTTTCTCTTATTTATCTATAATATTTCACTATTTATTGAGGATAACAAACTATTTACTAATCAGCCATATTGTTATTTTGAGGCTCAGATGAAATGTCTGATGAAATGTAAGATTTTGGTTTTGTGGTTATTTTTATATTGGCCTTTGATGTTCACATGGGATCATTAAGCAGTAGAGACAAGGTAAGACACTTGTTTTTATATGTGTGCCACTGCATAGAGAAGGGAGTTCTTGCCTTCTCATAAGGCAAAGTCTTGTGATCAGCTTGTGTGGTATGTGGGGATGTGTTGACAGTGATCTTCCTAAAAAATGCCTTGTCAAATATGTTATCCCCATGTTTATTAATCACCATGGCATTATTTCTCAATCATAATAATTTGCCTTAGTCACCAGTAGCTACTGTTAATAGACTGCTGCATCTCTGCATCAGAGGAAATGCTACAAGGTAATTAATATTTGCTAAGTGCACTGTGAGCCCTTACCAGAACTCAACTAAAATATTGTTTTTCTCTCTTTTTGTCCCTAGGAGTACACTATTGATGTATTTTTTCGACAGACATGGCATGATGAAAGACTGAAATTTGATGGACCCATGAAAATCCTTCCACTGAACAATCTCCTGGCTAGTAAGATCTGGACACCTGACACCTTCTTCCACAATGGCAAGAAATCGGTGGCTCATAACATGACCACGCCCAACAAGCTGCTCAGATTGGTAGACAACGGGACCCTCCTCTATACAATGAGGTCAGAGAGTGGTGGCTCACACCCAAAGTATATTAGGAGAAGGACTGGGGTTGAAAGCAGAATGTTTTAGAGTATCCCTTCAAAATTCTCTCAAGTTTATAGATTAGAAATGTACAGGTACATATGCACCATGGAATACTATGCAGCCATAAGAAACAATGAGTTTGTGTTCTGTAGGGACATGGATGAATCTGGAAACCATAATTCTCAGCAAACTGACACAAGAACAGAAAATCACACACCGCCTGTTCCCACTCATAGGCGGATGTTGAATAATGAGACCATATGGACACAGGGAGGGGAGCATCACACACTGGGGTCTATTGGGGGGGCCAAGGGAGGGACAGCGGGGGGGTGGGGGGGTCAGGGAGGGAGAAATGTCAGACGTGGGTGACGGGGGGATGGAGGCAGCAAACCACATTGCCATATGTATACTTATGCAACAATCCTGCATGATCTGCACATGTACCCCAGAACCAATTAAAAAAAATAACATTTTAAACCTAAAAAAAAAGAAATGTACAGGTATGTATACACTTCCTAATACATTTGTGTGCATACATACTCACGGGCATATATATTCTAATAAACACATAAATAGGGAGATGTACAGATGTACATTTTTAGAAACACAGTGGTATATGTTTGTAATTTATAAATGTATGCATACCGAAAGACACATGTGGACTAACACAGAAGGACATACATATTCAAGGACACTTAAATACACAGATTCACAAAAACGTACACAGGCATGTACACTGATAATTACAATCTACTAGGTTTAACTGCAGCAACAAACTATCCCTATGATGCAGAGCTGTGAGAATCAAATGAGATAACTATGGGTATTTTGTGAAACATACAGTGTTTTATTAACATAAATTTTAAAATACAGTAATATTTATTTTATGCCACATTACTTTAGGATGCTGAGGATGATTATAAGTGAATTTTACAAACGATTTAAGACTCTATCTATCTATCTATCTATCTATCTATCTATCTATCTATCTATGGTGTTTATGTGTGTGTGCATATGTGTGTACATATATATAGAGAGAAATCTTCATAAAATATAAAATATATTTCATACCTTTCTACCTCCCAATGGTTAAAAACATCACAATTTTATGTATTTCATGACTTATTTTTGTCACAGAGTTATTAGGCATTGAATTTTGCTGTTAAAAAGAATAAGTTTTAAAGCATTTAAAAAAAGAAAAAAGAAAAAGCATTTGCTGTAAAGATTCTTTCCCCAATACTAAAAAATTTTCTTTGTTCTTGGGTTTGCTTTTTATGCTTTTGATTGTTCTTCTGCTGTCAGTTATCACTTCCTGAAGCTTCTCCAACATTAATGAGTGTTAATTTTGTATAGCGGAGCTTCTATGGCTATTTGGAATTGGTGTATTTGCTTTTTTGCAGAACAAACCTCAAATAATGCATGCGCGGTAAATATGTGGTGAATAAATGAAGTGTGTTTGTCTGTATACTAGTCCCTCACTACTTCAAATCTGCTATTTGTTGGCGTTTTCCCCACAGGAATTTGGAATATGGGAAGATGGTCAAGGAAAATAGGGTAATAATATTTACTTAAGAGAGAAGTTGGATGAGAGAGGAGATGAGGGACAGCGGGGGGAATGAGCATAGAGAATAAATGAGCATAGAGTGGAGGATAAAATAATGAAGAAGGAAAGTGGATAGATGTGGGAAGATGAGGATGGAGAGGGGAGGGAAGACTAATTAAATAGAGTACATAGAGGCATATATATTGGGGAAATGAGAATGGCGAAAAGAAAGAGAATATGAGAAAAGAGGTAAAAAAGAGGAGAAAAGTTGAGAAGACAAAGGATAAGATGGTGTAAAATAAGGAAACTAGATTAGATATTAGGATATTCTAAAATGATAGGAGAATGTGATGAAGAGGATATAGTAGATAGGAATAAAGAAGAGAAGACATAGAGAAGCAAGAGAAGAGACATGGGAGGAGATGAACAAGAGGGAGGGAAATTGTAGCTGGAAGAAAGAGAAGTTTTCTTTAATTAATGCATTTGCCAAAATGTTTTGACTTCCTAATATATACATGGCCCTAAACTAAATTCTGGAAATGCAAACATTAATGAAATATGGTCTCTGACCTTAAGACAACCACAGTATAACAGGGGAGAAAGACTAATAGGATTATAGCAAATAATCTTAACTAAAATGATGGAGAGGTGGGTAATAGTCGAAAGATAGAGGAGGGTCATCTCACTCATTCTTTTGGGTCTGGCTGAGAGAAGCATCCCTGGATAAGGCAACAGGTGGGCTCCTGACTATTAGTATTATCATTAGTGTTTTATACTATTGTATAAGTAGAATGGAGTCAAGAAACTTGTAGGTAGTGGCAGAAGGAAGAGAGGAAAAGGACACTCTAGACAGAGAAAACCAAGCGAGCAGTTGCTGGGAATGGAAGGACATATTTTAGGCAAGAGAGTGAGGTGGTCAGTTTTCTATTTTATATATGGCTCTGTAGTAACAGTGTAAATAATGCATTTGAAGGTAAAAGACTGGAATCAGAGAAAATGACTAAGAAACAGCTGAAATACTCTAGATTAGAAGTGGTGTTCCAATTCAGAACAATGGATTAAGATGGAGAAATGATGATCTGTTGAGGAAATATGCCATAAATATAGACAAATTCAGAATGACAGAAAAGAAGAATTGTGAAGGTCGTAGGTATCCAAATAATATGGGTGAAAGACAGTATAGGCTGGAGTAGGCAATATGAAAGTTAGGACAAATTTAGATAAGTCTGTAAGGTTAATTTTGGACAAGATAAGCTTAAGATGATTGTAGATTGTAGGGAAAGAAGTCTAATAGCAGTTGGATATTCAAGTCTTAAGATAAGGAGAGAGATACAATGTAGAGATATAAAGTTTGGTGTTGTTAGTATATTGGGACAAATGGAAACAGTGAGAATGGATGTGATCACTTCAGGAAAGAGTACAGAGTAAGAAGAAATTAATGCCAAGTATCTAGTCATCTAGCACTACTATCAGTAAGGCAGTGGAGAGGAAAGGGGAACCTATGAAAGAAACCAGGAAGAAAATGCCACGGAGCTGTTAACAGTGTGCAGTAAGTATCTTGAAAGCTAAGTGTGGTGGTCAATATTGCCAGTTTCCAATATTTTCAGTTCACTTCAATCTGGGTACAAAGTATACTTCCCTGAGCCATGACGTTTGACAGGGACAAATGACTTACTTTGGCTAGCCAAATGTGAGTGGAAATAGCATGTGTCAGCTCTGAGGGAGGATGGGAAGCCTTTCTAGATCCAATACATGATTTGCCATGTTGCCTTCCCCTGGCCACAGTAATTAGCATTATGCCAGGTAGTCTTGGTCCTATCATTCTATGCCCCTTATTGAAGATGACATAAAAGTGAGTGGCTCCCCTTGCCCCATCCACAGATAGTGTGAGAAATAAACTTCTGTTGCATTAGGACACTGAGATTTTCAGATTGTTTCCTACTGCATATTAATCTAACTCATCTTGACTGATAAACTGGAGTAAAGTTTCAAAAAAATGAAAGTTATCAATAATAACACCACTAATAGTATAATAACTATGTTAATTAACATCAATATAGTACTTACAATATGAAAGGCAATGTTCTAATCATTCTGCTTTCATGCTCTTCGTAACAACTGTAACAACTGTATGAGATAGGTACTATTATCCCATTTTACAGATGTAAAAACTGTGGGTAATTTTTCAAGTTCACTTGGGTAGCAGATGGTTGAGCCAGCATTATTAATATGGTAGTGTAGCTGCAAGTTCATGTACTTTTCTATTGTTTACACATTTTACAAAGTATGTCTTAAGTTTGGTACCATGGAGGATATTAGTATTCTTCACATACACTGTTTCAATAGAGTGGCTAGTACAATGGAGAGTTTTAAGAGTTGGAGTGGATACTGTTCACATAGAAAATACCTTTGAGAAGCTTGTTTGAAAATGAAAGGGAGGGATGTATCATAGCTACATTCAGGGGTAAAATAAATTACTTTGTTTTCAAAAGAAAGACTGACACAAATTTGTGAGATAGTACAAAACATCCAGTAGGAAGAAAAACGTTTAAGATACCATAGAAATAACACTTTGCTGACAGCAAGTTCTCATAAATACCATAAAGGCGATGCTATCAAAACTACAGTTAGTTTCACTTGAAAGGAAGAGAGAGACACCTCTTCTCACATTGCATGAAAGGTTATGAGGTTATATATAAAGGTTGAAATGAAGGTGGGGAGGATAGGACAAAGAAAAGGTATAAATGAGTGCAATATGTAAAGGAGAATTTGGATAAACAGAGCATTAGTGAAGAAATAGATAGAAGAGAGGCATGCTTGTAATAAAGTATAGGAAAGAGAAGAGTTTGAAAAAGAGATAAGAGTTCACATGATTGTGGAAAGAATGGAGTGGAGTAGATGTAAACAGAAGAGAGGCTGTATATGGAATGAGGTGGATGGTGGTACAGAATAATGAGGAGGAGATGTGGATGGGTAGAAGACAGTAAGCAAATAGAAGAGAAGTGAGAGGAAGGAGAGTAATGGGCAGGAAAAGATCTGAACACAGTAGAGATTGCAAATAGGAGAAATAAAGAATGAATGAAAAGAACAGGATAGAGGAGAAGCAATGATAAAAAGAAAAAAGCATAGAGTATAAGCTTAGGTTTTGGAGGAGAGACGAAGACAGAATAAAGGAGAGAGGGGGATGGGAATATTGAAATATAAAGAATAGAAGATGCAGGTTGAGGAGGGCAGAGGGTGAAGCAAAGAAAGGGATTAGCTGCCTTGAAATCAAGTTGAATGAATGGGAAGATGATGATAATTGGGCCCTTTATTCTAGTCTGAATTTGACAAGAAAGTCAAGTTTGATGAGATTAGAGTCTATGTAGAATGCCCTTGTGCTTATTTTGATTTACAGACTAGAGGAAGTACAGAAGTACAGAGGTATGATGAAGCCATTGGTTTCCTACACAGTAGCACCTTGAATCCAGGAAGGTGGATCTGGAGGGAGACCTAGGCTCAAAATGGAAAAATAAAAGCCTGCCTGGTTTTACAGCCCCACAATTGATTCACCTTGTGACCTTTCTCATGTCACAAACTGTCTGCTTTCTCTAGTCTGATAATAATGTATCTGCTGCCTGTCTTTCAGGCATATGAAAAGCACAAATTGAATAAAATCTGTAGAACATGTAGGATTTTTCAGAAAGTCTTATTCTGTAGCACCCCTATTATTATTTTGACCCTCAGGAATCTTATCTGGAGTCCATGGGAAAACCACAGGACAGCTTCCTACTAACATTGGACCAAGCATTGCATGGGTATGTAACTAGGGCAGTTTAGAAAGCCTTGCTTTACCTCATCTTGAGACCTCAGAACAACCATAAAAAAAATACAAGCAAAAACCCATTACCTGCTGCTTACTTCAGCAACACAATACTAAAATTGGAACAATGCATAGATAATTAGCAGAGCCCAGCCCAAGATGATACACACATTTATAAAATATTTTCTATTATTCAGGTATGGAGATATAGAGAACTTCATCTTTATTAATGGCATCATATTTGTTTATGAGGATACAGATAAATGTGTTCATTGTATACAAATGTTGCATAATACATAATACAGTAAAAAAAGTCCTATTGACTATCTGAATATGAAGGATATATATTTATTGAATTTAAGTATATTTTATCCTATTGACTTAAAACACTGATTCAGCACATTCATGAGTGCTTATTATGTTTAAGGTTCTGGGATATCTGCTGAACTATAGAGATAAATAAGGTCATGCTCTTGATGACTACAGTTAAGAGACCTGTGCAAGATGGCTGCACAATCATATAAAATTCCTGAAATGGATGTGGAAAATGTGATAGAATCACGGAGAAGTCACATCCAAAATGACATGGGTTATCAAAGAAAGCTGCAAAAGGAGGTGACGTATAGTTTATCCCTTGAATCTTGAAGGAAGTGTAGGTAACTATCAAACAAATGAGAGACAGGGCTGAGGTAGAGGAGAGTTTCCAGGCAGAAGAAATACTGTACACAAAGACATGTATTTGTGAATTGACTTCATACATCAGAAAATCCATGCTTCTTTGTGAGACATGATAAATTCCAGAGGAAATCACCTTCTGAATGATTTATGAGACTTAAAAGATCTGTAGAAGTAAATTAAAAGACAGGGAGGAAATATTCCAGAGAGTGAGTATAGCAGGCAAAAAGGCTTGAAGAGTGGGAGGAGGAGGTAGTGATGATACATTGAAGGACTAAAAGTTCAGTGTGACTGGACCAGAATACAGTGCAAGGAAACAGTCTGACGTGGGGAGAGGGGCTTATATGCTATGTTGGCATAAAAATCATGAGGATCCATTAAAGAGTTTATTGTGAAGGAAGAAATCAAACAAATTTGCATTTAAGGTAGATCACTCTGGGAGCAGTGTAGGAGGCAGTTTGGAGGAAGGCAAGGCTGAAGATCAGGTGCCACAATACTCAAATGATAATCCTAATGACAACTATGTATTATATGCACTATGTATATGTATTATACTCTGTGTTGAGCACCTACTATGTGTTAGGTACTTTATGTAAAACATCTCTAGGCTTCACAACACTTATTCTGGCTTCAAGTTACTGCTCTTTCCACTAAATTGGGTTTTGAAGAAGAATATGAACATAAAATATGTTCAAGAGGTAGCATTGATGGCACTTGGTGCCTGATTGGAAGTGTGGGATTCAGGATGTTGTATGGCTGGTTCCTATAAGCAGATAAGTTTCCTAGGATAATGGAAGGATTTCTGCATGACAGATAAGGGATAATAATCAAGAAGTGATACCGAATATGTTTATCCTGTAGTTACAGGGAAGCATTTTTTTAAAAAATTTATTTATGTTTTAATTGACAAATAAAATTGCATTTACTGTGTACAACATGATTTTAAGTATATATACATTGCAGGATGATTTTTTTTTTAAATTTTTATTGCATTATAGGTTTTGGGGTACATGTGCAGAACGTGCAAGATAGTTGCATAGGTACACACATGGCAGTGTGTTTTGCTGCCTTCCTCCCCCTCACCCACACTTGGTATTCATCCCCAGGCTATCCCCCCCAGCCCCCCCCACTGTCCCTCCCCCATTTCCCCCAACAGTCCCCAGTGTATAGTAGACCGCCTCTCTGTGTCCATGTGTTCTCATTTTTCTCACCCATCTATGAGTGAGTATATGCAGTATTTCTTTTTCTGTTCTTGTGTCAGTTTGCTGAGAATGATGTTCTCCAGATTCATCCATGTCCTTACAAAGGACACAAACTCATCATTTTTGATTGCTGCATAATATTCCATGGTGTATATGTGCCACATTTTCCCAGTCCAGTCTAGCATCGATGGGCATTTGGGTTGGTTCCAGGTCTTTGCTATTGTAAACAGTGCTGCAATAAACATTCGTGTGCATGTGTCCTTATAGTAGAACGATTTATAGTCTTTTGGATTACCCAGTAATGGGATTGCTGGGTCAAATGGAATTTCTATTTCTAGGTCCCTGAGGAATCGCCACACTGTCTTCCACAATGGTTGAACTAATTTACACTCCCACCAACAGTGTAAGAGTGTTCCTATTTCTCCACATCCTCTCCAGCATCTGCTGTCTCCAGATTTTTTAATGATCGCCATTCTAACTGGTGTGAGATGATATCTCAATGTGGTTTTGATTTGCATCTCTCTAATGACCAATGATGATGAGCACTTTTTCATATGTTTGTTGGCCTCATGTATGTCTTCTTTTTTAAAGTTTCTGTTCATATCCTTTGCCCATTTTTGAATGGGTTTGTTTGTTTTTTTTCTGTAAATCTGTTTGAGTTCTTTGTAAATTCTGGATATCAGCCCTTTGTCAGATGTGTAAACTGCAAAGATTTTTTCCCATTCTGTTGGTTGCCAATTCACTCTAGTGACTGTTTCTTTTGCCATGCAGAAGCTGTGGAGTTTGATTAGGTCCCATTTGTCTATTTTGGCTTTTGTTGCCAATGCTTTTAGTGTTTTGGTCATGAAATCCTTGCCTACTCCTATGTCCTGAACAGTTTTGCCTAGATTTTCTTCTAGGGTTTTTATGATGTCAGGTCTTACGTTTAAGTCTTTAATCCATCTGGAGTTAATTTTAGTGTAAGGTGTCAGAAAGGGGTCCAGTTTCTGCTTTCTGCACATGGCTAGCCAGTTTTCCCAACACCATTTATTAAATAGGGAATCCTTTCCCCATTGCCTGTTTTTGTCTGGTTTATCAAATATAATGTGGTTGTAGATATGTTGTGTTGCCTCCGATGCTTCTGTTCTGTTCCATTGGTCTATATCTCTGTTTTGGTACCAGTACCATGCTGTTTTGATTATTGTAGCCTTGTAGTATAGTTTGAAGTCTGGTAGCGTGATGCCTCCCGCTGTGTTCTTTTTGCTTAGAATTGACTTGGCTGTGCGGGCTCTTTTTTGGTTCCATATGAAATTCATGGTGGTTTTTTCCAGTCTGTGAAGAAATTCAATGGTAGTTTGATGGGGATAGCATTGAATGTGTAGATTACTTTGGGCAGTATAGCCATTTTCACAATATTGATTCTTCCTAACCACAAACATGGAATGTTTCTCCATCTGTTTGTGTCCTCTCTTACTTCGTTGAGCAGTTGTTTGTAGTTTTCCTTAAAGAGGTCCCTTACATTCCTAGTGAGTTGTATTCTTTAAATCTAGCTACACTGTAAATGTGTTACCTCACATAGTTATCCTTTTGTGATGAGAACATTTGACATCCACTGTCAGCATTGTTCAAGAATACAATGTATCATCATTATTGTCAACTAGCCACCATGCTGTATAATAGATCACTTAAATTTATTACTCCTATCTAATTGTAAATATGCATCCTTGGACCAACGTAATGTTTTCTTAAAAAGTGAGTGACATGACAAGATAATCTGTAATAACACTAGTTGCTGAACCCCAAAATGAATAATAGTTCAAACATGACAGAAGTGTATTTCTTGCTTCTTAAAGTTCAAAGCAGATTTTCCCCATTGACAAGTGGCTCATTGCCAAGTGGTGCAACACATGGTTTTCAAGACCACTGTGCTTATTTGTATTAAGTCAGTAGAAGAAGAAATAATATGACAGGTTGTATATGGGAGGTATTTATAGACCAGGCCTTGAGTGGCATACTCATTTCTATTGACATTACTTTGACTAGAATGAGGTCACATGGACATGGTGGGAAAAGAAACATTACTAAGTAAAAGTCAAAGTGGATTTGGTGAACATTTGGCAAGTGTTTGCCAATCCCAGTTTTTTTTTTTTTTTTTTTGAGATGGGGTTTCGCTCTTGTTACCCAGGCTGGAGTGCAATGGCGCAATCTCGGCTCACTGCAACCTCCGCCTCCTGGGTTCAGGCAATTCTCCTGCCTCAGCCTCCTGAGTAGCTGGGATTACAGGCACATGCCACTGTGCCCAGCTAATTTTTTGTATTTTTAGTGGAGATGGGGTTTCACCATGGAGACACCATGTCTCCATCTCTTGACCTCATGATCCACCCGCCTCGGCCTCCCAAATTGCTGGGATTACAGGCGTGAGCCACCGCGCCTGGCCCCAGTTTTTTTTTTAATTAAAATCTCTGACTGCACTCTGGAAGATGAATAGACAGATATACTAGTTAGCAGACCCATTCATAGTCCAGAAAGAATGGCAAAAGTCTAAGAAAAGGCAGTGAGAAGTGAGAGTGGAAGAAGAATGGCAAGTATGATATGAGAAAGCTTTTCAATGGAATTTGAAGTTCAATTGGATATAGGGTATTGAGGAGAAAGGTGCATTGAGAATGTCCCTGACATATTCTCCCTGGATAATGAGTGAATTGTGGTGCCACTAACAACAACAACAACAACAACAACAAAACTCATTATAGGAGAAGGAGAGATTTTGGAGAGGAAGGGATAGTTTACATGTCTTGGGGATTTGCTATATGCCATACACTGTGCTAATTGTTTCACATGTATGTTTCATTTAATCCTCAAAGCAATGTTCACGTGTATATACTACAGAAGCATAATACAGCACTGTTGCTAAGAAGGTGGGTTTTGCCGTAAGGCTGCTCCTGGTCTTTCCTCTGTAAAATGAGTCAAATCATAACAATGCCTACCTCATAGGCCATTGCAGGAAGTAAATGCGATAAGGCATGTGAATTGCTTCATATACTTCTTCATGTTCTGTAGAGTGTTTTTGTTTTTATTGTTAATATCCCCATTTTCACAGTTGGTAAACTGAAGTTTTAATAGAGCAAAGTCATACCACCAATAAGTACATAGCTGGTATATGGAGACCCAAGTCATTCTGTTCATGAAAAACCTTTTTTTCCCTTTTACATCACATCATTTCCTCTAATGAGGGAAGGTGTGAGCTATCAATTTTAAATAATGAATCTGAGGTGGACATGACAAGCTGCAGTTGGAAATGTAGGTCTGGAACTCAGGAAACCTTTGATGCAATGGGATTTTGTAAAATTGAATACATTGCACAAAATGTCAGCTATGTGTTATGTTACACAGTAATAGTGTCCTACATTTAGCTCAGAGGAAATAGGCACTAGTTTCTCCATGTTGAATCATTAAGAGGAAAGTGGTCCTTCGAACCAATTAAGTGAGGATTACTATTATATTAAGACCATGATGTATGACTGAGTCAGTTTTTTTTCTGTTTTCATGTCTTTATTAACTATTCTAGAATATAAGTTCCAAGAAAACATAACGTGTCTCTCGAGCTTATTCAGTGTACCTTACACAGAGTTGAGCATGTATGAGATTGCTTAGTGTCATAACATTGCTTGATGATAAGGTACAAAGCAAGTCCTAGCTGAAGAACCCAACAGCCTTCTTTTTTTTTTTTTAAATTTTTGTTGCATTATAGGTTTTGGGGTACATGTGCAGAACGTGCAAGATAGTTGCATAGGTACACACATGGCAGTGTGTTTTGCTGCCTTCCTCCCCTTCACCCACACTTGGCATTCATCCCCAGGCTATCCCTCCCCAGCCCCCCTACTGTCCCTCCCCCATTCCCCCCAATAGACCCCAGTGTGTAGTAGACCGTCTCTCTGTGTCCGTTTTATGTGCTTTGAATGTTCCAAAGGCAAACTACTTGAAGTCTAAATTCTGCATGTCAGGAACCCTCTTCCCACAAACTTCATCAGTAAAATTCTTCTCTTCCTTATTTAGATGCAAATAGCCTGCACTTGTGTTTTCATTATAGACTCTGCCTCTGAAATAGCCAGGAACCCGAGAAAGCATTTGGTCCAGACTGTTAGTTGTATAGAACTTAATGTAATCAGATCAACCAAGCATGGATAGCTTGTTTCACACAGTCTTTTTTGTAATGGCTTTTGCTCTAGGGGATTCCACCTGTAGTTCCTTATTCATTAAGCTAGTAACTGACTCACAGAGCCACACTTTGTGAATCTCACTCTAATGAACAGAAGAGCATAGAAGAGATGGAATGGTTCATTTGGACTCTGAGAAAGCTTACAATGAGGTGAGAGGGAAATAATAGTGTAAGTCCTCAGTCAATCCCAAATTACTCTGTGCACTTCATACAGGGACATCAACTTCTGCTCTCAAAAAGCTCATATCTTAGGATGAAAGACAGGGCACACCATCCACCGTACTATAAGGCATAATGAAAGTTTCACACAAAGCTAACAGTGAAGTGCTATGAGCTAAAAATTACAGGTTTCACTGAGACTTGGGGACATAGACCCAGATGTGTGGCAGGGCTTCACAGGGGAACTAACATTTGAGCTGGAAGGTGGGAAGGAAAGAAAGTATTCCTGAGAAGTTTCCTTACATTTATTTCGTTTTTGCCAGTTTCATGTGGAAATCAGGGCCTTGAAATAACAAGGACTGACTTTATTTTCCAAGCAAGAAACTGGTCTCCAGGCAAATTGAGTCTGTTGAAAAGTTTATTCTAACAGAGGGATTTACAGATCAACATAAGAGTCTCTCCTATTACAAAGAACCCAGATATTTCAGATGTTACCCCTAGACAGAATAGAAACTCTGTGTTATGTGGAATAAACATAAGAGAAGGAATTAAGAGCCATGGGTGTGAGTCCCAACTTTGACACAAATCAGCAGTGTAACTATGGGCAAGGCATTTCTCCCTCTGGGTCTCAGTTTCTTTTTTTGGGACATATTGCTGAAAATATCTGCTCTGCCTATCTCACAGAAATTTTTATTAAATCAGGAAACAGGTGTCAACCATCTGCTATATGCCAATTACCATACCAGGGATGGAATTACAATGATAAACAGGCTACACTCTCAAGTTGCTCATAGTCCTGTGCAGAAGACAGAGAGCTAAACATATATTAATAATCCTATGTGGTAAGGTCTAAGACTGTTGTCCAAAGTGCTCTTAGATTGCTGTGAGCTGGAGGAAACCACAATACTTGTAGGGCACAGACAAAGCATCATGGAAGAGGAAATATTTGAGAAAATACTTGAAGGAAATATGTTGTGCATATAAAAAGGAAAGGGTAGCCCAGGCAGGAAAAAATTCCAGACACATGAGAGTTTTGTTTTGTAAAATCATAAGTTTTTACAAATGGCTGAAGAATGGGGGAATGTGTGTCAGAAAATGAGGTTGAAGCTACACCTCTGAGATAATTGTTAAAACTCAGATGTGCTCTCTCTTAAGGCTAAATGGAGCAGTGACGTGGTGGCTCTCCTTCCTGTGTACTGAGCCTCTTGTCTATACCTTGAGGATTTAATGGGACACCTCAGACAACTGGCCTTCTTGTGACTAATGTGCTGCTTAGTTTGGGTGTTTCGTGATGGTACATTTCAAGTGACTCACGCTGTACTGATACTAGCTAATAATTATTTATTACTCTTTCTTTTTCACCATAAATCCCAAATCCTGCCCTTTACTCCATTATTATAGAAATAGCCATCCTGGCACTTCAACCACTCCTGAAGCGGTGTTATTTGTCCTTAGAGAGAACATTCGAGAAGGACTAATTGACAGATTGCTTTCAGTAGGGCTCATACTGATCTCCAGAGCCCCTTGTCTCCTACAAAGTTCAAACTGTTCCCTCCTGTATTATACTTAACACATTGATAACCTTGCTGAACAACCAGTACATATATTCAATAAACTTTAGATTTTTAACTTTTAGGGTTCTAGTTAGTATGGGAACCTTTTTTCTCTAACCTTATTTATTAATTTTCCTATTTTATGCCCTTATTTTAAAAATAATCAGTATTCTATGTGCAAAAATCTAAGAATGATTTGATAGTTTTTTGTGGGGCAGTTAATTTAGATGACTCCTTTTCATTCAGTTAATTTTGCAGATTTTTAAATTCTTTAATTGAGATATAGCTTGCAAATTTTAAAGTATACAAATGTTATGTGTATAGCTCCACAGTATTCTGGGTAAGGAATACGTGCTGGAGGTTGCTGCATTAGATAGGTAAAGTAATGGAGAAGTAGTTTGTGATAACCAGAACCTCACTTTCCAGAAGTGTCACTCTCCCTGGGTTGAAGGCAAATGGCCACTATCTTAATCCATTTGAACTGTTACAATAAAACACCTTAGACTGAGAAATTTATTACTTCTCAGTGTTCTTAATGTCAGGAAGTCCATGATCAAGACTCCAGTACCCTCAGTGTCTAAAGGATAGCTCTCTGCTTCAAATATGCCAACTTTTTGCTGCATCCTTACGTGGCAGAAGAGATTAACATTTTCCTTTAGACCACTTTTATATGGACAATAATCCCATTCAAGAGAACAGAGCCCTCATGACCTAATAACTTCCCTAATGCCCCACCACTTAATACTATCACATTAGCATTTATGTTAAAATTTCAACATTTGAATTTCAGGGGGATACAAACATTCAGACTATAGCAGGCAGTGAGGACACGGATGTAATAGTTTCTGAGTTGGAAAATTTTCTCATTGGGTTAGTGTGTTTGGTGGATTTCCATCTAAAAGCAAATGACTTACATGTGGTATCAATCTAGTTCAAAAGATAAAACATCTGTACCCCCCAATATCCTTAATATGCCAAGCACTTTATAATAAATGCAAAGTAAATACTAGCTTTTGTATCAATGGTATAATAAAATGTTAAAAATCAGCAAATCATATGGTAAGAATAATCTCTGATATAGTTGCTTGTTTTGAAAATATACTTCGGTATTTCCAATAGAGATGAAACAGGGCACCAAATAGCTGAGTCACTAATTTGTCTCAATTCCAAAGGTATAGAAAAGAAATTGTTTAACATGTGATTTTTAGTCAATAGCAGTGATTTTGGACCCAATGAGGTGGCATAGCATAATTGCTGGACCAAATGTTTCAAATGACCATATGCAGTCTATGGTTTACCCTTTGATTTATTTCCCCTCCCAACTTTGAGATTCTGATACATATAGCTTCTGCTTGAGGTGTGTGGAGAGTCAGTGGAAAGATATAAACCCAGTATGCTGAATCTCAGTCTTTAGACTTCTTGTCTTTCCTAAATACTTTCACTCCCCTCTGTAGTATCATCCAGTCTTAGGGCTTCAGTTAGCACCTGCAAGGTGTTAGCTAACAAGGCACAGAGAGCTGAAGTAACTTATACATAGCTACTACTACAAGCTGGGTACATGGTGGACCTGGGTTTTAAATCTGGCAGTCTGGCTTTGGAATCCATGCTCCATTCTGAATTAATAAATAAAAATAACATGTATTTATGTTGTACAACAGGATGTCTTGATATATTTATATATTGTGGAACAGCTAAATCAAGCTAATTTTCATATGCATTACCTCACATCTCAATTTTTGTGATGAGAACATTTAAATTCTGCTCTCAGCAATTTTTAACTATATAAAACACTGTTATTAACTATAGTCACCATGTTGTACAATAGATCTCTTGAATTTAATCTTCCCATGTAACTGAAATTTTATGCCTTTTGATCAACATCTCCTCAATTCTCCCACTTCCAGGCCACTATTTTGCTTTCTCTTTCTATGAGTCTAACTTTTATATACTCCACATATAAATGAGATCATAGAGTTTTTATCTTTCTGTGCCTGGCTTATTTTGCTTAGGATAATGTCCTCCATGTTGTCACAAATGGCAGGATTTCCTTATCTTCTTTTTTTTTTTTTAATTTTTATTGCATTATAGGTTTTGGGGTACATGTGCAGAACGTGCAAGATAGTTGCATAGGTACACACATGGCAGTGTGTTTTGCTGCCTTCCTCCCCCTCACCCACACTTGGTATTCATCCCCAGGATTTCCTTATCTTCTAAAGCTAAGTAGTATTTTACTGTGTATGTATACCACATCTTTTTATCCATTCATCTACCAATGAATGATTAAGTTATTCCATATCTTGGCTATTGTGAATAATACTGAAATAAACATGAAAATGCAGTTATCACTTCAACCTACTGATTTCATTTCCTTTGGATGATGTACACACAGTAGTGGGATTGCTGGGTTGTATGGTATTTCTATTTTTAATTTTTGAGGAACCTCCATACTGTTTTTCATAATGGCCATGTGAAAGAATTCTCTTTTCTCCACTTTATTGCCAATACCTATCTTTTGTCTTTTCATAATAGCCATCCTAACAGGTATGAGGTAATATTTGATTGTAGTTTTGATTTGAATTCATCTAATGATTAATGACGTTAAGCCCCTTTTCATACATCTATGAGAAATATTTATTCAGATCCTTTGCCTATTTTGAAAATCGGGCTGTTTTCTTGCTATTGAGTTGTTTGAGTTCCTTATATGTTTTGAATATTAACCCCTTATTTGATGGATAATATGCAATATTTTTGCCCATTCCATAGGTTATCTCTTCACTCTGTTAACTGCTTCCTTGGATGTGCAGAAGCTTTTTAGATTGATGTAATGCCATTTGGCTATTTTTGCTTTTTTTATTCTATGCTTTTGGGATCATTTGCCAAAAAATCATTGCCCATGCCAGTGCTGTTGAACTTTCTCTCTATGTTTTCTTCTACTAGGTGTATAGTTTCAGGTATTACATTTAAGGCTTTAATCTATTTTGAGTTGACTTTTAAGTATGGCATAAATGGGGTTTAATTTCATTCTTTTGTATGTACATATCCTGTTTTTCCAACACCATATATTGAAGAGATTGATCTTTCCCCCACAGTGTGTTCTTAGCACCTTTAACGAACAGCAATTGACTGTAAATGTATGAATTTATTTCTGGGCTCTCTATTCTGTTCCACCTGTCTAAGTGTTGTTTTTATGTTAGTAACATGCTGTTTTGATTACTATAGAAATAAAATAGTGCAATGCTTTGTTCTTTTGTTTTGAAAGGTAATATAATGTTTTACTGTTAAAAATTAATTTTTTGGATATGATGGATATCCAAAAAATGGATATGTCTGTAGTGGAACCGCAAAGACTATGTTGAACAATGATATGTGTATTATAAATACTAACCAGGTCACTAAATAAGTCAATATGCTTTTGAGATGTCTATTTTTCATGTGGAACTAGCAATTGGAGGATAATGTGGGTTAAGGAAGATGTATGCTAGAAATATATTTTTTCTCCTAGTGATGACAGTAAGGTTGAGCTCATATTTACAAAAGCCATTTATTCATTCAGAAATATTTATTGAATGCCTACTAAGGGCAATGCTTTGGTGGGGATTTATGTGGATATGAATATAGAAGCATGAAAAGTCAATTTACTTCTATCCTCAGTCTTGTTTACAGTCTAGAGAGAAAATGCTGGAATTAATGTGTGATTCTTGAATGTAGGGAAGACATTTCATAAGTGGCTTTCACAGATTGGGTGTGGGTTCACATCTGCAATTTCAGCACTTTGGGAGGCCAAGGAGGGAAGATTGCTTGAGGTCAGGACTTTGAGACTAGGCTGGACAGCTTTGTTCTTTTTGATTTGTTACCTTTGCTTAAAATTGCTTTCACTATTTGAGGACTTTTGTGGTTCCATACAAATTTTATGATTTCTTTTTATCTCTTTGAAAAATGTCATTGGATTTTTGATAAGGATTGCATTGAATCTGTAGCTCACTTTTGGTAGTATCAATATTTTAACAATATGAATATTGAATTCTTTCAATCCGTGAACACAATATGATTTTCCATTTATTTGTGTCTTCTTCAGTTTCTTTTATCAATGTTTAGTGTATAGATCTTTCATTTCTGAAAATGTTAAATTCATTGTTAAGCATATTTTTGTAGCTATAGTGAATTGGATTTTTTCCTTGATTTATTTTATAAATAGTGTGTAGAAATGTTACTGATTTTTGCATGGTGATTTTGTATCTTGCAACTGAGTTCATTTATTAGTTCTGACAGGTGTTTGTTGTGGTGTTTAGGATTTTCAATATATGTAATCATGTGATATGCAGACGAAGACAATTTAATGTCTTCCTTTCCTATTTACATGTCTTTTATTTCTTTTCCTTGCCTAATTGCTCTAGTTAGAAAGCCCCAACAACTCTGCCAAAAGACTCCTAAATTTGATAAGTGAATTCAGTAGTTTCAGGATACAAGACCCACATATAAAAATTATGGGCAAAGGATATGAACAGACACTTTACAAAAGAAGACATACATGAGGCCAACAAACATATGAAAAAGTGCTCATCATCACTGGTCATTAGAGAGATGCAAATCAAAACCACATTGAGATACCATATCACACCAGTTAGAATGGTGATCATTAAAAAATCTGGAGACAGCAGATGCTGGAGAGGATGTGGAGAAATAGGAACACTCTTACACTGTTGGTGGGAGTGTAAATTAGTTCAACCATTGTGGAAGACAGTGTGGCGATTCCTTAGGGACCTAGAAATAGAAATTCCATTTGACCCAGCAATCCCATTACTGGGTATCTATCCAAAAGACTGTGAATCGTTCTACTATAAGGACACATGCACACGAATGTTCATTGCAGCACTGTTTACAATAGCAAAGACCTGGAACCAACCCAAATGCCCATCGATGATAGACTGGACTGGGAAAATGTGGCACATATACACCATGGAATATTATGCAGCAATCAGAAATGATGAGTTTGTGTCCTTTGTAGGGACATGGATGAATCTGGAGAACATCATTCTCAGCAAACTGACACAAGAACAGAAAAAGAAATACCGCATATACTCACTCATAGGCGGGTGACAAAAATGAGAACACATGGACACAGAGAGGCGGTCTACTATACACTGGGGACTGTTGGGGGAAATGGGGAAGGGACAGCGGGGGGGGGCTGGGGGGGATAGCCTGGAGATGAATACCAAGTGTGGGTGAGGGGGAGGAAGGCAGCAAAACACACTGCCATGTGTGTACCTATGCAACTATCTTGCACGTTCTGCACATGTACCCCCAAACCTATAATGCAATAAAAATTAAAAAAAAAAAAATTAGTAGCATTTTCATATACTAGTAGTGATCAAGCTGAGAAACAAGTCAAGAATGCAAGCTCATTTAGAATAGCTACAAAAATATATACATAGGAATACGTTTAACCAGGGACATGAAAGATCTCTACAAGGAAAACTACAAAAAACCAATGAAAGAAATTGGAAATGACACAAAGAAATGGGTAAACATCCCATGCTCATGCATTGGAAGAATCAAAATTGTTAAAATGACCGCACTACTCAAAGCAATCTGAAGATTCAGTGCAATTCCTACCAAAATACCAACATCATTTTTCACAGAATTAGAAACAATAATCTTAAAATTCATATGGAACCACAAAAGAGTACAAAGAGTTGAAGCAATCCTAAAAAAAAGAACAAAGCTGGAGGCCTCACATTACTTGGCTTCAAATTATTCCATAAGACTACAGAAACCCAAACCACATGGTATTTGTATAGAAGTAGACAAATCAATCAATGGAAAAAAAATCGAGAATCCAGAAATAAAGCCTCATACCTACAGCCAACCAATCTTTGAAAAACTCAACAGAAACATACACTGAGAAAACAAATGATACTGGGAAAGTTGGGTTGCAATATGCAGAAGAATGATGGATTAAAGACTCAATTGTAAGATATGGAACTATTAAAATACTAGGAGAAAATCTAGGAAAACTCTTCTGGTCATTGGCTTTGGCAAAGAATTTATGACTAAGATCTCAAAAGGAAATGCAATGAAAACGGGAATAGACAAATGGGATTTAATTAAATGAAAAATACTTTTGCACAGCAAAAGAAATAATCAACAAAGTGAATAGACAATCTGCAGAATGGGAGAACAAATTTGCAAACTATGCATCCAACAAATAAATGATATGCTTAGTTAAACAAATCAACAAGGAAAACAAAAATAACACCATTAAAAAGTGGGCAAATGTGGGTGAAGGGGAGGAAAGCAGCAAAACACACTGCCATGTGTGTACCTATGCAACTATCTTGCACGTTCTGCACATGTACCCCAAAACCTAAAATGCAATAAAAAAAAGAATGCATACATATACACACAGAGACATACACAACCAGACATATATGTTTGCCTGTATGTACTTGTGCATATACCAATCTATGGGTATATTAAATATAAAAGCAGAACTGAAATTACTGGAAAGAAACTGATGTGATCAAGATATTATGACTTTAAGTTATAAAGCAAGTAATCTACTTCTCTGTTTAGAGTAACAGGAGATAAACATGAATCCCTTCCAAGGTTATGGGCTATATAAAAGATTATGTGTAAACTAGCATCAGTGATGTAATTTAGAAAAGTAAATCCATAGTTTTAACTTAATCATAACACTTCAAAATACATGAGGAAAAATTGACAAAATAGAGGTGAAATATAATTATAGTGGCAATATTTAAGCACTCTTTAGGGAATTGAAAGAAAAACAGACCCAAACATAGTAAAAGTGTTGAAACATTAGACAATACCACTAGCAAGTATGAGTTAATGGGCATGTGTAGAATCCCACTCCTAACACTGAATGATATAGTCACCTTTCCATATCTACAAGAGATTGGTTCATGGATATCTGCAATATTGAAATCTGTAGTATTTGCATGCAATTTATGCAATCCTCCTGTATGCTTTAAATCAACTCTTACTTATAATACCTAATATAAGTGATATTTAAATAATTGGTATTTTTACTTATGTTACTTTTTATGGTTCTGTAGTTGTTTTTTTTTTAATTTTTATTGCATTATAGGTTTTGGGGTACATGTGCAGAACGTGCAAGATAGTTGCATAGGTACACACATGGCAATGTGTTTTGCTGCCTTCCTCCCCTTCACCCACACTTGGCGTTCATCCCCAGGCTATCCCTCCCCAGCCCCCCCGCTCTCCCTCCTGCATTCCCCCCAATAGACCCCAGTAGTTTTTTATTTTTATTTTTTCAAATATTTTTAATATGTGGCTAGTTGAATCAGTAGATAGGGAATGTCTATTGTACTTTTCTTTTAAGCATATAAAAAGGTTACACTATATTGAGATGCAAAGCATATATCAACAACAATAAAAGACTGAAATTTTGAAAAAAAAAAAGTGGGCAAAGGGCAAGAACTGACATTTTTCAAAAGAAGACATACAAATGGTCAATGAACATATGAGAAAATTCCCAACGTTACTAGTTATCAGCGACATGCAAATTAAAACCACAATGAGATACCATTTTCCACCAGTCAGAATAGCTGTTATTGAAATACAAAAATAAAAACAGATATTGACAAGGAAGCAGAGAAAAGAGAATGCTTATACACTGTTGGGAATATGAATCAGCATAACTTCTATGGAAAACAATATGGAGATTTCTCAAAGAAGTAAAAAAAGTAGCTCTATTTGTTTCAGCGGTCTCACTACTAGGTATCTACCCAAAGGAAAATAAATAATCATATCAAAAAGATATTTGTGCTGGGATGTTTATCACAGCACTAGTCACAATAGTAAATATATAGAAACTTCCTAAGTGTCCATCAATGGATAACTGTATAAAGAAAATGTTTTATATGTGTAATATATATATAATATACTATGTAATTATATAGTATATTAATTATATAGTATATTAATTATATATTTTTTATATTATATATTGTATAATACAATATATCATATTTATATATATATTATATATAATATATATACAATGGAACATTGTTTCTCAATAAAATAATGAAATTATGTCCTTTTCAGCAACATGGATGGAATTGGAGGCCATTAGTTTAAGTGAAACAACTAAGAAACAGGAAGTCAATTACTGCATGTCATCATTTATAAGTAGGAACTAAATAATGTATACACAAGGACGTAGAAAGTGGAATGACAGACATTAGAGACCTGAAAGGGCAGAAAAGTAGGAAGGGTGAGGGATGGGAAATTACTTAAATGGCACAATATATAAAATAATAATATATATTATTTTAGTGTAACTGATAGTTACACTAAAAGCCCTAATTTCACCATATGTAATATATCTGTATAACAAAATGGCACTTGTACCCACTAAATGTACAAATAAATTAATAAATTGTGAATGTAAGCACACTTTCTAAAAAGAAAAAAGAGAGTCCATGCCCTTAAACACTGTACTATAAGGCTACTATTGATTTGTTTAAAATAAGAACTTTTTGAATTTACATATAATAAATTACATACAGAATATAAAATTTACATATAATAAAATTACATATTATAAAATTGAAGTACAATTTAAATATTACAAAATTGTACAGTATTCCATTGTACAATTTCAGTTTACATGTACAATTCAATAATTTTTAGTAGAGTTATAGAATTGTGCAACGATAAAAAAGATTCAAGTTTAGAACATTCTATTGCCTCCAAAAACATTCCATTCTCATTCCATTCTCATCCCAATGCCAGTTGATCACTAATCTACATTCTGTCTCAATAGAGTTGTCTTTCTTGCACATGTCATGTGAATGGAATCATACAATGTGTGACATTTTGTGTCTGGCTGCTTTCACTTAGCATAACACATTTGAGATTCATCCATGCCATTGTGCATATTCCTTTTTATTGATAATTAACATTTCGTTTGTATAGATAAGCCACATCTTGTTCACCCATTCAAAATAATGGACATTTGGGTTGTTTCCACCATTTGGCTATTGTGAATAAAGCTGCTGTAAACAGATTATTTGGACAAGTTTTCATTTATCTTTGTTAGTGAAGAATAAGAGTGAAACCACAGGGTCTTATGGTAAGCTAATGTTAAACTTTTTAAGAAACTGCCAAAATATTATCCAAAGTGTGATTTCCACCACAATTTATGATCTTATGTTTTTTTCCCAAATCCTTGTCAACATTTGAAATTGTTGGTCTTTTTTATTTTATTTTATGTGGAAAATCAATTTTATTAGTATCTTTCTCCATTCATCTGCAATGCCACTTCTGTTCTTTTTTTTTTTTTGCATTTTAGGTTTTGGGGTACATGTGAAGAACATGCAAGATTGTTGCATAGGTACACACGTGGCAGTGTGATTTGCTGCCTTCCTCCCCATCACCTATATCTGGCATTTCTCCCCATGCTATCTCTCCCCAACTCCTAACTCCCCACCCCCAGCTGTCCCTCCCCTATTTACCCCCAATAGACAAATGGAACCTAATTAAACTCCACAGCTTCTGCATGGCAAAAGACAGAGTCATTAGAGTGAATTGGCAACCAACAAAATGGGAACAAATTTTTGCAGTTTACCCATCTGACAAAGGGCTGATATCCGGAATTTACAAAGAGCTAAAACAGATTTACAAGAAAAAAACAAACAAGGCCATTCAAAAGTGGGCGAAGGATATGAACAGACACTTTACAAAAGAAGACATACATGAGGCCAACAAACATAAAAAAAATGCTCATCATCACTGTCATTAGAGAAATGCAAATCAAAACTACATTGAGATACCAACTCACACCAGTTAGAATGGTGATCATTAAAATATCTGGAGACAACAGATGCTGGAGAGGATGTGGAGAAATAGGAACACTTTTAAACTGTTGGTGGGTGTGTAAATTAGTTCAACCATTGTGGAAGACAGTGTGGTGATTCCTCAAGGACCTAGAAATAGAAATTCCATTTGACCCAGCAATCCCATTACTGGGCATATATCCAAAGGATTATAAGTCATTCTATAAGGACACATGCATACGAATGTTCATTGCAGCACAGTTTACAATAGCAAAGACCTGGAACCAACCCAAATGCCCATCGATGATAGACTGGACAGGGAAAATGTGGCACATATACGCCATGGAATATTATACAGCCATCAAAAATGATGAGTTCGTGTCCTTTGTATGGACATGGATGAACCTGGAAACCATCATTCTCAGCAAACCGACACAAGAGCAGAAAATCAAACACCGCATGTTCTCACTCATAGGTGGGTGTTGAAAAATGAGAACACATGGACACAGGGAGGGGAGCACTACACACTGGGGTCTTTTTTATTTTAGCCATTATAGTGTGCATGTATCTCATTGTAGTTTTAATTTGCATTTCCTTCATGACTAATAATGTTGAACATCTTTCCGCGTGCTTATTGGCTAACAGAATATCTTATTTGATAACATACGTATATTTATTTATTTATTTATTTTTAAATTTTTATTGCATTTTAGGTTTTGGGGTACATGTGCAGAATGTGCAAGATAGTTGCATAGGTACACACATGGCAGTGTGTTTTGCTGCCTTCCTCCCCTTAACCCACATTTGGCATTTCTCCCCAGGCTATCCCTCCCCAGCTCCCCCCACACTGTCCCTCCCCTATTCCCCCCAACAGACCCCAGTGTGTAGTACCCCCCTCCCTGTGTCCATGTGTTCTCATTTTTCTCACCCACCTATGAGTGAGAATATGTGATATTTCCTTTTCTGTTCTTGTGTCAGTTTGCTGAGAATGATGTTCTCCAGATTCATCCATGTCCTTACAAAGGACATAAACTCGTCATTTTTGATTGCTGCGTAATATTCCATGGTGTATATGTGCCACATTTTCCCAGTCCAGTCTATCATCGATGGGCATTTGGGTTGGTTCCAGTTCTTTGCTATTGTAAACGGTGCTGCAATGAACATTCGTGTGCATGTGTCCTTATAGTAGAACGATTTATAGTCCTTTGGATATATACCCAGTAATGGGATTGCTGGGTCAAATGGAATTTCTATTTCTAGATCCTTGAGGAATCGCCACACTGTCTATTTAAATGCTTTTCTCATTTTTACATTAGGTTCTTTCTCTTCTCATTATTGAGTTGCAAGGGTCATTTATGTATCTGTTTACCTTAAATTTTTAAATTATACTTTAAGTTCTGGGGTACATGTGCAGATTGTGCAGGATTGTTGCATAGGTATACATATGCCATGGTGGTTTGCTGCATCCATCCCCCTGTCACCTACATTACGTATTTCTCCTAATGTTATCCCTCTCCAATCCCCCCACCCCATGCTATCCTTTCCTAGACCCGCATCCCCCAACAGGCCCCAGTGTGTGATGTTGCCCTTCCTGTGTCCATGTGTTCTCATTGTTCAACACCCACTTATGAGTGAGAACATGCAATGTCTGGTTTTCTGTGCAAGTTCTTCTTTTTTGGGAGGGGTAGTTTTTATTGAACTTTAGGGTCTGGGGTACGTGTGCAGATCATGCAGGATTGTTTTATAGGTCCATACATGGCAATGTGGTTTGCTGCCTCCATCCCCCCGTCACCTGTATCTGGCATTTCTCCCCATGTTATCCATCCCAAACCTCCCCCTCTCCTGCTGTCCATCCCTTAGTCCCCCGCAACAGACCCCAGTGTGTGATGCTCCCCTCCCTGAGTCCATGTGTTCTCATTGTTCAACACCCACCTGTGAGTGAGAACATGTAGTGTTTGATTTTCTGTTCTTCTGTCAGTTTGCTGAGAATGATGGTTTCCAGATTCATCCATGTCCCTACAAAGGACACAAACTCATCATTTTCTATGGCTGCATAGTATTCCATAGTGTATATGTGCCACATTTTCCTTGTCCAGTCTATCATCAATGGGCATTTGGGTTGGTTCCAGGCTTTTGCTATTGTAAACAGTGCTGCAATAAACGTGTGTGCATTTGTTTATAATAGAATGATTTATAAACCTTTGGATATATACCCAGTAATGGGATTGCTGGGTAAAATGGAATTTCTATTTCTAAGTCCTTAAGGAATCTCCACACTATCTTCTACAATGGTTGAACTAATTCACACTCCCAACAACCATGTAAAAGTGTTCCTTTTTCTCCACATCCTCTCCAGCATCTCATCTCCAGATTTTTAATGATCACCATTCTAACTGGCGTGAGATGGTATCTCAATGTAGTTTTGATTTGCATTTCTTTAATCATCAGTGATCATGAGCATTTTTCGTATGTTTGTTGGCCTCATATATGTCTTCTTTTGAAAAGTGTCTGTTCAGGTCCTTTGCCCACTTTTGAATGGGTTTTTTTTCCTTGTAAATCTGTTTTAGTTCTTTGTAGATTCTGGATATCAGCCCTTTGTCAGATGAGTAGATTGCAAAATTTTTTCCCATTCTACTGGTTGTCAGTTCACTCTAATGATTGTTTCTTTTGCTGTGCAAAAGCTCTGGAGTTTAATTAGACCCCATTTGTCTATTTTGGCTTTTTTTGCCAATGCCTTTGGTGTTTTAGTCATGAAGTCCTCATCTGTGTCTATGTACTGAATAGTTTTGCCTAGCTTTTCTTCTACGGTTTTTATGGTGTTATGTCCTACGTTTAAGTCTTTAATCCATCTGGAGTTAATTTGAGTGTAAGGTGTCAGGAAGGGGTCCAGATTCTGTTTTCTGCACATGGCTAGCCAGTTTTCCCAACACCATTTATTAAACAGGGAATCCTTTCCCCATTGTTTGTTTTTGTCAGATTTGTCAAAGATCAGATGGTTGTAGATGTGTGGTGTTGCCTCCAAGGCCTCTGTTCTGTTCCATTGGTTCTGTTTTGGTACCAATACCATGCTGTTTTGATTACTGCAGCCTTGTAGTATAGTTTGAGGTCAAGTAATATGATGCCTCCAGCTTTGTTCTTTTTGCTTAGAATTGTCTTGGCTATGTGGACTCCCTTAAATGAAGTTTAAGGTGGTTTTTCCAGTTCTGTGAAGAAGGTCATTGGTAGCTTGATGGGGATAGCATTGAATCTATAAATTACTTTGGGAAGTATGGCCATTTTCACAATATTGATTCTTTCTAACCATGAACATGGAATATTTCTCCATCCGTTTGTGTCCTCTCTTATTTTGTTGAGCAGTGGTTTGTAGTTCTCCTTGAAGAAGTCCTTTATATACTTTAGTTGTATTCCTAGGTATTTTATTGTCTTTGTAACAATTATGAATGGCAGTTCATTCTTGATTTGGCTCTCTTTAAGTCTGTTATTGGTGTATAGGAATGCTTGTGATTTCTGCACATTGATTTTGTTTCCTGAGACTTTGCTGAAGTTACTTATCAGTTTCAGGAGATTGTGGGCTGAGACAATGGTGTCTTCTAAATAAATAATCATGTTGTCCATAGAGACAATTTGACTTCCTCCTTTTCTAATTGAATATCCTTTATTTCTTTTTCTTACCGGATTCTCTGCATCTCTTAAGATAATCATGTGGTTTTTGTCTTTGGCTCTGTTTATGTGGTGGATGACTTTTATAGACTTGCATGTGTTGACCCAGCCTTGCATCCCTGGAATGAAGCCTACTTGATTGTGATGCATAAGCTTTTTCATGTGCTGTCGCAATCAGTTTGTCAGTATTTTATTGAAGATTTTCGCATCTATGTTCATCATGAATATTGACCTGAAGTTTTCTTTTCTTGTTGAGTCTCTGCCGGGTTTTGGTATCAGGACGATGTTGATTTCATGAAATGATTTGGGAAGGATTCCCTCTTTTTGGATTGTTTGGAATAGTTTCAGAAGGAGGGATACCAGCTCCTCTTTGTATGTCTGGTAGAATTCAGCTGTCGACCCATCTGGACCTGGGCTTTCTTTTGGTTGGAAGGCTGTTAATTGCTACCTCAACTTCAGCCCTTGTTATTGGTTTATTCAGGGTTTCATTTTCTTCCTGGTTTAGGCTTTGGAGGGTGCAAGTGTCTAGGAATTTATTCATTTCTTTCAGGTTTACTGGTTTATGTGCATAGAGTTGTTTGTAGTAATCTCTGATGGTATTTTGTATTTCTGTGGAATCATTGGTGGTATACCCTTTATATTTTTTATTGCATCTATTTGATTCTTCTCTCTTTTCTCTTTTATCAGTCTGGCTAGTGGTCTGTCTATTTTGTTGATCTTTTCAAGAAACCACCTCCTGGATTTACTGATTTTTTGAAGGGCTTTTTTTTGTCTCTATCTCCTTTAGTTCTGCTCTGATCTTAGTTATGTCTTATCATCTGCTAGCTTTTGAATTTTTTTGATCTTGCTCCTCTAGCTCTTTCAATTTTGATGATAGGGTGTCGATTTTAGATCTTTCCTTGCTTCTCGTGTGGGCATTTGTTGCTATAAATTTTCCTCTAGACACTGCTTTAAATGTGTCTCAGACATTCTTGTATGTTGTGTTTTCATTCTCATTGGTTTCAAAGAGCTTTATTTCTGCCTTTATTTCATTGTTTATCCATCAACATTCAAGAGCCAGTTCAGTTTCCATGAAGTTGTGTGGTTCTGAGTTTGTTTCTTAATCCTGAGTTCTAATTTGATTGCACTGTGGTCTGAGAGACTTGTTTATTATGATTTCCATTTTTTGCATTTGCTGAGGAGTGATTTACTTCCAATTATGTGGTCAATTTTAGGGTAGGTGGTGCTGAGAAGAATGTATATTCTGTGGATTTAGGGTGGAGAGTTCTGTAAATGTCTATTAGGTTTACTCGGTCCAGATCTTAGTTCAAGTCCTGGATATTGTTGTTAATTTTCTGTCTTGTTGATCTGTCTAATATCAACAGTGGAGTATTAAAGTCTCCCACTATTGTTGTGTAGGAGTCTATGTCTCTTTGTCGTTAAGAACTTGCTTTATGTATCTGGGTGCTCCTATATTGAGTGCATATATATTTAGGATTGTTAGCTTTTCTTGCTGCATTGATCCTTTTACCATTATGTAATGCCCTTCTTTGTATCTTTTGATCTTTGTTGGTGTAAAATCCATTTTATCAGAGACTAGGATTGTAACTCCTGCTTTTATTTTGCTCTCCATTTGCTTGGTAAATCTTCTTCCACCCCTTTATTTTGAGCCTATGTGTGTCCTTGCATGTGAGATAGGTTTTCTAGATACAGCACACTGATGGGTTTTGACTTTTTATCCAATTTTCCTTTCTGTTTCTTTTGATTGGGACATTTAGCCCATTTACATTTAAGGTTAATATTGTTATGTGTGAGTATGATCCTGCCATTTTGATGCTAGCTGGTTCTTTTGCCCATAGTTGATGCATTAATTTCATTGTGTCAATGCTCTTTATCATTTGGGATGCTTTTGGAGTGGCTGGTTGTTCCTTTCCATGTTTAGTGCTTCTTTCAGGAGCTCTTGTAAGGCAGGCCTGGTGGTGATGAAATCTTTAAGCAATTGCTTGTTCATAAAGGATTGTATTTCTCCTTCGCTTATGAAGCTTGGTTTGGCAATATATGAAATTCTGGGTTGAAAGTTCGTTTCTTTAAGGATGTTGGATATTGGCCCCACTCTCTTCTGGCTTGTAGGGTTTCTACTGAGATATCCACTGTGAATCTGATGGACTTCCCTTTGTGGGTAACCTGACCTTTCTCTCTGGCTGCCCTTAGAATTTTTTCCTTCATTTCAACCCTGGTGAATCTGATGATTATGTGCCTTTGGGTTGCTCTTCTTGAGGAATATCTTTGTGGTGTTCTCTGTATTTCCTGGACTTGAATATCAGTCTGCCTCACTAGGTTGGGAAAGTTCTGGATAATATCCTGAAGAGTGTTTTCCAGCTTGGATTCATTCTCTCTCTCACATTCAGGTACACCAATCAGACATAGATTGGGTATTTTCACATAATCCCATATTTCTTGGAGGTTCTGTTCATTTCTTTTTACTCTTTTTTCTCTATTCTTGCATTCTCATTTTATTTCATTGAGTTGATCTTCAATCTCTGATATCCTTTCTTCTGCTTGTTCGGTTCAGCTATTGAAACTTGTGTATGCTTTCTGAAATCTCATTTTGTGAGAATTTTCAGCACCATCAATTCATTTATATTCTTCTCTAAGCTGTTTATTCTTGTTAGCATTTTGTCAAGCCTTTTTTTAATGTTCTTAGTTTCTTGGCATTGGGTTAGAACATGTTCTTTTGGCTCAGAGAAGTTTGTTATTGCACACTTTCTGAAGCCTGTTTCTGTCAATTTATCAGACTCATTCCCCATCCAGCTTTGTTCCCTTGCTTGTGAGGAGTTGTGATCCCTTGGAGGAGGAGAGGCATTCTGGTTTTGTGTGTTTTCATTCTTTTTGCACTGGTTTCTTCCCATCTTTGTGGATTTATCTACCTGTGGTCTTTGTAGTTGGTGGCTTTTGGATGGGGTCTCTAAGTGGACATCCTTTTTGTTGATGATAAAGTTATTTCTTTCTGTTTTTTAGTTTGCCTTCTAACAGTCAAGCCCCTCTGCTGTAGGACTGCTGGAGGTCCACTCCAGACCCTGCTTGCCTGGGTATCACCTGCAACAGCTGCAGAACAGTAAGGGTTTCTGCCAGTTTCTTCTTCTGTAATCTTTGTCCCAGAAGGATACCTGCCAGATGTCAGACTGAGCTCTCCTTTATGAGGTGTCTCTTTGGATATACAAGGGTAGGGGAGCTGCTTGAGGAGAGAGTCTGTCCCTTATAGGAGCTCAAGTTCTGAGCTGTGAGCTCTGTTTTTCTGTTCAGAGATGTTGGGCAGGTGCATTTAAGTCTGCTGCAGCAGAACTCATAACTGACTTTTCTTTCCCAGGTGCTCTGTCCTGGGAAGGTGGGGTTTTATTTATAAGTTCCTGATGTGCTGCTGCCTTTTTTCAAAGATGCCCTGCCCAGCGAGGAGGTAGCCTAGTTACAGTCTGCCAGCAGAGGCATTGCTGAGCTGCCATGGCCTCTGCCCAGCTGCTGTGTGAACTTCCTTGTGGTTTTGTTTATATAGGTATAGTTAGAACTGCCTCAGTAATGGCAGACTGCCCCAGTAATGGCAGACTGCCTTGGTAGTGGTGGACTACCTCGGTAAGGGCAGATGCCCTTCCCCCGACAGAGCTGTATTGTCCCGGGTCCAGCTGTGCTTGCTGTGAAACTCTCAATGCAGAGCATTTCAGATTGCTGGTCTTTGTTGGGGTGGGACCCACTGAGCCAGATCACCTGGTTCCCTGTTTCATCCCCCTTTTTTTTCAGTTAAATGGGCAACTCTGTCTCTCAGGTGTTCCAAACAGCAGTTGAATCTTTATGAAGTCTAATTTATTATATATTTTATTGTATGGATCATGATTTTTGTGTCATACTTAAGAAATCTTTGTGTCACTCAAGGTAACAAAGATTTTCTTCTATGTTCTCCTTTAGAAATTTTTGCCTTTGAATTTTGGTTTATGATCCATTGTTAGTTGATTTTTGTTTACTGGGTGAGGTAATAGTCTAAGTTCGTATCTTGCAGTTGGATATTAAATTCTCCAAGAACTATTTATTGAAAAGCTATTTTTTTCTACACTGAATTGCTTGGCATGTTGGTCAAAACTCAACTGACTATAAATGTCAAAGTTTATTTCTGGATTTTCTATTTTTTTCCATTAGTCTATATACAATCTTTAGGTAAAAACTGCATCATATTGATTACTGTAGCTTTAAAATTGGAACGTGTAAGTACTCATGATATTTTTTGAAAGATGCTTTGGGTATTCTAGATCCTTTTTATTCTCATATAAATTTTAGAATCAACTTCTCATTTTCACAAAAAGAAAAACTTATGGGATTTTCAAAGGAAGTGTGTTGAATATATAGAACAATATGGAGATAATTGCCACCTTAATGATATTAGGTCTTCTAAATCTGTGAACACAAAATGTCTGAACCTGTCACCTTCAACTAAAGACAGTTTTGATTTTTACTTTCCAATCTTTCTCTTATATTCTTTTGCTTGCCTAATTATTTAGACAGCTTTATTGAAATATGATTCATATGTCATACAATTCATCCTTTTGAAGTGTACAATTAAATGATTTTTAATATACTCACAGTTGTGCAACCATTACCAAGATCTAATTTCAGAACATTTTAGTCACCTCAAAAAAGAGACTCCATACCATTAGCAGTCATTCCCCATTTCTTTTTTTATCTGACTGGCTAAATTCTTCAATACGGAGAATAAAGAAGAAAAGATAACCTTGCTTGATCTTAGTGGAAGTATCTCAGTCTTTCACTATTAACTATGATGCTAGATGAAGTTTTTAGTAAGTGCCCTTTATCAATTGAGGAAGTTGCCTTCTAGTCCTAGATTTTTGAGAGTTTTTAATCATAAAGCAGTTTTAGATTTCATCTTCCTGGTTTCATTTTTGAATTCCTTCACCTTTTTAACTATAAAGTTGCCATGATTTAAAAATGTTAGTTAGACCAAGTTACCCTTCTTCTTAAAATCCACAGTGCCTCTACATTTCACTCATAGTGAAAGCAAAAATATCCGGGAAACCTTACACTATGTAGTTCATGCCCCATAGTTTCCTCTTCAAACTCATCTTCTATTACTCTTCCCCTTGATCTCTACAATGTAGCCACAGTAGCCTAGTTGCTATTTCTTGAACATACTGGGCACACTTCTACCTCAGGGCTTTTGCACTGCTACCCCTTCTAGTTTGAATGATCTTTTGCCAGGTTTCTACAAGCCTAATTCTCTCATCTGCTTCAGATCATTGCTCAAATGTCAACTGTTCAGTGAGGCACTTGCTAAACAGCCTGTTAAAAATTGCAACCCCTTCCCAATACTGTTTTTCTTTTTATTCCTGGGATATATCACACTTCAATAAACTATATAATTTGCTTACTTATCTTTTTAGTTTTTGTCTTCCTGTACTGAGATGTAAACTCTAAGTGGACAACATTTTTCATATTTTCATTTATATAAAATAGTATCCCCTTATCTATGGTTTCATTTCTCATGGTTTCAGTTACCCGTTATCATCCACAATCTGCAAATATTAAATAAAAAATTCTAGTATTAAACAATTCATAAGTTTTAAGTTGCATAACATTCTGAGTGATGAAATCTTGGCTATCCTGCTCTGTCCCACCTGAGATGCGAATCCTCCCTTTGTTCAGTAGATGCTACCTGCTCATTAGTCACTTAGTAGCTATCTCAGCTGTCAAATCAACTGTTTCTTTGTCATACTGCTTGTGTTCAAGGAACTCTTATTTTACTTATTAACGGTCCCAAAGTGCAAGAGTATTGTGCCTAACTTATAAATTAACCTTTATCATATGTGTGTATGTATAAGAAAAATTATAGTACATAGAGAGTTCAATACTATCTGTGGTTTCAGGCATCCACTGGGGATTTTTTGTTGACTACAACAGTGAATCAGGAAACTTTTAGTTAACTCCCAGACTATGTTGACTGATTTGGGGAAATTCTGTATCTTCTGTTTTCTCAGACATAAATATATAAGGGGATAAAACTAGGCACTTTATATAAGGCTCTCATAGCTCTGAAATTCTAGGAAATAAATTGTATACACATTGAAGGGAATAAATAGAGATATTATGCTATTAATTAATCATATTAAGATACGATTTTGCCTGGAACTCTAGCAATACTTAAGCCTTATCTTGTCCAAGCTACGCCTCCTCTCTGCAGAGTCCAAGATAAATATGTGCCTTTAGGAAAGAAAAGTCATTCAGTAAATCATTCATTGAGTTGATATTCATTGAGTACATATAATGTGCTAGATACTTTGCTAAGATCTTAGCACACATCAAAGAAAGATTAAAAATCCATTTAGAAGATGCTAATAAAGCAAAAAACATGAAGGAAATGCAGAAATTAGTTATCCAGGTATTTGAAAGAATAACATCCTAGGCAGAGAGCATAGTGACTGGAAAGGTCATCATGTAAGAGAGACAGGTGTGTTGCCAGAGCTGAAGCAGAGTGAGCAGGGGAGGGCAGAAGACAGGATTATATTAAACCCTGTAAGCCTTGATAAGGACTTTGGTTTTTACTCTGTAATAGATCAGCAAACACTGGAAGGCTGTTATATAGAATATACTGTAAGAGGTAAGGGAAAGAGCAGAGACACAACCTAGGAGGCTAATGCAACAATATAACTTTAATTAAGATGGGATAAAAACCAATGTATTTGCGACAAAAGGGGGATGGCAAGAGAGTCAGCATTGGCAGAGCATGGTAAAATGAGGGTAATAACTGAAGTATGTATGTGGGGGAGAAGGGTGCTGGTGCAGGGCTGAAAAGGTCATCAGATTCTCCCAAAGAAGGGGCTCCCTGGATTGCCTCTTACTTTGTATATTGTCTTTGCATAAAAAGCAAAGCAAGCCAACCCCTGGATCATGACTATAGTTTTATGATCTGAATGCCACATTTCCAGGGGACTCTGACCTTTTTTGGAAAGCCCATTGAAAACTGCTAGCAAAAAAAAAAGCAGACTTAGTAGAGCTTCACAAATGAATTCATGAAGAGAGCAAAAGGTTGGAAAAGGAGAGAGGACATGAAATTTTTACAGGGTTTATTTTGCTGATCTGAAGTCAGAGGCAACCATGTCACTTAAAGTCTCTGATTCTGCCCCAGCTTTCTCTTTGAAATTATTTTCTACATATAGTAAAGTTAATAATGATGACAGTGATAATCCTCTGGAGTATATAAAGCCTTCAATTTCTTTTTTTTTCTAATTTGTGCCTCCCAGCACCCTTTAAATCCCTGATATCATTAAATGAATAAATGTTGAATGGATGGATGGGTTATATAGAGGAAGGGTATGTTGTCTCTACTATTCCTTTTTATAGGCGAGAGAACTAAAGTTGAGAAAAGTCCAATCCTTAAACACAAAGTTTGACTTATTTTTTCTTACAAATATTGTTAGTGTCTGTTTCCATCTCCACTGCTAATCTCTTGGTTCATATTCCTGTCTTCCCTTAACTCCACTTCAGTAATAAACATCTCACTGATCTGTCAACTCTAGGATTCACCCTCCAGCCCATAATTCCATAAATTAAATGGCAATTTGCTAGCCATGCCCACTGAGTTATTTTGCAAGATAAATGGTAGTAACAAGAAAACAGTCCCAGTCCCTGGAATGATCTTCTTGAAAGAGCAGTATGACTTTGTCAGTTGTTAGTCCAAGACCTAGAGAGTTGATCTTGCTTAGTGTGATGCCTATAGCTCTGCAGATCTGGCTCCAGCCTCATCTCCCACCACTTCCCAGGTATCCTCAATTCCAGCCCTTATGCTCTTATTTCTAGCCCTTCTGGATCACAAACTGTTACCTGAATAGGCCAGACTTGTTTGTGCCTTTGTGCTTTAGCATATATAATATTCTTTAGAATGCCTTTCTTTGCCTCACCCTACTTATCCTTTTAGCTTCATCTTAGGTAATCTTGGTTCTATAAGGCCTCCTAGGATTGCCTGAGGCATAATAATTCCTTCATTTTCTGTGTACCCGCAGCACCTATCATAGAACTTGATAGATTGTGTTGGGACTATTTGTGTACATACATGCTATTTGTCTTAGATAGTAAGCTCATCAAAGACTGGGTCCACATATCTTGCCCAAAATACTTAAATACTCTATAAATATTTGTTAGATAAATGTATAAACACAACATCTTTGCAGTGATATTAGGCAGAAGAATGGGCCTGGAACAGAGTAAGTATAAATATTTTAATTTAGTGAAATAATAAGTGTGTCTTAGCATTTATGACTGAAGATAGTTACACTCTCTTCTTAACTTTAGGTTTAGAACTTTGTATATAGATCAGGACTCTTTTCGGGTCAGTCCCTGTCTTGTGGCAGAAACTCATTATTCTGGATGTCAAAACTTTCTGTCAATAACCTGACTAGCCTCTAAGGGTAGGGAAGAAATTATTTTACAGAGATTAGAATTGAACTACTTGAAAGCAAAACTTTGATATTGCCAGCCATTGGATGAATAATGAAACTGAGATTAACAAATACAGCTCTGGAAGGAATTAACAGGAAAATCCAGCTCAGTTTAATTTCAGTCAGCCAGCTTCTAAGTAGTCTGTCCAGGACCTCCAATCATGGCTGATTGCTAAAACCAATGGATATGTTACCACCACACAAATGATCAGAGCTGCGATAATAGATATTGCTTAAAGCAAGCTACATGAATGAAATGTGCGCAGGCATGTATTAGCAAGAACACCAGCCTAGAAGGCAAAAAACAAGTATGTGCTCCTTCAGCAAATACTTAACGTATTTCTTATTTTCAGTATCCCCCATTTAAATAGTAAGAGGTTGCGACTAGATGGCACGTGTTCTTGCAGCTCTAACTTATCCCTTGGATATTTACAACATTTCCAATGTGTCTTGGACAAAAACTGAAATCCGAAGCTAGCCTGCAATACCCCACCAATCTGACTTTTATTCTTAAGGCATAAAAGAGGTTTCATGATTCAAAGAAGTGGACAGAAGAGAAATGTATTTCTGTGAAAAATATGCTCCTTATGTTGGATACTGAAAAGATTCCATGAGAGTTTAATAAAGAAAATTGTGTTTCTTCTCTACACTTATATTATTATTTCCAAGATACTGCCTCTTATGAGTAATGCCAAGGGGAAATTGCTTTATGTGTAGCCAGAAGTTCTGGGGACGTGGAGAATAAGACCATAACAAATAGACTATCCAAGCAGATGCAAAGGTAGTGATTTCTGATTAGGGGCAAAACTGATTTATAATAACTTTTCTATCTTCCTTCCCATCCACTTCTTGCTCATCCCACCTAAGCACAAAGGAGAGAGAAAAAGCAGGTATTTATGTGGGCAAGGCACTTCATAAACCAAATTATGCTGTGCTCTTTTTTATTGGTTCTTGAACATGTCAATGCTGTCTGACTTTCTTGCCCTCCTTATCTACCTTCTCATAGCTAGGATTTTCAATATCCCCTCAAGCTTTTTCTGCAACAGAAAGCACTCTGACTGTATTCAGGCTAATGTACTCAACTCCTGCCCCATGTCAATAGTTAACTGTATATGTGAGGGTTATATTTCTCTTCCTATAACAGTGGTCATTATGAAGGGAATGATTGTGGCTTGTGCCTCTGCTTCTTTCTTATTTTCTTAGTATCTTCTCATGACGATCTTATACATAGAACATACTTACTCAGAGGTAACCAGATGCATATGACTTAAAGATTACTGAGGACGGAGACAGTTACCCTCAGATGAACGGAAAATTGTTGATGTAGAAAGAATACCAGATTTGCACTCTAGCTCTCCAAGTTGTGTGACTCGAGAATGTCACTTTAACTCCACGAATTATTATTTAGGAAATACAGATGATAATAATGCCTGCAATATGTCCCTCACAGGGTCTCTATGGGGAGCAAATGAGATAAATAAAATCCTTAGTTCCAGAAATCGAGGGTCCCTACATCACAAATGTTAGAGGCAGACCTGAGTGGACTTATTGATGGGAATGTTCTTTAGAAGTTGTTAACATGCTGTGAGCATCTCATAGGTTATTAGCAATGATCATCATCATGATAACAATTATACATTGAACCTCCTGTGCCTTCCTAGACACACGGATGTCTGTAATTTGACAAGAAATATCTCGTGGTATCTTACTCTCATTAACCAAAGAGAAACTGTGTTAAGCAGCAATAGCCTGGGGATATCTTCTTCGTAAGTGTTCTTTATTTGTTGCCTCAACAAAACACTTCCCCATAGGCTTCCTTGGTAATAGTATAGATGTGAGGCATATTCTTTTCAGTCTCATTTATTAATGTTTTATTAGGCAAGATTTCTGGTCCTAAGGAGCACTTGGGTCCTGAAAAGTTCTGAGTAGGAGTACCTATCTAAGGGAAGAATCCACTGGGGAAATGAGTGACATTATAATTGATAATCAGTTTCTCAACTTATTAGAACTCCAAAAGGATGGCAGGGGTTGAGTCCAATATATCCAGGAAGTATAAAGGCTAGTTAGAAGTAGCTCATCAGGGCTAGCTTCCAATCAACTCTTAATTTTTTGCAGTGTGAGCCCCTTATCTACATAGGAGGCTACTATCTACCTCAAGGAAAATTAAGCCTTGAAAAAAATAAAAGAATTCAAAAGGGGAAACCTTCATATAGACTATTTAGAGAGACTAATGCAGGGGAATGAGTATGTAAATATATCATCTTCCATTCAGATTTCCACTGAGCAATCCATCCAGCATCTTTTCCAGATATTGTCGCTGTTAACAGAATATAAGCTCTTTAGACTTGACCTCCGAGGTTTCTAATGTCCCCCATCACCTTTTTTTTTCTGCAGTGGTCAGTTTCCCTGTGTGTGTGTGTGTGTGTGTGTGTGTGTGTTCTTCAAGAGTCATCTCTTTCAACAAAGCTATAGCAGTTCCTATGAGCAGCAGAATTATCTTTTGTATCTGTCTGTTAAAGATCAGGGTAAAGATATTCTTTCTACATATCTCTTCTCTTCAGTGCAATCTTTAAATTGGTTAACTCACAGAATAGCCTGCTGAGAAGAAATATTTCAGAAATAATTAAACTGCAATCAGGAGTGAATGAGTCAGAACTTGGTGTTTCCAGACTTCTTAGGGGGTGGCTAAGAAAGTACAGTTAGGGCAGAAAAGTTATATTTGTTTTTCAAAGGTGATACAATGGGATTCAGATAAGAACCAAAAATATGAATATTTAATGCCTCTTTGAGAGGCTATCTAGCTCATTTTATACATCCTTTGTGTTCATAAAGACTTGAATCTCAGTTAACCTAAACAAACAAAACTTTCGTTATCTTTAGGAACAGTACATTGCTGCTGAGTGGGAATACAGCCCTGTATTTAATAACATTTATTTTAACTTAATTTCATTTTCTGTTTGCCCTTCTTTTAGGTTAACAATTCATGCCGAGTGTCCCATGCATTTGGAAGATTTTCCCATGGATGTTCATGCCTGCCCACTGAAGTTTGGAAGCTGTATGTATTTCTCTCTCTCTCTCTCTTTTGCAAGATCTTCCAAAAGAAACAACATATTCTATTCTGTTCACTAGGAGTTTCTAAAGCTGCGGCCTTTAATCCAGGCTGGCATGGCGGTGGGTCAGAGAGTGGGGTTGAGTAGTGCTAACTAATCAGGAGGAGGAGACTTAGCCTTTAACAGAGTTTTCTTTCTAAGAAACAAACTTCATTTTGCCATTTCAGACTAATTTCTATGTCATTAGATTGAAACATTAATGTCTGTTTCCTAAATTGCCCAAAGGACAGAGCAAGACAGAACTGATATATAATACAGTCACAGCTACCTAAGGACAAGCTATGTCAAACAGAATGTGTTTATATTTTTTGAAGTGTGTATTCTACCTGCATCTTCATATACTTCTGTCCAGTTGTCCAATTCTCAACAGTATATGATATGCAGGAAGAGATTCTGAAGATTTGCTTACTTTTGAAAGTATTATCTTTTCCAGTAGCTGTAAATTTTACAGAGAAAGTAGTAAATATATAGTCCATTTGCAAATAAATTAGAAAAATCAAAATTGAATACAATTTGAGTGAGTTTTTCAACCTAAGAATTTGAGTGAGTTTCATATGCAGTGTCATCAGAGTAATATATCAAGATCTGTGCTGATGACATCAAAATTAAATTAAACTGTGTTTTGAAATAGAAAGTGCATTTGAAAAGACCCAAATAATTAAATGCAGCATGTTTTTTCAATCATTAGTTTTTGAAATATTTACAGATTGTCTTCTGTGTGCCAGGTTATGTTCCAGGAGCTTGGACTGCATCCATGAATAAAACAAAAGCCTTGCCCTTGTGGAGCTTATATTATAGAGAGAAGAGTGATAGTGAAAGATAAAATAATGGATTAACGGGTAAATTATAGGGCATGTTGTAACATGGGAAGTAACATGGGAAAACACAAAAGTACTGCAGAATTGGGGGAATCATCCATGCCTAGATGGAGGATTTGTGTTACTACTGAAATTGAAAATAGGGTGATTAGCATCACCCTAATTTTTAAAAAGTAACATTCAAGCAGAAATGTTAAGAAAGTAGAGAATTTATCGATGTGTGTGTGTATATATATATAGAAATATTGCCCTGAGTAGAAGGAACAATCAAGAAAAATACCTTATGTCGGAAAAGTAGGTGACTTGTTCAGCCACTGTGGCTGGCTAGAGTGACAAAGGGATGAGCAGGAGAAGAGGATGAGACCAAAGTGAGAGCCAGATAATCTAAAGTCTTATAGGCCACTAAAGGGCTTTGAATTATATTCTAAGGAAAAATGAAGAACAATTAGAATACTTTAAATAAAATAACAGCATTATTTGACCTATGTTTTAAAATAATTACTAGGAATTTTTTAAGTGATATAAGTAGAAGAAGGATAAAACCGCGGAGCCCAGCTAGGCAGTTACTGCAATATTTCTGGGTAGGACAGAGTTGTTGATTGGTGAACAGTGTTCTCCTCATTAACAACTAGAAAACCTAGAACTGTAGAAGCAATAAAGCTCAGTAAAGATTGTAGAATCTAAAATTCTGGAGAACGGGGAGAACCTCTCATAGATGAGCTTGTGACCTACAGCTTTTCATCTCTGGGGGCATTTGCCAACTGTGGCCTTGGATTGCAGTTTGAATTCAAGTTTTGCCCTGGGCATAGGGTTCATACTGGTGAATGAGAAGAAACAGCAATGATTTGATTATCACACAGGGCTAGGGTGACATAAAGGAAATATCTAAAACATCTCAAATTCATGGCTGATCTCCCTCTCAATACAATTGTTGAATTTTGAATTTGTGCAAAGCATGAGGACGAAAGCTAACATGAAAAATGTTGAAAAGCAAATCTTCCTTTTCTGCAGTCTTCCAATGCTAAAAAAGAAGAAGACATGCCAGACTACCAGTTTAAAGTCCTAGGGACCTAAATCCTAGTAACAAGGGAATAGCAGAGACAGATTGGATTTAGCCAAAACTATAACCCAGCACAAGTCTCTATGAGATTAAGGTGATAATTCTCCCATACTATCTGTATAGCAAAGTAAATAATGAATCCTCTTTGGTGGAAAAGAGACTTCTGTTTGAAAATACTACAGTTTTATACACAATGCATGGAATTCAATGGAAAATCATTAGTCATATGAATAGGCAGGACAATGAGACCTAAAACCAAGGTTTAAAACCAAAGCCCCAAACCAAAATATATAAAGAGATATACAAGTGATTTAGATGTCAGAGTTTGTAGACAAAAACTTTAGAAAGCTATGGCTAATATAGTGAAGAAAAAACAGGAAATTATTACGAAAACAGATCAAATATATATAATTTTAACAGAAAATTAGAATCTATAAAGAAGAATGAATTAGAATTACAGAAAAGTACAATATCTAAAATTCAGAATTCAATGGATAGATCTGACAAGCAGAACACAGGATCAGATGACTGAAAAATTGGTAAATAGGAAATAGGAAAATGGGAAAAAGCAAATTGAAGCATAGAGAGCTAAATATGGAAACAAGTAAAAAGTACATGGTTCATAGTAAGAGAATATAAGCTATCCTTTTATAAAGATACATGCACACATATGTTCATCATAGCACTACTCACAATAGCAAAGACATGGAATCAACCTAAATGCCCATCAATGATATACTGGATAAAGAAAATATAGTACATATATAGCACGGAATACTCTGAAGCCATCAAAAAAGAATATCTTGTCTTTTGCAGAGACATGCATGGAACTGGAGGCTATTATCCTTAGCAAACTAACACAAGAACAGAAAATCAAATACCGCATATTCTTACTTTCAAGTAGGAGCTAAATGATGAGAACACATGGACACACAAAGGGGAACAACACACACTGGGGTTATTGGAGGGTAGGAGGAGAAAGAGGCTCAGGAAAAGTAACTAATGGGTACTTGTCTTAATACCTGGGTGATGACATAATCTGTACAACAAACCCCCATGACACACATTTACCTATGTAACAAACAGGCACATCCTGCATATGTACCCCAAACTTAAAATAGAAGTTAAATAAATAAATTGCAATGTGTAATTTGCAGAGGATAGACAGGCAGATAAAGGAGCAAAAGCAATAATTAAGTAAAGGCCAAAAACTTTAAAACTGATGGAAATTATCAGCCCAAATATTCAAGAAATCACATAAACATGAAGCAGGATAAACAGAATGAAAAAAAATGCTGATTCTAAAGTTTATATGGAAATATTTAAAGTAACAAGAGTACCTAAGGTGACTTTAAAGAATAATGAAGCTGGGAAATTTACACTAAAATCTAATTTGATATCAGATATTCAGACCTATTTTGAAGTTACAGTAATTTAGAAAAGGTATTGTTGTTGGAAAGTAGACAAATATACTCATGCAACAGAATAGAACAGAGAGAGAGAGAGAGAGAGAGAGAGAGAGAGAGAGGGAGATTCATATTTACTCTTATGTCACATAATAAACAAAAATAAATTCCAGATGGCTTGCAGATCTAAAAGTGAAAGAGTGAAAGGTAAAACAATACAGCTTTTATTAATAGAAGAAAGCATAACAGACTATCCTCATAATCTTGGAAAAGATAGAGATTGCTTAAACAGGACATAGATTAACATCAACCATAAAGGTAAAATAGAATGACTTGAAAGATATTAAAAATCAAGAAATTACCTTTGTTAGAAGACTATTAAGAGAGTGAGTGGAAGCCACAGAGAGGGAGAATGTATTTGCATTGCATATGAATAGCAAAGGACACAAAAGCATAAGATATACAAATCTGTATAAAAAGTATCTGAATCCTCGATAGAAAAAAGGCCAAAGTCTTTAATGGGCACTTTTTAAAGCAGTTTCCCAAGCTCCAAACACACATGCATTCACATGCACACACACACAGACACAGACATACATGTGCATGCACACACGTGCACACACACACACACACACACTGACTGATTGCATTCGTCAGCAGGGAAATGCAAAATAAAATCCAGAGGCTATCAGTACACACCCATTAGAATGACTAACATGAAAGACAGAAAATGCCACTTCTTGGTGAGGATGTTGAACAAATCTGTACTCTTATGCACTACTGATAAGAATGTAAATTTGTACAAAGGTTTTGGAAAATTGTTTGGTGCCATTTAATAGTGCTGTACATGTGCATATCATATAACTTTGCATCTCTAGTCCTAGGTACAGTTCCAAAAAGGCATCGTTGTTTATGTATACCAAAAGGCATATCAAGAATGTCCATAGCAGAGCTAATTGTAATAACCCCACTGGAAACTATCTTAGTGTCCATCAGAATGGATTAAAAAGCTGTAGCATAGTCACACAATAAAATAGTATACAGCAATGACAATTATATTACACTCAACAACATGGATGAGGTCACAGACACAATGTTGAGCAAAAGCCAAATACATAAGTGCATGTAGAGTGTGATTCTATTTATACTATATACACAAACAGGCAAAACTAATATGTGCTGTTAAAAGTATTTAATATTGCCTGGGTGCAGTGGCTCATGCCTGTATTCCCAGCACTTTGGGAGGCTGAGGCCGGTGGATCATGAGGTCAGGAAATTGAGACCATCTGGCCAACTTGGTGAAACCTCATCGCTACTAAAAATACAAAAATTAGCTGGGCATAGTGGTGTGTCCCTGTTACCCCAGCTACTCAGGAGGCTGAGGCAAGACAATCGCTTGAACCAGAGAATTAGAGGTTGCAGTGAGCCAAGATTGTGCCACTGCATTCCAGCCTGGTGACACAGCAAGACACCATCTCAAAAAAAAGCCTTTTTTTATTATTTATTTTTATTGAATTTTAGGTTTTGGGGTACACGTGCAGAACGTGCAAGATAGTTGCATAGGTACACACATGGCAGTGTGTTTTGCTGCCTTCCTCCCCTTCACCCACATTTGGTATTTCTCCCCAGGCTATCCCTCCCCAGCTCCACCCCCACTGTCCCTCCCCTATTCCCTCCAATAGAACCCAGTGTGCAGTACCCCCTTCCCTGTGACCATGTGTTCTCATTTTTCCTCACCTGCCTATGAGTCAGAATATGTGGTATTTCGTTTTCTGTTCTTGTGTCAGATTGCTGAGAATGATGTTCTCCAGATTCATCCATGTCCTTACAAAGGACACAAACTCATCATTTTTGATTGCTGCATAATATTCCATGGTGTATATGTGCCACATTTTCCCTATCCAGTCTATCATCGATGGGCATTTGGGTTGGTTCCAGGTCTTTGCTATTGTAAACAATGCTGCAATTAACATTTGTGTGCATGTGTCCTTATAGCAGAACGATTTATAGTCCTCTAGATATATACCCAGTAATGGGATTGCTGGGTCAAATTGAATTTCTATTTCTAGGTCCTTGAGGAATCGCCACACTGTCTTCCACAATGGTTGAACTAATTTACACTCCCACCAACAGTGTAACAGCATTCCTATTTCTCCACATCCTCTCCAGCATCTGTTGTCTCCAGATTTTTTAATGATCGCCATTCTAACTGGCGTGAGATGGTATCTCAATGTGGTTTTGATTTGCATCTCTCTAATGACCAGTGATGATGAGCATTTTTTCATATGTTTGTTGGCCTCATGTATGTCTTCTTTTGTAAAGTGTCTGTTCATGTCCTTTGCCCATTTTTGAATGGGCTTGTTTGTTTTTTCCCTGTAAATCTGTTTCAGTTCTTTGTAAATTCTGGATATCAGCCCTTTGTCAGATGGGTAAACTGCAAAAATTTTTTCCCATTCTGGTGGTTGCCGATTCACTCTAGTGACGGTTTCTTTTGCCATGCAGAAGCTGTGGAGTTTGATTAGGTGCCATTTGTCTATTTTGGCTTTTGTTGCCAATGGTTTTGGTGTTTTGGTCATGAAGTCCTTGCCTTCTCCTATGTCCTGAATGGTTTTGCCTAGATTTTCTTCTAGGGTTTTTATGGTGCCAGGTCTTCTGTTTAAGTGTTTAATCCATCTGGAGTTAATTTTAGTGTAAGGTGTCAGGAGGGGATTTAGTTTCTGCTTTCTGCACATGGCTAGCCAGTTTTCCCAACACCATTTTTTAAACAGGAAATCCTTTCCCCATTGCTTGTTTTTGTCTGGTTTATCAAAGATTATATGGTTGTAGCTATGTTGTGTTGCCTCTGATGCCTCTGTTCTGTTCCATTGGTCTATATCTCTGTTTTGGTACCAGTACCATGCTGTTTTGATTACTGTAGCATTGTAGTATGGTTTGAAGTCTGGTACTGTGATGCCTCCTGCTGTGTTCTTTTTGCTTAGAATTGACTTGGCTGTGCAGGCTCTCTTTTGG